>CM016488.1:18840841-20098519 GCA_002890555.2 Lagenaria siceraria
TGTTGTATTGAGAGGAATATCATTGGAACATGGGCGAAAATTCCTTGTAAGGTAAGTTTCTTTATTTTGTTATCACTTTTTACCAATATTTTTACAAACCAAGTCGGGCTTAACTTTATATATATATATAACAAATGAAACTGTTATCCAAGAGTAGGCAAACATTATTATCATATTGTGGGGATAGAAAAAGGCAAATTGAATATTTGGAAGTGAGAGGTTGAGAGCCGCAGAATATGGAGTCGTATTCAGTCAGGGCTTCAACCAAATTCTCCACCAAGTCTCCATCATTCTTCACAACTTCCCACCACCTTTCTTATTGGAACCTTTTTTTCTTATCCAAGCAATTCACACTTATCATTGGCTTCTAACTTTTCCTTTTCTTTCTTTTCTTCTCTTCTTTTGACTTTTTTTGGTTGGTTAAAAGGAATCTTGTTTGATTCTAATTTTGACAAATTGAAAAGTAGTATTCTTTTCATATAACTAAATCAAAATCCAAACTTTCAAATAGTAAGGGAAAAAAATTATGTCTTTTTTTTATAGTTTTAAAGAAAAGTTGATAGTTGGTCCGCAATTACTTAGTAAAAAGAAATATATAGAGTCACTCTATCCCTGTCTCAATTTTATTAGCTCAATATCTTTGGGATTAAGAGGTAACATTTTTCTTTTGATGTTTTTTTCTCTTTTCTATTTCTAAGGATATATGGATAAAGTTATAATCAAAGAATAATCTCAAAATATGATAGTATAAAAAGAAAAAAAAAAAAAAGAGGTTTAGAGATGATTTTACCTTTTTTTTTTAAGAAATTTAGTATTCTTGTGTATGAAAATGTTAAATAATAAATTTAATATTATATCATCTAATAGAAAATAAAATTGTATAGTTGGACGCTCGAGATAATATGTTGTACTATGTTGCAAAGTTGCAAACACATTATCCAATTAAAACAAATTTCGAATATAGGACATGATCTTGATCTCCTAAAAAATAATAATTTATTTTCATATAAAACACTAGTTTTATAAAAATAAAAATTCTCACATTTACCAACTTCTTTAATTAAAAAAAAAGGGTTAAATATATAATTTTGTTCTTACAATTAATGATTATTCCTTTTGAATCTAAAAGTTCCAAATTCATTACATTTCAAGGGTTTTAATTTTAGTGACCAACTTGTGTCTTTATAAAAGCGTGTCTTTTGAACTAACTTTTTTTTTTCTTTTAATTCAATAATAATAAAGGTAGAAAATCGAGATTTAAGCATATCTAGTTTAAGAAATTACTTTTAACAAAATTTTAAAATTAAAATATTTGCAAAATAAGTTGTCTCATGTCTGGCATTTTTATCTTTAAATTTTCCCATTTTTAGATTTATACCTAACGAGAAAAACATTAAAGCCTCATTTTATTTTATTTTTAAAAACGTAGTTGAGTGGGTTTTGATAGCAAAATTAAAATAAATTAAAACGTAAAAACCTACCGTAGCTAAATAAAAATACTGTTTTTTCAAGTTATTTTAAAATTACAAGAAGTAAGACTTTCTCTTTTCTTTCTTTTTTTTCTTTTTCTTTTTTTACAGTAGATAGGTTGGTTTAATGTTAATGGGCCTTTCTTGGTCGAAGCCCACAATACTACAACGTATTTCTCAGGCCCAACATTTCAGGTTATTTCAGCCCACGAAGGTAAACTCAAAGCCCACAGTCTATCCTGCTGGCCTAACTAAACCTCGAAGTATTCAACAAGAATGGTGGGGTTGGAGATCGAACCCGAAAGAGAAGTGTTTAGGTTCAATTATTCATTAATCGAGAGGTCAGATGCAATCGAATAGTAGTTGATATTTGAGTGAGAAAACAAAACGAAATGAATAAGATCAAACGATTTATAATAATGTTAAGAAATAAAGATATTGAGACTCCGTTTAATTTTGATAATGTTGTTGAAGTGTCAAAAGACTTTGTTGTTGTTAGTTAGCTTTTCTAACGACTTTTTACGGATTTTTTTTTTTTTTTAATAAGGGAAGGGAGGGTATATCTAATGTCTCCAATCACTACCCATAAAGCTATAAGTATAATTAATTATGATGGAATTTATCACATAGAAGAAATTGATAATGATTTTGAATACTTGATTTAGTGGGGTAAAGCATTGATAACCCCATGTAATTAGTCAACAGTAGAAATGCAATTGTTGGCTAGGTTAAAAGCAAGTTTAACTTAACAATAATTGACATGTCGGAGGTTTAATCTTTCATCCTTACAATTCAGTCAAAAACTCAAAAGTTATACATCATATTTAAGAGGTGTTTGGGGCATTAGACTTGAATGTTCGATTTTTAACTCAACTCAATGTTTGGTTACCCAACTTTACAATGGGGTGTTAAATAATTCAACTCCACTAATTTCAACAGTGTTCACTATTGAAGTTTGCACATTAATCGAAGAACTCTATTTCCCTCCTTTTTCTCTCTCTCTCTCCCTCCAATGTTTCTGACGACTCCACTCGCTGGCTATCGCCGAGGACCAACTCTAGCGACCATTTTCAGTCACCACCTCTGACGACCAACTTCGACCATCACTTCTATCGATCATTTCCAACAACTAACTCTAATTATCAACTCAGTTGATCATATACTAAAAAATGGTCGGTTAAAGTGTTGTTAAATACAAATTGAAATTATTAGCTCGTGATGTTTAATTGTCGTCTTATATAGTACTTTTATAACCTCATGAACTTTACTTTTGGTTTTACCCAAAAGACCGCATACGATTGGTGATAGTTGTTTTGCCTTTAACTCATGATCATCCCTTTATCTAGTTATTGTGAGGCCTTGATTGCATTTTCAGCTCTAACATTCATGCATAATAAATCATAACCTACAATTTGACATACGATGCCATAAAAAGTCCTAAACCCCTTGATGACCTACCTTTTCTTTTGCATATTACACACTTACATTTCATTAATGTGAAAGTATATTATAATTTTGTTGTTTGTATAAAACAAGAGTATTTTGTCTACCTCAAATAAAAAAGTTGTAAAATATATGTGAATATTTTAAGTTGACATCTCCACTGAGTTTTTAAATTTTGGAAAAATATATGTGCAATTGAAGGGTTAAACAAAAGAGACAGCTGCAAGTATAACAATTAAACCCAAAGAATTAGCAAATATAGCACAATGCAAAAGAATGTCTATCACTAACACTCTATTATGGATGGACTCTATCATTGATATGATGTATCATCGATAAACTTTATCAGTGATTAGAGTTAGTGAAAACAAAATATAACCAAAGAAAGTGAACATTGTACAAAATTGGACATATAATGAGAATGAAAGAAAAAAAATGACAAAATTGAGAAGAAAAATTTCAATGTTAATCAAGAATGAAAAGTAAAATGAACAAAAATAACATAATAGATCATTTGGAAAAAAAACTCAAATCAAGAGGTCAGCTGATAGAATCTCCTAATATCACACGTCGTTGATTAACATTATTGGGAATAAAAACAAAATAAGCAAGGAGATTTGAAAAAAAAATATTATATTTGCAATTCTTTAAAAATGTTGTCATACACTTAACTATTAACCTTAAAAGTGTTATCCATTGCAATTATCCCTAAACAAAAAGTTAAGCAAACAAAAATAACTACAAGAAAGTCGTATTTTGTTAGATTACAAAATATTGCACTAGATACCTATGACTTAATAATTCAACTATGCACCCCGAATACAAACTTTCTAACTTCATGCTAAACAACTCTACACTCCAAATACAAATTTTCTAACTCTACAGACATATTAACTCCAAACTTCGTAACTCAACTCAGCGCTCCAAACAGCTCCTACGGTGTTACATGCTAAACAAAATAAATTATGATTTAATAATATTAGTTCGAATCTTATTTTTTAAAAATTAAATTACAAATGTGATTTTATGATTTATGCATATCTTCAATTTAGTCCTACAATTTTAAGAGTTCAACTTATCTTTGAATTTAGTTGTAATTTGGTATACCTAATTTTAATTTTAAATTTTAGTTCATATGATTTAAGTAATCTCAACTGTCATTGATGTATCTCTTTTACGCGATAATAACTTATACTATTTTTTTAATTATCTAACTAGTTTAATTAATGAGTTGTTTTCAAATATAACAAAATGAGCCAACTTATTTACAAATATAGCAAAATGTCATTGTCTATCAGTGATAGATAGCGATAGACTACTATCATCTATCACCGTCTATCAGTCACTATCTATTACTGATAGACAGTGACATTTTGATATATTTGAAAATATTCCTAGTAATTTTATCATTTAAAAAAATTACCCTTAATTAATATGATTAGATTAGAATTGACGTTCATATGTGGATTTTTTTAGTAGATAAAAATTGTAGTTTTTTTAAAAATGTTTGGGTAAAACTTTACCCAATCACAAAAAACCAAATAAAAATAATTTTTTTTAATAATTTTTTAAAATCCTAAAAAAGAAATTGTTGAGATAAAATATTGAATAATAATTGAAAATAGGATGAAAATATATTAAAAAGAAAAGAAAAATTATTATAAATAGAAAAAATATCAAACTATTTACAGATGTAGAAAAAATTCACTATCTATCAGCAATAGATTATGATAGAGTTCGATCGCTTGAACGATGAAAATCTATTGCAGTCTATCTGGAATAGACAGTAAAATTTTTCTATATTTATAAATTATTTGACTAATTTTTTTTATATTTAAAAATAATTTGATCTTATATTTTTTAGAATAATTATTTTAAAATATAAAACTGTTTGAAAACATTTTAAGGGTAAAATTCAAAATTAATGTTAAATTTTGAACTATTGACAAAAATAAGATACATAGTAAAGAAATCTAAAAAATAGTGTGGTTGAAGAAAATATTGACAAAAATAGGGTGGTGAAATCGTGTACCCCGTACACGATTTCCACGTGGTTGGTCAATGGGACCAAAATCGTGTACGGGGTACACGATTTCCTTTTTTTTTTTTTTTTTTTAATCAACAATTACATTTCTTAATATTCTTGTTTTATAGCATACTCATATAAATGCGTCTGAAGATTAGAAATTCATAAAAACTTAAACTTTAAATTACAAATGAGTCATGTGCCACATGGTGGACGTCTTCGTTGATGGTGTGGACGACGAGGTACAGGCACTTCAAAGTGCTGCTGTTGATGAATTAATTCATCAATATCCTCTTGGGTGACGACGGATTGATGTTCATAATACTCTTATTGATTGCCAGAACTCGATCCGATCTCTGCTCTAGGAGAAGTTGGACCTGGATCATGAAACATTGGAGGTTCTGGTTCTGGGTCAACTTGTTCCTCTGGAATAGCTTCACCCTGTTGGCGTTGTCGTCTACGACGAATACGTCTTCGATCAGTGTCAGCAACATTAAGTCGTCTTGTCTGCTGAATAATATTTTGTACATTTACCAAGTTTTGATCACACATTGTAGTCAACTCTGGTAAATCTTGTTGTACAGAATATTGATGTACATCGTGGACAAAATTATTCTGAATGGTGAAAAATTTTAGTATTAAATAATGTTCATATCATATAAATAAAAAATATAAGATGACAAAACTCTTACCATGCAGTAGTAGTAAGCACCGTCAGGGGTGATAAATCGCCTCGTGATTGAATCGTACCAGGGAAAGTAGTCGTCTGATACAGCTGGGCCATTTGTTATTTCTCCCTATACGCAACGGTTACGACGTGCACGCCAGAATGTTATATATTCTGCGTGAATTCGGCGCCAGTCTTGATCGTGCTTACCTCTCAGATCAATCTGGTGTAGTGCTGGGAGTGTCTGACACAATGATGGGACTAATTGTCGCATACTGAACTGTCGTAGAACACGATCTGGTTGATGCCACTTTATGATATGGAAACATATGAGAGGGCTAACGGTCAACCATATGTCATGACCATCATGACAATAATCAGGTAGGGATGTCATAATTGCTTGTGTGTATGGTGTCCAATTAATCTAAAAAAAAAATAAGTAAACACAAAAAAAAACTGCAATATTCATTTGTATATTCATTTATTACCTGACTGTGCATTAATCGGTCAAATATCTGTCGATATACCAAGAGCATGTTCGCTGACTGTTCTGATGGAACTAAAATACCACTCCATCTAAAATTTTAAAAAAGTATATAATTAAATAGTTGTACCATAAAATAATAATTAAAAAAATATATAAATAAATTAATACCTGGCATTTAGTGGACCTGCGCCTGGGGCCTCCAACTGGATTTGTGGTGCTATGTTGTTAAAGCGATCATACGCCCATACTTGTAGCAGTATCAGTGGCCCTGCTATAAAGCCATGCAAGGCAGGCGCCACCCCACGAGTATCTACCAGCTTGCTCGAAATTTGCCAGTAGTGGAAGAAACATTATGTGGACAAGAGTGTTTGACTTGTCAGCGAATAAAAATTCTCCAATCAGTTGCAAAATATATGCTCGGGCATATCTTTGTATGCTGATATCGTCAGCATTGGGGGACAACTCTGTAAACTGGGAGGCTAACCATGGGATACTCAACCTCGAGCCTTTCAAATCCATAGGTCGAACCCCCAAAAAATCCTCACAAGTTTGTTTCCAATCATATTGTAAGGATCCTGTCACAGGTTCTCCGTCCACTGGTAGTCCAAACTGAACTGCAATATCATGTAACGTAATAGTGCATTCGCCACAAGGCATATGGAATGTGTGGGTTTCTAGTCGCTAACGCTCTACTAAAGAAGTAATTAGGTGCCAATCTAGTTGGATGAATCCAATTTGTGCAACCCCAATAAAACCCGCCTGTTGTACATATGGCATGATACGTGGATCGAATGCGATAGTTCGTTGAACTACTGCCTCCCTCCTTCGGCAGCTCAAAATTATAGTAGAAGCACTATCCCATACTGATTGTGAACGATGAGAATTTTGTTGATATAGTTGTATGGGATTAGAAGGACCCGGATCCATGATGCGAAATCACTGAAACACAATTTCAAGTAGAAAAAATAAATTTTATTACATAAATAAATTCCATTACAAGTAGAAAAGCAACTCCGATTACAAAAGGTTCATTACATAACAAAGACGAATCCATCAATGACCCGAAGACGAAGCACCTGATGTACGATGTGGACAAGTACGCTTGTTATGCCCCTCTCCTTTACATATTTTACATCTAATTCTTTGACTAGCCTCTCGCCAATCCATTTCATTATGAATTCTCGTACTTGTTGGCCGATCGTGCTCTCTTAGATGAGTTCCATCAATCTGAATTAATGGCCTACAATATTTGAACCCTTCTACTACAGGACCAAATGACCAGAAAACTCGACCGAATATAGTTGTACCAGACACATCGGATGGAAGAAAATGCCAATCAACTCGCGTTCCAGGATTGTAATGTACAACAGCACTCAACCAATATGGAAGTTCCGAGTATGATTTCTCCCAGTCACCAAACACAGCAATCAACGCTTTTCTCTTTGCTTGCCACACACGTCTATAATTCACATTATACCCATATTATTTTTTAATTGCTTCTTGAAGCAATGCAACGGGTACACCAGGATCAGCCTTCACAAAATTTTGAATTTCAACACTCATAAAATTTGAATCAAGTTGTGAATGATCCTGTGTCAATTCTGAGTACAAACATGAGTGCTCCCCTTCAAGTCTAGTAATTTCGAACATCCCATGTGTTTTACGCCGACAAGCACGTAATCTCCAATCACAACCCTCATTCCATTGTTTGCATCTCACATACCAAATATCCTGATTCGATTCTATTACAGAAATCTGATAATGATTTGTGACGCAATACTTTTTTTATAGCAAGTTGGAGATCTTCTTTCGTGTCAAATAACATTCCTTTTTGTACTAGACTAGCACTATCTACATCTCTATTCCTTTCTTCAAGTGTCGATCCTTGTTCACATATTGAATTAGTAACATCCCAATCAATTTGAGTGAACATCTCGGACGGTACCAATTCATTGTCATGTTCAACACTTTCTTGTTCTCCAAACAATTCATCAATTTCTAGATTAATATCGCTATCCCCATCATTACCAGGTTCGAGAACAACTAAATCTTCAGGACGCAATGACATATCTAATCAGATGTTCACAACTGTTACAATTTACATATATTAGTCTAATTTACTAAGTTAATAAAAAACAACTCAACTTTTTATGCCAACATCAACCCAATAAACTTAAAAAAACAACTCAACTTTTCATGCCAAAATCGTGTACCCGGTCCACGATTTACTAAAATCGTGGACCGGGTACACGATTTTACAACCTCAATCTTGATATTATTTTCTCATCTACTCTATTTTCCCATCATATATTATTAAAATAACATTATTTTAAAAAAAAATTCCCAAACTCATGCAATCAAAAAACAAAATTATAAGATCAAAACTAATGGTCAAAAAATACTAAATCTTATACAAAACAAATAAATATTCAATATTAAAAAAAAAATACCAGCGGCGGCGGAGACGGCGGCAACAGTACGGTGGTAGGCGGCGGATGACGGCAGCGGCGGGAGGATTTTGGGCGGTGGAAGAAGAAGAGAAGGAGTGAAGAAGAAAGGAGGAAGCTGGCGGGTTATAGAGGTGGAAATCGTGGACCCGGTCCACGATTTCCTTGCTGCATGGCAGTAGGTGGCGTGGCAGCGTTGACTGCAGAGTTGGCAGGGAACTCGTGGACCGGGTCCACGAGTTCCTTACCAAAATCGTGTACCCGGTCCACGATTTTGGTAAATCGTGGACACCGGGTACACGATTTTACAACCCTAATTTTGAGATTATTTTTCCTTCTACCCTGTTTTTGTCATATATTATTAAATTAACATTATTTTTAAAAAAAATTCCATTTTAAAATATAACCAAATGTCATTTCTCTATCACTATTTTTTTATTTTTATGTACGAAGAAAAAAGAAAAAGGGGCATTTAAACGATCCACGCGGCGGGTGAGTTGGGGAGGGAGAAATCGTTCCACGACTACGAGTTACTACAGAGTAAAATTGCAGAGGGAAAAAAAAGAAAACCCTCAATTTAGGTTTTTTTTCCTCCTCCTTCATCGCCATCGCCATTCCCATCTTCTCTCTCTTTCTCTGCAGGTTGCCTCAGACACTGCAACGCCGCTCTGCCTCATCGCCGTTGCATTCCAACTCTCATTTCTGCCTTCTATCCAAGGTTACACAGCCACATCTTCTCCCTCATCGCTTTTTTTTATTCTTCTGTTGCTGCTGTTAATTTCATCCTTCCGAGCCCTCATTGACTCTCTAATTGTGGAGAATAGCGTTACATGGGAGATTATTCATTATTAGTGCTTTGTACGATTTTTTTTTTTTTTTTTTAAAATTTCTTTAGGCTAATTAGAGGTTTTGGGGTTGCAGCATGCTAGTTAACTAGCAAAAGAAAAAAGAAAAAAGGGGACAATTCTTCTTTAAGTGGTTCAAGCTTTGGGTTATGTCTTATTGTAGTCAACTTGAGTAATAAGCTATTAGGAAGTGGGAAAATAAGAGGCTCGATGTAAACCGTTCTCTTGAAGTAAATTTAGTCTGCATTTTAGCTTGCATGGTTAGGTTTTGACTCATTCAATGTTTGGTTTTGGTAATTGATGTTATCTTTAGTTTTCTTCTTAATATGCGTATTTATTGTGTTGTAGGATTATTGAATGTGCAAGTGACTGCGTAGCACTGAGGATTTCCACCTTGACCAGTTATTGATCTTTTAACATGGTCAATCCGGTCTTTGTTTGAGCATTAATTGTCACATTATATCGTTCGTTTAAGTAGGGACCGATGAGCACGCATAGTTGCTCAAAACAATACAGTAGAAGGAGTAAAAAGCAGACCCAGAGCAACTCTAATGATGAAAGTGCAGCTCGGACTAGGCCACTCAGCTTTGAAGATATTATGCTTAGAAGGAAGAACAAAGAGTCAGCTGCTACGGTTGAGGTGGGTGCCAGTGCCACTGGTAGCCATTCAAGAAGGGAAAGCATAGATAAGCACAGTACTGATAATCGTGCATCTGAAAGGCATTTTCATCACAGTAAAGGTTCTTCCCTTGATGTGCAAAATCTTTCATTTGAGGAATCAGCCAAAGATAGTTCAAGAAGGAAAAAAGAGGAGACATTGTTGAAGGACAATATGGTGGTTAGGAGTGATAGAAATAGTTATGAATCTGGATTGTCACTGATGAGTAAGCTTAAGTACGACAGGAATGGAAAGGATAAAAGACAGAAATATGGCCACGAAAATCTTGGTTGGGGAAAAAATGACCAGAGTTCTAGAATTGATATTGAAACTGAAACTGGAAAGAGGCATTCAAGAGATACAGCTGGCAAGGATAGACGTGAAGATCATGGTAGGGGGAAATTTGAAAGAGAAAGTAAGAGAAAATCTCAAAATGGTGATGATGACAGGAATAGAGACAAGTATATTGCAAAGAGACATGATCGTGGTAAACATCATGACCTAGAAAATAGAGAAAGAAAGGAAGCTAAAGTATCATCGACTTCATATTATGAAGATTCTAGATTGAAAAGAAGACGAAAAAGAAGCCCAGATCGTGAAAGTAAACATAGAAGATCTGTTTCACTTTCTCCAAGGCCACACAAGCACTCAACTAAGTTAGATAGGCAGAAGGAGTTGCCATTAGAGTCTCATGTAAAGAAGTCTGGAAGATGGCGTTCTGATAGTGATAGAACAGGGGATTTTACCAATACTTCCAATAGCCAATACCGGCGACATTCTGGGTCAACAAGTGGGCTTGGTGGCTATTCACCTAGAAAGAGAAGAACTGAATCTGCTGTCAAGACTCCTTCACCTGTTCGATCACCAGAGAAGAAAAATGAAGTGTTGGATCTTCCTCCAACAGAAAAGGTTGGATTATTTTCTGGCTCAGTTACTTCCAACTTCCAGCTGCCAAATCCTACTGTTTCCTTGGGCATTAGTAATGATCAATCTGGTGGTGCACTCTTTTCTTCTGCTATGGGGAAATCTTTATCAGGGGTTTCTTCAAATAATATAGCAATGAAGACAAAGGTTTCTCTTGATTTGATTCAGCTGACCCAAGCTACTCGGCCAATGAGGAGGCTTTATATTGAAAACTTACCACATTCTGCATCTGAGAAAGCAATCATTGATTGCCTGAATGGTTTTCTTACGTCTTCAGGTGTTAATCACATCGAAGGAACCCAGCCATGTATTAGTTGTATTGTAAGTGCTTTATTCTATGTTCTAAATGTGTGTCGCTATTTTGTTATGATATTGTCTGATGGGAGTTTTGGTGCACAACACCACTTGTGCAGATACACAAAGATAGGGGGCAAGCTCTTGTTGAATTTCTTACTCCTGAGGATGCTTCAGCAGCTCTTTCGTTTGATGGAAGTGACTTCTATGGCTCTATTCTAAAGATTCGGCGACCAAAAGATTATATTGAAATTGTAGTAAGAATAAATATCCAGAATTCTTGGCCATCTCCATTCTCTTGATACCCTCAATCTATAATACATTTTGCATTGTTTGAATTAATTATTCCATTGATTGGATGAGTAGTATAGTTTTAACTTGTAAGGCAAACCTAAAATTGTTGAGCCATAGTTTCCAAGGTATCAGCACCCTGAATGTCTCTCTTCTGATTGTTGGGGACCTTTGTTTGTCTTTGATTCTTTTGTTTTGAAAGTACATTGTGCCAGTAGCTCAGGATTTAGATGAAGTTGTCTTACGTCTTCTTTTTTTGGGATAGGGGAGGTAATTTGTGGTAGTTTTTTCCTCCCGGCTTTCGAGAATGTTTGGTTAGAAAAATATAGGGAGTATCCATTTAAGTTAGTTCTCCATTATGTGGATACATATTTTAGGTTAGTTGGATGCTAGGATGACTTGTACCATTGAAAAATGGCCTGTGTTATATTTAGGTATGTGACTTGGGGATGACCCCATTAAAAACAATTATTGAATGCAGTGGTGGAAAGTGTGAAGGTTGCATAAGTGGGCAATGTGGTTTTTAAGATCTGATTATGTTTATGCTAGTTTATGGGGGTAGTATTTGGACCCATGAAAGATTGTCATGGCATGAAGGAGGAAATCATTTTGCATACTCTTTTCTGGGACAAAGAACCCTTTCTTGGTTGGTCTCTGGCCCTCTTTTTCTATATTATTTTCAACGTTTGGTTAGAAGGAAGTTGGATTCCTTTTGTTTAATTAAGCCTTCCATTCAAGGGAAGGGATGAATCTGCAAGTGGACGAGATCGCTTACAAATCTTAGTTGGAAATGGGATTACATGTATTTATGGATGGAAGGAGACTCAAGTTGTGGAATGGTGGAATCTACCACTGGTGTAGAAGGAATTTCCCTGAATCTTAGGAATGAGAATGTAGGAATTGTTTTTTTTGTAGGGGTATTACCATCAAAATAACTGATCAAGTGCATGGATCAATTGTGGATGTTCCTACAAGAAAGGTTATGCTTGGGCATGCAGTCAACACAATTGGAGGACCCATTAGTTGAGGAGGGTCTTAAATGATTACGAGTGAAGATGTGTTGTAGTGAATGCTCTCATGATTTTATAAGAAAATCCCTTGACATTATTGAATGCAAACAAGTGCACAAGCTTGTTAAATAAATACGATTAAAACTTAAAAGTGGTGGTAGTCTAGCTCCTCCAGCTCTGGCTAATAAGAACTTAATTAGGAGTGATAAATTGGAACAAAAGCTCTTGCTATTGATACCATATTAAACCAGAAACATATAGCTCAAGGGCTGATCGTGAGAGTGGTAAATGATATCATGTTATGTAGCCATTTGACAAAAATGTCCAACTATGGAGCGATTAATTCAAATTCAATTTCATTCAATTTCTTTATGTGATAATGGGATGTCGATGTACTTATCCATATTCTTGTCTTGCATGCCTACATTTTAAGGGATTCAATAACTGGGTTTGAGTTGAGGTTATTACTCTGTATGTTTTTGCCACTTGTCAAACCTCTTTTTCTCTTTCCTTTTCTCCCAACAAATTATTAGCTCGGGTTCTAGATTTTGCTTAAATTTTCTATCGTGCATATAGAATATGTTTCTTCATCCTTGTCATTTCAGTTTCTGAGGTCTATTGTGGTTACTATCATGTAGCAGGTTTTCAGACAGTTGCTATTTTCATGCAGACTGGTGACCTGGACAAGTCGGTGCCGGCAGTAAATAAAATCAGTGATGTTGTCGAGGACTCACCAAACAAGGTATGTATTTGAATTTTTGACACTGAGGAGCTGAATGTTACTTTTTGCTTATGTTGGGGAGTGAAGTCTCTAGTTATTATTATTATTATTTTTTTTTGTTGTGGGGGGTGGGGGTTGAAAAGAGAACAAAGAGGTAATGAGTTAAGCAATATCTCTATCTTCCCCCTCTTATGCAACTCTTTATTACCTTCCACCTTTTTTTGGATAAAAGGTTATCTTTCACCTTTCTTTGGACCATAAAACTCTGGTTCTCTTCATAAAATGATCATGTAAAATTTGAACAAGAAAATCACTGAAGATTGCTGGCTGAACAAGGAAAATGCCAAAGGCATCCTTAGGGACCAAGATTCCATGCAAAAGGGCAGCAAATAAACAAATGGTTTTAACCTTCATTCCTCTTTATAAACGTTTAAGACTACCTTGGATTGAGATGAGCTGAGCCAAATGAGTTCTTTGTTGGATGCATTCTGCTGTGTTCTTGTTTATAACTACCATGAGCTGCCGAGCACAAAAAGTTATGGCCTTTTTTTGGCAAATTTTCTTCCAATACCACTATTACGCCGTTAGTTGATTATTAGTCAATTTGTTTATGGCTTTTTAATAAGTGTCAATTAGCCTTCTTTTTTTCTAGTAATCTGTGGAGGATTGTAATCCCTAGCTGCACCAAACATACAACCCAACTAAGGAGGTTGCTTACCACGATGAGCCTTCCCATTACCTTACTGGATCCTTTGGACCTACAAGGAAAATAGAGTGATCAATTATCATTAATTACATCAGTACTTGAACATTTTTCTTTAAACCATTCTCCAAATCCCTTGGCTGGTAATTCCTAGTATTACAAATACCTATAAACCCCTGAAAGAAACCTTTTCCCAGAGTGACTGCCCATTCCTAGTTCCTACTCGAGTTCTCCCAAATGAAGTTTCTGAATGGGATTTCCTCTCTTTCTTCCACCAGGGACCGTGTACAAAAAGAAGTATTTATTCCATTTTGAAATTTTATTTCGAACTCTTTCCAAAATCAGATCATAGTTGTTGAGGTTTCTAGGATTTCTCTGAGGTACAGTATAATTTGATAGCAATATTTTCAATAGGATATCCCCAATAGGCAGCTCATGTTAGAAACTTTCTTTTTTTTTTGTTCTTTTTTTCTTTTCGGGTCGAGTATAGCTATTAGGATTCTAATGTTTTAGCATCAAGTAAATGTTTTCTTTTTTGTTGTCTATAGACTGAATGTTACTCCCTGGTTATTTAATATAAGACTTTTATGACATGAGGGAGAAGGGGGTTGTTTTGATATTTATGCCCCACACATCACCACAAAAGCACTGGAGGTGCCTACGTAGGTGGAATTACCATATTTGACAAACTAAAGTTACCCATGTCCTATTAAGCTATCTATGTCTAAACTTGAATAAATTTATTGGGTTATTACTACTCTTAGTAACCTTATTTTATAGTCATGTATGCTTAAGCTATGTTGCATCTTGTTGCAGATTATCGTTGCTGGGATCTCAAATAGAATATCATCTGAAATGGTAATTTGAAGAAATATTTTCTTCACCTTGTAATTTTAGTTTGAGGAAGTCATACCATGCATACGATCTTTATCTTTCACAACAGTTTTCACTTTGAAACTATACATTTGATGATTGTTTCTTTGTTGTTCTCCAGCTTAGGGATATTGTTACTGCATTTGGACGTTTGAAGGCCTATCACTTTGAGATGAACGATGATCTTAACGAACCTTGTGCCTTTCTGGAGGTGAATTTTCATGTCTGATGTGCTTTACTTTACCATGCTTGGCTCAAGTGCTATTTCATTACTTGTAATGCTTCGGTAAGGATCTATATTGTTGTGTTGATTCCATCATATTTACATAAGCAATTCCAGTCAGAAAATGATACTCCGTAATAATTTTTCAAATACTACTTTGGATGGAAGCCTATGGTATCCTCTAGTATTTTGTTTTTGTACATTAACTTTTTAAGTTCTCTGTGTTGTCTCTTAATTTCATAAATGCTTTGTATTTGATATTCCTTTCTTTTCTATTATTGTTCTTTACTATGTATTAATGATATGTGTCAACATGGTTATAATTTAATTTGTCATGAAACTGAAAGAGTTCAAATCACCTTGTATTTGTAGTTTTACATTATAGAATAAAAACTAAAAAATGTGAAAGGATTTTCTGTGCCACTTCATGACATTTTAAGTGATTCGTTTTATATGACAATTCTTTAATATATTTGTTACTTTTGTCAACTCTGCCAAGTAGTAGACCTAGAGCACATGTTATCAGTTTTTCATTATATGCTATGCTTAAAGGAAGTTCGAGTAGATAGCACATGCAGGATAAATAATATCCTTGCATGACTTTTTTGGTAGTGTATGTGATCCCTTATGACTTGATTTAGTGATATTTCCTTAATGCTTCTTGATCACAGTCTTAGTCCGGGAGTTGGTGACTTCAGTTAGTAGTGTTCTGTCATCCTCCTCAAGTGGGGCAAATATGGGTTGCTTCTTATTACAGTGAAAGATTCAACGTGCAAAGTTTTACTGATTAATGGGCGCTTTTAAATCTTTTGGTTTCTAACCAATGCACATAGATTGCTATTTTCTCTAGGAATCATCAGACCATTGCAAACCAGAAGGTAAAAATGCAATGAACTAATGAAGTGTGCTATTTGTCTGTGAACTTGCTTATAATCGCCATAAGTGAGACTTCAAGTATTGTAATATATAGACATGGGTTTTCTAATAGGGTCAGTTCACCTTCTTGTGGAAATATTGCAGGATAGATTATTGACTTTGGGATTTCTTGTTCACATATTCACATCTGGTTTTTCAAAATTTGAATTTTTAAAAGAACAATTTTCAATTTAATATCAACAAGGTTAACTAAAAGTTTACATACGAATACATGCCTTTAGTTCTGATGGATGGGACGCCTTTTGCCACTATAAGCCACTATGTTCCATTCCAGACATATTGGATGGTCTTTTTAATGTGTATATCTTTATGTACTTGTGGCTCTTTTTTGTATCAACATGCACTAGAACTCTCATTAGTAGACGTATGTTAGGTAATTGTATATTCACCAATGACCCTTCTCTGCTATTTAACTAGGAGAAACTGCTCGCACAATATTCAGCATGAATACATGATGAAACTTCACATTTCTTTGTTCCTTCTAGGCAGCAACATGCCAACATCTGTGTTTATGATATCCATGATGTGTATTGTAATTGTAGCTACTGTAGCCGTTGGCCATGGCAACCCTTGATTATAAAATCAAGACTTTTTGTTTGTCCGCTAACAAGTATGGAATAGATTAAGTTATTAATTTCTTTTACATCTAGATAGGTAAAAGCAATTGTTATATGCATGTGGAAATGTTGGCCCGTATTATCTGGAATTTGATCGAGGCTTAATTTATGTCATTTTCCGAACCAAGAAAAAAAAAGTGCGAATAAGTAAAGCTTTGGGGCTTCAATATCATTTTCCCACTTTTTTTTTTTAATCTTGGAGTGTTAGTCTCTTTTCATTCTCTTGATGAAAAGTATGGTATCTTTTTCAAAAAGATGTGTATATATCATTTTCCCATCTTTTATTGTTTGTATTATATGCCATTTATTTGATCAAATTTCTTTTCCCTGACACAATTGCACTTAATTTATTTATCAGTACGTTGACCAATCAATTGTGTCCAAAGCTTGTGCTGGTCTAAATGGTATGAAGATTGGAGGGAAAGTACTAAAAGTGTTTCCAGCTATTCCTTTTGCATCAACGGTACTAATGATCTCTATCTTCTTCTAATTTTTTGTAACAATTCTTGATCACCATGAAGCATCTTGAAAATTTTATTTTTATTTCACATGGTGATTTGGCCCTTGCTTATTTTTATTTCATATGTTAGGAACGTGATGGATGTCTACCATGTTATGGGATCCCAGAGCATGTAAAACCTCTTCTTCAACAGCCATCAGTAGTGTTAAAAGTTAATAATGTGGTACGTTAATTTTTTCATGATTGCTCCTGAAACCACTCACGTAAGCACACACATGTGCAGTTACAATGCAGTTTAATGGTTGAAGTGAGAATGATTATTATGTAGTGTCATTTGCAATCTTCTGATTAGGCGTTTTCTTTTTGGACCCAGTTTAATGCAGATGTCCTCCCAGTACTCTCTGAGTCAGATATTGACGAAGTTCTTGAAGATATTCGGTTTGAATGTGCTAGGTCCTGAGAGTTACTAATAATGTTACTAATAGTGTTATCTTTCCATTACTGTGATTGTTGGAAAATAATCCATGCACTTTTGTAGGTTTGGGACAGTTAAATCCATGAATTTTGTAAAGCCATGCAATGGCTGTGTCAGTGCTGAAGAAGAATACAAGAATATTAGTGATGTCACTGATGTTGAGATCAAACATGAGATTCAGGAAAACAGCACAATGGTGATTTCAAGAAACAGTAATGATCTTGAAGATAACAATGCTAACCTTGATAATTGCCCCAACGATACCAATCAGAAGCAGGGTAATTGCCCTGGCAATGGTAGACATCAAGACAAAGGTGTGGAGGACAAATTGTGTCAAATGGGTAATGATGATGCTGCATTTTTTGAAGTCGTAGCTTGTGAGAATCCTTCAGAAAGAATCCCTCGAGGACTCTCTGAACAGCGAAGCAGCCCAGAAAATGAACTTCAGAATGCAAAAGTAGCTGAAATAGTTGAAACTGATGAAACTGGCTCGGATAAGAAATTGGTGTGTCTAGATGATTCATCTATGGTGGTCGCTGATAATGAGAAGAAAGCTCTAAATGGAATGGATCCCATGGTGAGAACAGGTTCTGATGCATCTGATAAAAGCGCAAAGGACCCTAATAATAGTCTAGAAAGTTTATTTGTGTTGGGGAGTGTCTTTGTTGAGTTTGGTAGAATGGATGCCTCGTGTATGGCTGCACATTCTTTACATGGTAGGCTTTATGATGGACAAGAGATTAGCATCGAGTACATTCCCTATGATCTCTATCGGAAGAGGTTTCCTAAATGACTACAGTTGAATACTGAATGTGGTGATTAACTGGTCGCTGAGGTCCTTTGGCATGAAAGCTCCACTTATTAGCAAATTTCATTACTGAAGAAGGCATTTGTTAATGGCTCATTTTAGGCAAGCCTCAATATTCTTTTGATCATTTGGCTCGAGATCTGAAGCATGCTGTATGGTGAAACAAGTTATTTCTCAAGCACCATATGGATGATATGCTGAAATGAAAGCCTGGGAGTCTTAACTCTCCCATAGCTTGAAATCCTTTTAACCCGCCCCTGTCCCTGTGCGTTTCTGATAGATTTTCTTTATATGCTTAACAGGTGCAAGGATCTAGGTTATGGACATGAAAGATTTTCGGGTGAGGATGTGGCTATCTTATAAACATTACTTCCATATCTGTTACCCGTTTATTTCTTTTACTGCCGAGCTCTCGACATTCTCATGTCTAATCTTTGTTGTAGATGATCTCTCCTTCACAGTTGAATTAGTTACTTTAATACAAGAGATCATCGCCCTTCATCACTGTTTTGTTTACCTTATCAAGTATTTAGAAATATAGTACGTAATGGAGTTAACCACCCCATAAAGTTCATGTGGAGAGGGGTACATAAAAATAGAATTTGCCAGTGAAGTCTTTATTTGATCAGATTGTCATAAATGATAAACATTTTCAGTAGTAATCCTTTTGCATGTTGTATCAGCCACATTACAAGTTTTGGTGCAAGGTTATTATTATATCTTTGGAGCTCCCTCTTTTCTTCATTAGACTTCATGTAGATTTATCTATATCTAGTGGGGATGCAACTTTGTTAAGAAGCTGATCATAGGGAACTAATATTGTTCTTTATATACAGCTTGGTACTTCAACAAATCAAATGTAAGAGTTAAGATTCTGATAACTTTTTTTTTAGGTTGAATTTTCAAATCTTTAGGCTATATTGGGGTTTTTTTTTCTTTAAAAAAAATAGAAATTGCTGTGGATATATGTAATTAGGTTTTAGCTGTCGCTATCCTTTCAAATATATCATCCTTTTTAGGCAGGGTTTTGTTGCATCAAGTCCACATGCTCAAAGATATTTATGGTTGTAATTAAGACATGTCTATTTACAGTTGTGCTTCAGACGTCGTAGTCTTCTTGAACTTTAGCCATATGATCATGCTGTCATGTGCAAAATACAAGAAATTATGAACCTGTGTTTTCTTATAATGCATAGCACATTGCCGATTCGAGCTTGGCTCAAGCTTGGTTCGTTATGTAATCTTCAGTAACTTAAGCATGAAGGTGAATTTTTTGTTCATATCTCAATGGCCTAAACTTGAACGTCAAATTAATTCACATGGACCAACATGGTTTGGTTTCAATTTTCTTACCTCACTTGTCAAAAACAAAACAATAATTTACACAGGTTTTCTTAAAGTGGTATATTTGGATGTATTAGTCCTTTAAAATTTAATCATAAGGTCAAGTTATAAATTATAAACGTCTTTCATAAGTTGTCTTTATGAATAAAAATACAAGTTTATGAACTATTTATCTGAAAATTCATGAATTTGTTATTTACATCTACATGGGTTTTGTCTTCTTCGTCACTTGAGTAGTCTTTTTAATCTTCAGCCTTATTGCCATCGCTCTCAACATTTATTGAGGATAAATATGAAGCACCTGTTCCTTTGTTTATTTATTAATTCTTATTATTATTTTCATTTCATTAAATTAGTGAAATCTGTAAATTAAGTGCATATTTGGAAGCGATTCTAAAATAATTAGAATCACTTTTGTCATTTTTCAAAACCACTTTAAAATATATTTTTAATCATTCAAAACTAATTTTGATAATATAAAAATTGCATTTAAAAATGTAAAATTCAATATTAAACTAATTTTGAGTGATTAAAGACATATTTTAAAGTGATTTTATGATAAAAGTGATTTTTTTTTTATTAAATTACTCTCAAACATACACTAAATAATTTTAAGAACAAACAAGCAACTCTGTCCATTTTAGGTCATCATATTGCAGTATCTAACATTTTATATAGATATGGTAACATAATTTTTAAGTATTTTATAAAATTTTCATATTCGTTTCTGTAGCTCTGAAATTAGAAGTTTTAATGTATTTTTTATACCATACAATGTGTAAAATGAAGTCAAAGATGAGAAAAAGACTAGAATAACATAAACAATATTCATGGGTCGAATGGAAGGTTGACAAATATTTAAGTGGTAATCTAATGCATGCAAACAATTTCATGTGGTAATAATATATAGTACGTGCATATTTTAAACATAAGTAATGCAATATTAATTCAAGGTAAAAATTAGTGGTGTCCAATTCCGCCGCCGCCACCACCTCCACCAAATCCGCCGCCACCACCGAAGCCTCCTCCGCCACCGCCACCGCCACCGCCACCGAAGCCGCCTCCAAATCCACCACCTGAGCCACCACCAATTCCTCCTCCAAAACCTTTTCCAAAACCACCACCAAAGCCTCCGCCTTTTCCAAAGCCACCACCAGCACCACCTCCTACTCCACCACCAAATCCACCGCCCTTACCGAACCCTCCTCCAGCACCACCACCAAGTCCTCCACCTTTGCCAATTCCACCACCAAGTCCACCACCTTTACCAAACCCTCCTCCGGCACCACCACCAAGTCCTCCACCTTTGCCAATTCCACCACCAAGTCCACCACCTTTACCAAACCCTCCTCCAGCACCACCACCAAGTCCTCCACCTTTGCCAATTCCACCACCAAGTCCTCCACCTTTGCCAATTCCACCACCAACTCCGCCGCCTTTACCAAACCCTCCTCCAGCACCACCACCAAGCCCTCCACCCTTACCGAATCCTCCACCAGCACCACCACCTAAGCCTCCACCCTTTCCAATGCCACCGCCAAGTCCGCCGCCCTTACCAAACCCTCCACCAGCACCACCTCCTACTCCACCACCAAGGCCTCCACCCTTACCAATTCCACCGCCAAGTCCGCCACCTTTACCATACCCTCCACCAGCACCACCTCCAACTCCACCACCTAGGCCTCCACCTTTTCCAATGCCACCACCCTTTCCAAAGCCTCCACCAGCACCACCACCAAGGCCTCCACCCTTACCAATGCCACCACCAAGTCCACCACCTTTACCAAATCCACCTCCAGCGCCGCCTCCTAGGCCTCCACCTTTGCCATACCCACCTCCTGCACCACCACCTAGTCCTCCACCTTTTCCAATTCCACCTCCTGCACCACCACCTAGTCCTCCACCTTTTCCAATTCCACCTCCTGCACCACCACCTAGTCCTCCACCTTTTCCAATTCCACCTCCTACTCCACCACCACCGCCAGCGCCTCCTCCTACTCCACCACCAGCTCCACCTCCTATGCCACCACCAATTCCATGTCCTCCTCCAAATCCTCCACCACTTCCACCTCCAAAACCGCCACCACCACCGCCCCCTCCTCCAAAACCACCTCCTCCTCCACCACCAAATCCACCCCCTAGTCCACCACTCTTCCCAAAGAACAGAAACTTCTCTTCCTTCCCAACTTCTTCCTTGGCAAGCACATTGGACAGAAGAACATGAAAACACAACAAAGATAACAAAGCCACTCTCTTGCAGCCACTTGCCATCTTGGTGGATTTGGCAATAAACAAATAATCCAATGGATGAAGAACTCTAGCCACATCCACACATCTATTTATATCTCTCTTTCATTAAAACCCCTTTTGCTTTCGCATTTATTTCAACTCAACTACTAACAGTTCCCAACTTTTTCATCCCCACTTCACCTTTTTTTTTTCTTTTGTTAGAAAATTACTCTCAGCTTCCCACTGCACCATCACTACTTTTTGCTGTTTTTCCCATTTCCAGAAATGTGACACCAATTTTGTGCCAGTTATGCTCACACCACCCTTCAATTATTTGGGTCCTTCTAAACAATTAATTAATTAAAGCTTTTCATTTTGTGAAAAACCCTATGTTTAAATTACCTCTTTAATATTATATCCTCCTCAATTAATATTGATTTTTCACTTGTTGGGTCTATTATTTATGTGTGGTGGCACGTTAAAAAAATTGACATTGTTCTTGACTTATAGTTTCTTTGTGTCAAAATAATGTCTTAAAATTCAATAGAAACTCATTTTCAAAATCAATCAGCTGACTTGTTAGACCTCCTAAGTTTGTTGGTTGCATCTACAAATAACTTGTCATATCTACCCAATTTTAACCAAGTTTAAAAACCACTTATATCCAAACTTTATAATTTTCATTTCGACTCTTAAAAGTTGGAGTTTTTTTCAAAACAACTGTTGAAAGATTTTACCATTTACTTCATGGACAAAAATATTTGTGTTTGATTATGCATTTCTTAACTGAACAAATTTAAATACATACAGGAAGTAATTTAAGGGCTTACGGTTAGCAAAAAATCATAAAATGAACAAAAATAGGTGTGTGGGGTGGTTGAAATGAAGAAGACGAAAACAACACACCAATGCACTGTGAGTCTTTCTTTTTATATATATTTTCATATTCGTTCACATAAATAAATACACACTTTTTCGTCTATAAATTTAACGACAAATACTTACAATAGCTTTGTTTTGTAACAAATTTCAAGATTAAAATGATTAAATTTTAAAAGTTTACGGATGATTTTTATAATTTAACCAATTAAGTGATAGAGAATATAGTAAACTTTTAAAGAAAAATGAAGACCCAATTTGAAGCTAAAGTTGAAAGAAACTTTTGAATTGAATGTATGGAGCGTGGAGGTTGCATATCTATTATGGCATTATGCAACTTAAGGGGAGGAAGTGGGATACTTTTGTTAGGAAAAAAGGTGACTTTATTATTTTGCAAAAGAAAATAATAATAATAATAATAATAATTATAAAATAATAATACAAAAGGGTGGCTCAATTACTATAATTATTTTGGTTCCAGTGATTAATTATTGAAATTATTTGTGTATTACTAATAATTAATATGTGTTGTTTTGTATTAGAGGGATGAATGTTTGTAGCTTTTAGGATACCCACCGACAAATCAGCCACCAAAGAAAAATGTAAAAGAGAAGACTTTGGTATTATCGGAATGGGAGTAAATGAATAATAATTAAATTCCTTTTTCAAAATAATTGAAATAATAATAAATTCTTTTTAATGAAGCATATTAATTATAACAAAATAATAATTAATAATAATGAAAGTGAGATGGTATCCTATTTATTTAGAAAAATAAAGAAATATATTATTGTTTGAATCTCTCCAAATGAGTGTTTGTTTTAAGGGTTTATCCAACAAAGTTTGTGGCACACATTAATGGGAGAAGTATTTAATTATGTTTGGTTTGAGACAAATTATGAGTTAAAGTAGCAAGCTTTTTGTGTGAATTTGTAATTATTATATGATAAGAAATATTATGTACTCTAATTTTATTTTATTTTTTTTTTTAAAAAAAGTGAGATATTTAAATTTTAACCCCTAAATTAATTCAAGTATTTGACCACCATTAATAATTGATTTTTAAAAAAGAGTTTATAAAATACGTTAGTGTAAGGTAAACACTTGAAACCAACTTTTAGAAAAATGAATTTTGAGTGAAATAGTTAATAACTATTAATTTGTATGAAAAACTTATGTCACCATTGATGGCAAATTCCGAAAACCGTCATGAACAAATTCTTTTATAATAATTTGACATTAATAAAAATATTTTTAATATATAACAAACCAAACAAATTTGTATATAACCAAATAAGTTGAAAAAGAGTTGTCAAACACACGGGTGTTTTTATTTTAAGAAGTTTTATCAATACTGTTTTAAGAAGTTTTATCAATAGTGTTTTCATTAATGAAAATTAATTTTTGAAAAATGTTTTTTTTCCAAGTTATTTCATACCGACCTTAATTATATGTTGCAATTTCTACCCTCTTAATTTTCATTAATTAACCCATCATTTAATTAAAAAAACAATGTAAATTTTTTTCTAATATCAAGTGTTTGCATAAAGTTATAATTAACTAGTCTACAAATTATTGAATGGCTTTACCAAAATTCTCAAATTTTAACACAAAACTGAACTCTAATCATGTCATTTTCTTTGAAAATATTGTCAATTTTGTGTTATACACATGTTTTATAGTTTATCACAAGCATATGGTAATACTCCTTTTTTTTATGAATTTTTTAAACAAAAGCTTATACAAGGGTCAAAATTGCAACACTCTTTTATGTTTAAAGTTAAGATTTCAACCCGAGTTTAGGTATGAAATTCGAAATTGGAAGTTTAAAGTAACCATTGATGCAAGAAATTAAATTTAGGAATAAATATACATAATGCTAGAAATTCTCATCCTTCTACGACATTTTGGTGTCAAGAAAATCCATAGGTAGGTGACCACCATAGATTGAACCCATGATACCTTAGTCCTTTAACATTTTTTTGATGTTCCCAATACTACTAGGTCAACTTATGATGATTATTATTTGTGAATATAATATAAATAGAAGATTTAGCCATATAAATAGAAATTTTAGCCATGTTAGTCATATCTATGAACGTACATATACATAATATAAATAGAAATTTTAGCCATATTTGTGAATATAATACCAAGTGTGACACTTAAGTTAGGTTCATCAAACTATATATAGTGCCCAAATTGAAACTTTTAAGAAATATACTAAAATTAAGTGTATATATTTATGTATGGAGGATGTGTATATACTTAAGTACATTGAAACTTTTAATATTAGTAGACTTTTAAAATGTGTGTTGCACATGACATTTCGATTTTTTTAAAATAAATTGATAAAATTGTTTATACTAAGTTTTTCATATTCAAAATTTTCACATCTTTTTCTTTTCATAATTATACAAATACATTTGTACTTAAAAAAATGAAAATTATTATAAACAAAAACAATATCAAACTATTTACAAATATAGAAAAATTTCATTGTCTATCAGTGATAGACCGCGATAGAATTCTATCGCTCAAGCAAATGAATTCTATTGCTTGAGCGACAGAAAGCGATAAAATTCTATCGCGGTCTATCAGAGTGGTAGACTGTAAAATTTTTCTATATTTATAAATAATTTGGCTTATTTTTCTATATTTGAAAAGAACCCTAAAAAAAGATTACAATTGCATTTAAATCATAGATTTCAATATATTCTTTACTATATTTGTAAAAATTATTTAATTATTACCATTTTAAAAAATAAATAAATGATTCTCATATTATTTGACAACTATTAAAATAAACTTATAGCAATAGTTATTAAATTGAATAACATATTATTGAAATAGAAAAAGGAAAGAAAACTAAAACTCTTAGAGTGTCTTTTGTAGAAGCTCAAAAAGATATCTTCTAACTGTGTTAAATTCCGTTCCATTTTTTTATGCCATTAAAGTCAAGTAAGCACATGATTTTCTTCTTCAGTTTTTATTTGTATAGATTATAGATTATAAATAAGACTTATAAGAAGTAAATTTGTGATGATGTAAGGTTTAAAATTACCAAATTGAAATTAAATGTTATGTATGGAGGATGTGTATGAAAGCTAAGGAAACCAAGAAATGAAGAGAGAAAGGATGAGTTGATTCCCATGTGATTTGGTAGATGAAAAAATTGAATGCCATGTTGGGAACTTGTGTTCTTTTTTTTTTTTTTTTTTTTCTTTTCTTTTCTTTTCTTATAGCATTTAATTTTTCTTCAAATCTAAACCCATTTTGATGCTTTCTAGCTGTTTCAATTTATTATTATTATTTCCATTTCTTTCTTTTTCCTCTCTCTCTTTCTATACTTCTAAATTTAGAGCCCCTATTATAATCAAATTTCATAATCTACACATATTTATTGATAGAAAATAATCTACTGTAGGTTGAAAATAACTTTAGGTTTTTGGCCCATAGCAAAAAGAAAAAAACAATTGTATGAGAAAAGAGGTAAAAGTTATCCCACATTGAAAGATTAAGAATTGGCAAGTGGGTATATATATACAAATGTTTGCAAAGGAGCTTCAAAAGTGTGGTGGTTGTGGAAGTATAACTCTTCCACCACACGTTTGTTGTCATTCATCGGTTTGAGTATATGGGTTTATCCATGTTTGTTATCATTCATCAATAATTACTTAAATTAAAAGTTAAGTCATTAAACTTTTAATTTTCCGTTCAATAGATCATTCAACTTTCAATTTTATGCCTAATAGATTCTTATCTTTTTAATTTTTTTTTCAAATTCACCCAATCTTCTAAATACAAAATGGAATGTTTTTAATGTTTGATTAGATGTATATAGTTACAATCTATATCTAATAGTTCAGTTAGTTTTTTTTATATAAATTTAAATGTGTCAGACTTATTAGACATAAAATTGAAAGTTTAGAGATCTGCTAGACATTTTTATAACTGTGATCTAACCGAAACTTTTGAAAATTTAGAGACTATATAGTATAAACCCTAAATAGCATAACTTATTTTATAGGTTAAACTCACTTAATTTTTCACAAAAGTAATAATTTAGTCCTTAAATTTTAAGTTTTTATTTGTAACAATTTGGTTCTTTATTTTTTTAATTTTGTAACAATTTAGTTCATGAACTTTAATATGAAATAATCTAGTCCTTGTAATTTAAACTATTAACAATTTAGTACTTATCATGAAAATTATTTAAAAATTTAATGGAATTTTCCTAAACCCTAAATAGGTAGATCGATAAATTAATTATGGAGTAAAAATATATAATATGTTCGTAAGCTACACAGTCGTCAACATTTAATTTGATGGAACTTTATACGATAAAGATTAAATTAGTTTCAATGATTAAATTGTTACAAAAATAAAGAGTAGAAAAAAGACTAAATCCATACTAAATTATTGCCTCAATAAATGTTAAAGAATCAAAAATGAAATTTCACCTATTCCTTTATAATATCCATAATGGAGCTCTTTGCATCCATTTTTATTTCTTTTCAATTTGGGTGTAGACAAAAAGAACAATTTCATACTAAAAGTTCAAAACCAAATCGATGAATGGATATATTTTATAAGATGCATGAATAAATATTTATGTATAATATTTTAATGTCAATTTCGTCATTTATTTGTCTTTATGTTTTTATGAATTTTCTATTATAATCCTATATTTAATTTATTAAATGCTATAAAAACTCAATATCTTTTTTCTTTCAGAAAAATAAAAACTTAAGATCTTTGCCACATGATATGATGTAAATCGATGAGATGTTAACACAATTCATAATTTCTAAAAATAGAAAAATAACGAAAATTATTTACACAAAATAGCAAAAGTTTAAGATAATTGTGATAGACGCTGATAAAAGTCTATCAGGGTCTACTAGTGATGGAAATGATAGAAGTCTATCACTAATAGATGTTGATAGAAGTCTATCACAATTTTTTTTTTATTATTTTCTGTAAATAGTTTGACATTTTTTTATTTGTGAAAATTTCTCATTTATAATTAACTATTTTAAAATTATTAATAGTTAATAAAAAAAATTAGTTAGGGAAATTAATGAGGCATTAAAGACACAACTAATTAAACCTAAATTAGCACATGGGATTGGGTCAACCGACATTGTTGTGAAAGGGAAATATGTACTAAGGTGCTATTTTTCCAATGATGAGAAAATTAGGGTTATTTTGCCAAGTTTTTTCTTCACTTGCCGACTTTGAATTAATTTGGGTGTTCATTAATTTATCAAAATAAAAACGGTTTTGCTTTCTTTTCAACCGATTTTGTTTTTGATTTTCTTTGTACTATTTTACCCATTTTTGTTGCATATGATAGTGAAATTAATTAATGGATCTTCATAAGTTAAAGTTAAGAGGCACCGAATTTTTAGATAGCAAGGTAGAGATGATCTTATTAAATAAAATCATTCATGAAATTATTATAAGTTATTTACATGTTAATTCATTAAATATTATTTGTTTAATATTTTGATTTTGGAAGCAATAATTTTGCTTCCCTACCATCACTCCCTAATGTATTTTTCTTTGAAAAGTTTTAAGAATGAAAGAAAAATGATTTCTTTATCCATTATGTAACAACACAAAAGGATACTTGGAGAAATTTGTAAATGAGTTTTGGTATTAATATTTAACGTGTGTTTGGAATACATTTTTAAGTGTTTAATTTAAAAAACAAGTCATTTTGAAAAAAATTGGAGTTTGACAACCACTCAAAATAGATTTTAAAGTGTATTTTAAACCATTTTAATCAAAAGAGTTAAATAAAAATAAATTTTTTGAAAAACATTTTTTTCTCAAATCAATCCAAATTGGCCCTTAGAAAGTCTGAGGGTTGTGAACATGATGATTTTTCGTTCTTGATTATTTTTATTGGATATCTGGTCATGAACATGATGATTTTTCATTCGTGATTATTTTTATTGGATATTTGGTCATACTCAAATAGTTTTTTATTACTGGATTTCGTTGCATTACAAAAGATTAGTACATTAGACCTTAAAAAACCTTACAATTTACTTACAATTGCTATGCAATTGACATTGGATATCCTAATTTACCAACTATTTAAATAGATTTATTGACTGTCAATTGACATATGAGAGTGTTATTGATTAAGACGAGACTAGAAATTTGAATCCTTTATGGTAAAAAAGAATTATTGACTAATGTAATATATAAATCAGAGAACGGATGAACTCTTAAAACCCAATAAAAATGACTATCTATTGCGATTTTCCTCAATTTTATTCCTATTTTTATGTAATTCTTAAAATGCAAACAAAAAAAAAAAAAAAAACATTTTTTGAATCCATATTTTGTGGGCTGGTCGAGTTGGATTATCTAAAGCCCAATGTTCTAGACTGCGTTGAAGCTTGAAAGCTTTTTTTCTTTTTTCTTTTTTTAAAAAAATATTGAAATAGCTTGTAATTCAACATTTGTATATATACAATTTTCCAAAACCGTATTACTACAGCTAAGGAACCGTTCTGGATGAGTCTATGAAATTTACCTAAAGATTAGGAGTGTTTAATTTCAATAACAAAATTCAAATTTTTGTTAATGAAAAATGCTCTTAGCTCTTAGGTCAATTAAAAACCATCTAACTTTTTATACCAGTAAAGAAAGTCAACTATATATATTTATAAAAAAAAAAAAAAAAAAAAAAAAAAAAAAAAAAAAAAAACTATTTCATTAAAGAAACTTCAACATAATGGTCACATACGAACAAATTTATGAAAGTAAACGCTTGATATTTATTAATTCGAGTATAGTTTAGTGAATAAGACATTAATTACTATTTAAAATCTATGATTAAATTGAAAAAAAAAATCACAAATTTGAGGAGAAAACAACATTTTCTTTCTAATTTTATAATTTAATATTATATCTCAAAAGAGAACATACAAAAACCCATAATTTAGGATTGTGACTTTGGATAAGGATGTGAGATGGAATGTGGTGACATTTATGGATCATATTTTATAATTTCTTATGGCAGACTTTTAGGCCAAAAGTGGATGACTTATTATACTATATTATCTCTGCCTCAATGTTTTATTTTATTAATTAAATTTCCCAATATGAAATTAGGCACAACCGAGTTTATTTAGGATTTATTTTTCTTATCATGTTTTTGACACTTTTAATTCATTTAATCATACTCAATGGAGTTAATCTAAAGTGAATGTTTTTGCTCAATAGGGTTAATTTGACTTCATCTATACATAGTCCTTTTTTTTTTTGGATTTCGATTCCTTTAATTATGCTTTAATGGAGTTAATTTAATTAAGATTTATTCTTGTTCAATGGAATGCCAAAATAAATATAACTCAACTGACATATGACTCATACTATCAACTATAAGGTTAGAGGTTCATTGATTCCTCCATCCTACATATTAAAAAAAGAAAAAAAAATTGTGTTCAATGAAATTGTTTTAGAGTTTATCTTTAAAGCATCTTCTTTAAAATTTTATAAGTTAAGTTATAGAGTGTGTTTTGTTTAACTTTTCAAAGTATTTAATTTTTTTTAAAAAAAAAGTTATTTTAGAAAAATCTGAATTCAAAATTTTCTAAAATAAGTCATTTTAGACGTAACAACCACTCAAAATAGCTTTTCAAACGTATTTTAAACAGTTTTTATCAAAAGAGTTTAAATAAAATGACTTTTGTGATTTTTTTTTCTTAGTCAATCCAAACATGCCCATAATTTCTCAATTTAATTTAACTCATAATATTGAAAAATTAAAATATATATAGTTTTGTTTTGGTAGGATTAGAGATGCCAAAATTTGTTACATCATTTTTCTTTTAACATTCATTGTTGAGGTATGTGGATTATTATTATTTTTACTATTTTTTAGAATAACCAAAAACCAAATAATTATAAAGATGAAGATGCCAAATCTACTTCCACTAAAAGACATAGCCAACTAGGAAAATCGTCTCACCAAACATGAAAATGAGACCCATCCATTGTTCAATGAGCTAAGCCATCTGCAATCATATTTTGAGAATGTTGAATGTGACTGAACCAAATCTCTTTGATGTGCCCCCATAGCTAAAATATTTTTTTTGCAATCGATTTCATTGAAGCTAATACCTCTTCCTTCTCGTTTAGCAATCGAACCGCTATCAGACTATCCGACTCCACCACCACCGACAACTATCCTATAGAAACTACCCAAACTCCCACCTCAATTACATGACCCTTGAAAAGCGGTACATCAAAACCACCCCCTGCACAGACCTCCCACTAGCTATAATGAGCTTGCCCCTATGATCTCGAAGCACCCAACCAACACTACCCTTGCGCACATTGGCATCTCAAACAACATCATATAGGACAACGTCAATCGTTGTTCTAGGGCTAAACCCATCTAACTCGGTCATTGACACCCCACTCTCCTGTTGTCGCCACAATTCTTTAGCTACCCAGCGACTGTAACCCAGTCAAGGGGGGATGCCCAAAATCCAAGAACCCTCGAATGGAATCAAGCAAGGCCCTCGCGGAGTCATCACTTCCATGAAACACCATCTCATTACAAAACTTCCAAATGTGCCATATATAATACTACAAGAAAGATCACCAAATCATCCAGCTTGTTTTGCCCCATTACTCAACCATAATGGTCCAACGCCGGCTACCTATTCCTACAACACAAAAGAGACACAACATTAATTGAGAAAAAATGAAGCCAATTGACATTGATCACCCGACATTTTCAGAAAAAGATGGATGATAGTCTCCACCTCCCAATGACACAAAGGACACATCCCGCATCTAGCACAATCCCCTTGTTTGACAAATTCACCCGTATGGGTATCTTGTCATTAAGAATCTTCCAACACGAACTCTTGAATTTAGGTGGCAGTTGACATTGCCATAAACTTTTCCACAAAGACACCATAAGCCCAACCTCAGATGTGGATCCCTAACTCTCATTAGCCATAAAGAGCCTCAATTTGTATGTACTCTTAACCGTGAAAATCTCTTCTTCTTGAGGAGCCAGGACACCTCATCATCCTTTCACATACCATTCATGGGAATATCCAAAATCAACTTTGCATCCTTAACCAAGAAATGCCTTAACTCTAACCTCATCCCGCTCCCCCATTGACCACACCAAAGAAGCCACAAATGCCTCCTTTAATGGCTTGTGCACCCATAATGACTTACTTATCTCCAACCCCGAGACCCAAGGGTCATTGCAAATGTTAATTGAATGCCCATTACCCACACGCTATCAAAATTCTTGTAAAAAAAGCTTACAGCCTAAGAGAATATTCTGCCAAGTGTACGATGGATTCAAACCTAGAAGAGCCCGAAAATAAGATGTCAACTAAAAATACTTCTCCCAAGTGTACAATGGAGTTATCATGATTTGTTAACCTAGCTCTTTCTCTATAAGGTTTCAGAGTTGCATTGGGATTATCCTTTTACTGCGCTCGTGCATGTCTCGTTTGGTATTTTGCTAGGGTTAGTCTCGACCAAGGTCGAGGTTAAGCACTCTCTTCTTAACTATAGTTTGGGCCTAAGAAGATCCCAAAATATATGTTAAATATATTTAAAAAAATAGGAAAATTACTATAAAAAAAAAATCAAAGCACTCTCTTCTTAACTATAGTTTGGGCCTAAGAAGATCCCAAAATATATGTTAAATATATATAAAAAAATAGGAAAATTACTATAAAAAAAATCAAACTATTTACAAATATAGAAAAATTTTACGATAAATAGTTTGTTTTCTATATTTTAAAACCATCCAATATTAAAAATCAAATGTTAAATATATAAAAAAAAAAATAGTCATAAATGGGCAAGAAAAGAAAAAAGAAAAAGAGAAGAAAAGAAGGAATCCCTACCCTCCGTCAGACAGCCACCGATCCCCTCCTCCTTCTTCTTCTCCGGCGACTCTCCGGCACCCACAGGCGTAAGGCAGCGACGACTGGATCCCACCCCGCGCGAACTCCCGGCTCTGTCGTCGACGGCGGTCTACGTTCACCCACGAATCTGACTTGCATTGTGAGCACGACTCCGAACGGCATCGCCCAGGCTTTCGCAGCATCGTTTCTTCTCCGTTTGAGATTCTAGCGTGAACAACAAGTTGTGCGTCAAGTTTTCGACGACTGGTTTTGTCTTGCAGCAGCGTTTTTGGCTTGGGGGTAAGCTTTCGACTGTTACCCACACTCCCATTGGTCTTAAATCAGTTTACACATTACGTCTAAGGATCAGATCTGCAATTTTGTATGCTTTCGAATGCCGTCCAGCAAGGTTCGGAGCCCTTTTTGGTAAGAGTCAGTGAGTATCCTTTCTCTATTTCCTTTTCGAATTGGATTAAGTGTTTGAATGATATGCTGAATCCTTTGAACTCTTTAGTTGTTATGTTTGGGTGAATTTTGAAGTCTTCGACTAAGGTTCTATCAGATTAGCATGCCTCGAACTGTTTCAGAATCTATGGAAGTGTGTTAGATTAGTTTTTAACCTGTGAAGGCTTTGTGTTTGTAGTTTTGGACTAGCTCGGACTAATCGACTCAGGTCTATGGTCGGTTTTGGTTGATTTTGGGTAAGATTATCCCTTTTAAACACTCTCAATTTCGATTAAGGTCTTCAAATTGAGTTCTAATTTCTAAACTTTGTATGGATTGTTTAGACTTCGAGGAAGTTGATATTTGTTCAAGAAAGTGGATTTATGATTGAGAATAATTGGAGGATTGTTGATTGAGGTTAGTAGTAGCTTCCACTTCCCTTCCAAAATATAGATTTGACTATTGCGGTTTGATGAATGTTTGAAAGTATGTTTTGTACTATTTGAAACTGTTTGCAATTGTTTTGGATGTTTTAAATGTTTTCCTATTAGAAAGCATGTGTTATGTGATTTGAGGATTGACTGAAAGTGTATTGTTTATTTTTAGTTGATTTTGTCAAATGAAAGTATGTGGCTGTTTTGAATGTTAGTTGGAAGTTTTTTTTGACTGATTTTGAATTGAAAATATTTCTGTTTTGGTTTTGGTTACTTTGAAAACTTTTGAAATGTTTGAATGGTTTGAATTGAGGAATTCTTCTGTTGGAATTGCTATTTGAAACTATATGTTTTATTTTAAATACTTCTGAACGATCCGATAGGGGCTATTCAGATATGCCAATTTTGTTTTATGGATTGTATACTTATTTTGTAGTAGTCAAATGTAGAATATATTTTATATGATCTGTATGGAACTTATTTGTGGGAAGACACTTACAAGTGGTATGATAGCATTCCTTTGGCAATGAAAACTATGATTAACATGTTCGTTTTTAGACCCTCAATATAATGAGCAATATGTTGGTTTTCAATTTGAGCCAAATTATTTCTTGCACTCAAACGCTGGAATTCTTCCGTATAATCTTCGTTTACAATGTTAAATTGGTTGTACAAAAAATGGTCAATGGTTAATTGGCAAGAATCTTTTCTTCATAAGGCTTAGCATTTTAGGCCAACTTTGAATAGGCCTTTTGCCATTTAATCGGATTCCATTGGGGCTGATGCCACCAAGCTGAGGCACTGTTTTTTTAATTTGAGTGATACCAACTTGACCTTTTTGTTCTCTAGTGTTCCCATATAGTCAAAGAAACTTCCCACGCTTTGTACCCAATCAAGGAATAATTCTATATTTATTTATCCATAATAAGTTGGAAGATGTATCCTCATTTTATAATCAGATTCATGCCTCCAGCTTTGACCTCCAAAATATTGGTGATGGTTGTGAGGTTTTTGGTAAGGATCTTGACATGGAGGGTGGAATTCATGGTATCTTGGTGGTTGATCTTGTAAAGGAGGGGGGTAATCGTCATCTCCAGAAGAATCAGAGTCACATCCCAAAATAGGGCGAGGAAAACCATGTGCAAAATATCTATACTGAAGTTGGGCTGGAAATTGATTCTGCAGTTGATTTTCACGAAAAAAATTCTTGGTTTGGGCCCCTGGAAATGTTTCTTTCAGGTTCTTATCGTTGATTTAAGCCTCTGTAGGAATTCTTGCCATTTCTTGGTTTCTTGGAAAATTTTAGAGAGGGTTTTGTTGTCTTGTCTTCTTTGTTGTTGCATACGAGGTTCCCTAATTCTTGGATTTCTTGATGAACATGGGCTTGTTCTTGGACTCGAGGTTGGTTATTTGATAATCTTCCTATCTCCCGAGTAAGAAGTTCAATCGCTTGTTGCACTCCCGCCATGCTGCCACTCATTTCTCCTAAGGTGGCTTCAACAGTAGTTAACCTTTGGTTATGGCTCGGGGAGAAGAAGAAGATGCTTTCGCGTCATGAGGTGGAGGATCATTATTTTTGTTGGCGTTTTTCCCGCCATCATATGCCCTTCACGAGACGCTTTGATACCAATTGATGAAAACTGTTTTTGGAGAAAGTTTGGAACAAAGTTTTTTTTTATTGAGTGAATGAAGAGAAGAATAACAAGGGTATTTATAGAGGTTGAAGCGACCGGCTGCCTGCTTGATTAAAACAATCAGCAGCCAAAGATTAAAACGACCAACTTAAGGAATTACTTCGTGAACTAAAGCATAAGTGGAAAAAGGACAAAACAATTACAAAACACGGGCTTAACTCAACCTTAGGCTAAAACCCGAGAATACCCCTACATTATTTGGAATGAGGAATGAAGATTCATGTGCATATTGCACTCACATGACCTCATACTTGATTGTTGTTCTAGTTGATTGCTAATTGATAATGAATGATGACGGGTGTTATGACGGATAATGACATGTGCTAGACTACAACTATGCATCTTTCCCACTGTCAAACGAAAGTACTAATTGAATGGAAGTATTGATTGACTGAAAGTTCTGTTTGAATGAAAGTATTGACCGTATGATAACTTTGTATTTGAAAGTATTGAAAGATTTAACTTTATCAAGAGTATGAAAGTTTGTTTATTAAAGATATTGAAAGTTTATTTGGACGTTTTGGATTTATTTTTTGGTAAATTTTGGATTTATTGAAAGACCATTTGAAAGTTTTAGGTTGAAACCTTTAGTTTGGAAAGCTTATTTGATTGAAAGATTTTGATTTTGAAACTACCATTTGTAACAAAGTTTTAACTAGAATCTTTACAATGATTTATATTTTTGTTTATGCAAGTTTTGAAAGCAAATGAATTCCAAATCTTGATATGAAAATTGCTTATTGAGTATTTTTGTACTCATTTTTATTTTTTCAAAATGTTTTCAGATGAAGGATCAAGTGATAATTCTGAAGGAAGCGAAGTTTAGCGTTCTAATGCAAGACATCAAAGAACGTTTCTTTTAGGACTTGGATAGTTTGACTTAGAACTTATATGTAATATGTTACTCCCACTGAAGTGTGTAATTTGTAAAAGCTTCTAATTGTTATGTTTTCTGCATTTTTGTTTTATTAGTTGTATTGAAAAATACGGGTTGTTACACCATCACCACCATGTTGCCTCCTGAGGGAGCGCCAAGGAAGCGGAAGGAGGTTGAGCCGTATGTGAAGCCGAAAGTTGCAGGAGCCGACTCAGTTTCGGCGAATCGGCTTCTAGCTGGCTATCTCGCTCATGAGTTTCTCAGCAACGGCACTTTGTTTGGGGAGAAGTATGAGCCGGCTCAAAGTGAAGCCATTGGAATGTCTAACTCGCAGTCAACTGAGTGTAAGAGGACAAAGCCGGAAGCCGCCTCGCCGAGCATCAGAAAAGGAAATCATAGCTATGCTGAGGTGGCAAGCATCCTGAAGATGGATGGGACACACTTGCCTGGAATTGTTAACCCGGCGCAGCTCGCTTGGTGGATTAAAATGTAATTGCCAACGTGGCGTCTTTTGATTGGATGTATAATTTTACTTTCTAGTTTACGTTGAAATTTCTCATATCTCAAAACCACAAGAAAAATGAAGTAGAGATGAGTTCTCTCTCTCACTGAATTTGCTTTTGAGAAATTTTCTCTTTCCCTTTTGTTCTCTTGAATCTCTCATCAGCTTAGTGATATCTGTTACTAATCAATGTACAGGACCGAGTTCACAAATGGAGAATTGATTCTGTTTGTTAATAGTTTTGTAATCGTTGTAATCGTACAGTTTCTCTTTTCATATAAATGATTATACATTACTCTTTTTGTTCTTGTTCTGTTTCATATTTTTTATTGCTTTGATTTTTGAAATACAGGTCTGTAATGGATGCATAAGCTTTCAAACATTGCAAATATGGCTTTGGTCCTTTGGATATGCATTTGTAGTTTTTCTGTTTTAAACCACCATTAATTTTAGAAACATTCTTTCTGGATGATTGAAGTCCATGACCATGGCACAACAACATCATTGCAATAGTTTTCAATTTTTAAAAGTTATGTTTCCGACTTCAAATGAAGTCCACTTCATTTAGAATACTTACACCTCCTCTAAGTATGTCAATCTCTTCTCAAAATGTAATAGAATAATTCAATATGACCTAGAGAATCTCTCTAGATTGACGACAGTAGAACAAACTTCACAATCATAAGATGTCTCTTCTAACAACCCATCATGGCGGCACCCAACAACTTCACACAATGGCCCAAATTCTTCAAAGCGGCCAACCCTAAAATTGAACAAAACAATCATATATATTTATGGCTACCTTTGAGAAGATCTTCAAGGAAAGAATAAATCATCTCTATAGAGAAACAAACAGCAACCCACAAAAATATTATGTAGAATCTTCTGCCAGCTACGTAACAATGTCCTTGACATGTTACAAGACATGTCGTTGAAGAAAAGAAGGCACACCAACAAATAAACACTACACACATCAACATATAAAGAAGCAATCTCCAGCCAGAATCTGAATGATACAAAATATTTTGCAGAACATGTTGTGACATAATATAATTCATGTTGCTAAGTTATGTTCAAATTTTACCTAAAATAAATAAATCAATCAGTAATAACAAATTTCCTAACATCTCATATGAAAGTGATACAAAATTTCCAAGAATATACTCTACTCTAAAAAACAAAGGAGTTCATTTTCAACCTTTTCTATGTCATAGGTTTCAACATTTTGTTTTACTATTGTATGACAAAAATTGTTTTTTAATTGATCCAATAGATCCTTTTTTTTCCCAACGGAGTCTATAATGAAGAATGAGACAAATAGTGGAGAGATAATGGGAAGAATATTTAGAAAATGCCACTTTCCCTTTTAAAATAGAGAAACGTGTCAATTAAAACACTCAAATTATTTATATAAAAAATATTTTAAAAAAAATAGAAATAAGTATTTGAAATTATTAATGAATTTTACCTTCGTTTAGTTAATATACTTAGAAAAATTGCAAAAATTACCATTGAATTAAGGGGCATTCAACATAAGTTAAGCTGAAAAGTTAAAAGTTACCAAAATAAACCCAACTCAATTACATAGTTCTCATACTATCAATCTCGAAATTAGTATTATGAGTTAAATTGAATTGGGATTAATAGAAATTGAAGGGTTTTTACGAGACAAACGTCACTAGCAAAGATGTAACTACAAATATGCATATCTGTATATATATGATGTTGATTAATTCCGTCTGGTGAAGACTGAAATAATACTATTTCTGTATTTCAAACACACTGAAATGAATAAAAGACAAAAAAGAAAATGTGTTTTATTTTTAGGTGAGTCAAAATCAGAGCATGATCAGCAGCTACAGCTTAAATCAAAAGCTAATGGATTCTACACTAACCAAAGTAATTCAGCATCCCCATTTTTCTTCTTTTACGGTTTGAGAGATTTAAAGGCTTTAAATCAGAGAAATTATGGGGAAGGGAGACATTTGGTTCAATTTATGCTGCCTTCACCGCAACTGTTCTTGCTTTCAGATTCAGAAAGATTCCCCTGAAACCAGAAAACACAATTCTTAGCCTCAGTTTTGTAAAACATCAAATCACAATATTCTTTTTCCTCTAATTTCTAAAATATCACTATTTTTCATAAACGTTTTTAAACTAAACTACCCTTGCGGTAGAACTCTATTTGAATGTTTGATGAAAATTGGGATTTGGATCTTTGGAAATTGATCAGACCTGAACATTAGTCTGCCCCAATGGATTCAACACACCTGTTTTGTTCCAAGTCCCAATTTTCATCCAAACATTGTAATGAATTTCTACTTCAATGGTAGTTTAGTTCTAAAGCATTTATTAAATGTTAAAGGGCAGTATTGCAATTTTTAAAAAGAAATAGGAATATTTTGGAACAAATGACAATTTTGATAAGGACTGACAAGGAGTTGATACATAGTACAAAACAATGTCTAGCAGTTTCTTCTCTGATTCTGAACGAGGGCTAAAAGCATAGAATAACTGTTGATTTTGCATCATCCAAATTATGGTGGAAGGACATATAATACAACCATAGAAGTAACATATCATAATCAAGTCAGATGGTATAAACAATTGTTGGAATTTCCTTTTCTTTTAATCAAAATATTCATTGTCAATATTTTTGTTTTTCACCGTTACTCTTTCTTTATTTATAAGGATCTCTCTTCTACGTAAGAAAACTTATATTATATATTTTATCCCCTAGAGTTCAAGAACATTAACTCCTTTTTTGCTGTAAATTATTCAGATTTATAACATGGTGGTCTTTGAAAGAAAGTCTCACCAGCATGAAGCAACAAAGCTATGAAATATCACTCGAAACTGCAGAGGCATGTACTGGTAATTCACCCAACCAACGATGGGCCAGAACTGCAAGTCATAAGCAAAACATCTCATTCTTATTATCTAATTTACTAGGAGCTTTCTTCAATTATAACAGTAATACAAAACCAAATAAAACAAAAAAGTGAAGGCCCCGTTTGGTAACCATTTGATTTTTTAGTTTTTAGTTTTAAAAATTAAGCTTATAAACACTCCTTCTACCTCTAAGTTTCCAGCTTTGTTATCCATTTTCTACCAATGGTTTCAAAAACCAAGCCAAATTTTGAAAACTTAAAAAAAGTAGTTTTAAAAAACTTGTTTTTATTTTTGGAATTTGGCTAAGAATTCAACTCTTTTACATAAGAAGTATACATATTACAGTAAGAAATTAAGAAAAAATAAGCTTAATTTTAAAAAAAACAAATAAAAAAACAAATGATTAAGCCTATAAACACTCCTTTTACCTCTAAGTTTCCTGCGTTGTTATCTATCTTTTACCGATGTTTTCAAATACCAAAAGCCAAATTTTGAAAACTTAAAAAAGTAGTTTTAAAAAACTTGTTTTTGTTTTTGGAATTTGGCTAACATTTCAACTCTTTTATATAAGAAATATACAAATTAATGTAAGAAATTAAGAAAAAATAAGCTTAATTTTTAAAAAAAACAAAAAAACAAATGATTACCAAAAAGGTTTGTTTTCTATACCCGCCAAGCAGTCAACTGAATAGTTGGGTAGTCCTTCCGAACTTTAGTCTTGACTAAACTCCATGGTCTTCCTGAAATTATAAACTTTAGTGTCAGTAGGTTCATTGAACACAATTGTTCACGTTTTAGCCAACATGACATTTAAGAACTATTGTTTTGCTCAAATAAAACTACTTTTAGGTCATGTATGATAACGATTTCGTTATTAGTTTTTGAAATTTATATTTATTTACTTACTATTCTTTTTTTTTTAGATAAAAATTAATGGAATAGGGGAAACCCCAAAAGCCAATAGGCAATTACAAGAAGCATTTTCAATTGGAGACTAAATAAGATAAACTGAAATGATTAAAAGGGTGCTTATCCTTGCACCAATAAAAAGTAGTAAACAAAACCGTATCCATAAATCTATCGAAAGAGTAAGAATCCTTAAAAATACGACCACTGCACTCACATCAAAGGGTCCAAAAGAAAGCACGCGTAAGAGCCAACCACATCAATCTTTTAGTATCACCAAAAGGATGACCCACCATAAAAGATGCCAAAATATCAAAAATATGGTTAGAGCATGTCAGGAACCAACCAAAAGCCTCCAAAACAATGTGCCAAAACCAGGAAGCAAAAGACCAGTGCACAAAGAGATGAGTTGGAGATTCTTTATGACATTGACACATAATACACCAAGAGGACAAAAGAGACATATCAGGCATCCTGCACTGAATCTGATCTGCTGTATTGACCACACCAAGATTGAGCTCCCAAAGGAAAATTTCTATCTTCTTTGGATAAAAATCTTTCCAAATAATAGAATAGAGGTCTTTGACAGGCGGCTCAACCACCCCAACCATATCATCTAAAAGGGATTTGATAGAGAAGGACCATGAGGAATCCAAAGTCCAAGACCAAGAATTAGATATGGTACATAACCTGATCGATGATAAAATATGGAATAGAGAAGCCCATTCAATAGTCTCCAAATCATTGAGATTATGGCGAAGGCACAAATCCTAAGCTTCAGTGTTAGCTACCCAAGCATTAGCCATAGTAAAATCAGGTTGAAGCGCAAGACGAAATAAACGAAGAAAGGAATTGCAAAGAATACCACAACCTAGCCATGGATCCTTTCATAAAGAAATAGAAGTGCCATTACCAACACGAATTTGTGTACAATCAAATCAATGGTCTGAGAAATAAAACGCCAAGGAGATATACAAGAGCCACCCCGGACAATAGCAGGCCAAACACAAGATGGTGAATAGTACTTAGTCACAATAAAATTGCCCCATAAAGCATCAGGCTCATTAATAACACCCAGATTCATGGTGGATGATTCAAATTCATCCAAAGAAGAAGAAAAGATGTTTCAAGAAGTTCGCTCAAGAAACCCAAGAAGATCGAAAGGAGACCAAGAAATCCCAGATCAACCGAATTACAAGATTAAAATGGGTCTTCCACCTTTTAATGGTCGAATGGACATTGAGAGATTCTTAGATTGGGTGAAAAACGTGGAAAACTTCTATGCATATAATAACACTGCCGAGAAGAAGAAAGTAAGTCTAGTAGCCTACAAACTTCAAAGCGGGGCGTCGGCTTGGTGGGAACAAATTGAGAACAATCGAAGGTATTATGGCAAACCACCCATCCGTACCTAAAATGCTGAGATTAATGAAGAAACAATTCCTCCCTATGAATTATCAACAAGTCCTATATAGTAAGTACCAACAATGCCGCCAAGGAGACCAATCTATTACTGATTACACCGAGGAATTTCATCGATTGGGCGCAAGAAACAACTTACCAGTAAATGAGAAACAACAAATCGCAAGATTTGTCTTTGGTTTGAGAGAAGACATCAAAAGGGTAGTTAATTTACATCCTTTAGCTCAACTTGCTGATGCTATTTCTTTGGCTACTAAGATGAAGAAGAGGAAGAGACAAAACCATTTACATGCTTTAAATATAGCAAATCTTTTTTTCAAAGAAATTGTCCATTTACATGGAATACCAAAGTCTATAGTTTTTGATAGAGATGGAAAATTTATGAGTTTTTTTACTAGAAGTCCTTATGGAAAAACTTTGGTATAGGTCTACTTTTAGTACAACTAGCCACCCCCAAACTAATGGGCAAGCGGAAGTAACCAACCAAACACTAGGTAACTTGATTTGATGCTTAAGTGGTGAAAAATCCAAACAATGGAACCTTGCTCTTGCTCAAGCAGAATTCTTATTCAACCACATGGCAAATCATTCAATAGGGAAGTCCCCATTCGAGGTCGTTTATACTCGTTTACCTAGAATTACTTTAGATCTATCTGATCTACCTTCTAATGTTGATCTTAGTGGAGGCAAATTTTATGGCTAAAAGAATTATGGACATCCATGAAGAGGTTCGTGCTCACTTGGAAACTTCAAACGCTCGATATAAAGAAGCTGCAGACTCTCATCGCCGGCCTAAACATTTGTGGTCGGTAATCTAGTAATGGTTCACCTAAAGAATTCTAGATTATCGACTGGCCTTCATAATAAACTAACCAACAAAAAGATGGGACCATTCCCAATTCTGGAAAAATTTGGAGAAAACGCTTGCAAGTTGGACCTACTGTCAGATCTTCAAATAAGTCCAACCTTCAACATAGCTGATATATTTGAATACCATGCTCAAAATGACTTCTCCTTAGCTACTTAACTCAAGGACGTGTTATTCTTTCTAGGGGGAGGGATTTGATGTACGAACATACCTTGTTCTTTAGTTGTTTTAATCCAGCTGTAGTTTTCTTTAGATGTTATTGGTAAACCAGTTACTTGTTCAACCGGACACTTCCTTTGTTAGTTAGACCAGCTAGTTCCCTATATAAGGGACTCCATTTCGGTTGGTTCCCTTTTTCAGCTGTAATCAGAGTATTGCTTCCAAGAATCCACAGGTTGTGAGGAATTATCGATGAGCTTACCCTGAATCGCAACACAATATGAAGATGGTTTTGGAGACGGCAGCTCGAACACGCCTGGGTAATCATCAGAAACCAAAAAGAAGAAAGAGAACCAGCCTTGTTTATTTTCCTTAGAGGGGATGAAGATCTTGGTGCGCCGACCAAAATTATACAGTTGTGTGAGCTCGACGAAATACCCATTCTTGTTACTGTGTTTCTCTAACCAAAATGTTGCACCGTCATCCGTGAATTTCTTAAAAGACTTGAAGTTGCAGGGGTCTCTATATAAAGCATTGAAGGAGGAGGCAAGCCAATCAAGAGCTTTATGAGAGAGGTTCCCTTGTTCTGATATCTTCACATAGTGGCCATTGCTGAATTTTTCAAATTGGATGGAAAAAAATTTCCAATAAATGAGGATAGAGCGATTGGGGAAGGCGGCGAAGGGAGGCTGAGTCGTGGGATTCATGGCGGCTAGAAACCGTTATGGTTTGTCAAATTATGGTTATGGTGTTCGTATTTCTTAAAGATACATTTGAATTATTAGTCAAATTCCAAAAAGAAAAGGCAAGTTTCTGGAAACTAGGCCCCAATTGGTAACTATTTTGTTTTTTTTAATTAAGCTTATTTCCTCTCAATTTCTTATTTCTAAGTACAAAAGTTGAATTCTTAGCCAAATTCCAAAAAAAAAAAAAGTTTTTAAAAAAGTTTTTTTTTTTAATTTTCAAGTTTTAACTTGATTTTTTAAAACATTGGTAAAAAGTATATAAAAAATCAAGAAATTTAGAGGTGAACAAAAAACTAAAAATCAAATGGTTAACAAACGGGGCTTTAAAAGATAATTTTTTAAATTTGGCTAAGAATTCATACATTTCCTTAACAAAGATGAAAATCATTGTCAAGAAAATATAGAAAACAAGTACAAGTACAATTTTCAGAAACCATTAAGAGATAATCAACATTCAAAGCTGAAGTTGGACAACAAAATCAAAATCAACAACAAAAAGAACAGAAAGTAATTGCAGATTTGCTTACCTTCAACTACCAAACCATAATACATCATGAAAAATAAATTGTTCCAAGGAGAGCTAGTCAATTGTTCCAATAACACCTAACAAATACAGCACTTCCAGCCATCAATACAACCACAGAAAACAGCTAATAAAATAACAAAGAAAGATTAAAGAGTTAGTACAAAAAAAAATTAAGTAGAAATAGATATAAACCTTCTTTGCAACAGTAGTATTTCCTTTCTTCCCCTTGAAAATTCTATCCATCAATTTGTGCAAAAAGTGCCCAAACGGTCCAGCATAAGCAAAGCCATAGAGCTACAAACCAAAAATTCTAAAATACTGTCCTCTGTTTCGATCTTAACAAAATTAAAAGGACGCGAAACTAAACATCAACTAAAGTAACATCTCGAATAAAAACAGAGAAAAGATAGTACCATTAAAAGAAGCAATCGTCTGAATTGAAGCTTTTTGATCCCAGAAATCTTCTGGGCCACTGTGTCGCTGACCCCAGCTAAAACCCCAGCAGTGATTGCCTAAAAACAAAGTTAAAAAGTTAAAACAGACCCTTAAAACAAACTTAATCAGATTGATTTAGAGTGATGATGAAACTGACCTTAGTTCTAAGAGGATTCTTCTGAAGTTGCAGCAGATATCCTTTCCAAGCATCGGTGACTATAGAAGACATTTTTTTCTTTACTTTGAGATTTGTGAAGAAGGAAGAAACAATGAGTTGGGATTTTCTCAGATCGAAAGAATAAGGAGAAGATGCTTGGAATCGGAGATGAAGGATTGAAGAATAAGAATACGAATTAACGAAATTGAATTTAAAAATGGGGATGTTTTGACTTTGAACGTTGAGAGGGTTTTGGGACTGGGGGTCGGACGTCGGTCGGCCGAGACGGAACCCTCTCTCTCAAAACGAATCATGTGAATGATTCCCCCTTAAAATACTTAGTTCCCAAATTTTGTCCTTTTTTTTAGCCTTCTTATCGTCCGTTTACTTCAACTACATTTGGTCGTTTAACATGTGCCATGCACGTGGTGTGGTAGTTCTAGCTTATTTTATCAAATATTATATTTAGTTTTGTATAAGAAAATTAGTTGGCAACAATGACAGAAAATAGATATAATCAATGAGGGAGATAAAATTTATTCCATAATAGAGAAGAAGAAAAAAAGTAAGAATTCTACGTTATTGTTGAAAATGAGTAGAAGATAAAATTTCTAAATCGATAAGAAAGGAAGAAGAACCTCAAATTGTTGTTATAATCATCGATATGAATTTTAAATTATTGTTAATAATGAGAAAATAATCTATTTATAGTTGTAGAAAATGAAGAGGTTAATTCTATGTTAGAAATTAAATATAATTAAATGATGAGGATAATAATATTTTAAATGATTGTTTGCAAAATTAAAACGATTGAAAATAAAATTTTACAAAAAAATCAAATCCAACAAATTTATTTTGAAATGATTTTTTTCTAAATGAATACTAATATTTTTTGTTAGAAAATTTTGATTACTTTTTTTTAAGTATAAATGGGGATATGAAGATTTAAACTAAACTCTTGTTGCAAAGATAAAGAGAACTTGTTAGAAGATTAGGGAGAAATTAGAAAAATTAGAAAAATAAGAGAAATTATTTACACAAAATAGCAAAATTTTTAGATAATTGTGATAGACGTGGATAGAAGTCTATCAAAGTCTATTGATGATAGAAATGATAGAAGACTATCACTGATAGATGTTGATAGAAATCTATCAATATCTATCAGTATTTTTTTGCTATTTTTTGTAAATAGTTTGACATTTTTTCTATCTGTGAAAATTTTTCAAAATTTTATGGTTGTTTTCAAATATAGAAAAATGAGTCAAACTTCTATTACGGTGTAAAGTTTTTTCTATAATTATAAATAGTTTGATATTTTTTCTACAGTAATTTTCAGAACAGTTATTGGTGAGAGATAATTTGAATGGGTGGGAGACTTTATTGGTGAGAGAAATTTGAAAGGGTGGGAGACTTGAGATAGAGATAGAGAGACAACATAAAGAGATGAGGTGGGAGAAAGAAAGTGGAATTAAAGATAGATGAGTTTGAGAGTGAAAATGTATAATTGAGAGAGGGTTGAATGAAGCTTTAGTGAAGGATAATTTTGACATTTTAAAAAAAATTAAGGTTAATATTGTTATTAAAAAAAAAAAAAGTTTTCTTCCACATTCACCCTTTTATATCGAAATTATAGATATAGTTTTATTTTAAAATTTTAAAACATACATTTAGTTAAAAAAAATTAGAATATTATTTAATTTTATAAAATAGAATATTGGTTTCTTCTCCCTAAACAAAGGCCAAAGAAAGGCCAAATAAGAAACTAAATTTAAACTATTAAATGTAGGGCTAATAAGAAATATAGCATATTTACACTTTTCATTTGGACAAAAGCAAACTTACTTTTCGTTTGTAAAAATGGAAAAACGAATAAATAAATAATAAATAAAAAAAATTGTAAAAGTTTAAAGTACCTCTTACACATAAATACAACCCTTATTAAGAAAAAAAATCTTAGATACACTTAAATTAACCTAAAATTACCAACATACGTTTAATGTGATGGAAAACGTGTCAAGCATTTTGAAATTTCAAAACTCACCTGCCGATTTATCTTCCCCAAAATGCTAACCCTGTTTTTGAACTTGTCACTTCCAACATTGAATGAATAGACAAAAATTATTCTTCTTCCCACCAAAATACCAAACTTCTCCATCCTTCCATCTTCAAAGTTCCGCTCCACAGGAGGTGCTTCGGTCATTCCTTCTAAAGAAACCACAAGAAATCAACAAATATTTAGAACACTATCTGATGAAACCATCAAAATCCGAGTAGTAGCCGTCGATATATAGGAGGTGCTCCATCCATTCTTTTTTACGGAAATATGCAGTATACAGTCTTTGAACTCAACAAAAATGAATGGATTAGGGTTTCAACGAAAAATCTCTACTATTGAAATCTACAAAATTTTGAAGAGCACTACAACAAAGGTTTGACATACATACTCTTCTCCTTAAATGTACATGCGAGATTTTTTATATTCAAAATACAAAATATTTGTTTTGATTTAACCCAAAAAAAACAAATCCTATCCAATTTTTAAGGAATTACGAACCAAATATATAAATTCATTTTAAAACAATCTCTTCTTCATGTTATTAAAAGGGATGGTGAAGAGAAGGCAAAAAAGAATACGAGAAGTAATGACCGATCGCGTGCTACGAGGATAACTGGAAGAAAGCTTAAAAATATTGAATCACTACACACTTTAAGCAGTGACAAGGACGTACATTTGTCTTTCCAATAAGAATGTTGTTTTATGTATATTATATGCTATAGATTATAAAGGCAAATTTATATAACCAAAGTGTGATTATTAAGTTGTAAGTTGTATAAATAGAACTATGAATTGATTGTTTGCATTGATATAAGGAACAAATAACACAATGACAAGTCTTTTGGTTGAAAGAATCAACTCGAAAAGACAACCTAAGAAAAGAGAAAGGAGTGAAACGACCCTTGATGTAAGTAAAACACCTAAAAGGACAAAAACAAATACAACGGTAATCAGAGTTTCATGTTTCTTCATATAACAATTGTTAAATAGACGCCTTGAAACCATGTCTACATTATTTAGTAGAATATAAAAGGGTCAGCAAAGGATAAAAGAAAGACAAGGGTAAGTGATACCGACAAACATGAAGAAGATATTGAAGAGAAAAAGGTATGAAATAATAAAATTATGCCATAATTATGTTCAAATTGAATCATTAAACTAATGGAGGAAACAGAAAATCAAGAACAAACATAAGAAGATGTCGAAAATGATAGTAATGAGGAGATTAAAGGGACATCAAATAGCCAAGAAGAAATAACATCACAGCCAAAAGACTCACCCATTGTAGAAAACAAATTAAAAAAAAAAGTAATGTTTCTAAGTGAATTTATAGAATAATTTGATGTATACAAATTCTAATAGAATGTTAATCTTTGAAGGCAATAGTTAAGAAGGAGAATGAAAAGGAAAGAAGACACAACGGAAAGATGGAAAGGTTGTTACAGTTGAAGAAAGTAGTGAGGTAATTTGTACTACATATAATCATTTTTATTATAACTAATAATTTTGTTAATTGTATGTTGGATATTGAATCTAAACTGCAAATATGGTGTAATCTGACTGACTGGATGCATATAAATTTAGCTGTGATTTAATATGACTAGTTATGATGTAATGTAAGTAAGGATATATTAAAATTATTAGTTATAATAAAAATGATTATATGTAAGTAAGGATAATATGGTATTGTTGTATGTTTTATGATGTGAACAATATAAATACACCTTAACTAATTTGTCAGATTAGCACATTCCTGTAAAAAACCAATGTACTATTGAATGGTATATTAATCAAACCTCTAATAGAATATAATAATATTACAATCTTACAACATAAGTGTTTATTATGGTTTTTTTTTAGGACACATTGTATTTAATGCCAACATCAAAACGGGATGAACCCCTACGGATAAACCTAGAAGGAAAATTAGAGGTAATAGATAAACTCAAGGAGAGACTTGGACCCCTTATAGAAAAGTTTAGGGAAACTCTATTTGGTCACTACCTTGACTTCACCATAACAAATCAGTCTTCCTAACTATTGATGCACTTGATTCAGAGACAATGCAAGCCTAAATCTTCCTCACAATTAAACTTCTTAATAGGATGTAGGGTGTTAAAATTTGGCCTTAGAGAATTTGTTGTAAGTACACATCTTGTGGTGTTGAACAATTAAAGCCAAAGAGAGATGATGAACATGAAGGAGGTGGAGGAACATAGAATAAAGAACAACAAAGCATATTATCTAATATAGTAATCCAACAACTCCAAGAATCTAAAGCAAAAGAACCAGAAGAGTCAAAGATAGAAGGGGGAGGAAACACATGCTACAAGATAATAAAATGCCAATGAATTGAATTTTATAGTTTAAATCCTAACAATACATGATATCTAGTGTGTTTATGACATGTAATAGCATGTTGAAGATCTATACGAGATAATCGACAATGCCATATGGTCAATATATGAGAAGGAGGTATATGAAAAGGTTGTCCAAACAACAGAAATGAAAGTCTGTTACGAGGGTATGAAAAGATTTTGTTTTTAAACTATATGGTTAAACATGTTACTAAATGTATAATTAATAAAAAAAATTAATTTACCTACTGATAGGATGCAATTGTTGAACCATCAACCTGTGCAAATACAAAGAGCACTATATTAAACTTGTAGATTATGCACCATACTAACATATAATTTCCATTTGTTGAAAATCAAAGGTCAAAAGAAAGTTGAATATGATGGACCCAACCTTGAAGTCAACATAAATCACTCTTCGACAAGTAAGTCTTTATAATTAAAATGAAATTGTATACAAGTGATACTCTAGAAATAAATAACAATATTATACTGACTAAATTAATTATTAATTGTTAAAAGTTAGGGACAACTATAGAAGAATTAGAGAAGAGAAGAGAGGAAATGGATCAACGAGCATGAATGAATATTTAAAATTATGTACAAATACAATCAACTAATGCACATCGTGATTGAATGAATTATCAAAAACATGAACCATTGAGAAAGAAAAACTCTATAAATTTCATGACAGGAAAAAAAAAAGTAAAATGTTATTATTTAATCCTTCACTAAGATGGAAATACAAAGAGCATGACATGGTAAATAAAAAAGATTGATTCATTTTTTGAGGTTCATGGCTTTGTGGAGGCTATTTGGAGACATGTTTTTTTCTTTTGCATATTGTGTTTTTTATTTTACTAGATGTGAGTGGAATACTTTTGCTTACTTCTTGGTGTGTCGGGGTTTGTCTGGAGTCTAATTTTTCAAATTGGTTAATTTTGAGTTGTAAACATGATGTAAGCCTGTAAGGTACTTATTATCTCTACCTCTTTATGGTAGTTCATAATATTATGGTTTTGTTTCCCTAAAAAAATAAAAAAGAACAACCTTTAAAAATTAAAATTTTGCACATGGTTATATATAATTATATTGTAATTAACAAATGGAGCATCGAGTAGAGAGGATGAAGAAAGTTAGACCTACGTGTTAGTATTCTAATATTTCATGTTTGAAACAAAAGAATAATAAATATAACATTAAAAATAATTTAAAACCCGTGAATCTTAGTTAAAAGCTTAACAGAAAATATAATATAAATATATAAATAACAAATCTCAGTTAGGATAATTAATATAATATAATATTTTAAATTTCAAAACTAACTTTTGAAAATTAGTTGATGTATTCAAAAATTCAAGACAATTAGTTGATGCATAAGATTTAGTTTAACTTTTTGAGTGTTTAATTTTAAAAATAAGTCATTTTAGAAAAAATTGAAATGTTTGGCAACCACTCAAAATAGCTTTTAAAACACTTTCAAAGTATATTTTGAACAATTTATATCAAAAGAGTTTAAATAATAATTATTTTTTAAAAAAACATTTTTTTTTTCTATAGTCAATCCAAGCGAGCCCTAAATCTAGTTCGAAAATTCAAAACAACTATTAAATCTCAAGATTTATGGCAAACTATTGGCAAAGATGCTCTTAGTTTACGTTAAAAGTTATATATATTTGAACTATTAATTAGAATCTCATTAATAAAAGTCTGTCAGGATATATATTTGAACAATTAATTACAATCTCATTAATAAAGATGTCGAATTAATTACGCTGCAATTAAAAGAGATGCTAAGGGCATTTTAAGATTTTTGAAAATTGGACTCACGTGACATTCATGTATTTTGTTATAATTCAAAAGAATCCCGCCTTTTGTTATTTTTCCAAATGATAGTGTAATTACTGTTATATACTTGAATATCCCTTAAAGAAGGATAAGGGGTAGGACAATGACAAAGGAAAAATAGAGTAGGGACACATGAGGTAAATAGTTTCATCGCTGACCTATACAAATGAACAATATTTATATTAGGTGAACTCTAGATTGCATCTTAGTTTTATGTTCCCTTCTTCTATATACAAAAGAAATAATTTTCAAATATATTTTTTAAAACAAATAAATTTTCACGTGACAATTTTTAATTGGATGGACACCCAAATTTTTTCATACAAATTAACCAGACACTACTTAGTAGTAATAATATATATATATATTGTGAACAGACACAAACAATGTCTCTTCTCAGGTACTTGTCATTGAACTACAAATCGCCCACAACAATTGCTCTATGATATTTGCTCTATAGCCTCCATTGTGCGTCTTCTATTTGTACTTTTTTTCCCTTATGCTATTTGGCTTGAAATTTCCATCTCTAGACTCTCTTTTCCCCATGACAATAGAGAGGTGTTTCAAATGTTGGAATGTAATCAAGATCACTGAAAATCAAAGGAGAGCGTTAAAATGCGTGAAGTTTCTAAGATATAACGAAAATGAGATCGTAAAACGTAAAAACGGTGGGAAAGAGAGTTTAGTTAAAAATTGTCATTACAATCTAAACTCATTTCATTACGAGCCTCCAACCAGCTCCTAAAACTTATCATACACGACAACTATTTATGTATCCAAATAAGCCTGTGGAAGACATAAAGCTTCGTAGAACCTACTACCGTGTGGAGGGCATAACATTAACTATTCTGTATTTATAATAGCTTGATTGTAACCAGCCAAATTCATAGCATAAGATTATTTATGACTATTTAAAATGGGAGATGAAAGGTTTGGCAGGTGGAAAAGAGGAAGATAATGATGGACAAAGAAAAATTAAATCCAAAAATGGGTATTAAATAAATTAAGGGTCAATTTTGGTATTAAATTAAGTAGGAAGGTTAATATTGTCTAAAAAAATTCTCCAACATTCATACTTTTATATATACTCAGAAGGAATACGTGTTACACACCTAAAATGTTGAAGTTTTAATTTAAAGTTTAAAATAAATTTTAATTTGATATATATAATAAATAAATAATACAAACTATTTCTAATTTTGTAGAAGGTAGAGAACAACGTATTTTATTATAAAAAATAACTTTAAAATGAAAATTGATCCTATATTATATCTATTTTTTCGTCTATCATAAAATTTTGTGTCTTTATCTTCAACATTCCTCTATAAAATTTGTTTATAATTTTTTTTTATTATTTTAATTTCTTTATGTTTTTCTCCTATAAATTTTTCTTTAAAATTTTTGTATCAGTCTAAATTTATTTTATCCCTAAAATTGTTCTCTTCCTCTAATTTTGTTTCTCTCTCTGAAGAGTTTTTCATTTTCTTATTAAATATTTGTCTCTCTAAAACTTTGTTTTCGTTGTATCATTTTCTTAATAAGTTTTTTTTTTGTATCTTTCCAAGACATCATCAAAATTACGTCTCATTTACTACATCTAAAAAGCCTTTCAATTCCGTATTAGTCTCAAAATATACATAAGAAGACTAAGATGAGATTTAATAAATAAGAATGACACATAGTAAATAAATTTCTGTCACGTGCTATATAAACATATTAAGTTAAAGAAATAGATGAAGAACATAGAATGTTGGAGGGAAGTTGAAGAACGTACTTGTGAAAGAACTTTTTGAATTTTCTTTGCATTACAGTGAACTTCAAGAGGACCTGAAAACCATTGGAAAGAATGTAACAACAATAGGTCATTATATAATACCACTACATAGCTTCGATACTCCATAGCAAAGCACATGTGTTATAATTCTTAAGTTACAAATAATTAAGCAAAAATGAAGCTAAACATCAATATGGAAGAGGTTCATGAAAGCAATATGTGAAAATACATCAATGTATCAATCACTCCAAGTTACTTAGTTTTTTTTTATGCAGACACTTTTATTATTTTTTTCAAATTTTATGACATGTACATTCAAACAGTCGTATTCTATCAACAAAGAGCATAATCACATTTACTAATATTGTAGAGGCAGAAAAGGAAATGAAAGATTCTCCCTTATAGCCCATTTTATAGATAGTATAGATTAAATAATAATTAATTTCATTGATTTTTTATAACTTTGTTGTAAAGTTTATTTAACTACTATTATTTTTATATGACTCTTATTTATGACATTTAGGCCACGTTTACATGGGATAATGAAAAATGGTGTAATTTAGGTTGATTCCAATTGGACCATCAATGGAAATAGGCCTCAATTGTAAACCTGTGATTGTTGGTATTTACTAACCTAATTTTTCAAAAGTAATATAATTGTGATTGAGGTTGTTTATTTCCAATAATTAATTCAAAGGTGGAACGACAAGGACAAAACTACCCTCATCACGCCATTTTTTATTGACAACATTGAACACTGTCATTCACCCCATTTGAAACAATCGGTTGACTATTTTAATCCACTCTTCTTTACTTCCTCACCATTCGGTTTCCAAGTTCTATTTTCCAGTGGTCATTGATCATTTGTTAAGTCGTCCTCATGTAAGTGTAACATATTCTACCTTTTACTTCGAATTTTTACTTCATTTCAACCGACAATCATCTTCGATTATAACACATACAATTAGGGCTTCGAAGAACGTATACATTTCAATATTGTTCGAAACTGAAACTTGCATGTTTGTTGTCATTACTCGTCAAGTAGTACGAAGTTGCCATTAATTTGCTCGCACTATTTTATTTAGTATTCCATTTGTTCATCGGTACACATGTCACTGTATTTGATTTTTTTTAAATGATCTCTTTAAAGTTATCAATGTAGAAATCGACTTCCTTATCATAAAATCGATAAAACCATCGGGATTTTAACCACTGTCGACTTCCCTATAATAATCGGTAGATCGGTAAGACAAATAAACGAGATTATAAAATTGCTAAAGTGGTCTAAATTGCTACCGCTACCCCAAACAACCAGTAGATCGGTAAGAAAGAGGGTTATAAAATTGCTAAACCAGCCAAAATTGCTACCGATACTTCCATCATAAAGTAGTATCACCTCATTTCAAATGGCAAATGACGGAAATTGAGACATAAATATTCTTACTAAATATGTGGGTCTCACTGTATATTCAAACGCAATTGGACTGAGGACCTTCCCAAGCTCAATCAGATTACAAGATTTCATTACGGATGGTATGATGGATCCCACTTTTAATTAAGATTACGGATGGACGTATAAACATAGGCTAAAGTAATCATATGGGTCATACAACACGAATGGTATTTGATTCATACCAATTCCCCCATGTAAACTTGACCTTATATGCAAGCATGAAAGGATTTAATTTATATGTGAGAGGAAGTTTTTATTTATGAATTTTATGTGGGAATGTGAGATGATTTAATTATATGTTTTATTTACTTCTATAAACTAATTCTAAAATTGATGTCCTTATCTTAATTTATAACTTATGATAGAATTAATGTAAAAAAGAAGATAAAATTCTAATAGTTTTGTAAATAATGAATAAAAAATTATATATTCAAGTTTGATTAACATTAATAGTTTATAATTAAATTTAGACAGAACGAGGGAGAAATGTGGGATTGAGAGAAATTGAGAAACTAAAAAACATACTACTAAGAAAGATTTACATATTTAAAAATGTTTTTTCAACATCCTCCCTTTTAAATAACTGAAAATGAAAAAAGTTAAAAAAAAAAAAATTAGAAGACGTCTAAGGAAGGAGAGAAAACAAAAAAAATATATTCAACCATGCGAAAAATATTTTTTTTTAAATAGAATAAACACTCATTACAAATAAGGAAAATAAAAATACAACAAATATATCACAATAAATACAATGAAATATTAACAAAAAAGAAATAATCAACACTCTCCCTCAAACTAGTTTGAAGATATCATTCATGGTTAACTTGTCAATCAAATAACTAAACTTTAGTTAAGTTATTTACAAAGAAATTAAATACAACAACAAGTGTTACTAAATTGTTGATTAAGTTAACATAAAACTAAAAATTTATGATTTTATTAGATATAAAGTTTAATTTTAGATTAATTAATTTTAAAAAAAATCAAAATTACCTAAAATTTATTAGATATAAAATTAAAAGCTCAAAAATTTATTCGATAAAAATAATATAAATCAAGAATGTATTAATATCATCTTTTTAAAAGTTTGATATGAAAATGAAAGGAAAAAAAAACAATGAAATTAGTTAGTCCACAAAAGAGCGTGTGCGTGATGTGCTGTTGCTCGGGTATGTAAAAATGTGTACGTTAGGAAGAAGTCGTAACGGCTATATTTTGTTTGAACTTCAAAACTCTCATTACGATTTTTCCACTTTCCATTTCTTCCTTTCTCTCATTTCAACGGGTCTTCTTCTTCTTCCTCTTCTTCTTCTTCTTCTTCCTAAATTAGCTTTCTTGAAGTCCTTCTATTAAAAAACCCTAGCGATCTGCAAATCAATCTTGAAAAATCAAATCGAGATATATATTGCTTTGCAGTTCTTTTTTGTTCTGGATCTTCACTGTAATGGCTCCAACACCGTCTTCTAAATCAAATCAAGGTCACATGAGCCAATTGAGAACTCCTCAAGCGAAGCGGCTCAATTTCAACCCCCCTAGGGCACATTCATCCCCTTTTCCTAATTCCGTCGTTAAAGACTCCCAGTCGGAGCATCCGGTTGAAGTAATCGGCCGGATCCGAGACTATCCGGACCGGAAAGATAAACCGGTTTCCATTCTGCAGATAAATCCCGATGGACAGAACGTTCGTGTTCGGGCTGATTTCGGGTACAGGGATTTCAGTCTCGACGGAATTTCGCTGTCGGAAGAGGAAGATCTCGACTCGTTTTACAAGAAGTTCGTCGAAGCGAGGATTCATGGTGTTAAGTTGGGTGAGAAATGTACGATTATGATGTATGGACCTACCGGTGCCGGCAAGAGCCACACGATGTTTGGCTGTGCGAAGCAGCCGGGGATTGTGTATCGGTCGCTGAAGGACATTTTAGGCGACGGAGAGAGTGAAGCCGCCACTGCCGCCGGAGCAGGTGACGGCGAGCGGATGAACGTTGGGATGTTTGTACAAGTGACGGTGCTGGAGATCTATAATGAAGAAATATATGATCTTCTTTCGAGTAATTCTGGTGGAGGGCTAGGGCTTGGCTGGCCTAAGGGCAGTGCCTCTAAGGTAATATTATCAGAATCCCCAGAACATTTTGTTTCTTGAATTAGGTTGAAATAATATTTTGCGCTCTTGGTCTGGTCTTTGTACTTTATTGCTTAAGTTTAGTCCTATAGTTTTGGGAACTGTTGAAACTGGTTCATTCTGTTGTCAAAACATTTCATTCAAGAAAGTTCACTGTGTGGCACTTTTTAACTATAGGGAAGGCTTTCTTGTGGAAATTAACTTCAAACTATCTGTTCGGACCATTTTTAAGATTTGTTTTTGGAGTATAAGGACTAATTTGGATGTTTGAAAGTAGAGGGTATGATGTTTTAATTGTTTGAACTATTATTTAGTTCTTCATATAAATATTTTTTATGTGGAAATGAAGAAAATGGGATCTGTTTTGGTTGCTTGGATCAATCTAGCTTGGACTGTATTCTTAAGGGATTGAAAGTTTGAGACCATTATGTTGTTGCAGGTGAAGCTTGAAGTTATGGGGAAGAAGGCAAAGAATGCTACTTATCTATCAGGGAATGAAGCAGGAAAGATTTCCAAAGAGATTCAGAAAGTAGAGAAAAGAAGGATTGTTAAAAGTACACTCTGTAATGAGAGAAGTTCCAGAAGCCATTGCATGGTATGCTTGAGGTTTTGAACCGTCTTCTTTATCTAGATGATGAATATTTCATAATTTTTGTTATCTTTTGGGTTCTTCATAGATAATCCTTGACGTGCCGACTGTCGGTGGGCGCCTGATGCTCGTCGATATGGCTGGTTCTGAAAATATAGAGCAAGCTGGGCAAGTTGGATTTGAGGCAAAAATGCAGGTGAAAATTGTTTTTAAGAAACGACACCAACCCCCCCCCCCCCCCCGGTGCTTTTTTAAGAACTAAATATTGATTCCAATCACAGACAGCAAAGATTAATCAAGGTAACATTGCACTGAAAAGAGTGGTTGAATCAATTGCCAATGGTGATTCTCATGTGCCTTTCAGAGACAGTAAATTGACTATGCTTCTGCAGGTAGCTTTCTTCTTCTTCCCCTCCGTGAAAATTGGTGCTTAAAATTTTCCCTTTTAGTTTTGCTCAGATTGTTGATTTGATTTGATTTCCCATTTCTTCTTTCCAGGATTCTTTTGAGGATGATAAATCCAAAATTCTGATGATTCTGTGTGCCAGCCCTGATCCAAAGGAATTACACAAGACAATTTCTACTCTCGAATATGGTGCAAAAGCCAAATGCATTGTCCGTGGTCCTCATACACCAACGAAGGACAAATGTGGTGCTGACGATTCTGCTTCTGCTGTTATTCTGGGTTCGAGAATTGCGGCCATGGATGATTTCATCTTCAAGCTACAGAAGGAGAACAAACTTAGAGAGAAAGAGCGAAATGAGGCACATAGAGAACTCATGAAGAAAGAAGAAGAGGTATCAGCATTGAGAGCTAAGCTTGAGCTAGCGGGGTCAAAAGGATCAGGCGTGAGTGAGGAAGAGATCAATTCGAAGGTGAATGAGAGAACCCAACTTCTGAAAGTTGAGTTGGAGAGGAAGCTGGAGGAGTGCCAGAGAATGGCCAATGAATTTGTTGAATTGGAAAGGAGAAGGATGGAAGAAAGAATACTGCAGCAGCAACAAGAAGTTGAAATGTTAAGACGGCGATTGGAAGAGATCGAGTCCGAGCTATTGAATTCAAGGGATGCAACGAGCAACGATGTAAACAAATCAAGGGACATGGATGGCTGCAGGCTTGCTAAAAGGCTCTTAGGAGTATATGCTAGTGCAGATGCAGGAATGGTGAAGTCCATGGACTTGGACATGGATGATCAAGAACCGATTCAAGAAGTAAAACTCATAGGCGGTGTGGATTATCAACCGACTACCAACAATGGTATCCAAAGCCTACTAGACAAAGTGAACGAGAAAGTTGATCATGATGTGTTTTCATCACGGTTTGGGGATGGGGATAGAGTATGCCTAAGTACCGTGTTCGAGGAAGAAGAAGCAGAAGAGGAAGAAGAAAAAGAAGTTATAGAAGAAAAGAGAGTGTGTACAGTTGAAGGACTCACCGAACTGACATCGAATGTTCCAAACAAAAGTCAGAACAAAGGTGATTTTCTCAAGGAGAGATCAGAGATTGGCATCGGATTGTTAAACGACAATGAATACTCCAAGGACACTGCATTCTCGAGAAAACTACGAATTCAAAATATATTTACTCTTTGTGGAAACCATAGAGAGCTTTCTCAACAAATTGCCCCAATACCAGAAAAGAATAGATCTGATGATGCTGAAAACCAGCACTCTTCATCTCCATTGAAGACAATTGGGGAAGTTCAGAAGCCTGCACCAGATCATTACACTCAAATTCTTTCAGACCTGACGGTAATAGCAAGATAACATAACATTTTTCGGCTCCGGAAATTTTCCTTTCGTATCGTGATAACAATTCATCATGGCTCTTTTTTGCTTACATTTCAGAACCAGAATGGAGCTGTATTGACAGAAAATGAAGAGACAATGCAGCCTATAAAGCTACAAGTCAAGGGAGGAGTAAACAGCCCTGGTGTTGTACCATTTAGTCCAATTCCATTGTGCTCAAAGGAGAACAAGCTACCCGTCACACCGATCGTCGTATCGCAGCAAAGTGATGGCCTATCACCGAGGCTGAGCGCTACGCCGTTCATCACTGTAAGAAGACACTGAGGGAAGGAAAGGGGGAGATTTGTGTTTAGGACTTTTGCATTTTGTTGTGCTTGAGTATATAGAGATGAATATACTCTTGCGTTGAACTCTGAAGTTGTTAATAGATTCATGAAATCTTCAATGTATTAAACTATATCTTATACTTTGTTAAATATGAAAGTTACTCTTCCTTCCCATTATTATTCTTCTAGTAGATGCATAGAAATTCAGTTTCACTTACTTTGATTATATTTTTTTGCCTGACATCGATATGTGTTTTCAAGTACATATGGCCACAAATTGTTAAAATCACTTTTGTCAAAACATACCCACCATTGTACTTCTAGGGGAGGGTCTAACATAGCGGAAGGCCACGACTTTTGTGAGTGTTCCGCACAATACGGTACGGTATGCTACCAGCATAAATGAGGCACACAAGAGACACTGGCGCGATCTCGATTTAATGCCAGCCTGGAAGTGATTCGCTAAGTCGGGTAGCGGCCGCCTATTGTAGAATCGTCGATAACCTGGCTGCCACTATCATGTATCACTTAAAATCAATTCAATACTTAATTTTACACTATTAATACAAATTGTTACTATTAAATTAATTTTGAATGATTTTATAATGTCACTATAGTTTGCAAATTGCATTGGATCAAATTTAGACATTTTTTTAAAAGCAAATTTAGGCATTTTTTTCTAACAAAAATGGGAAAATGTATTGGATGGATGAAGAGGGGGAGAATATAAATTACAAAATTTTTGCATTCTTAACTTTAAACTTTAAAAAGTAGCTACAATTATAATCAACCAAACCCTAACAAGTTTTTGTTCAAAATGTCGATTGAAAAATATTAAGAATTACAAAACATGTGTAGGATACAAAGTTGAAAATTTTTCGTATAAAAATTGTCCTAGAGCAAAATTGTTTGCTGAAGTTTGTGAATTTGAAAAAAAAAAAACAAAAAACAAAAAATCAATGGTTATTTAGTAAACACATCAATTTTTTTCTTGAGCAAAGCTTAATTTTGTTGAAACTAGTTTGATATGACGTGCACTGCGAAAATATAACTTAACTACAAAAAGTTTAAAAATACAATTCATATATAAGAAAGGTTAATTAAACTGATTGAAGAACATAACTTTGGGTTAAATTTTAGTTTATGAGATTAATTAATTAATCATCATTGTAAATTAACCATTAATAGCTAAAATATATTATATTATTAAAACAAAATAAATAATACATGGCAAGGAGGGTGGACCAAACTTTCAAGTTATTGATTTTTATTTTATTTAGCATCATTGGGTTACCTTCTTATTTATATCATTTAATTACTTACTTAATTTTACTTCTATTTTCTAATCTATTAGTCTTGAAATTTTTAATTATTTATTTAACCTTATAACTATCAAATAAAAATAAGAGAAAATTTTTAAAGATAGAACAAATGTGAAACTATTTACAAAAAATAGCAAAAAAAAAGAAATCGATAGATATTGATAGACTTCTATCAGCATCTATCAGTGATAGAATTCTATCATTTCTATCACTGATAGACCTTGATAGACTTTTATCAGCACCTATCACAACTATCTAAAAATTTTGCTATTTTATGTAAATAATTTTTCTTAATTTTCTATTTTTAAATTTTTTCTTAAAAATAAAAGAGAAAAATAAGAAATAAAAAATTTCTCCCCTAAAATTTCTTTGAGTTAGTATTTAAATATAATAAAAAACAGTATATAAATATAGATATAGATAGATAAGTGAGTGGATTTATGCCGAATTTAAATTTCTTCCTAATTTTTAATATTACATAAATATAATTGTAGAGGAAATTTAATTTTAAAAGATAAAAAGAGTTATATTATAAGGATAATGGGAGGAATAATCAAACAGAAAGTTGCATTTTGAAATTCTTTCAAAAAAGAAAAAGTTGCATTTTAAAATATGACCAAAAATATATTTTTATCAAATAAATGGCCGAGCACTTTTTTTCGAATATTAAAAGAATCGTACAATATTATGTAAAACATGGGCCGGCGAAGGCCCAAATTAAAGCCTTCAATTTGGGTCTAAAAATCCTTAGAGGGCCCAAATTTCTGGGCAACGAAAATGCCGCCCAAATAAATTCTGAGCCCTAGACAGAAGTTATTATAAAATGCAGTAAGACGTCGTCTTTACTTTCTCCCCTCCATCGGCGCCGCTGCTTTCCTCAGTTGCTAACCCCCACAAGCCAGCGAGAATGGTGAGATTCTCTCTCTATATCCCTAACTTCTCCTATTCTGTTAACTTTACTTCGTGTTTCAACGTTTCAATCTGTTCATTTTGGTCTTTGGTTGCGTTTCTTTAGCCGTTCAAAAGGTATGTTGAGATCGGAAGGATCGCCCTCATCAACTACGGTGAAGATTACGGGAAGCTTGTAGTAATCGTGGATGTAATTGACCAGAATCGGGTAGGCACACTCGATACTATTCATTCCATTTTTGTATTTGTTATTCTGATGGTTTTAGATAGGCAAGGAGAATGAAAAATCTTTAATGCCTTTGTTTCTCAAAATAGCTAGATGGAATAACAGTAGTATCCGTAGGTTTCTGCTGAAATTTTTACATTACATTCGTATCATAGGGTTTGGTGCTGAAACTGCTAGATAATGAACTAGTTTTGTTTCAGTTTTAAGTCTTCTGGGTTTTATTTATTTATTATGCTACAAAATGTAATCCTTGAACTGACGGATAATGGTTTTTTGTTAATTTATTGTTATTTCTTTAGAACTTAAGAACGGCTGGATTTGTATACTACTTTGTTTCAGTTGGAAAGTTTTGATAATGGTGGTTGTCATTTCGAACATTTTCAATTGCATTTATGTTTCCAACGTGGGGTTTTGTTGCTTACCTGCATAAGTATTATTTTAAATTCTCGAGTGATTTTGCAACTTTGTGGAACGATAGTGATTACTGTGACTTGTTTCTTAGTGGAGTCTTTTGTTTAATCATTTGCATGACTAGCTTGACTTTATGTTTGGACAGGCTCTGGTTGATGCCCCAGATATGGAGCGATCTCAAATGAATTTTAAGAGACTCTCCCTGACAGATATCAAAATTGATATTAAGAGGGTTCCTAAGAAGAAGGAACTGATTGAAGCCATGAAAGCTGGGGGTATGGAGTAATTCCTCGCTATATTTTTACTTGTATTGTTTTTGCTTGCGCGTAATTGTCTTTCTATTGAATACTCAGATGTCCAGAAGAAATGGGAGAATAGCTCTTGGGGCAGAAAATTGATTGTTAAGAAGAGAAGAGCCTCACTCAATGACTTCGACAGGTTCAAGCTTATGTTGGCAAAGATTAAGGTTTGTGTTGATTAACTAATAATGATTCACCCAAGTTTTTTTTAATACAAATGATAACGTTCGAATTTTGGGGTTTTGATTTATGCAGAGGGCTGGATTGGTTAGGCAAGAGCTTGCAAAGTTGAAGAAGGCCGAGTCCTAGAGGTTCATTTTTTCAAGGGATTTTCTCATTTTGCTGTCGACTTTCTTTTAACTTCTATAGATCGTTGATTTATAGTTCAAACTTTTTGTAGCAGTATTATTGCCTTTAAGTCATTGTGTTCAACTTCTTCCATTTTTAAATCTTATTACGCCAATTTCTTATTTGGATTTCAATTGTCACAACTTTATCATCCTCTATTCTATGTAAAAGATCCTTGTTTTAATTGGTTTGAATGAGAGTACCGGTTTTTCATTTGTTTGTGGAGGTTCCCAAGAAAGGTGAGTTATTGGCTTTTTTTTATTAAATAGTACAATAAGGGTAGATAGCAGGATTTGAACTACATATATTCATATGCAGTTGAGTTATGCTTGTTTTGGCATAGGGGCAGAATTTGTTATAACATTTATAAATGGCCTAATTAGTATCTTTTTGGAATTTCGTTTTAAGTGAGTTTCTTAATATAGAAGAGATTGAAGTTGTAGTTAGGTCAGGGTTTCTAGAGACTTTAAAGACTCTACCCTATTGTTGAGTTTGAAAGGTTGGTGACATAGTCTTGGTTATATAATTGATTCATTGTAATTGAACTATGTAATGTTTTAGTTGATTGGTCTGGTTTGTATTGGAGTCCTTTACTCGATATATTTAAGTTGACCCTCAAAACATATATTAATGGGAAAATTATCTTTTTAGTCCCCAAGTTTTGAACAATATGTGCGTTTGGTCCCTAAGTTTTAAAAATGTACCTTTTTGGTCCTCAAGTTTATAAGAATAGGTTTATTTGGTCTCTATGTTTTGAAAAATATGTTTAAGAGGTCCCTCAAATAAATTTTTATTATTATTTTAAATAATTATTTAACATTTTAAATTAGAAGAATAATTTTTAAAAACCATCTCCACTCTAAAACTATTTTTTTTTTAATTTTAAATATCATATAATAATTTTTAAAAAATCAAACACAAAAAATACTTGAAGAACCTTTTAAACCTATTTTTAAAAACTCAAGGACTAAAAGGGTATATTTTGAAAACTTAGGGACCAAATAGACTTCTTTTTATAAACTTGAGGACTAAAAAGGTATATTTTTAAAACACAAGGGTCAAATGTACATATTATTCAAAACTTAAGGACTAAAAAGGTAATTTTTCTTATATTAATTCTTGCATATTGTGATTAGAAGTTGGGTATATGTTGTGTTGTAATTTAGAAAATTATACATAGTGGTCAATTGAGAAGTTAGCAGCAATGCCCCTTTCGATGGCCAATTTTGTCTTCTCAAAATATGGTTTCATTTAAAAAATTGGTCAAACGATCAAATGGACAAAGGATTTCCTGTTGAGTTATAAATTTATAGATTCTTTGAGACTTGAAACTGCCATTTGCACGCACTATGAATCTACGATACATCCTATGCTATGTTAATTAAAAAAATTTAGTGAATTGCATTATCTTTCAGTTTTTCGTTTTAAAAAACTAACTCTATTTGTTTCCCATTTCTTATAACATTATTCATCTTCGAATTTCAATTTTAAAAAATAAAAATAAATTTTTAAAAACTTTATTTATTTATTTTATTATTATTTTTTGTTTAGTTTTTAAAACATAAGAAACTTAGAGAGGTGGAAGAAGAAACTTAATTTACTAATGATTGTTTTTCGATAAATTAGAATTTTAACCATCAATTTGTGAAATGGTAGCTAATGTATTAGGCTTAGAAGAACATCAATATCAATTCATTTGATAGTATAATCATTATTTCCTTATTATAATCGATCGTTTTGGTGAAAGAATTTCAGATGACAAATCCTAGGTAGAGTTTTAACATTTTACTCTTATTTGTTCCTCCCAATTAATTTCAATCGCCGTTTGAAGTGAAAAACAAACAAAAATAGAGGAGAAAAAAATTAAAAGAATTTCTCACTTTTGGCATAAAATAAAATGTTTGCTTTGTATATGCCACTTGGCTTAATGCTTTTTGTCCACTTTGAATGTTGATTAATCCACTTGACTTCCTCTCTTCGTTCACCTCCGACTATGATGAAATTGGATCATTTCTATTTAAAGAAAGTCTATGATGGAAATTTTTGTTTAGAGAGATTGGACAAACGTGTTTCTAAATAGTTAACAATCTTTACTAAAATCTAAATATAATTTTCAAACATTTCAAAAATATATATTTTAAAAGTAATTTCATAAACTAAATATGCCTTGTTTTTTTAAAAGAGAATATTTAAAAATAGAAAAATAAGATAAAATATTTAGATAATTGTGATACACTTTAGTCTATCTATAATAGAAATTATAGAAGTCTATCAATCTAAAAATTTTCTATTTTTAAATCAATTCCTTATTTCCTAAATTAACATGTTATTTTATATTCATTTTGACAAAAATCTAGCTGTTTACACCTCTAATATTAAATCTCACACAACATAAGGCCTCTTTCATATTGAACACAATATAATATATCAATAAAAACTACTTGATAATGGCTTCGTTTCATTCAATTTTCATTAAGATTGTAAAATTGAAGCGTTGAAAACTAAAATCAATAAAAAAAAAAAAAAAAAAAAAAAAAAAAAAAAAAAAAAAAGCAGTTTCAAATGAGCAAGTTTGTAGGAAAAATTTGATCTGTTTTCTTTGCATTCTCATCTTCTTCACGGGAATGCGTGGAGTTTTACCTGTCTGAACTGAAAATATGCAAAAAAGCTGAAACAGACCGTTACTTCACACTAAATTTTTGGTTTTTAAATTTTTTTTTTTTTTTAAAAAAAAATAATTAAATGCCAATTCATTCAACCCAAAAAAGGGGTTTAAAAAGATAAATACATTTTTCTCTCTCTCTTTCTTTCTAGAAATTTCCCCTTTTTTTCAATTAAACTTCTTAACCACTTCAAACACTCCCCACTAATTACAAAAATTTCCGCTTAAGAAAATCCAAACCCTTTGGCCTAATTAACTGATAAATCCCAGGAAAAAACTCTCGTTTTCCTATTCAAAACAAGGGAAATACCCACAAACCCATGTGAAAATTTTCGCTGGATTTTTCTTCTGTTCATCGAGGGCTCTCATTTCTTCAGATTTCTCAAAATGGGTCTTAAAGATCTTCGTCTCAAGCTCAAGGTAAACCCATTTTTTTTTTCTTTTTCAAATGAATTTACTGTTTCATTGTATTCCCAAATGGGTGCATTAATGGCGTATATGGTGTGGATTTTTGTAGGGGCTTCGATTGGGAAGGTTTCTGATGAGGAATACGAGGAAGAAACGACGGGGGGCGGCGGCGGCGGTGAGTAAGGCGTCGTGGATGGCGCCGGTGAGCCATGGGTATCATGTGGTGGCGGATCAGTCGTATTCGAGAATTTGGGAAGAAGAATCGGATTACGACTCTGTTGTGGTTCAGAGAGAACAGATGGAAGCGATTGAGTTATGGTTTTTTGGGGTTTTTGATCCTCAAATTGGTGATAAAGTGATCAAGTTCATGCAAACCCATTTCTTTGACAAGAACTTTCAAGAGGTAATTTCTCTACATTTTCTCCTTTCTTTTTTCTTTTTTCTTTTTTCTTTTTTGGGTTTATAAATATTATTTCATCACAAATTGATAGATAGAGAGGTAGGGTTTTGGATTTTCAAATCTTTACATCATATCAAATCTATGAGTGTATGGAATAACTTGCATAGTCTCATCGAATAACTCGTCTAACCCTACAACATTTGATTGTCAACCAAACTTCTAGAATATTAAATTTGAAGTAGGTGACCATCATACTGAACTCTACAATATTTGAAGTGTTGACGAAACTTCTTAAATATCAAATTCTAAGTAGGTAGCAGTCATAGATTGAACTTATTCAAGTCCTTTATTATACGACCGTGGCCTTAATTGACCACTAGGCCAATCTAGAAGGGTTATACTAGATTGTTTTCTCCTATTAGATTAGGATAGGGTTTCGAATTTTGGTCCTACAACCTTTAAAAGAATGACAATGCTTAGAATTGAACTTTTTTTTTTTTTTTTTTTTTTTTTTTCATATTACATTATGAATAGTAAATAGTGAAAGAGTTTTGGATTTCATTCGAGATGAACACTTTCAAAACTTTTCTTGCTCCACAAACAAAGTTTTCAAATCTATAATACACATAACCAATTTTGTTGTTTGGTTGGTAAGTAAAAGTTTATTTTGCACTTCAAAATCATTTCATTATCCATGATGAATTGAAGGGTATGTTTAATTACTCTAAAGAAGAGGGTATGTTATAAAATTTGCAGTCTGAAGTAAAAGGGAAAGGAAGAGAGGCAATGAAGAAAGCACATCTGAGTGCAAGAACAAAGGTGAGAGAAGCAAAGGAAGGGAAGGAGTCATGGAAAATGGGTTCATCTTCAGCATTGGTCATTGATGGAGATAAATTGGTGATTGCTAGCATGGGTGACTATAGAGCCATTGTATGTGAAGATGGTCTTGCTCACCAAATAAGCTGTGATCAAGATTCAACCACCCAACGTTGGCCTCGGAGATTATTGCTCGGTAATCTCTCTTTCGCAACTCTTTCAATTCATATTCTATTTTCAACTTCAAATGACATTAGGCAAGAAAACAACCAAAAATCGCTTATAGATAACACAATGTCTTCTTTAGAATGAAACTTTCGTGATAAATAAGTTAGAGGTGAATGACAAATTAAGCGTATGTGCTAACGTTTACCATCAAATCTTGAAGATGACCTAAGTTAGGGGGTTTAAAGTGAATAATATCATATCGGTGTATATGCTAACGTTTATCATATAGATTTTAACTCGAGCGAGCTTGTTTGCAGGAATGAAGCCTCGGAAAAGCTCTGAACTTGTGCTTGCAACTAAAAGAATCAACTCGGAAACTGAATTTGTAATATTGGGGAGCAACGGCATATGGGAGGTAAGATATAAACTCCAAGAACGTTTAAATCTTCCGCTTGAAAAGATCTTGGTTAATGGTTCCTAATAAATGTAATTAAGACTCAGATTTTAAAGCAACATCATATATTAAGAATATTTTATGTGTGTATATATAGACATATCTTCAAATTTACTCCAATGCACGTTCATTTTCAAAGAACTTGCTTCAACTATATATATATATATATATATATATATATATATATATATTTTCTAACGAAATAAATAAAATTGTTATCAAGTAAACTCAGACAATTTCAATTTCTTTATTGTTTTCTTAGAGTTTATTCTTCATAACTTTTGTTATGGAACGACCACAATATACTTTTCTTCCTTTTTCAAAGATAAGATTTAAGGTTTCACCTCCATCATTAGTGGAAAGCATGAAAGTTTATCTTTTCCTTGTTGACTTTAATAAGATTTCCTTAGATTTTTTGGTCAATGGTAATAGGAGATGTTTTAAATCAAATAAGTATGGAATTTCACTGCATAAGCCACTTCAAAACTTATTAGATTTACAATTGAACCCCCCTTTTTTTTTTCTATATATAATTTTAAAATTTCTGTTATTAACTTCTGAAAATTAAAATAATAATAATAATAATAAATCAGGTGATGAAGAACCAAGAGGCTGTGAATCTGATAAGACACATGGAAGACCCACAAGCAGCAGCAGAGTGTTTGGCGAAGGAGGCCTTTACCAGAATGAGCAAAAGTAGTATTTCTTGTTTGGTCATTCGTTTTGACTAAATTTAATATTTCCTAATCTATTCTCTCTCTAATCTATTCACAATTTGGGTTATAAAATGCTATGGTGTAAATATGAGTCATATAGTTTTTACTGTAATAGATTCTGTTCATTCTCATCCAAAAAACCATAAAAATTTTGGAGACCTTATTGCTGAAATTTTCTTCATATACTTTTTTATTCTCTTAATAAATTCACAGTTAAAAGTTAGGTTTGTTCAATATGTTCTACAAGAGTATAGCTCAACTCTATAAAATATAAAATATGTATGTTCGACTGATTAGAGACTCAAATTTTCTATTCCACATTTTTTGTTGGACAAAAAAAAGTTGTATTATAATTATCACATAGATAAATAAAATAAAAAAAATTAGCACTTATTATGATATTTCTTTCATTTATTTGAAAAGTCAACTTTGTGGAACTTCCTTTAGAAAAGGAGATCTCACCAGATAGGTAGACGTTTAAAATAATCCCATCCACAAAATGGAAGATAGAGAGAGAGAGACGAGCATTGTAAGATCTTTATGTGAATGAAGTTAGCCATTCTAAACAAAACATTGATGTGAAGTGATAAATTTGTGTGCATAAAATAAAAAGGTAAAAAAAAAAAAAAAACATAGTTCGACAGTTATCTCAACGGGTTAAGACTTTACTCAACCAAGAGATAAGAGGTGCAAATCTTCAAACCGCACAACATATTGTTTTGAACTCAAAAAAAAGAAGAAAAAGGGAAGAAGTTAAGGCCTTATACCCAACCTTGGTTGGAGGTTTGAATTTTTCTATTGTTCAACTTTAAAAAATAATAAATAATAAAGTAAAAAGGCAAAAGGAGACAAGTGAAAAATAATAGAGCAATCCCTATTATGTCCGACGTTAGAATCGACATTTGGGAGGATTAGTCACCATTAACAGTGACTCAATTATGTATGTGCTACATTTATCATGCCGTCTAAGAAGGGTCAGATTTTTTTTTTTAGTTCAACAATATGCAAGGTAAGAGATTTGAACTTCAAACATTTTGGTCAATGATGCATATTAAATATCATAGAATTTTATCTCAAAATCAATTGGCAATAAGAAGAGCAGCTCATTGAGGTCCCTTAGTTTTTTTAAATATGGGACCCTCAACCATACATACTACATACTTAGGTAGGAAGGGATCTAGTTTCCATTACATGATAGTTTTCTACCCTAATTGGAGAGATGCCGGCATTTCCTTGTGCTGTGAATGAAATGAAATGATTTAAAAGGGCGTAAATGACCACTTCCTTTCTAAAATGATATGCCTAAACACGTGAATATGATAGCTAAAATAGAGTTATTCTATAAAATCTACTTCAGAATGGATATTCTCATGTATTGAATCCACTGTAAGAGGATATATTTTAGGACAGCAGTGAGGATAATCGGTGGAACAGCTCCACCCAGTTCCTCCATGAAGGGTTAGTAATAGCTAGTAACTACTAATAAGTAAGGCTGCAGAATCCGTCATGATGAATCGATGATTGATTATCAAATTCATAACAGAAGTACCTATTTCAGACTTGATGCCCGTCCCTCGGTTCGGTGATCGAATGAGCACATTCGAGAATGACATGGCCTCCAGTCTCTCTTCTCTTACAACCATTTAGACAATAAAGGAAACATTACGACGGTATTTGACTTTTTTCCAAGCGATGTTCCTCCATTCCTTGAGTAGTATGAGACACGGCCTTTTTTTTCAGTTTGTGGTCATGGCTGCAACCAGCTAAACAGTAGATCAAATTTTGTATAATTTGAAACTGGTTTTCATTTAATAAGCCATAATGGATACTACATGGAAATTCATCACTGGAAAAATATGTAAAATATACAATGACCATGTTTCAGATAAGGTTACTGAAGATATTTTATACAGCCACAGTAATGAAAGAATAAATAACAAACCGTTGTGTCCTTCATAACCCAAGCACGTTTGCGCTGTGCAAAAGACAAGCTTGAACTCGATGTTCCTCAACTTCACATATTTAACGGTACCACAAAACCGTGTCATGTTATACACTTCTCTTTTCACTGTTCTTTCGGAAAGGTGAAAGCAGGGAAAATGCACGAGAAGCTGAATAAGAGCAAAAAATACATTTCAATTTGAGATCCTAATGATCTTACAAGATGAAGACAATAGAGGAAAATAGAAACATATCAAATCTTTGGAAATGCTTACACTTCTGAGTTTTGCTGGCAGTGGGGGTTTCGTCTTGAGATATCAGATTTTTCAGTGTAGGAACTGACGGCAGCAAACAAAGGGTTCAAAGATATAGTAAGCTCACAAAGCAAGATCAACAGAAACATACACATGGAAATAGTTTTTGTCAAACATGAACTTTGCATCATCCAACATAATAGTAGAACTAGAAACCCTGCCATACTAGGTGGTTAGAGTGACATCTGACTTCTGATGAGTGATTCACTTCTCCATATTTCTATCTAATATGAAAAGATATACATATGACTCAGCTAAATGAGTTTCAATTCAAGATGAAATGTTAATCATTCTGTAGATAGTTAACATCATATATCTTCAGTGCTTATTTTGATAGTAGAGTCACTTCTGTAGCATCATCTTTGGACTCTCAGATTCATGTTAAGAAAAAAAAAGTATCTGATTGTTACTAGAATTATAGGCATTTCAGTCATCTGCTCAGCATGAATCAAATCAAGCAACTAAAACGTCATCTATTGGTACTTTACCTTCATTGTGAGAAGTGGCATTTGTCCCAACATCATTGGCTTCAGAACCATTTGTGCTGATATTATCTGATTCATCATTATGCTCATCTGTAGCTGGGCTTTGATTCTTTCTTCCAAACTTCAGTAGTAGTTTAAGTCCTTTTGATGATTTTTTTACCTCAGGCTTCTCTAATGCTTCAGGAATCTTTTCCAATTGTGCGTTTCCATAATCAGGAACATAAGCTTTTGCCGTTTCAGAGCCTTTTGCTGCACTCTCCAAATCTGATGGGGTTGCTTTTCCATACTCTGAAACACGAGTGCAAGGATCTTCAAAAGAAGAAACACGAGCATGTGGAGCTTTATATAACTTTTCAGTTGTACTAGGAGATAAAAACTTTTGTGCTCCCTGATCTGATGCACCATCCGCTGTCACCTGAACATCGGAGATTTGTATGTAAGACTATCTAGGACACACCTAGAATCACTGTCCCAAACAAAGAAAACGAACAAACAAAGACCCAACCTTTCAGGAGGGCAGGATAATGAAATCTGTTGAGTCAAAGAAAAGAAATTAAAGATGCTTTTTAAGTCAATAAGAGATGTAGACATTAGGTCGAAAGATTAAGGATTCAGAAACGAAAACCATAGACCAATTAATGCACTCTGGAATATTGCGTGCGCGGCGGGGGGGGGGGGGGGGGGGGGGAGGTCATGCGATAATAGGAATGATCATGAAAAAATAATAAATTATCTCCAATTCCAATTACTATAATTTTACTTCGAGCTACTGTATGAAAAGAGCTGAGAGAGAAGTGCAATTTCAATTTGCTGCATTCCGCCTACAATCAATTTCAATGCTAGCTAGCTAATGAATTATATATTAAGGGCTCAACTTGTCCTCTAAGCATCAACCTGTTCTCTGATAAACTTTCCACAACTGAGGTAGCAGTAATCATACCTCGTGAGAACTCAACTGACTCTGTGATTGGTACTTGATGGGTTCTCTATTGACACCGGACGCTTTAATTTGGGGATTAAGATTGTCTTCAGATGCAGGACCTGTACGGATGGAGGGCTTCTCATATTCAAGCATTACAACGGTCTTTTCAACAACAGGGTTGTCGTCCAGTTCATTATGATGTGAAACTTTGGCAGTGATTCTTTCCGTGGAAGCACAAGCACCTTCAGAAGCTGAAGGACAATTCACACTCTGCTTTGTTTCTTGTGCTATTGAGTTGCCAATTGTAGCACCAGGTCCCTTGGGCGTCCTAATTTTAAGTTCCGGAAGAGTTGCAGCCTTGCTCTTATCTAAATTCATTAAAGCAGATATCTTCTTTTTGCTCTCAGTTTCATTAGTTACTTTTGCCTTTAAAGCTGGCTCGATGCTCCGTGTCTTGGTAGAAGAAGCATGATTGCTGATGCTCATTTTTGGCTCTGACAATCTTCTAATTCGAGCCATGGATACTTTTTTGTCATTTGTGGCATCACTGTTCTCTTTCTTTAGTTTAGTTAATGAAGGTACAGATTGAATTAACCGGTTTCCAGCTGAGTGATTTCCACCGTTCAATCTGCTGGGTTTTGCAGCTTTGTTGGAATCGTTGGAACCAATTGAAGGCGTTCTGATGGGGAACCTTTGCAGAGGAGATGATGGTCCTGGATCTGAATCACTAAACTTTGATCCTTTCTGAGAGTTGGGTGACATTTTTGTTGGCAGGAGCTTTCTAGTTTGCTGAGAGGGCAATGATGACTGAGCAGTTTTGCTATTATTACCCCTTGCTGCTATTCTCTTCTGCCTCTCTAGCTTCAAAGCTTCTATTCTTTTTATTGCTTCCTCCTCCTGGATGGAAGATTTTAGAATAAGTTATATATCCTGAACAAACTAGCCGGGAAAAAAAAATCTGCAACTTTAAGACGTGACTAGGAAAAAAATAATATACATGCAGGATAGAAACCATATCACTTAACTACTCTAGATTTAGTGTTCCATTTAAATGTGATTGTAAAGGAAAACACTTCCAACATAATACCTTCTCCTTCTTCAATTTCTGGAGATCAGCTTTATAAGTTCTTAGCTTTTCAGCACGTGCCCGTGCTTCATCTAAAGGACTCAACTTAGAAGGCTTTCCCTTCCTTATTGGCCCCCCAGTTTTCCTATCTGGAGTGATTTTTGGCTTACGATCATTGTCCAACCTTTTAACCCCTTTTTTAACATCAGTTACCACTTCCTTCTTCTTATCCACAGCTGGTACACGTCCAGCATGGACCTGCATTTCATATTCTAAAGCAGGATCATAACCAGCAGGTTCATTTTCTGTTTCACGCTTTGGCATCAGATTCAGTACATCTGGCTCGTAGGTAGCAACTCTATTGGACAAGTTTTCTGCCTCACGATTTGAAGATGGAAACTCGAAATCCATGCCAACAGCAGTTCTACCTTCCTTTCCAACTGCATCCACTGACATTGATCTTAATGGAACTATGTAAGAATCACCATCCAAATTATTTGAAGAATTTTTATCATAGCTCGTTTTTGTAATATCAAAGCCACTTACAGCTAATGGATCCAAGTGGCCATTAGAGAGTGTTTGACCCTTTTGTCCATAAACCATAAAATCATCACTACCAGGCCTCCTGTAGCCATTTCTTCCTCCATCAAGTTCTGTAGCCTGCACATTCAAATGACCATCCCCGGATAGACTATCTCTTCGAGAAGTTAATAATTCATCATTCGATGCCCTTGACACACGGTTGATTCTTCCACCAACTCTATCAATGTCTGTAGCACCATTTTCTTGGATTTCATCTCTGTTTGATCCTTGAGCAATTAATGGATCATCACCAACTTTATTTTGTCGCCTTTTGTGATTGGTCGCACCTTCCATGGTAAACAGGCTTTGATCAGCATGAGGTTTGTCTGCATCAGCATCTCGAAGTAAAAGGTTTTGGAATGCCTGCCAATGTCCATCTGCTTCTGGTGAAACAGTTTTTGCCGGAGTATTTGATTGATCTCCAAAATTTAGGTGTTTTCCTTTGCTCCTTGATGATCTAGTAGATTTCTTGTGTTTAATTTCTGAACTTATAGCCTGTGGATCTCCATCTTCCCCACTTTCATTTTCGGACAGTGAATCTGTTTCGCTGCCTGATGAATTGTGCCTCTTTGATGCAATGTAGTTGATGTTGCGGATGACAACCACACCCGATTTCCTTTTACCTGAGCGACCGGATTTTCTCAGATCTTCTGAAGCTTCTTGCTCTGACTCTGCATCATCAGGTATTCTCATTTTTGAAGCATTTGTCTCCCAGGTTTCTGGTTCAATGGAGTTATCTCCAGTATCCATGGAGTGCCTTTTGCCTCCCATTTTTTTACCGTCACCCAGGTGATAATCCTCCATCACTGGATAATGTGGATGAAAGAAAGGGCCACTTCCTGCATAGTTCTGATAGTAAGGCATTCCTTGCATGGGGTATCCTTGAAAGACAGGTAATGCACCCGGAGGAGAATTGATGGGCCAGGGAGGGTAAACATGATGGGGATACTGCCCTTGAAGATACTCTTGGTGGCCTGGTGGTGACTGGTACATCATAGGTGTATTTCCATCTGGGAAAATGAGTGGACAAAAACTCCTTTAAACCAAAACTAAAGAGACTAAAAAAGGCAGCATTGTACAAGGCAGACGTGTAGTATATGCAGACTCTACCAGTTAGTGTATATTGATCCAAAACCAGAAGACTGTAGATTCAACTTCAAGTATTACTTAGTCTCTATCAGTTAAAATTAGTCCCATGGTTGTTCTAACACAAATATAATGACGTAGCATGGATATTCTAAGTCTACGACAAAGACTTGAAGCTTAAGTTTAGAATACTTTTTCAAACCAAAATTCATCAGATTTCAAATGTTATCATATCGCACCTGCACTTGCATTCACCTTAATCGTTGAAGATGGTTCATGTTGAGAATCAGGCCATGCTTCTCTAGATTCTGTCTGCTTGTCAGTCAAACTTGTAAGTATAATGCCTGACGTATTTGTGGAAGGGGAAAAGTCTGGCCGGCTGGACAGTGCTGCTGCTGCTTCAATTTCAAGCCATTGGCCACTTTCATGCTTTCTTTTCCATAGTTCTTTGAATTTTAAGCATGCATCCCTGTTTTTTGGCAGCAAATTATTCACATTATGAGTCATCAACTGCAAGAAATATGATGTCAACATCAACATGACGCTTTTTTTATAATATTTAGAAATATCAATCTCTGCATACATCAATCGTGAGGCTCCAAAGTTGTTCGCAAATGATATCAACGGTGACATCTGATCAATGTCAAAACCAGCAGCAACAGCTCGAGCAAAAGCCATTCCTTGCTCCTTTTGCAGCATAGTTTTGCGTGTCTCCAGGACTTTAAGAAGCTGAGCTCTGATGGGATTAAATGAAATTAAAAATACTCACAGCATAGTCATGAACTTTCATTGCAAGGAGGCCAACACCAGACATACTTCAATTTACTTATTTATTTGCACATTTATTATTTGTTTGACATGAAAAGAGAAAAAATGATGGGAGGAGATTCAACTCTGCACAATAGTTTGATTAAATAAAATAGTGGGAGCACCTTTGCATCTGTGATATGGAAGTGAAGAAGTGCAAAAAGGCAAAAACTTTAGAAGAAATTTCCCAATTGTGATCACTGATCAGTCCTTTCTGGGTAAGGGATTAGCGGAAAAAAGAAATAAAAAGCTTTGAAACATAAGATATAATTCTCTAATTACGATCATATAAGGTAAAAAAATTGAAAAGTAGTTTGAAAAATGGAATCAAATTACATATTAGAATGTTAGGGTTGCCATTTGAGATTATGTGATGTTAACTATTGTCATTACATCTAGGCAAGACTTGCAATAGGCGTACATACGCATATTACTTATTAGTATTCAAGATTCTAAGTGAGTATTTGCAATTGTTCACTGCAGTAAATTTATAATAAATCTGTTCAAGTCAAGAAGTTAGAGGACACAACTGACAATCACTAGAGATGGAATGTACTTTGAATTCTCCTCTGACACCACATGTCCATTGGCCTCCAGTGAATTTGCATCAGGCTGCCAGATTTTGAACAAAGTGGCAGATTAAAATAAAGAAGTGGAATTTTGTTTGTTCAAGAGCATATTTAAGTACCCCTTACCTTGTACAAAACAATTGCTTTCTCCTCATTACCATCCAGAAGAGTCTTGCTTGCTGTTAAAGACAACATGAATCAATTTAGTTGTTAAAAATTGCAGTATCTAAGGTACATAAATATGACTTGGTTAACGGAACTGAATCAAATGGAATATAATCTACGCTAAGAAAATGAAAGAGAATATTCTACAAACCTCCACTGATTTTAGCACCTTCGGTGGTGCTTTCGGGAGGCTTCGTAGGCTTTCCTTGCTTGTCATCTACCTGTTACATGAAATTGAATTGAAAGATGGACCTTTTGAGTCAACACCGTGAGCATTAATAATATGCTGGAATATACTTACAACATTTGGCCCCATGTCATTGTTTCCCTGAATCACGATTGCCTCCTCAATCTGTAATATCTCTGATTCAGTAGTGTACACCCGTTCCAAAATTTCAGGGGTGCTTACAAATCGGACAAACCTAAAGGTGGCAATTTATCAGTATATCATATGACCATGTACTAACATGAATTTCCCAAAAAGATTCAATACTAATGCTGAGTAACACATGGCTGAACCTAAGACAATTTAGGCAAAAATTTAAACTTTCCTTATCTTTTAAACAAAATTTACATTTACTACTTTAGTTATACATTTTTTTAGTCCTATCACTTCACTTTCACTTATACTTATTCTGGATGTTGTAATAAAACTTCTATCAATTTTATTATGTGCTAGGCAAAATTTGGGAACTTGATTGAAAATGGGACCCTCTGGAACCATACGATCCCTTCGTTTGCCTATACCATAGGTTGGCACTGCAGTAACAGGCTATTAGGATTAAGAACGTGTTAGTTTTTCAATGGTTGTTACTCGTTAGGCACTTAATATGGACACATTTTTGTTGATTCTTGAGGCAATTAATACTATGAATAAAAACACATACTCATTGAGAATAATATTGATGTATATTTACGAATGGGAGAGATGTAGGTTCATAATATCAATACAACCTCTCCATTGTACCCTTTGTGAACCACGTTCTATCAGTGCGAGGGTCTGGCTCGAGAATAATGGAATAACCACCTCTGGCCATCTGTTCTTGTGCAATCTTCAAATGGGCAAGAAAAGGATTCAATAAACCCGAAGCTATCTTCTCAGACTTTCCATTCGCAGATATAATCAAATCACACCTGATTAAGAGAGATGGTCAACTATCAATCACTATGAAAAAACTAGAAAGTTCAATGAATCAATGTTTACTTTCTGCAGAAAGAAGGCATAAGTAAACATGCTACAATCTTAACAAATAAATCCTTAACTTTAAAAAGAAAAGCTAAAACATAAAAACCTATAAGAAAACCATCGTAGCAGGTCAGAATGCTAATAAAACCCAATAAAATAAAACGAAAAGGATATAATGCAACAAGAACAAACAAAGCTAAAATACTAAAACGATGAATTGGCTTCTAAAACCGAACGCGGCATAGCAGATCATCTAATCCAATTCTTCGAACATAGGCAAACAATTATAAAGTAACTCAAATAATAAGCCAAGAACATAAACCTGGTTCGAGTAGGTGTGAGCTGAAAAGTAGCCGAATCGAGCCTAGTGGAAGACTTCATTGCTGCAACCAAAAAAATAATCAGAAGAACGAAACTGAACAAATAAGATACAAAAAAACCAAGGAATTAGCGTTAAAAGTGAGATCAGAAAAAGAACTAGAAGGAAATGAGAAAGAAAAGGAATCTGCGGGAAAAAAAAAACAGAAGATACCGAAAGACTGATAAGCAGGTTTGTGCCACGAAAAGAAGAGCTCGGTAACTGTAAGTAAAAAGTTGAAGAAGAAACCTAAGGAAGAAAGGGCATTTAGCTCTAAAGATGAGCTTTAATGGCAGCTGCCATGAGAGAGAGAGAAACAGAGCTGCCGCAAGCGACCAGCGAGAGAATCCAAGACCAAGAGAGGAAAGAGAGTGCAACTTTTTGGTTGGGAATGGGATGAAAAGGAAAATGGGGAAAAGAGGAGGGGTATATTTGCAAAACAGAATAAAGTTGAAAAACAACGGCATGGACGAAACGCTGCCAGAAAGCGACACATACGAAGCCAGAAAAAAAAAAAAAAAAAAAAAAAAAAAAACCTTATGCTAGTTTCGTTAAATAAATGTTCTTATTTTTAGAAATGTTGATGGAAATTAAAGATAAGGTATTAATGTCAATGAATATTCTTTAACAATTATAAAAACAATAGAATTCAAATTTTTATGTAAATTAGTAAATGCTAATTTTCAATTTTTTTTTTAAAGATTATCTTCAAATATAAAAAAAAATAAGTTAAACTATTTATAAATATAGAAAAATTTTACTGTCTATCAGTGATAGACTGCGATAGAATTTTATCGCTTAAGCAATAGAAGTCTATCGCGTTCTATCACTGATAGATAAGTAAAAATTTTCTATATTTGTAAATAGTTTGATATTTTTATTTATAGTAATTTCTTTTTTTTTTAAATGAGTCAAAATGTTTTTTTTCCTTTGAATTCATATAGAGTAGAGTTCCAATTTTTAACCTTTTCATCTATGTTGAATGAGAAATTTGAAATCTCGTCTGAACAATCTATTATATATGTTTTATGTCAATTGAGTTATGGTTATATTGACAATAAATTAAAATTCAAGAGTAATACTGTAACATTTTGAAATTTTAGAAACTAAATGAAAACTGAAGTTAAAATATATGACAAAAGATATTTTTTACTGAATATTAAAATTAGCTAAAAAGGAAGGTTATCGGTTAAATTCTATGTCTAGGGAATGTGGAAGAAAATTAACATATTCATGGTTTTTTAATAGTGAAATGAAAATTAAAAACAAATACACTTTTTATTTTACTAATCAATACCGATATAATACATCAATTAAGTAAACTAATGTGTTAATTAGAACCTAATTCAATAGATGAAGACAATAATTATCGTCTCAAAAATTGATTGTTGAATATCTACTCTGCATGGTTGGATTAAAGAAAGATTAAGTAAAGTATCTTAGTTAAACTTCGATTATTATTCATATTTATATTTAAATGGGTGATATTTTTTTTTTATATTGCCAATTTTATTCTGCACTTTTTATACTGTATTGGTATTTAAAAATGATGATTTTTTTTACTAAAAAAGGTTGTAATTGATATCTTATATTAATGGTAACCTTCCACTTATGAAAATATTAGTTAAAGAGTTACTCCAGAATTTATAATAAAAGTCACATTCATGACCACTTATGTGTGACTGGCTATTAGTACTCATTTAACAAAATCCAATTGATTTAAAGTGTTATCTGCAAATGATGTCTCTTCACTTTTTTTGGAATAGCTTTTCAACATCTTGCCGTGTATAGACAAAAAAAAAAAAAAAAAAAAAAAAAAAAAAAAGTCGTCATCAATCATCAAACATTATTGTGTAACATAACTCCGTGTAATTATAAGAAAAGATAGTACAACTAAATATGACTATCTAAGTCGAATTAAATTTAACTCAACGATAATTGACATTACTTTCTATCTTAGAAGTTGAAGATTCGATCTCTTATCTCCACAACTGTTATACTAAAAAAAAGTATAATATATAACAATCTAGAAAGAACAATATCAATTTTTGTACTCTCAAATGTCTAAATTTAGTGTAGCGTTTTTAATATATGATTAAAATAGTATAGATGGTTAATTTATGGTTAATTTTTATATAAAAAATTAAGCCCTCTTTTTATCTTAAAATTATTATTATTATTATTATTATTATTTAACTAATTTTGATAAAAAAAAAATTTAAAAGTACATAAATTAATTTTAAACGGAAATGAGATAATTTTAATATTGAAGGAAAAGATCAACTAAGTCAAATTTGTCAACCACCACTAATAAAATAATAAGTTATTTATTAAAAATTGAAAATGAAAAACAAAAATGCATGGTCCATTTTTAAGTTTGTGTTTAAAATGTCTTTCAATTTTGCATTTAAAATACCAACTTTAAAAATATTAGGTAAATTTTAAAATTTTGTATCTAATATAATAATATGTGTCTAATATATTTAAATTTTTAATAATTAACTAATAGGAAAATTATTATAAATAGAAAAAATATCAAACTATTTACGAATATAGAAAATTTTCACTATCTGTCAACGATAGATTGTGACAAACTTCTATATCCATAAATAGTCTGATTCATTTTTATATATTGAATACAATCCTAACCAATATTTAAGAAAAAAAAAAAACCTAATGTTCACATACTAAAGTCGGTAAATTAACTTTATTATTGTTTTTAAAAAGGACCTTTGTGAAAGAAAAAACAATTTAAAAAGGACTTTTATTATTATTTATTATTATTTATTATTTGCCTATGTAGACTAAAGTTTAGCTATATGGCATTGGTGAGTGATAGCCTGGCATTTCCCTTATGTTTCGGTCGAGTAGTTGTCTTTTTTCTAATTTAGTCGGGACATTTTGATTTTTGGTTTGACTATTTGTCTATAGTACCAAACAACTCTTATTTTCATTTCAATTCTTTTTTAGTATCTGTTTTAATTTCAATTTATTTCTTAATTAATGCTCCCCCACTAATTATACTATTAACCAATTTGAACCATTTACAAGATTATCATCTATATTTATCTTCTTTTTTTTTTTTCATATATATATACTAATCTTATAATTGGATTTACAATTAATAAAGTAAAGAATATCTTTTATATATATATAAAAAAAAAAAAGAATAATATCTGTATAAAAATTGAGGCCTATGCAACTTTCTTATAATTTTTGTTTTTGTTTTATTATTGACAAATTTTAAAAATTAAAAAAGTTAATTTTTGTTTTTAAAGTTTGACTTGTTCGAATGGAGGTAATTACATAGGTGCATCAACTTTTTGACTGTGTATGAGATGCATTTGTAAAAGAAAAACATTTTAAAAAAAAGTGAGAATTGTAGTATAATTTTTTTAAAAAATATATACATATATATAAATTTCAAAAGTTAAAAACTATATATAAAAGTACAAAATCGTTATCAAACAGAACTTTAAGGTTGTGAATTATTTTAAATATCAATTTATACTTCTGAACTTTGGAAATTTTATAGATTTCAGGGTTTAAATTGCAATCACCAAACTTTAGCGGTATATATTGATATTTTGTTTTAGTACAACAATTAGAAGTTGGAAAATTCAAACCACTGATGTCGTGGTTACTATTACACTTAAATGCCAGTTGAGGTAAGCTTTTGTTGACGGATATATATTGATATTTGCCTTAAGAACTTGAGTAATCAGAAGGAATAATGCTCTTGTTGACAGTTTCTTGAATTAGTGTCCCTACACGTTGGTGGAATTCTAAGCCATGACCCTTTAGGGCATGAAATGGAATTTCCAATTGGTAACTAATATAAAACCAACAAATAAAAGGGGTCATTTCATTTCATTTTAGCTACTTTTTATTTATTTATTTTTATACAATATGCACAATTTTTGTTAGGAGTGCAGCAAAAATTGATAAATCAAAAATCAAATCAATCCAAACTGATCAACTGGTTTGATTTTATTTTTAGTATAAAATTGAACATCTTAATTTATATTTGGAGAAAACAAAAAAGTAGGATCGATTCTTTATTGGAAAAACCAATCAAAATTGAACTGAACAGATGGTATATATATACCCTTTAAAATAAACTCTAATATTAGGTATCTCTTAGTATTTTAATTATTTTATTATGGTGCCTATGTATTTGTTGTTTAGGAAAAAAAAACTAATTATTACGGAGTGCATAATGTTTTTTATTTAGTAAAGTGTCAAAAACAAAACAATAATGTACAATTTGAATCTATAAAAAAAAGGAAGTAGACTCAATTTTAATTTAAAATTAGTAAAAATGACTCATTCAAAATAAAAAAGTGAAAATAAAAACAAAACTTTAGAAGAAAAAAGAGAATGCCAAAAACCAAGAATAATCGATAATAAACTGAACCAAATAAAAACTAATGCATTGGTTTTGTTCTTCATTGGACATTGGTTTGTATCATTTTTTATAAAATCGATTGGTTTGGTTCTTGATTGGCCCTAAAACTGACAATAACCAACTATCACTCTGATTTTTTTATATTTATTTTTAAAGGAAAAATATATTGTTTATATTGTTGGTCCTTATACTTTGGGTCTAAGGGTAAAGAAGGTTGCCCCCTATTCATGCTCCTCTTGCCTTTACATAGTAAAAGTAAAATAAATTTAATTTTTTTTTAAAAAAAAACTTAACACATGGCAGCCTTTCGTTTGATGTTGTCTGAGCTACATATGATATGGGCGCAATCCATACCGTACCCAAATTTTTTTCTTTTTATTTGGCCCCTAGATTTCAAAGTTTTACACTTATAGTCTATAAATTTTGAGTTTAATTTCAGTTTAGTATTTAGGTTTCAAAATGTTACAAGTTTACCTATGAGATTTGAGTTTTGTTTCAATTTGGTTCTACGTATCAAGACTTACACTTTTAACCTTTATTTTTTACAAAATACTTATTTTCAGTGTTTGACGTAAATGTCAATTAATTAATTTCATATAATAATTAAGTGAAATTTTAAAATTAATTTTAATAATGAAACTTAAGTTATTATAATTCTTTTAAGTCCTTCAAATTAATTAATAGACATTAACACTAATGACGAAAAGTAAGTATTTAGTGAAAATTTGAGGTTAAAAACTTAAAAGTGTAAACTTTGAAAATTTATGGACCAAATTGAAATAAAACTTAAATTTCAAGGGCAAAATGTAACATTTTGAAACTTAGGGACTAAATTGAAACCAAACTTAAAACTTACGGACTAAAAGTGTTACATTTTGAACCATCATGAGTTGCCCTAGTGGTAGTGGGAACATCCAAAAAAGGTCAAAAGGCTAAGGGGTTGTGGGTTCAATCCATGGTGGCCACCTACCTTGTCCCGTGAGATTAGTCGAGGTGCAGTAAGTTAAAATTACATTTTGAAATCTAAGGACCATATAAAAATTAGATCCAACACTTAAGGGCCAACGAGGTTTCCCCCTATTTTATTAATTCTTTTGTTTAGTATAATTTTTAGTACTAAATTTATGTGGTATCTAATTAATGGACCAACTTAATTACATGAACATAAATCAACTGGCATGAACTTGAACTATCAACTTCGAAATCTCAAGTTCAATCTCCTAAACCTACATATTATCAAAAAAGGGAAAAAAAAACTCAATTATTCAAATTTCAAATGTGTCTAATTCTATGGTTGTTAAGTAATCGACTTAACCCAACCTTTTAAAAGAGAAAAAAAAAAAAAAAGAAAAAAGAATGATCCTACCCTAATTCATGTAATACTCACATAATGACGATCATCCGCTTCTTAGTTTTGGTTTGAATTAATAAAACTATATAGTGTATAAATACTTTCTGTTTATGAAAGTTTTATCAAAATAACAACTTAGTTTATGAATTTTAATTTGCAACAATTTAGTTTTATTATTTCAAAATTTTAATTTAATCTCTAAATTTTACTATACAATAATCTAGTCCTTAAGCTTTGAAATTTGTAACAATTCAATCCCTATCGTAAACAAATCTCCTCAAAATTAAATATCAATTTAATATATGTTTAGAATACATTTTCAAGTGTTTAATTTTAAAAAATAAGTCATTTTAGAACACATTGGAGTATTTAACAATTACTTAAAATAGCTTTTGAAATATATTTTAAACCGTTTTTGTCAAGAGAGTTCAAATAAAAATGAGTTTTTTGAAAAATATTTTTTTCTCTGGTCAATTCAAACAGGTCTTTAATCAAAGACATTTAGTTTATTAATTTACTTTAGAAGGAAATTTCATTAAATTTTAACAATATATTTTCAGGATAGAAACTGAATCTATCAAATTTAAAAGTAAATTGATACATACCAAATTTTAGAAATTAAATTATTACAAAATTGGAGGAATAGAGACAAAAATCAATAATTTCATCAAAATTTAGAAAAGAATCTTCAATTTGTCTCCCCCCTTGTTTTTATATAACAGTTTTTTATTACATTTTTTTTTTTGTCTTTTTTAGAAAGGTCTTTTATTACTCTTAATTTAAAAAGCATTTGAAAAAAACATATTTTACTCATATTTTTTTTCTTTTTTTGTTTATTACATCAACATACTAAGTTAAATACATTATCAATTTATATGCAACAAAACTTATTAATATGCATGAACATTTTTTTCAAAAATAAAAAAATAAAAACTCGAAAAATAGCAAAATAGCAAAATTACACCGTACCATCCTTAACTTGGTTCCACTAAATATTAGTTAATAATGAACTATTATTAATTTATTTATGAATATGGTTTTATGTTAAAGACATTGTATAATTATTATTTTGTAATATTATATAATTTATGAGATAAATTGAAATTTTTGTCCCTATGATTTGAAAGAAGTTAAAATTTAGGTATTAAGGTTTATTAATTAGAATTTAACTCCTATAGTTTGATAAAAGTTTCATAAATAATCCCTATGGTAAAGATTATTGAAGAGAATTTAACAAACCATAAGGACAATATATGAAGTTGTACCAAACATAGGAACTAAATTCTAAATCCATAGAGACCAAATATGGAATTTAACCTAATTTATAATAATTACATAATACATATTTTAATTAAAAAAATTGAATTGAGTTTATAACATGACATACTATATTTCTAATGTTTTTATCTTTATTTAATATAATTCTGCATTTTAAATTTTAAAATTCAAATTCTTGATATAATGAAAACATAAAAATATTGTTTTTAGAACGAACGCTGTGTGAATCACAGAATCCAAAAACAGTTTTCAAAAATAGAATTCGGATTGTCTGTCAAACACATATTCGTTGAACTCAATAAATCTGAAAACATAAAATAAAATTCGGATTGCGAACCAAACAGACCCTAAATAAGGTAGAAAATGATTCAATAGCTATATAATACAATACAACATCAAATAATAAAAGTAAATTATTACATATATATAACTTGAATAAACAATAATGTAAAAAAATTATTGTGCATTAAGGACAATTCAGTGGCAGTTTTATAGGGCATGCAATGGCCTTGGACCATCCCCTCCCTTTGTCTCCCATAACAACACCCAATTTTCACCAGCTTTTGATGCCATTAATGGAAGAAAAGGGAACAAGGCAATCAATATAACTTCTCATGATGTTCTTGTTCACAACACTTCTTTTATTCATTCTTCCAAACCCAACCATTTTATCCCCACATGGTTAAAGGGGAGGGGAAAAAAAACTTTTTTGATCCGTAAGTTTTAGATTTAGTTTTTATTTGGTTCATAGATTTCAAAATGTTACACAATTAGTCCTTAAATTTTGAGTTTAGGGTTCGATTTTGTCGGTTTCGGAGTCAACCAAGAATCATACCAAACCAATTGGTTTTATAAAGAAGAGATCCAAACCAATGTCCAATAAAGAACAAAACCAATGGATTGGTTTTTATTTGGTTCGGTTTATTATCGGTTTGGTTTTCAATTTTGACATTTTCTTTTTTTCTCTTCCAAAATTTAATTTGTATTTCTAATTTTGTTTTGTATTGGTCATTTTTACTAATTTTAAATTAAAATTGGATTTTTTTTTTTATAGATTGAAATTGAACATTTTTATTTTTTTCTTGGTACTTTCTAAAAAATTAACATCATATACAATCCATAATAATTGATCTTTTTTCTAAACAATAAATATATGTGCACCATAATAATTAAAACACTAAAAGATACTTAATATTGTTAGAGTTTATTTTTAAGAGTATACATACACTCGGTTTGGTCGGTTTTGATTAGTTTTTTCAATCAAAATCCGATCCGAACCAATATGTTTTAGTTTTCTTCAAATAAAAACCAATATGTCCAATTTTATACAAAAAAAAAAAAAAAAAACCAAATCAAACTAGTGGATCGATTTTTCTGTTTTTTGATTCTTTGTAACACTCCTACTTACAAGAATTAAAAGAATTGTAATTAATTAAATTTCACTACTTTTCATCACTATAAAAATTAAATTTAAAATTTCATTAATTAATAGACATTAACACCAAGGATTGAAAGTGAGTATTTAATGAAAAATTGAGGCTAAAAATATAAATCTTGTAACTTAGGGACCAAATTGAAACAAAAAACACATCTCAAGTGTAAAATTGTAACATTTTGAAAACCAAACTCAAAACATTGAAACCTAGGTATCAAATAGAAACTAAATCCAAAACCTAGAGACCAAATAAGTATTTTTTTCCCTTTAAAAAATTATTTGGTCATGAGACCACGACAATGTGATTCCAGGCATGTTTGAGAGTGATTTTAAAATCGCTAAAATCACTTTTGTCATTTTTAAAATTACTAAAAAACATACTTTAATCACTCACAATTAATTTAATTTTCAATTTTACATTTTTAAATATAATTTTCAATTATTAAAACTAGTTTTGAAGGATTAAAAACATATTTTTCGGTGATTTTAGCCATTTTAAAATCACTTTCAAACATGCCCTTGGAAGTACTCGAAATTTATATTAACTGATTATTAGGAGACATCGGTAGATTTTTTAATCTACATCCAATTGTTGTTAAGAGACAATTGTATTGGTATCTTCATTGAATAATCTGTCCGTACGTATAAAATGTCTTAATATGGAAGAAACTATCATAACATAGCTTATAGTTTTACACCGTAAATTTATGAAAGAGAAACTACGAAAATATCTCGAATTTCTTTTCAAGGAGGCCACTGCTTCATTGAATACGTTCTCCTTACAAAGGCATTGACATCGAACATCATATGGCCGTCAACAACAACATAACAATAACTAACCCCACTGGTCCTTTTATAAGCAAATTGGAAATATCTCTCACAAACATTACATCAAACAGGTTTGAACGTCAGCAACACCTACCCCAGTGCCCACTGGAATTAACCCAACAGAAAATAGGAATTTTTTTTTTCTTTTTCTCTCAGAGGCATTATATCAAACAGGTTACGGACGTTAAGTAGCCCCACTGGTTTCACATAAAAAATGGAAATGTCTCTCAGAGGCATTACGTCGAACAGGTTACGGATGTGAAAATTAACACATTCAAATATGAGAGAGAGGGGGACCCACTTACAATAAATGAGATGTTTGGGTGCGCGGCAGTTCTTGAAGTACGTTGTCACTACAGAGGAAGAAATGGTTTAATCTTCTTTGATTGCTGCAATTTTGGGGTTCGAAGATCAAAAGGAGACGAGGTTTTTGTGAGAGAGACGATGGCTGTTTTTGTGCTGCGCTGTGTAGACAACCCCTAGGGCCCATGAATCAGAGGGTGGTACTTTCACTTTTGAAGGACCAAAAACCTTGTGAATTGAGAGGGTGTTCTCTACCCACTTCATAAATCAGTATTAAATAACTAACTCAAATTACATAACGATTATGAGTAATACTTGGATGCATCCCATATAGCACCCATTTTGATGCATCATTCATTCACCTAAAAAATCATTAAAATATTTCAAAAAAGAAATAACAAGAATTTGTCCTATGTCAAATTATGATGAGACAATTTAGTGGGATGCATAAAATAGGTGTTATCCAGGATGCACTAAGTATTTTTAAAATTATAAATAGAAAAAAAATATCAAAATATTTACAAATATAAAAAAATTTCACTGTCTATTAGTGATAGACCGCGCTAGACTTCAATCACTAAGCAATAGAAGTCTATCGCGTCGCGGTCTATCTCATAGTGATAGAAGTCTATCGAGGTCTATTGCTGATAGACAGTAAAATTTTTCTATATTTGTAAATATTTTGACTCATTTTTCTATATTTGAAAATAGCTCTAAATTATACTAATTATTAAAGTTTGCATATTTATCGAAAAACTTCATCTTCATCTCTTTCTCTCCTCCTCTCTTAATGTTTACTATTTCTGGACTAAACAATCATGCACCCTAACATACAAATTTCTTAACTTTAACATATTACTCTAGACTTTAACATAACCCAAAGCAATGGAAAAAATTTGGGTGTTGGATTGCATATATCTACTATGCATTTTATACTGCATCCAATTAATAATTGTGACAATTTATTTTTCTCTTTAAAAGAATATTAAAAAGATTTTTTTTTTTTTTGTATGTAGAAGTACACCTAAGTATTGCTTAAAAAAACTCTTAATATTAATAGTTCTAAAATATATTTGGATTAAACTAAACCAAAATTAAGATTGTAAGACTAAAATAAACATTTAAAAAAAAAAAAAAATGAAAGAAGGCAGTAAATATAGGGACAAAATAGTATTAAAAGCAAAGCTACAATAGAACCGTCTTTTATTAATTTTGTCGGATGAATTAAAAAGTTTATACTTTTTGAAAGCACTAAATATAAATTTGAATTACTTTTCCAATTTCTATCATATATTATGTCAATCTCCTTGAATTGATTTTTGTTAGATTGTTATTTGTCCACAACTTTATTAAAAAAATCTTTTGCATATAAAATATTTAAAATCTAGACGACAAGCATCACAAATGTAGAGAGAAATTCAAATAGACAATCTATAATAATAATTAAAAAACTATAAGATATAGCAACATGTTTGACACTATAGCTATGCTCATGTTGTTATAAAATAATGTTAGAGGCAATTTTTAAATTCACGTGAAAAAAAAAATCCCCTTTTCAATTATATATTTATATTTCAATTTTCGATTATTTTTTAAATGTAGTGTTTAAAACTATTTTGATGGTTAATAATAAAGTTCTTTAGATAATTATTTGATTTTTTTTTACCTTTAAAAACTAAACATATAAACACTACTTCTACCTACAGATTATATATGATTTCAAAATTCGTGTTATATAAGTTTGGAAAATCTAAACAAATTTTTTTCTCTCTCTAAATTTTTATATGAATTCAAATGCTTAATCATAGATAAATAAATTATAAAAAAACAAGAAAAATTATTATAAATAAAAAAAAATATCAAACTATTTACAAATATAATTTTTTTATTATTATTTATCATTGGTAGATCGCGATAGAATTCTATTACTTGAATAATAGAAGTCTATCGCGGTCTATCGCTCAAGTGATAGAAGTCTATCACAGTCTATCATTGATAGACAGTGAAATTTTTATATATTTGTAAATAGTTTGACTCATTTTTCTATATTTGAAAACAACCCAAAAAATAAGTACCAGTTTTTAAAAAAAATGAATAATCACATACTTTAAGTTTAGTTGTAATAAAATAAAATCTTGAAGGAGAACAATGTAATAAAAATTCAAACATTTATGTCTTAATCTAGATTGACAACAACCAAATGTAAAATTATCCACATCAATATTCCAATAGAAAAATGGCCAAAACAATCAATTAAATCAAATAATTAATTAAAAAAAGTTAATTATAAATAAAATAATTATCCGAAAAGAAAAAGTAAAATAATATGTATAATAATGTATATATATAATATATATAGATATTAAAAAGGAAGGCTATTCTTCTTTTTCTGCCTACATTTTGATTCGATTCCATTTCACAGCTTCAGAGTTAGGTCTAGTTTGCTGAAATACAGTTGACGGCCGTCGTCTTCTTCACCTCCGTCGCCTACTTTCGGTAGACATTTCTCCAATTGATTTATATAAGGCTTCGTACAATCGCCGACCGCCTCCTCCATCGCAATCAAATTCGTAAAATACTGACCGACGGGCGGCGGATACGGCGACGGCCCCTCTCTAAACAGGCTTCTTGCGAATGGAGAGAATTGATTTGGCCAAATCGATTCGACCGCGTCAAAACCTAGCGAATTAGGAGCTGAAAATCTGCTTGGCATAAACAGCGCCGTCGCTCGTGGCGGCGTTAAGAACGGCGGACCAGGCGGAAACCGATGTGTTTGGTTTCGTTGTTGATTCTGTCTTCTGGAAGCTGCGGCGGAGGTGGCGCCTTCGTCGGAGACATGAGCTCCGATGTGGTTAATTAGCGCTTGGCTACTGGAAAACACGGCGTCGCAGATTCGACAAGCGACAAGCGGACTACCGGGAATTGGAAGTGGGCGTAGATGGTGGAGATCGGCCGCTGTTCCTCGGCCAAATTCGGCCATGGCGGCGGTGGAGAGAGGTTACGCCGGAGAAAGTGGCCTGAAGAAACAGAGGATGATCGAATTTCGCATTGAAGGCTTTGAGGAATTGGGAGGCAATTTATAGGTAAAAGGAAAACATTTTCCCATTTGTGGGGTTTTAAAGGATTGCATGAAAGAAAAAGATAGAACTTATTTTATTGTTTGAAATTAATTATCTGAAGTGTCAATTAACTAAGTTTATGAACAATGAATGCTAGTTAAGTTCTTGTCAAAATTAGTTAGGAATTTGGGACACCATTATGAAAAAAAGGGAAAACATCTTTGTCCTTTATCAAAATTATCTGGAACTATAAATCATAATAACTTTTTTTTAACCTAAAAGAAATAGAATAAATGTCAATTACGGCTAAATTATACTCACGTTGGTAATTCTTAATGATTCAAATAGATATAAAATTTACGGGTCATTGTTCAATTCAAATTTTAAATACAAAGGTTGAAAATGGAGATTTGAATCTTCCTTCCTTTCCTTCATCTTTAATATCACATATTTAGAATGTAAGAGATGGATATAAGAATTTTTTCTATGTATTAAACATTTAATATTATTGTAGCAACCAATACAAGATTTTATATAGGGCTAACTAATGAAAGTGAGCCAAATACATCAACAAATATATACACTTTTTCATAAATTATTAGTTATGAGTGGTGGACCTTACTTATCCCATTTTCGATTAGATTGATAAATTTATAGAAAATGATTAGATGCAGTCCATACTCACCATTTTTTTAAATATAAAAAATTATACCACGTGGCACAATACTATTGAATGCTGACTGGATTGTGAGTTACAACTTGCACCCAAATTTTTTCCTAAATTTATTGTATGTCGAAACATAGTTAGATAGACAAGACATCCATGACCTAATTACATGTCCAATTCCTCACTCACATTTATTGAAAAAAAAAACTTAATATCCTTACTTTCTACTAATTTTGTTAAAGTACTACTATATATGTGTTTAATTCTAAACATTACATAATTTGAGGTTCTATAAATCTAGACTTATAAAACGCAACTCCTATTCTACATACTAATTTTTACTATCATACACACAGATTCTTTCAACAATAAAAAATCGTCAGGAAAGTTGGATAACAAAGTGAAATCGATCAACCTGAGTATAGTTCAACAGATAAGATATTAGTTGTCATTTCAAATGTCAACGGTTCAATTCTCCCCTCGTAATTATTGAACTAAACCAAATAGTAGAATCGATCAACCACATCTCATATTTTAGCAATTACATAAAAATTTTGTAGCATTTCTTTCCATAATCATTGTTATATGTTTGGTCTTTCTTTCTTTGAAATTAAGATAGTAATATCTTGATTTGAAGGATTAAATGAAATTTTTGGTTTAGTATTATGTCCACATTTGGAAGGAGACCTGTATAATTAAAAAAAATAATTACAACAAAGGGGTTATAAATTTTAACAATTTTTCTTAGATTTTCCTCCACATTTTCAAATTGTTCTTTTGGTAATATATTAATTTCCTCCTAAAATTGATAAAAGTACAAAATTTGAGAAAGAAATTAATTAAAGTCATTAAGAAGATTCCATAAATGTGTTTTCTAAATTTCATTAAATTCTATAATTGCATTTATACAACCTAATGTACTGCTGGGTGTTGGAATTAATTTTCTTTCTAGAAGCATTATATTATTATGGATGAAATATGAATAATAATAATTAATCCTATAATTTTCTTCCTGTTGATAAGGCCACAAGATTATATTCCAAAATGGAAAATAAGTATTGATTTTTCATTTATGAAAACATTTAAGGAACAAATTGAGTTGTCATTCCACTCTTGGTTTTATCTTTGATGTATATGGAGATCATTTATTAAAAAATGCAATTAAAAATAATTTTTTACTCATAAAACAAACCTTCTATTTTGGAAATTTTTAAAAATAGAAAAATAAGATAAACTATTTACATAAAATAACAAAATTTTTAGATAATTGTGATAAATGCTGATAAAAGTCTATCAGTGATAGAAATGATAGAAGTCTATCAATGATAGATGTTGTCTATCACTGTTTTTTTTATTATTATTAGTTTCTATAAATAGTTTGACATTTTTTCTATATGTAAAAATTTCCTTGGATCTTATTACGTGATTTAGTCTTTGTACTTTAATTTATTCATCTAGATATAGTCTGATTTTTTTTTAGAAAAAATAAAAATAAAAATTTCAATATAGTCTATCATTGATTTATTTATACATGTTACAAGATGGTGATTGTATTAGTATAAATGAACACCCACCTACATCATGCTAAAAAAAAAAGAACATTTGTTTAGATCAATATTGCATCAATTTTCTATCATATTTAACACTATATATTTATTGAAGCGATGAGCCACGTAAATTAATAGATTAATGTATTTAAAACATAAAAGTAAAAAAAAGGGATAAATTTTCAATTTTCCTTTTTAAGAATGAGATATCTTACTAAAAATTCATTCTCCACATATATTAACATTGTATTGTATGATATCAGGAGGATATTAATTTTCTTGATAGCTTTTCTTCGATAGCCAAAATTGTTACGGTCAAATTACTTACCACCTTAGCAACTACATACAACTTTTAGCTCAAATGAACTTAAACAATGAATTCCTTAATAGTGATCTTTTTGAAAAAGTCTATATGACATTACCTTTCAGGTACAGATGTATTCATAAATTGCTTCAAGACTTTCAAATTAAAGTCTTGTTACCAACAGTCGTATATTGTGACAACCAAGCAGTCATGGTCATTGCAACAAATTCAAAATTGATTGTCACTTTGTTCGTGAGGAGTTCTGAAATTGTTACCTGTTCATTTACATTTACTAATAAACTTTGCCTTTTTCTATTTTGCAACCCATTTTATCCAAGTTAGGAGTTCATAATGTTTTCACTCCAACTTGAGGGGTATTATGATATCAAGTGGATTATTGATTAGTTGAACATTATTACTTCTATTTTGTGTTTATTGAGTTTAATAAAACCTGAATGTTAAACTCTCTCCTCAATAACAGGTGTATTTGTTATACATTGCTTATCTAGTTAATTTCTAATGGAGTTTTATTAAATCTAATGAAGTAAAAAAGTTAAAAAATTTGGGCAATCAAGCATAGAATTGGAAATAACTTTTTAGAATATAATCAAAGTTTGAATCTTCGAAAGAGTATGCACAACAATTTATTTAATTTTTTTTTTTACCAATAATAAGATATAGATAATTTAAACCTCCAAAATCCAAAGAAATATTACGTACTAATTACACAACACAAAGATTATGACTAAATATTATATTTGATCATTTTAATAAAATTGAACAATATTTATTAAGTTAATTTTGGAAGTTATCTCAGTGCTCAAACCAATCCAACAAAGTAGTCTCGAAACATATCATCAATACAAAACACTTTGCAAGTATATAAATTACTATAGTATAAACCTAAATCATTCTAAAAAAGATTTAAGATGAAAACAAATAGGACTATATACTTATCTCTTTATGAATCGTTCTATTGCAGATGCCAAATATTTTTTTTTTTAGAGAATAATATATCAAGTGTAACGAAAAGAAAAGACAAGCACTTTTATCCTTCAAGCAAGGACGACAGGTAAACAAATATGATGTACTCTGTACTTGAAAATCATATGAATCAATAGTGATTGTCGTATGAAACATCACCCTATCTTTAGATTTGATCCTCATATAGTTTCAGATCAAGAGTAAATATATTAAGGGGTCAAGAAGGCACGTGCCCCTCAAATAGTGTCGTTTTACATATAAGTATATTAATTTTCATTAAATATAAAAAAATTTGTAGTTGTATTAGGGTATATTTATGATTTTGTTACCTTCAAAATCAATGTCAGATAATGCTTTAGTGGAGGGCTCCATGATAGGCCAGACCAGGGTTCACTTCTGGTGCTTTTCGTTTTCTTTTTAATTTTGATTGTTTTAATTCTTCAAAAAAAAAAAAATATGAATTAATGAATTATTCACCATATTTATTTATATATTATTTTAACTTTTGAAAAAGATTTACAATATTTTAACTTTTAGCTAATTTTAATTTAGATGGTTGTAATTCTTCAAAAGTATATATATTAAAGAAAACCAAGGTTTGGGAGGATTGATTACAACATGGGCGCCAAACTGGGCTTGTAATGTAATTACATCACAAGATTCACAACTAAGACTTAAATATCGATGTCGATAGAAATATCAAAGTCCTAATTTTATGAAAATTTTAATAAAATATTGATTTCGATAGATATTTCTGAAAAAATTATAAATAAACATGTCTATTATTTGTATTGTATCTATATTAGTGACATTTTGATACTTATTTTTTATGTTTCGTAGATTTTCCTACGATTTAATGGAAATATCGATTCACTCTTTATGTCGATATCGAACTCATGGAAACGTGGAAATATCGACATATCGATGAAAATTTAATACTATGATCACAACCTATTCTAAACTCATCCCAAATGGGTCCTAAGAGTTTTTCTTTTAATTTATTTATTTTTATCTATTTGAATTCTTTCTGCTTTGATTAACTTAACTAGAAACGTCAATGCATAAGTTTATAAAATGATTACTTAAATTAAAAAAGTTTTGAAATGCATGATCCAAAAATAAACTATAAACCCCATTTCCCAAAACTCCCAACTATACATGTCACCTTTTCAAAAAAAATAAAAAAAAAAAAAAATAAAACAAAATGCAATCCATAATTTATTAAAAAAAAATATGTAGAATTATGAATAATTGTTTTAAATGGCAAAACTGCTGAAAATATTTTCAAATATAGTCAAATGTTACTATCCATGTTCATCTATGATAGACAATGATAAATGATAGTAATCTATCAGTGCCTATCACTGATGTAAAATGACATTTTGCTATATTTGTAAATAAATTGGCTCATTTTGTTATATTTGAAAACAACCCTAGAATTATTGAATAAAAAATTTTCCAAACAAAAATAATCACCATAAAAACAAATTATTTATGTCAGAAAACTGTCATAGATACCCCTGACATATGATTCAATTCAGCATCCCGAAACACAAACTTCCTAACTCAGACAAAACAACTCTGCACTCCAAACACGTACACATAAACTACTCATATTATGAACTCCAAAAACATATGAAGTCCAAACATATAAACTCAATTCAACTTCTTAAATAGCCCCTTAAGCAATCAAATTTCTAAGTTTACATCTTAACTTTTTAAATAAATTGGTAGAAGTTTTAAATTTTCTTTTTATTATTTGTCAAGTTTAACCATCACCACATTTCAATATTAAAATATAAAGAACTGAATTGAAAACTTCTTTTTAGAAAAGTAGAGACCAAATTGAAATTAAAAACACAAACATTATAAACACCTTATAAAGTTAAGTCATAATAATATTTAACAAAACTAAATACAAACGCATTATATAAAAATATAAAATTAATCTTAAGTAACTAAAAAAATAATGTGTATTAAACAATATTTCACTCAAATTATTTAAAATTATTAAACACACATACCATGCAAGTGGTCAATACTAGTTTCTTTAAAAGTTGCAATGATAATTACAATATTACCCTTAACATTTCATAAATATTTCCAAATTTTCCTTGAGAGTAAAAAAAAATTGTTAGAATATCAGCCAAAAATTGGAATATGAAACTAATTACAATACCTCCGATCTCTTAAAGTGCATATATTTTAATTTGTTGAGTTATGCTCTGAGATGTAGGTAATTACAATACTTAAAAACTTCAATTATAATCTTGAAACACAACTTTTTTTCCACATGAAAACATAACCTTATACATTTAAAACAACGATCGATCGGTAGACTTCCCAGGCTTCAAACTCATGCAACATCCGATGATTTTTTTTCCAAGAGACCGTGCAAGTTCCAAAAGAAAAATTTTGAAGCATTCAACAGACTTTGCTATAAAGAAAAAACATGAAGAAGAAGTGTCGATTTTATACAATTGATTTTTGGTTGATGATTGCAATCGACATAAAATTTCAGGTGTGCTATTTTGGCGAGGAATCTAAGGAAACAACATCAAATTCGATCTGTAAGAGCTTTAAAATGTAAACTACAACAGTAACATGAACAAAGAAGAAGACGAGAGATGTGTTGCTGCAAATAAAAAATTGAGCAGAGGAATGGCAAAAGGATATCATGGAAATATGCGAAGCACTGGATTCAGTAGTCTCATATGGCCAGGCTTACCTATCCTGCAGGGGAACTTCAAGCAATGTACACTTCATGTGCAGCCAAACTATGCAGTGGCGTTAAGCACATCTCTCGTCTCATGTCCAATATTGCGATCAACCGAGTACCATTTCTGTGTTTACATCACTGATCACCTGCATTTAAAATCGCACCAAATGAGAAGCTAGTACATGAAACAAACAATAAGCTCTCTGGGTATTTTAGGCCCCGTTTAATAACCATTTCGTATTTTGTTTTTAGTTTTTGAAAATTAAGTCGATTTTCTCACATTTTCTTACAATGATTTGTTCCTTTCTTGAGTATAAGTGTTGAATTTTTAGCCAAATTTCAAAAACAAAAACAAGTTTTTAAAAACTACTTTTTCTAGTTTTCAAATTTTGGTTTGGTTTTTCAAAACATGGATAAAAAGTAGATAAGAAAGCAAGACTTTTAGAGGTGGGAGGAGTGTTTGTAGGCTTAATTTTCGAAAACTAAAAACCAAAATGGTTACTAAATGGAGTCTTAGCCTTTCCCTTGGTAGTAACCAAGTTTTAAGGCATATTGATCAACCATGATGGAAAGGGTTATATGGCTAGAATTAAGAAAAGGAATTACTATCTCTATTTACCCTTCAATGTTCAAGATCCCTACGAAAGTGGCCAAGTTAATTGAGAAATTCTTTGGGTTATTCTTTCAAAGGGCTATCATATGGAAAGGAAAGTTCATCTAATCAATTGAAAACATCTCTGTGATTGCTAAATGGCTTTGGAGGTTTTACTTTTATCTTGAAAAGACGCTTTTTGGTGAATATGGGATTGGGTAGGGGCAGCTTTATAGATGTACTTACGCTAGTTCTAAGATCCCTAGGGTTGCAATTGCTAGAACTAAGGAAGTTTTAATGGAAAGTGATTTTATATATGGCCGCAATGGTTCTATAGAAAACAAAATGGTCAAATTAATAATAATAATGTGGGCAATGGTTCCATTTTTAATCAAGTTTTGGGAAGATTCTGGGAAAGATGGTTCTCCATTTTGTGTGCTCTTCCCTTCTCTGTTAGGCATTACTAATAGCATGAGTTAGATTCATGTTGTTGGAATGGAGCCTCAGGTGGTTGGTCGCTAAGATGTCATAATTACAAAAATGTTCACAGGGCAACTCCAAAGAGAAACCTTGTAAGGGGCAATATCCAGTATCTGTTCTTTTAAATTCCTTTGCCTTTTGAGGAGGTGGTTTAAACATCCACCAATGAAGACAACTCCCACTTTCAATTGGAAATTTGGAAGCATATTTAACATCTAAAATTACGCAAACGATAAGCCATAAAATGAAGGAAAAGGGAGGAAGAGATTACCCATACGTCAAAAAGGAGCCTCAAGTGACTCATCCCAGACATCACTTGCATTTGAAGCATCTTCAGCTTCTTCTTCCATGGAAAGACGAATATATTCTCTATGTGCAAATCGATCCCATTCAGTCAAAGTTGGATCCTCATGTTCCTAAAAATATAGAATATTAATTTTATCTTCAGAACTTAAATGCGGAAGTCTAAATCCATTTGCCACAAAACTGAGGCAAAAACTTCAATTTACCTGACGGATTAGGAATGGATCACGACTTTCAAAGGCAACGAACTTGTTGAGATTGAAAAGGATGTTGAAAACGTGTCCAGCAAGTTTACAGTTTTTGATATCTCGTAATGTTATGCATTCCTCATTCTATATATGAAACAATACATCAATAAAAAATCATATTCTCGCCTGAGATAAGTAATGAAAATAAAAAAGGAGTGGAGCAATTGCTAGGTAAGGAATTGACCTCTGGTCCAATCATATCAAAAATCTGGCACAATATGTCCTCAAAAAGCACTGGTTCCTGAGCCATACACTCCATTCGGTGCAACTGCTCTTCAAAAAAATACTGCATCTCATTCCTTGTGAGCACTCCATTTCCGTCTAGATCAATGCATTTGAACCTAGAAAAAGCAATCTGAAAGATCAAGTAACATCCTACTTTTGGATTCCTCCCCCCCCCCAAAAAAAAAAAAAAACACAACCAACCCCAAACAAGACAAAGATCTTGCCTCCACTACATCATAAATAAAATTAAGAAAGGATCTCCAATTGGTTTTTGCTAGGAAAGAAGAAAAATAACAAAAGAATTTAGATAAGGATCATTGATGAAGTGCTACTAAATCTTATCCAAAAAAAAGATGAGGTTGCTACTAAAATTCAACAAAAATTATTAGAAAACTCTTGACATTTGTTCTTGCAGTGGAATCCCACTTCTTTCCATACTTTCTTGCAGTTCAGGAATTAAAATTTTCAAAGAAATATTGATTTTGCAATTTTGATTTATGTTCAAACTGTCATTTCTTTGGTTCAAACGTCAAATATCTTAAAATTGAACTACAGTAGAAAGTTTACACAAGATCCCCAGACACAAAAAGAGTAGATATACCAGTACTCAAGACTCGGTTCAGATGATTTATCCTCTTCAGCCAAAATGAAGTAAACAAAATCTTCATATCCCATCCTCCCTTCAACGTGACAAGTAAATTTTCTTGGAATCTGAGAGGAAAAGATTCAGCAAATAAAAAGCTTGTTGGCCCAAGAATAAACCTATAGAAAAACCAGTCAATAGATGAGAATAATTCAAGGGGAAAACTTCAAACCTGAGAAAAGATTCTATCGACAATCCGATAGGTTAGAGCATGGTTACCATATTTGATAACATTCTCTTTCTCGATAAAAAAATCATGATCATTGTCAAGCTCCCAAAATTTGCAATATATCACATAGAAGTGTTCGTATGAGAAGTAGCTGAACCACACAAGGACAATAGTTATGAGAAAGATCTAAAATCTAAACAAAAGCAACATACTTTTACAGCATATAGAGAAAACATCAGGTAGACCATAATTTTAAGAAAGATTAAAGTTTAAACGAAAACAAATCATTTTTTTATATAAAAAGACTGAAAAAGTAGTTTTTCTATCTCTCCCACAAAACAACTGAGAAATAAGGAGAGTCTGTTATCATGTTCAAGTTTCCTTAGAGAATATGTGATTAGTGTCAAATGTGTATCAATATAACTGCCCCTGTAGATAACATTCTGATTTCCTCTAAGAAAATTGGGTATCGTCAACATATGAACATACTTCAGGACTTTGTTGATATCTTCTTCCTTGTCCACATGCTGCATTGCAGCAATTAAGTTCCCACGCTTCAACTCCCTGAGGGTAATACGACCGTTACTGGCTCTGTTAATATAGTAAAATATCCTGTATATGACTGTTTCAGCTGCTCCATTTGTAAGAGAAAGTACACATGGAATCAGTTTCACATTGCAAAACATTAGATCGATATGAACATTAGACTAGCAAGTAAATTTTGAACCATAAACAAAAAGAGGAAAAATAAGTGGTTAAAAATTTAGTAGATCAGGTCATTAAACAATTAAGACCCCGTTTGATAACTATTTGGTTTTTTAAAAATGTGCTTATTTAAAGTTCTCACAATTTCTTCACAATGGTTTTCATTTTTCCTAAGAAGACATTTGAATTCTTAGCTAAATTCCGAATTCGAAGGAAAAAAAGTTTAAAAGCTAATTTAAAAAAAAAAAACTATAGGTGGAAGTAGTGTTTATAAGATTAAATTTAAATAAACTAAATAGTTATCAAATGTGGCCTAAGTAAATCATGGAAGTAAGGGAAAAATATGAGGTTGAGAACATAGATTACTTCAGGAAATAGAGTTGAATATTTTCGATTAATTTTAGAATTTTTAAATAAAACACTTGAGCAATTATCAGTATCACTTATCATGTTTATTTGGGTTGAAAACATTTTATCTGTACTAAAACTCCACGGCACTAGGTATATTTTAATCAAAGTTAAACCCCTTCAGAAGAATGTATTGGCACATTGACACATGGAATCACAACCAAATTATATTAGTAAAAGCAGCAGTGAGATCAAGGTCGTCTAAATAATATAGAAACAATATATCTACAAAATCAGTTCCTGATTACACATCTGGAAAAGTAGTGTAGCAGGTAATCTTCTCACCATATCTTTCCTGGAATTCTGGTGTACTTTGCAAAAACTCCAGCCCCGGGTGAGTTGCCAAAAGTTCTTGTAAAGCAGGTTTGAAATCATCCTGAATTGAAGATACAAATTTTTACTGAGTAAATGGAAACCAATTTTTCCCTGTGAAATTTTCTCAGGGAAATGATTTTTAATTGTCATCAACGTTTGAATGTGAAGCACAGATATGCAGGTTTTGATAGAAAACTATACCTGAACAAGGTAATTGCGCTCTGGTTCCTTGAGAATAGTAAATACTTGGGATGCTAAATCCATAGTTAACATATTGCTTGTAATCCAATAATTGATGAACTGTTCTCTACAAAATAAGTAACAAGTCATTACATTCCACTAAATATCTACAAAACAAATACTCATTCATTCATCAGGGATAATTGAGAGTCTCATGTTGCCCATATGCCAAAGATCAATGAATTATTCAATAAATGTGGAAACTAAGCATAGAATCCTAAGAAATACAGTGGGGGAGGTGCTCCTGTGTGCTTACCTGAGAGTGAAATGCTTTCATTTTTAAATTCCCTAGATATTTATATTTCCATTCTTAAATGCATACCTTGATACTTTTCCATTGCAGTTAAAGTCAATCTTCCTAAAAAGTGCAGTGGAGAGGTATGAAGGTAACTTGCAGATCTCCTTTGTGACTGATTTGAATTCTGCATTGAAGAAAGGAAATTGAAATAAATCCTTAAGAAACCTAGCAAGAAAAGAGCATCAACGCATTACAGTTCACTCTCACCCTTTATTTGCACTCCATCCAAGCGAGACAGAAAAAACTGTTTCGCTTTAGACAGAAAATCTTCTGTCATAGCATTCGGTGGTGGACGGCCACTTGTAAAATAGAACTGCAAATATATTACAAAGTCTCATGAGGCTATGTCAACTTGTAACATCTCTAATACAATATTGGACAATCAAGTATACAAACCCTGCATACTTAGATTAATAATTAGCAAACAATCGACAGTTTCCTCAATACCTGTGGTATAGCCTCTCTTGCTGGCTCCTTGACCAACTTAAGTGGAGAACCTAACGAAGAAGGCCCAAACCTCTGTTTCACCATACGTGGGGAACTGGATGCACTGCGTGGTGAAAGAGGAGGAGTACTGCCACCGGGAAACATGGAAGGTAAAGAATGATTAGAAACACCATTGATTCCAGTAGAGTTGCCGCCAACATTCAAAGAAGCACCGGACTTCGCATCAGCAACCAAAGAATTCACCTAAGTCCAAAACAATAATTGGGGGGGAAAGGGTCTTCATGAGGAGGCAAAAATCAGATGAAAGTTTACAGTACAAATTATTACACAATACGAAAATTTCGTCCGAAGCGCAAGTAATTTCTAAAATTGATTTGTTTTCTCATTCGCTTAATCATACAAAAGCCACAAAGAACTCCAATCATGACTTCGGAAGTACAGAACACTCAAGTAATATCGATTTAGAGTTTTAAACAAAGCGAGGTACAAGAATGAATCGAAGAAGTACCAGTCGGCCAGTCTCGGGAAGAGAAAGCCACTGCGAAAACAGCGCCTCAACGACATAAGGATTGGATTTCAGAGCAAAATAAGACACCTCGGGGAGCTGCAACATTTCAAGGTCCAGCAGGAACTCCAAGTCACCTTCAGCGTCCATATCCATCACCAACTCTATCCACCTCTCATACAAACCGCAAATTCAAATCACCACAAACAGAAAACCTAATCCCCAATCTTCATGAACTCCACACTCAACTCTCACTCAACTGCGAAACACTTTAAGCAAGATCTCGAAAAGAAAACGATGCAACAACAACTGGTGATCAACAGCCCTTAGAACCAAACCACCACCGATTCCGCTAACTCAGAAGCTCCGAAACCGGAAGAATCGCCGATGGAGGACAGCGACGGAGCTGCATGTGGAAGTAGAGAGGGAATTGGAGTTCAATGGAGGGGTATTGTGGTAATTACGAGAGATATGGAGTGTGTTTCTTTGAATCTGAGTGGATCCAAAGGGCAAAAAGGGCTTCGCCGGAAGGGGAAGCTGAGCCGACTCCGATTGAACTGAAACTACAGCTCGACTGTAGAACAAAGTCGGGAAATCGTACGGATGAAAGTGCTCGTCGTTTTGTGAAAATGGAAACGGGAGCCGTTGATTTGCTCGACGGAAGCAGTATTAGTCAAATCATTGGCGTCGGCTTCGGCTTGGCTACGGCCCAATATTTATTCACGAAACAATTTTCTAACACTAAAGTTTAGGAATTGTATTAATTAAAATCCAAATTAAGAAGAGTACGAATGTATACTAAACCCTCAAATCAATTTAGGCTCCCTCAATTTGTGAATTATAACTATTTTCATTTTATTTAAATTCAAAATCATAAAAGAAAAAATAACAATAACAACAATTCTTTTATATTCGTGAGTGTTACCAATTAGCTTAAACACTTTTTGACTAATTTTACGAGACAATTCACTTGACCTTACAACATTTAGATGTCAATAAAACTCATAATATTAATAACAGTCACAAACTTTCACATAATTATTTAGAAAAAAAACTAGATGATATATATAACTCATTTAATAAACAAGTTCTCTTTAATAATATCATTGTTAATCACATCGAGAAGAAGTAATGCACACGTGAAAAATTGTAAACTAACAATTTTAAAACGAAATTTGATGTCTAGGTTGATTTACTTAGAAAAGTTTCTGATATCAATATAATTGTCAGTGTGTTTACAACTTTAAGTGATACAACTATAAAAAGGTTCAGAAAAAAGAAATCCGGCCCTAATACAAATTAGTCATTAAATTACTTTTACCAAAATTCATAAATTTCAAAAAATAAAAAATAACTATTACTCATGTTGTAATCTTTTCAATCTTTTAACCAAATTTTCATCATACATATTCTATAATTCATTGAGCACTTAAGAAAACTTTTTTTAAAATAAAGGTTACAATCAAAAATTTATTCAACAATAATTAAATTTTAAATAAATTTGAAAGTGTAGTTTAAGAAAATTGAAAGTGTATGTAAAGTAAGAAATAAAAGTGAACGTGAGCCCGAATAAAAAATGCTATTCCGTCCCTTTTAACTAATAGAAAGTTCTCATTATTAACTTAAAGTTCTCATTTTTAAATGAAGTTAATGTGGTTAATAATGGCAAAATGGACAATTATTTTGATTACATAGATGTATCTTAATTTTGATAACATGCATCCTATAACTAGCTTATTGTTGTTAATAATATTATTATAGTTCCTTGAAAATGTAGAGTTTAAACTATAAGCTAAACTTTATAAACTATTCAACATATCACATATTGAACCAATCCAATAAATCTAATTTAAAATTCAAAATCTATTAAACACTTTTTAAAATTTTAGAACTTATTAAACAAAAAATTAAAAGTTCAGACATATCACACTTTTAAAAATTCAAAGACCAAAGAGACAAATCTTATAATCTCTCAACTAAACTTATAATTTAAATCATCATTAGTCTTCCCTGTTCTTCAATTTCTTTTAGCTATCATCCATAAAGGTAAAAACTCTCTTCCATTACAGACATGATTTGAAAGGGAAAGTAAGAGTCATTGTAAAATCAGATCTTTATAAGAAAACAGTAGTAGCAGATACGATAATTAAGACAAAAAGGAAAATAAATAATTAAAGTTGACTTTTCTTTCTATTCATCCAAAAGCTCTGCAGGAGTCTGTCTCCATCCCTTGCTTCATCTATCAGAATTATGGCCACAGAGGCAATTAAGTCTTTCCGGTTCATGTCAAAGCCCTTTACCATGAAAGAATGAATATGAGAAAGCTATTTATTAGTTACAGCAGCCTCAAATGTATTAACAATTTCCCGAGAGCTTTGTTAATTTCTCTCTCTTTGATGAGTCTAAAAAGGTTTATAATTAATCATATGAACCTCTGAAGAGGCACATATACATACCCGGGCGGGGCGAGGCGGGGCGGGGGAGAGGTTAATTTCCATACCTGGGATGGAATCCGATGATGAATATGAAGAGACACCATACAGATGTTCAAAAACATCATCATAATGATGAATTCCAACAGTAACTACAGAGAAAAGCATGAACTTCTTCACCCCCGATGATCAGTTCTTATTTCTTCTTTCCAGTGCCAATTGATAATAGTTCAAAGCTTCGAAGTGCATCATCACGGCTGCCTTTTGTAGCAGAAGAACGGAGGAAGGATGATTTTGACTCAACCCCAGGTTGAATCCTTTGAGTAGAAGCAGACAGACGGGTGCTGCTTGACAAAAGTCGGCTTGAGCGGAGTTCGCTTGGCTCCCCAGAGGAGCTAGGCCGACTGCTCGACAATACAGGCCTCTTAGAAGCACTCCCTTGCCGAGAAGAACTCCGTGCTCGTTCTGCATCCGGTTGCTGCAACATTGGAGGAGGAAGAGAAAAACTATAAATGGAAACATTTGAGCACTAGTCAGTAGAAACTGTTCCCAGATAACTCAACTGGATATAGCAATTATAAAGCAAAGAATTCTAGTATAAGATTTTATTGTGGACTATACAACTCAACTCACCACATCCTTGGAAGAAGGCACATCATCAGAGGATCTGTGTCTGGAGTGATCACTGTGTAGTCCAATGCCAGTGCCATTCCTTCTAGCAAAAGCCTCCACTGCACCAGAAAATTTATCTCGGATATCTTGTCCCACTAAATGACATATTGAAAGAAAATGCTCAGCTAATTAAGAACCTTTTTATTTCAGGTCCGTGGAAATTTAGGAAAAATCAACAAATTATGGGAACATAAAGACAGTTAAGCATTAAAGACCCAAATGCTAGAAACCATTGAAGTTATAATAAATAAATAAATAGATAGAACTACAACATGATCAAACTTTTCTTCTAGCAGTTGAACTTCAACATACACGACTCTTACCATCTTAGAATTTTACATTGATGGCCAATGCCATTGGTGGACCAATCAGCATTCGTGAGCTTTAATACAAACTTCTATACCTAGCAGGGATAAGAGTCATACCTAAAGGCCTCTCCACTCTTTCTGCAGATGGTCCAGGGTTTATAGCTGCTTTCCCAGTTGGCTGTTTGATGATGAAATCATGAAAAGAAACAAGAATAAGAACATAAAAGTAAGAGAGAATATCAAGGTAAATAAATATATTATCTCTCTATATCTCATTTTCCTTGACAACATGGGATGGATTTTAGGTACATACTCGTGTCCTAGAACTGGAGCCAATCTGTGGATATTTCAATATAGTCCAGTCAAATACGTAGTCAAATTGGTAACCTGTAACAATTAGTCAATTACAAGTGTCATGCCCACTGTCGCCACTTTTAACACAGTTCATGGAAACTTCAGTTGAAAATGGAGAAGAATGCTACAACATAAGCTATCAGTAGATGCATCCATCAAATGAACAAGGTTTTCAACTGTAACTGCAAATAGTTCGAGTAGCTATTAGGATAGGACTAACCTTCTCTAATGAAAAGATCGCGGAAAAGCCTCTTCAGATAGGAATAATCTGGTTTGTCTTCAAATCTTAGGGCTCGGCAATAGTGGAAGTAAGATGTGAATTCCGTTGGATAGGATTTGCAGAGGACCTAAAATAACATGATAGCCCTCTCCATGTGTAAAGTTTAAATATTTTTATGGTTTTTTCATATGACTAAATATTTACAGTACATGTATCTAAATTCTCTTCATCAATAATACGGAACAAATAGCAGGTGAGAAATCGAGCATCCATGACAATTGTTCGATACAACATTCTATTTTAAGAGCTTGTAGCAGTTAACCCCTAATTAAGTGGTCACCAAATCTAGAACGCAAAGCTAAACCCACAGGTTTGCCCATTATAGGTCAATGATGGTAGTTATTCTAGGCTAAATTATACAAAATACCCCTAAACATTGTACTTTGTGTCAAAAATACCCTTGAACTTCCAAAAGTTTCAAAACTACCCTTAAGCTTTCAAAAACAGTTAAAAAATACCATTGTCATTAGTTTTGAATGGAAACCGTTGGTGTTTTGTTTCAAAAATACATTTGAACTTTCAAAAATTTCTATAATACCTTTACTGTCAGTATCTGAACACAAACCGTTAATACTCGTTTCAAATATCCTTAAACTTTTAAAAGTTGCATTAATACTCTTAGCCTTACAAAAAAAAAATTAAAAAATACACCAACCGTTAGAAAAGTGATCAATTTGTTTGCAGTTTTTTTTAATTCGAAAAGAACCAAGTTTAAAACAAATTATATAGATATCCTCTTTTTTCATATAGATACTCTCATTTTTCTCTCATTTGTCCAATTCTAACACCAATTTTGTCACAATAAAATATAAACCACAATTTAAAGTTAAAGCATAAAATCCCATAGAACTCCAAAAGTAAAAATCTCCCCTTAAAACTTATCAAAAACTATAAATAGCCAGATACAAAAGGAATTAATCTTGTTAAAACATATAAGTCCTAAAGTCCCCTTTGTACTTGCATTATTCTCTTTCTTTTTGTTATAATCTATATTACTTAACTGAAGGGGATAATATTTTTTTTAATGAGACAAACAAAAGGTTAAATAATTAACAAGAAGGTGAGTAAGAGGGGAAGAAAAAAAGGGAGAGAAAAAATGGAAGAGGTGATGAGGTGTAGATAAACGATAAGAGCATTTTCAAACTTTTTATTAAGGGTACTAATGCAACTTTTGAAAGTTTATAGGTATTTATGTAACGAGGTACTAACGGTTTCGGTTCATATATTATCCGTAAGGGTAATTTTGAACTTTTCTTTAAGCTTAAAGGTATTATCGGAACTTTTAAAAGTTCAAGAGTATTTTTAAACTCTCTTCAAAAGTTTAAGGGTATTTTTGAAACTTTTGAAAGTTCAAGGATATTTTTGACATAAAGTACAAAGTTCAAGGGCATTTTGTATAATTTAGCCTTTATTCTATTTCTCCAACAATTTAAGAAAAAAGAGGTAGAAATACCTCAATTGGAGTGAGCATTTTCTTTTCACTAATCTTATCGTATTTTTGCTTTTTGGTCCCCGCTCTCAAACCCTGCCAGGGAAGACTGAAATAACAAATTGAGAAAACCAAATCAAATTTTGGACTGGGTTAAAAACAAAACAAGAATACAGAGTACACAAGAGAAGCATCAAACCTTCCCCTGAGAAAGTACATAAGCACATAGCCAAGAGATTCGAGATCATCTCTTCTGCTTTGCTCTGCAATCAAACAAAATATATATTGGAACAGTTTCAAAGAATTGAGTTTCATTATGGATGGATCCAAGAGTCAATGGTTCATTACCGACTCCAAGGTGAGTGTTAATACTAGCATAGCGAGCTGTTCCTGTGAGATTCTTATTTTCTCTGCAAGAAAAAGATAGATTCATTCAAGGAAATTTTAACATAACTTAATTGTTTTTCTTGGGGAAGGACAAGTTATACTGAACAACAACGCTAGCATGTTCAGATAAAAAAAACACACCAGAACAACTGCACTTTCACCCAACCAAATGGAAACCAATTAAAGTGAAAATGCGCTGCCAGTACTATTGCCCTGACTTTTTACTTCACTTGAATTATCAGATAAGCAAGGAGCAAACAGCTGCTATTAGATGCTAGTTTTCCAATACCTGTATGGTATATGCTTGTGTGTTTGAAGATCCCGATACTTTTTTCCAAGACCATAATCGATAATATATACCTGTTCAATAATGAGCCAATAGGCTTCTTAGGAAAATGTCATCATGTATGAGCTCAATATAACAAACTTTCATTGCCCACATATACCAACATTCACACAAAACCAAAACACAACAGGATAAAATTTGTTCATGATATTATTCATTATTTAAAATCTAATGGAGAATATTCCATTGTTGCTTCCCAACCTGCAAGAACTCATGCTAAGTTGTCTTCTATCAGACTTTATCAATCGAAGAGAAATTAAATCCCAATAGATTCTTACACTACCCATCTTAATTGTTGGCAGGTGAGGAAAGTTGGTACACAGGAAACTTCACTTTCACAACCAAACATGGCAATTAAATTAACGACTCAAATAAGGGAAGAAGCCTCCCTAGCTATGATTTTTTGTCGTAATTATATTGTTGGTTACCTTTTGAAAAGTTATCGATATTAAAAAAGTTACCAACAAAAAGACATGAAAGGCACATCATAAATAACTTTTACTGTGTGGTCAGAAAGAAAAGGTCTAAATGCATGCAGCTGATTGATGTAAAAAAAAATAGAAGTAAAATAGTCATTCTCAGATGGGATACATAAAATCAAATACCTGGTTAGCCTTCCGCCCCAACCCCATTAGAAAGTTGTCGGGCTTTATGTCACGGTGAAGGAACCCCCGCGAGTGCATGTACTCAACTCTGTTTATCTAAGGAAACAAATGAAGAGAATAAGCCTAATAACCATATAAAACTGAGCCTTCTTTCAAGAAATGCATACTTACTAACTGATCAGCAAGCATTAATACTGTTTTCAAAGACAGTTTCCGATTACAGTAATTGAACAGATCTTCAAGGCTCGGCCCAAGGAGGTCAATAACCATAACATTATACTCACCCTCAACTCCAAACCATTTGAGATGAGGAATACCAGCTTCACAAAATGAATGATATATAAGCTACACACAAGGATTGCAAACTAAAATAATAATAAAATCAAAATCAAACTCCATATGGAAGTGATAGGAGATAAACGCACTTCCTCCTTGAAGAAGCATATACAGTTTTGATTCATAGTGAAGCTGAGGATGCTTGGTTTTCACAGATTCCTGAAAGGAAAAGATATCACTATTTGATTATTGAAAATTAATACTTTCCCACTGGAGTCAATAGACTAGAGATGCTAATAAAGAATATTGATATACAAATGCATTTCCCATTATCTTACAGCCATAAACTTCAACGTAAGATTAATAGATAAAGACAAGATAGCCAGTTTGGTGCAAATAAACGACCTAAGTCACAGGGGTCCCAGCTCCAATTACATACTAGAATAGTTGATGAACATACTAAAGTTATGTACTAATTATAGGAAGAAAGGGGAAGATACTTTACATACCAGCTTAACAGCCACTTCCTCCTCAGTTTGCACATTAGTACCTACGATAATCCAGACCAATACCAATATTAACTTCAGTGTAATCTGCTTCTCAAAAAAACTCTAAATAAGCAACTGACAAAAAAACATAATAGAGACATTGAAAACCCCTTCTTAAAAGCACTATACAAGTAGTACAAGTATAACTGAATTGCATACCTAAATACAGTTCACCAAAGGATCCGCTTCCAATCTTCCGGCCCAACTTAAACTTCCCACCAATCACATGCTCCATGATTTAGCTTGAATCGAATTAAAGAAATCGCAGTTCACCCTTTTCTAACCTCAGCTAACACAATCCAGCAAAACCAGCAAACCCAAAATACTAACCCTACAGTAACAGTTCAACTACCAATCCGAAATTCCTATATCCTCGTAACGATTTCAATCTCCAAGCACCATCTCAGATCCACCAACTTCCAATCAAACTTTCAAGCTTCGAAGAAAAAAACACTAAAGCTCAAAAATCCAACTCCAGACCGCCGAAAATACTTCAAATCACACTTAGAAGCCCAAAATATGATACAGAATGAAGAATCTAACAAATAGAAATTAGTGAGTGAGAAAAAACCCAAGCCCCAAACGAGCAAAAGGCTCTTCTGTCGTTTGGGAAGAGTGTGATAATGTACTCCCCCCACCCCCACCCCCCAAAAAAAATTAAAAAAAAATTAAAAAAAATAAAAACCCACAACAGGAATAAGAAACGGATCTTTAAATCGGAATTGTCAGAGTGCAAAGATCAGTACAGAGGAAGAAATTATGGAGAAGATGATGAACTTTGAAGGTGAAAAGAATCTGATACTTAGCGGTATTCGCAGCAAAGAATAAAAAAAAAATTGAAGTAAAATAGAGGTCAAAAAAATTTAGAACAGATTTATGGAAGATTGAATATGGTGGAAGGGACATGAAAGGTAGGAAGAAAGGAAAGGTATTTTGAGAGATGAGATTGAAGGGGGAAAAGGAGGGAAAGTAGAGCAGAGAAAAGGAAGAAAAATAGATGAGAATTGAGAAAGTACCTGAATGATATTTGATGAGCAAAAGAAAGCTGGATGATAATATGATATAATAATAATTATTATTTTATTTTATTTTATTTTATTTTATTTTATGAATTCATTTATCAAAAATTAATTTCTTTTTTCTTTTTCTCTTTTTCAGTTAGCCAAACACCAAACGTGTCAAAATTTATCCTAGTTCAAATCATTTATCTGTTCTTTTTTTTTTTTTTTTAATGCTAATGCTCAAACCGACCTATTATTCTATTAACTAGATTTTCAATAATAAAAATTCGACTTTTTCTTTTTTGTTATTTTATAAATTTTTGTATTTTTTTAAATGAGTATATATCAATTACTATTTATGAGCCAAGATTATTGTATAAATCCAACTAGAGTGTATGATAAGCCATTTAAACTAGTTGACAAGTCAAATTGTAACTAGTAATACCTTACCAAGAGAATTACTTTGGTAAATTAGTATTATGAAATGTTATTAATTTAGTATTTCTCTCATGTTCGCTAGGGCGAATTAATCTTGCCACTCTTTTTGTTGAGACTTTAGTCACATTCGCAAGGCTTCAAATGGTGACTAAATATTTTATTATTATGAGAGCTCAAATTAAAATTCTAAACTAATAATTTAGCAATTTAAATACTAAACTTTCGTAAGTATATCAATTTACACCTTCATCCAGATTTTGTTCGACCAATGTCATGTGAAACTTATGATTTGAGCGATCAATTAACTCCTAAATCTTCGAAGTTAGTCAAGACATTTCATTACGATTACCTTTGAAAGTTGATTATCAAACATGTATATTTCATTCTTTTTACAAAATGGACAATTAGAGTAAATGCATTGACAATTTTCAAAGGAAATTCTAACTAAGGGTGTTCGTGGGTTGGGTTGAGTTGAAGGACTTTTAGACTCAACCTAATTATTTAGGTTGTAAATTTCTTCAACTCAAATAACCCTTATTAAAAAATGAGCCCAACCCAACCCAACCACGAAAATATTTGGGTTGGGTTTGTTCGAGTTACTCGGGTCATTTATTTAAATTTTTGTTCTAAAAATAGTAAAATGTTAATATGTAAAAAATTTATTTAATTATTTTAGTACATTGATTTAAAATTAACAACTCAATTTCAATTTATATTATGAAAATTTTCTTTTCAAAGTACTAAAAATTGTTTGTAGGAGTTATTGGAGAAAAAATTATCCAAAAAACATGAAATTAAATAAAACTAAAATACATATATGTACCTATAATTTTATCATAAGTAAAAAAAAAATATACATTTTAAAATTAAAAATAAATTAGGGTTGGTTCGGGTTTATTTGGGTTATCTTAGGTGAACTCATGAACCAACCCAACCCATAACATTTTTATTTATTTGAACCCAACCTAACCCAACCCAAACCATACGGGTTGAGTTGGATTGATAGTTTTTTGAACACCGCCAATTCTAACACATGTCTAAATTGATTCACTTATGAAAGTTTAAAGGTTTAATTGATACAATTATAAGTTTTGTACGAGGTAATGGAGGGTATAAATTGATATACTAACAAAAATTCAGAATTTAAATAGATATAATTATTAGTTCAGAGTTTAAATAGATGTAACTCCTAAAGTTTAGGGTATAAATTAATATTTTTTAAAAAATTTTATAATCTAGTATTGTTTTTATTATTATTTTAAGAATGGTATTGTTTTTCATTATTAATATTAATAAAAGTTGAAAATATAAATTGCAGAATAGGAGGAAAATATCTATACTATGCATTTTATTTTTCAAAATAGGTAGGATAGTGGTGGTTGTGTGGTTGAAGCAAAACCAGTAGCTAAAAAGTTGTAATATACATCAACTAAAGCATTTTTCTTAAAAGAGAAAACAATTTAATCAACTTTATATTTGCTTTTTCTAATTTGAAATAAACATCCTTATATAAGAATAATGGAGAAATAGTAATGAAAGTCTTTTGTCTCTCACATGCTCCGTTTGGATTGACTCTTTTAAGTGTTTATAAACCTTTTTTACACTTATAAACACTTATTTAAATATTTAAAAAATCAATCCAAACGAGTTCTTAGTCCATGAGGTTTTGATTAGATTTTTACCTATTATTAATTTTAAAAGTAACACTTTAGAAAATAATTATAAATGGTATTGCAGTTGATCATTAGTTGATTAACGAAAAACTGTGTGACACAATTATTTTTTTAAAAAAATTTAACTTAGTTGTCCGTTATTTTTCTTTTCTCTTTCTCCTCTTTTTCGTTCATCCTTACTCTACTTTCTAAACTTCATACATTAAAGTGTAATTTTTGAATCTCAAGAACAAATATAATCTAACTCAAATCTCAAGAATCAATAGTGTAATTCATTTTTCTAATAGACAATTTATATATAATATTCTAGAATCTTATACCAAATTCAAATATTTTAAGATTCATTTGGTAACATGTTTATTTTGATTAATGTAAATTTAGAAGGTTTATTTCAACTAAAAGACATTCTAGTGTTCGAGTTTTCAAGTTTCCTTGATTTTGATTTTTCAACTTTCAAAATATATATTTTAATTATTGAAATTAAAAAAAAAAAAAACTAAACATGACTAAATGAGTAATCTGCTTTACAAAGTGTTAATTTAACGTGTGTTTTTTTAGTTCAACCATTTGTAAGGAAAGGCATTGAACGTAAGAATATATATGGTATGACCAATTAATTTTATATTTTTTTTTAAAAAAAAACTAAAATAGTTGTTTATTAAAAGTTAAATAAATACATTTTAAACTAAAATAAACCAAGTAAGAAAATCGTAAAAAAAGATTATTGATTAAACCAAATAAACATGCTCTCAATAAAAAAGTCAAATATTGAAATCCACACTCGATTGAACATATTGTTTAGTTTAAATGATACGAACACTCTATAAATTTTGAGGGTCGTTTACCTCTAAACTTTAAAAATTTTCATATTTACCCTTCAACATCAATCTTTTATTTTTATAAAAAAAAAAATTGATAGTTAATCAATGATAAAAAGTAAAAATTTCAAAATTAAGAATATAATTGAAAGAAAAGAAAGTAATTTAGAAGTATTTGTGTATATTTAAACCTACCTCGTGACAGGTGGAAAAGGTGGGGCATCTGAATTTCACCTAAAAAGAAATATTTATGAAATAATGGGATATGAGTGGACCGCCGGCAACGCCATGTGCCGTCTTATTATTGGCTTTCGTGGTACTGATTTTGACCGCTCCATCTCATCTGTAGTGCACAGACCTTTTTTCTACCTGGGGACTACATGTCGTTCTCCCCACCCGACACCCAAACGTCAATTCGACAACAGTTTGCCCCTCAAGGGTCCAACACTCGCTACCTACGTCGTAGTATGTACCGTTATCATTTAACCCGACCCGACCACCCTTTTTTTTTTCCTTTTTTTTTTTAAATTGTTATTTTATTATTATTATTATTATTATTATTATTTTTTATTGTTTTACTTAGTTTTCGCTTACCTTTGTTTTCTTACAACTTCTTGGTAGTTTTCATTTTTACTCAATAGAATTCTTACACGTATTTTAAAAACACAAGCGAATTTTAAAAACTATTCTTTTTAAAATTTAAAACTTCGCTTAGGTTTTTTAAAAACATTCAAACCAAAATAATTAAAGGGTGTTTGGGGTAAAGAGTGAAATAGTGAAAAGTAAGAAGTTTATGGGATGTTTGGAGCGAAAGTGTGAATTGAGATGAGTTGAGATATGAACTCAACTCAATGTTTGATAGGCCAACTTTGTATGTCACCGATATTTTATATCCATGTCTACCAACAGTGCACTTAGCCCTCATCATCACCGATGTCTGATGTTGCCAACTCCGTGACTTTTCTCGGCGGCCAACTCTAGTGACTGTTGTCAGCTACCAACCCCAGTCACATCCATCCACCATCATCGACGACCAACTCCGGCAACCTCCGACGACCACCACCTCCACCAACTTCGATGATCATTATTTTAAATTATTAGTTCATATTATTTTATAATTGTTCTTTATAGTAATTTGACATTAATAAAAACACTTTTAGCATATAACAAACCAAACAAAACTTGTATATAAAAACACTTTTGAGAAAGAGTTGCAAATACATAAGTATTTTTATTTTAAACAATTTTTTTATCAAAAAGTGTTTAAATGAAAATGATCACTTTTTGAAAAACAATTTTTCCAATTTAATCCAAATAAAAGCTTGTATGATAGCAAAAAGATAAGTATGAACTGGAGTTTGGGAGGCGGAAGGAAGTTGTCGAACATATCTGTCTTTGTATCATATAACTGAGCCGGAGATTATGACTTTTGTTATATATTTTTTGTGTCAACCAAGTAACATGGTCATTAATAGGGTCATTATAGTACAATTACATTTTGAGGATATTTCACTTATAACATAAATCTAAATTTGTTTTGTTCCAATGAATCCAATATAATTTTATCTAACTTAACTTGAAACGTTACATGCACAAATTTGTAAAATCATTGCTTAAATTAAAAAAAATAATTGAAATGCATGATCCAAAAATAAACCCTAAACTCATTTTCCAGAACTCCTAACATTATATGTGTATTTTAAAAAATAATAATAATAAAACAAAGTGCAATCCATAGTTTATTAAAAAAAATGTAAAATTAGTGAATAAAAAAGTTTTCAAACAAAAATAATTACCATAAAAATAGATTATTTATGTCAGAAAAACTGCACTAGATACCTCTAACATATGAGCTCAACACTCTAAACACCCGAAATACAAATATATAAACTCCACAAGACATATGAACACCGTACATATGAACTCAACTCAACGTCCCAAACACACCCTAACTCAAGGAGTTAAGAAGTAAGAGTTGTGAACTTCATTTCTTGTTTGGTCCAAGGAATTGATGGGTCTCACTACTAAAAAAACTGAAGGAATTGAATTCCGTTGCCAAAACGTGTGAATGCACGTGCTGAAATTGGTTTTGGAAACTAAAAAAAAGTAGAAAAAAATACGGATAAACATTTGTTTACAGCATGCTATTTGGGAGAAGAAAACAACAACCTTTTGAAGAATTCCTTCTCCACATCACGAACTTTTCGTATAACGAATTTCTCCCTCAAACATGAACTCCTTACAAGATCACGAACAAGACCCCACCACGAGGAAACCTCGCTATTCTTAAGGTATAAACCAAAAAGGTGTGAGCTCTTTAATTTGGTATGGAAAGGAAAAATTGAGAGAAATTCATTTTAAGAGAGTTTTTGGAGAGAGTTCTTCTCACGATAAAAACTTAAATTAGAGAGAGAAAAGTTATTCTTAATTCCCATTAACACGTAGAATAATTTTCTTATTTTGATTTAATTAAATATTAAATCTAATTTAATATATAATTAAATTAATAATATTAATTAATTAGCATTTAATTAATTAATAATTAAATATCACATATTTACTTTTATTCTCTCACACAACCTAGTTTTAATATGAATCTTATTCATATTAATTTTAACCTCAATTTTATATGAATCTTATTCATATAATTAATATTGGAATATTATTCAAATATTTATCTCTCATATAATAAAGTATAATTTTGAATCTCATTCAAAATTAACTTTATATTATAATGTATCTATATATATTATATTAATTCCCTTATTTAATTTTAGCAATTCAAATGAACCCTAAAGTAATTGATTTTTATTTAACCTTAGTGAGCTAGCAAAGGAATCTTATGGACTTATAGATTATAAGCTTCAATGATATGGTATTAATTAATTAAACTCTTTAATTAAATTAATCAACATTCATTAACTGCAAGTCACTCCACTAAAGACTTACAGCTACACCCTCACACTGTAGATATATTTCTGTGTCTATGGTTATAACTAATCAATATTAAGTTGACCCTTCACAAATTATTTGTAACTACAGCTTGATCAAATTATCGTTTTACCCCGATAGTTACATCTAACCCCTTAAGTACCACTAATCCATTTAATGAACAAACCATTTATAGTCCAACTATAAATTAACCCTTTCAGGCGAGTGAGAGGGTGAGGTTTCATTGTTCAAGACCCAGATCAGCCCTTAAGGGAGCCATTTATCTACTGTGAATTTCATGTTGTGAGGTTATGTTCCTAGCTCCCTACTCGAACAAATCCCAAAAATGATAAGTTTATTGAGGCGGTGAAACTGGCCACTCTTACACAGATAAAAAATTTGCTCATAGACAATAGTTCATAACTCACTCAGAATTAAACATATGATTCACTCGTATGTCTACCACATACATATTTAAGTTACATAAAATAAAATAATTAATTAGTGCAAAATTATAAATGGGCCCAGGTTAGCCAAGGCCAAATATAAGCAAAACTATGAGCTACTTTCACGAACAAAATAAAATATATAGAACTCAAGAAAATGGGATATAGATCTCAACTTTGAGTATTAAAACAAGTTTTAACTATAGCAAATTTCATTGATCAATTTTAGTTATGGTGCTTGCAGCAATAACTTTGTTTCGCACATATACATTTATTCTATCTTGCATCTTTGAAGTGCTTTCATGACTTAATTGGCCTGCCAAAAGTTGAAAATGAACTCAACAATTTCAATCTTTCTTTTGTAGTTTTAGTTTTATCACTCAAAAAATTTCTAACCACTAAGTTCTTTAACTTCAACATGCATTTGATAGTAAATAAAAATCATGTGTATCCAGTCCCATAAGTATTGTGATACAGTTTTAAAAAGTTTCTTTAGTTTATTTGTGTAATCACACTAAATGGCTTCCAATTAACAACTTACATGATTATGACATCTATTTGGGTATGAACACTTCCGTAAAATAAAAAGTTGTTATGGTTTTCAAGGAGGGAAAAAAACTCACTCTCAATTTTATAGTCACCCACTTATCAATAATGACTCGATAACACAAATATGATATCGAGTCATGACATAGCCAAAAAAAATTAGTTAGTGTAAAATAATAAATGGACTCACGGCAGCCAAGGCCAAATATAGATAAGAAAGATTTAAGAAATTAGTCTATTACATAATCAAAATTTCATAAATATCTTACCATTTAGTAATATTTTGTAATTAGATTTCAATAACATTTTGGATATTTTTAACCTTTTGATAAATTTTTTTCTTTTAATTTCGTAATATTTTGATATAAAAAATATCATCTTTGGATTTACTATTAATTATAGGCTAAATTATACAAAATGTCCTTCAACGTTGTAGTCAAAAATATCCTTGAATGTTCAAAAATTTTAAAAATATCCATAAACTTTCAAAAAGAGTTAAAAAATATTTACTTTTGTATGGAAACCGTTAGTGTTTTGTTTCAAAAATGCCCGTTGAACTTTCAAAAGTTTCGATAATACCTTTAAACTTAAATAAAAGTTCAAAAATACTCTTACTGTTAATATATGAACAGAAATCATTAGTATTTCGTTGCATAAAAACCTATAAACTTTCAAAAGTTGCATTAGTATCTCACCGTTAATTTTGGATGGAAACCGTTAGTGTTTTGTTTCAAAAATAGCATTGAACTTTCAAAAGTTTTGATAATACCTTTAAACTTAAGAAAAGTTCAAAAATACTCTTACGGTTAATATATGAACAAAAATCATTAGTATCTCGTTGCATAAATACCTCTACACTTTTAAAAAGTGCATTAGTACCTCACTTTTTAGAACAAGAAAAAAGGTTAAAAATGCTCTTGTCGTTTATCTACTCATCACCTCTCCATTTTCTGCTTATCTATTTTTCTTTTATTTATCTCATTAAAAAAATGCCCCTTTTAAGGTATATAGATTATAACAAAAAGAAAGAGAATAATGAAAAAGGGAACCTTAGAACTTATATGTTTTAACAAGATTATACGTAAGTAGTTGAGTGTGTTGATAGTCAAAGAAGTTCCTTTTGTATTTGGCTATTTATAGTTTTTGGTAAGTTTTAAGGGGAGATTTTTATTTTTGGAGTTCGGTGGAATTTCATGCTTTAACTTGAAGTTATGGTTTATATTTTGTTGTGACAAAATTTGTGTTAGAATTAGACAAATGAGAGAAAAATGGAGTGTTTATATGAAAAAAAGAGGATATCCATAATTTGTTTTAAACTTGGTTCTTTTCAAATTCAAGAAAACTTCAAACAAATTGATCACTATACAAAGAGTATGTGCATTTTTTTACTCTTTTTTGTGTAAGGTTGAGAGTATTATGGTGTGTTTTGATTGACTTTTTAAGTATTTAAATGAGTGTTTATAAGTACAAAAAAATTGTTTATAAACACTTAGAAAGTCATTCAAAACGGACTATTAATGCAACTCTTAAAAGTTCAAGGATATTTGAAAAGAGTATTAACAATTTGTGTTCATATAGTGACAGAAAAGGTATTGTTGAAACTTTTGAAAGTTCAATGGTACTACAAAACTCTAACCGTTTTTATCCAAAACTAACGACAATAATATATTTGAACTGTTTTTGAAAGTTTGAGGGTAATTTTAAAACTTTTGGAAACTTTTGGAAGTTCAAGGATATTTTTTAACTATTTAATTTTTTCCTTATTAACATCGTTTTCAAATTTTGACTTTGTTTTTGTCATTTATTAATTTTGATTGATATTCATTTAATGCAGGATATTTCAAATTAATGTTTCTTTTATTTTAGGATATTTCATTTTTTTTTTCATATTCCTAGTTGAAATTTGACCACCTCTACGATGAGATCTCAAGTATCTGTCGAATATACTAAAAAATGTAAACATACCTCACATATACTGCGTAATAAACAAGTTGATATATTGTAAAAATTGTCTTGTTTATATATAGTATTGTTTATATCAAATATACATTTTTTTTTCTCCTTCGAAACTTGTTGTTGATTCTTGCTTTCATTTAGTATTAATATTATTATATACTTTTAAAAAAACATAATGGTAAGGAGGGCTAAAAAGGTAAATTAGGCTAGACTTTTATGTAAAATAATAGCCTATTAGACTATTAAGGTAAAAAATAGGAAAAACTAGACAATTATGTAATTAGGCCTATTATTTAGATTATACGTAGCCCTATAAACAAAACACTCACTCTAAAAGCAAATGAATGACAACAAGTGCTAGCAAATTAAAATTAAATTATCAGATATCAAAGAAAGCTTGAAAAAAAAGAACATCTAACAACAATTTATAAGAAATCGCCTGCGGAATGATAGAAAAATCAGAAGTGGGGACTCATATGACCAACTTAATTAAAAATCTATTTTACTGATTACTAATATTTGGTTCAATGACGAAATTGAAGCTTGAGCTTGATCTTAATGAAGAGGAAATTGTAATGAAGCCTTCAAATTATGCCACTTATGAATTCAATGTATTCAAGTTGAATTCTAATCACACTAAATGGCTTCCAATTAATTTGGGTATGAACACTTCCATAAAATAAGTTATGAAAGAGGAATGATGATAACATAACTATCAATGAGAGGCCAAATAATCGTACTTGTCTCACCTATTTTTCTTCATATACTTTTTACATATATTCCACTTATAATTCATTTAATGTATGTGTGTATATATTAAAAGGTAAAAATTGCATCATTTTATCCAAGTCTATATTTGATGAAATTAAAATGTTCAAATTGCACAGGAACTAAAATGAAATGTTTCGAAGCAATTGAGATATGGAAGTTACGAAACAAAAATGAAATGAGTAGAGTTAAGAGAGAAAAGAGAAGAATAATACAACTTAGAATGTGTTAATATGAATCTAAAATTTCCATCATATGTAAAATGATACAACTATCAACAACACAGTAAGTTAATTACAAGAACAGTAATGCTAGAATTAAACAAAGGAAACTTTGCAACTTGCAAGAGGGATTGGAAATAAATAAAAGAAAAGAATAAGAAGTCACAAGTTTTGAGTTTGGAAAGAACCTATACCTCCATGGAAATATTTTACAGAGACCAATGGAAACAGATGATCCAAGAGCCAATGTTTGATTGTCTTTAATCCCTCCCAACAAATTAGGCCTTTGCCCTCTAAAACCTTCCAGTCCAAAATTCACCCAAATATCCATAGTAGTAGTTAAACAAAAGGGTAGTCACACCAAAAAGTATGATTGGTCTTTCTCCGACAACGGGCTAAAATCATGAATGTTTCTCATTGGCACTCATCGGTTTCTCGGGGACTTCTAGTTGGGGAGGCAAGAGTTTCAGAAAGCTTCCTTGAACAGGTTGATTAGCCATTGCAGATTCGTTATCTGTGGTTGGAGACCAAAGTGACAACTTAAAAAGACATTAACGAAGGAAAGATCTCATCAACTGAAAAGATGCTTAAGAAATTATTTATTTGGCCAATCTCTATGGAAACAATGGCCATAAAAAGCAAATTCAAGAACAAATAATGGAATGGCAGCAAACAGATGATGAAGGTTTCTCAAGGGCTTAAAAATTACCAAAAAGTGATTTGATGGAAGGTCTTTTAGATTTTGCGCTCTTCTTCTTCAATTCAGCTGTCAATAAAAGCCACAGACAAGTCATGTAAGATAATTAAAAACGGCCATGGAAATGGATATTGTAAAAGACAATATTTCTTTTTATTCTTTTTTAGCTTTTGTTCAGCATACAACCTCTTGTTGGTCCACAAATTACATCAATTTTTTTTGTAATTACAGCTTTCTAATGATTATTAACAACTGGAGGGCTCTTATTTATTAGTTCTGCGGGAGGAGATTTCCTCAACCCTCTTCTCTTAGGCCGTCCTAATTCCTATACATCTTTGTTAAAAAACAGTTTTGCGCTTTTTGTCACAATATGAACCAAACATTTATCTTAACATTAAACAGTATATTATTTGACTAAAAGTCGAAAATTATTCAAGCACAAGGGATAAATACGTACGCAAGAAATGAAGATAAAAGCCATCAGCCATTTGTCAAAATAATCTACCTTTCCACATGCATGACTCGACTAAACAATAGCATTTTCCCAGAAAATACGAAAGAAAGTTGCAATGAGTAACCAAGCCAACCAATACAAAAACCTACGTTGCGTCAACTTGCATTCTACCAGTAACGAAGACAAACACACTGTTCTTCGGTTTATGGGTAGTGAGGGGAAGTGAAAAGAAAAGAAATTATGTGTTGAAATTCTGTTCTTCAAGTATGTAATAAAATTTAAACCAACTACAAGAGAAAATATTGTAAGACGGTGTGCAGAGAGATACCGATTCCAGGCAATTGATTATCATCAATGATTTCAAAGTTTTTGTACGTATAACCTACGAAATTGATATCCTTCGATGACAACATCTGCAGTTAACAACAAAAAGATCAGCAAATAGGCACCATATTGATTCGCAACAGCTTAAAGACCAGTGATTTGCAGGTCACCATCTGTCTGGATTAAATAAGAACTAGGTCATATAAAACACTGGCCTAACACACCTCCCCAAACAAAAAGAAGACAAAAAAATGGTTCTAATTGTTAAGAAACGAGAAAAGATGAACTTAGTCGAAAAAAACTAAAGAGAAGAATGAATTTTGCTAGACTCCAGACCTTTTTCTCACTATCCATAAAATGCTATTTTCCACCTGAACCAAATAAACGAAGAAGTAGCAAGAAAAACAGCTGCCAAGGAGTCTCCCCCTGGTTTCAATTTCAACACAGTCCAGACCATCTGGTCAACTTAGAAAATAGAGACGGTCCCGACAACATTGACATGCCAAATGTTTGTTAAACTGATTCCCAAATGGCAAGAATCATACTGAAAATTCAAGAAATAAATCAAAGAAAATTTTTAAAAATAAAAAGTAAGGGAAACTATTTACACAAAATAACAAAATTTTTAGATAATTGTGATAGACGCAAAGTCTATCAGTGATACAAATGATAGAAGTCTATCACTGATGAATGCTGATAGAAGTCTATCAATGTCCATCAATGTTTTTTTTTGCTATTTTCTATAAATAGTTTGACATTTTTTCTAGCTGTGAAAATTTCTCATAAATCAATCATTTTTTAAAAAGAAAAAAAGTCAACAGTTGAAACATTAAGACTCCAACCAGTTGACCTTGTTAGTCTCAATTACAAAAGTTGGCGGCTATTACACACCATGGCACTAAAATAAAGCCGCTTCTCCAACTTCAAATCAAACCAATGACAAAGGTTGAAGAAAAATCCAGAAATCTTATCAAGTATCTTCAGCTAAGTCCCAAAAGTGGATTTGATAGAAATAGCCACAACAGAAAAAAGGGCCTACCATCCAGATATTAGGAAACTTTAGATGCAATGTATAGAATGGGCACAGTACACACTTTTGTCATTGTAAAATTTTACCCAATTCCAATGGTTCTCAATAAACAAATGATATACATGATCAGGAGTCTGACAAACTAACCTTTCTCCATGGACCTGATCTTGATGAAGTTTGAATTGCGTTTTCAGTCTATCATAACATCAATAATTAGATAAACAGAACAAGTTAGCACAAGGCTAGCAGATGCATTTCTGCTGTAGATACAGAAAATGAATTACTCGCATACCTCTTCAAACTTCTCAAAATTTTGAGTATCCAATTCATCATTGACCTCAGGAATAAATGCAGCTTTCATTTGATACAACTTATCCCATTCAATGCCCTTGAACCACGGGTGTGCCTAGAAATAATAAGCCAAATCAACCAATAATTTAATTGACACTATTTTAGGAACTCAATATGTTAGCGATGATCGAAATTTAGAACAGAACACACCACACAACACCTTTATTTCATCTGCACCCTTGGTCCCAAGCCTTTGTTCAACATTGCATAAGAGTTTACTAATTAGATCCTTCGCTTCTGGAGAGAGCTTTGCTTCTTCTGGAAATTTCAAATGGGTTCTCCAATTAACTATCTGCACCATAGGTTAAAGAAAAAAATTACTTATGAACAAGAAAACAACATCAAATCACAAGACGATACCTAAATAGTTAACTAGGCTACACAAATTAGAGATGATTTATCCAAATTACACCATGTCCCTATCAGACCCCGGACCATCATAAGTTTTCCAGTCTCCAGGTATTAATAAGAAAAGTTCCCCTGTTTACATACAAGGAAAGATAATGAAGGGTTGAAAATTATTCTCTCCATTCTAATAATTGTTTGCTTCAAGTTGAAAATAATTATGACGTGAATCCTATCCAAAATAGTAGGTTAGACTCGTCAGTGCACAATAACATTATCCTAAACAAAGGTAGAGGACACCTTTCCCATTTATCCATTCTTCTTGTCCATTTCAATTTTTAGTTTAACATTTTGCTTCACTACATAACTAGACTTGTACCAATCTAAAATAAGTTTTCATTATAGACTAACTTAGTAACATCAATATTAAGCTTCTCGTTTTCAATCTGATTCTAAAGTAATTCATTATGCATTAACATTAGAAGTTCTATTCCAATTTCTACCTGTTTTTATTTTGGTTGGCTTTCTTTTTTATTCGTCCACCAACTCCATTCTCATCCAGTAAACATAAACCAACATGCATGCAATGTACTCCGTAAGATTAACTTCTATTCATGTTAACAAATGAAGGATCATAGCATAATCTGAAACTAGTTCCACATTACCTTCCTACAAGTTGACATTGGCTCATCTGAGTAAAACGGTGGGAATCCCACAAGCATTTCGTACATGATGGCACCAAGTGACCACCTGAAGTAATTTAGCAAAATGATTGAAAGGGTCTCCTTAAATATAGAAACAAATTGAATAGATCAGAAAGATGCTAACCAATCACATTCCATTCCATATCCTTTCTTCAGCAAAACTTCCGGGGCAATATAATCAGGAGTTCCAACTGTAGAATAAGCCTGCGTGACAAATCACCTTGATGTCAAATAAAAAATTCAGGGAAGCAACAAAATTTTTACAGTAAGATATGTGGTTGTAAAAGGTTTAAAATGAGAACTTCATTAGAGAGAGAGAGAGAGAGAGAGAAACCCCTAGAAGAATCAGAATCAAAAAAGAAAAATGAAAAAAAAAAAAAAAATTTGGTTCACTAGTTCACCAGTTTATAAAATGACTAATGTAAAGATACGGATCTACCATACAAGATATTGAACTACTTACAAGCATCCGCCTATTCCTTTGCCAATGCTGCAGTTGTTCCTGTTGTGTGCGTTTTGATGGCACAGGACGTCCATCACTTTGAAGAGCACCACTGAGGTTACTTCCCTGGGAAAAATCCTTTTCTTGGAGGTTACTACAATCTAATGGTTTACATAATCCAAAATCGGATAATTTCATATGGCCATCCTTGTCAAGAAGTAAGTTATCCGGCTTGATATCTCTGCAAAGCACACAGGAAATAAGGGTTACTCCCAATAACCATATATATGCCCCCAATGAAAACAACGCAATGGAAGTAATCAATTACAGAATAAATGAAGCAAGAAATATCAACCTATGAATATAATTATGTTTATGAATTGACTCGATAGCTAAAACTGTTTCGCCAACATAAAACCGAGCCTCATCTTCTGTTAGAGTATCTTTCCTCATCAGCAAAGTCATCATATCTCCACCAGGTAAGTATTCCATAATAAGATATAAATACTCTTCATCTTGGAAAGAGCAGTACAGCTTTACAATACAATTACTGTCAACCTCCGCCAATAGATTCCTTTCAGCTTTCACGTGTTCAACCTATAGTCAAATAATATGCATTCAATAAAACAGTGACTAAAACCGTATATAGTTTCTATAATGCTAATCTAAGCATACCTGGCCTCTTCGAAGCATCTCTGATTTCTTAAGCTTCTTCATGGCATATACATGGCCAGTTGCTTTCTCCCGACAAACTCTAACCTGTATCTCAACCAAAAGGGAAATGTGTCTCATAATATGAACTGTCATAGACTGTGTGCTCATGAATCTGACATCAAACACTAAAATATATAGTCAGCCCATTCATTAAACAAAACCATCAATAAAGAGGAGACACAAAAGGTTGAAGGGATTTGGAGTCCAACCCTAAACAAAGAGAAAAGGTAGACAACAAGAGTATAGTCCCATTTCACAGAAGTTTTGGGTGGCCCACTGTTCTTCCGATGGATGTAAAGGACCTCCCCAACACTATCCATGTGGGTCACCCTTTGTGAGGGGCAAAAGCCTTGTTGTGGAAGCCCATATCTCGGGCCTTCACTTGGATCCTTTGGGGAAGAGAGAAATCAAAAAGTCTTATTGGATAAAAAAAAACTCCCTTTTGAAGCATTCTTTGACCTCATTATTTATTATGCTATCTCTTAGTGTAAATTGTCTAGTCACTTTGCTTCTTACATTTATGCTTCCCTTTTAACCATCTTCCCCTCCGCCCAAATATTTAAAAGGCCAATAATTCACTCTCTCTGCACACCAGTACGTGCTAGCCAATTCATCCATGAGCTTCTTTCCTTATTGATCTTCAAATCATAAATCCTGTTAAACATGCTAAGAAAGTTGAGCATATGTTAACTTCATCTACTGCTGGCAATGACATATCTCTGAACAAAACATATACGGAAACTACAAGCAAGATCCCATTGCCAGCCAGACTATTCCAAAGCCAAAAGGAACTTCTAGTGGGGAAGATGCACCAATGCTAAGGAAAAAAGAAAGACGATCTACGTGATGAGGTATTATTCTGCACTTTGACCAGCTCCAGCTATTAACATTTGATCCTTTTCTTTTCTTTTTCTGCTGAATTACTAGAATTAGCAGCGAAGTTAAGAACAGTGCCAGATCATACTTTAATAGCTAACCACGAGCAGCCATACAATCAAGTAAGAACAGATAAACTTAATGTTAAAGAAAGTATTCATACCTCTCCAAAAGCACCCCTCCCTATCATTGTTAGTGGCTCAAAATCATCAGCACCCATTTTATGCCTTTGAAGACGCATATACTCTGTCTCCTTCTTCTCTAGATGCTTGAGCAGGTTGCTTTGCTCTTCTTGAGAGACCTCAGCATCAGCCAACTTCTTTTCTAGTACATGGCGTCTGCAAAGAAAGCAATGAAAATTTTACTCCAAGGTTCAAAAATTATCAAGTAAATAGAAGATTAATTAAACAGCCAAGGTGACAAGGACTTCAATTAGTTCCTGGGAAAGAACTACAGGCTGACCAAACAATGCAAGTGTGCGACTGGAATAAAAAGCATCTGTAGAACAAGATTGAGCAAAGACTACAAGCACCTAAGCCAAGCAGTTTTAGCATGTGTTACATAGTGCTTTACATGCAGATGAAAAAGCAGCAGACAGAGACTGAAAGGACTAAGGAGTAGAGAATCCTATAGAAAAACAAACTAAGGCGACAAATATTTCTCTGTTAGCATAGTGTTTTTTTTTTTTTTTTTTGATTGACCAGAATATTTCACTGGGGCTTTACCGAAACATCCACAAAAAATGAATACATTAAAGAGTAAAATAAAAGACATATTTTAGACCAGTATATATTTGAATTACAGAGGAAATATTAGTATCTCAAAATTAGATATATACACTTACACCTAACGGTTAATTTAAAAAAAAAAATGTGTAACAGAATAGATGCCTTCCCAAAAATAAGTTAAATGCATCGGAACATGGCAGTGAAAAGACCCTGGACAGTGGCTCATAAGGCGAGGTAATACAAACTGACAAGTATAGAAGGTACGCAGGAAAATTAAACAATGAAGGGGACACAAAATGAAATTTTTCTGACCACAAAACTGTGAAAAACTATAAGAAATCCAACCTCTCCCTCCTTTCTTCCAAGCTCTTCATTTGCTTCTTGTAATGGTTTTCTATATACTGCTTGGCAGCTGCAACCTTCTGCTTGGTGACATTTGAGGGTACATCTTCACTGGTTGGTGCTCTTGATGCATCTCTTGCATTGCCTGTACTCTCCTTATTTGTTGAGGGCTTTGGCTTGTCTTTGGACCTAAACTTATTAAACCAACACCTAGTAGCTTCCATTATATCATGCAACTATTATGCTAAGTTCTAATCCACACCTCCCAATGTTCATTTTAATTCAACAATTATACATGACATAGTTCATCCGGTATGTAGTGGTACAGCAAATATACATATACTGAGCAGTACGTCTCCAGTAGGTTAGATAATGTGATTTCCTGCATGGAGAAAAATATCTAACAATGAGAAGAGGATAAATAATATTCAAAAGAAAAGAATCTAAATTAACATATCGTTGCCGGTGGTGAAATAGAAATAACAAAATGATACAATGTCTTTTAGTAAATAAAACATAAATCATTGTTTTCCATGAGTCTAACTTCTTAAAGCTCCAAGCTTTCCGATGAGCAGTTTCCAACAACTTAATGTTACAAAGCAATACACTTCCTGCAGCCAGCAAACTTCAGATTCAGAAAGTAGTGGCCTCGTGATATATCAACTCAGTTGCGGTTTATGTCAGAGACTCAGAGTGGAACAAAAGCCTCCCTTAAAAGGTAGTTAACAAAATTTTAGTGCTGTATAAGTATTTCCGGATATAGAAGCGACCAGCAACAAAAATGATGTTTGAGCTAGTATCTACTGCACCAAATTACTGACCGGTCGGATAGCCAATCCAGAACGTCCGGTGTACTAAAATTCATCCCAAATTGTTAGGAGAGCTCATTAGCTGTTGGTTATCACTTATCAGATTAGTATTGATTGGTTGTTAGAATTCTATATGTTTCATTTTAGTCTTTTCAGTTCCAAAATCATGACGCACAAACATTCATTTATCGAAATTTGAAAATTTGAAACGCCGGACAAGAGACCGAGTCAAACTATCCTCCAAAACTACAACCTCTTATTTTTATTATCTCAGAAAAATTAAAAAGACCACCACCATATCCTCCCTCAAATTCCGATCAACAAAAATCTCCAAGAAACATAATACATAAACCACCAAACAAGAGAACATCCACAAAGAAAAAAAATACCACGGAATTTGACCAAAATCAAAACCAAACCAGATCAATCAGCTCAAATTAAAAGCAACTGAAGACAAGACCAGAAGACACATCCGACCTCGTAGATCGGATAATGAACCGAACAAGTATATAACTCGAAGAAACAAACCAAATCAGGCATTGAAGGAGAATTAGACATCGGGAAAAAAAAAAGGTGAAGTAAAAAGGAGATAGTACCGTACAACTTGTTGGAGAAAAAACAGCAGGAAAGCAATGAGAAGCGAAGCGAAACCCTAGAGAAGAGAGTGAGGAAATGTACGGCCCGCGATTTCGGGTGAAGAAGAAGCAGCAGTGAAGAAGAGGAACACTCTGTCTTCATGATTCGGATGCCCCATTTTCCCTCTTTCTTTCTTTCTTCTCTTTTTCTTTCCTTCTTTCTTCTTTTAGCTTTTTTCTTCTTTTTTTTTTTTTTTTTTTTGGTGTTGAGAAAAAAAGCTGAATCAGTGCTTTTTATACGCGTAGACTCGGTGCTTCATTTTCATTTTGCTGTATTGCATTACTTCCCAGTTCCGCACTAATCAAATCTCACATTCTCTCTATTTTTATTATTACTCTAAATTAATCCCATTTTCTCTCGTTTAATCAATACGAGATTCATATTCTCAAATTATCGCGATAAATCCCATAAATACGTGGATTATTGGATTTTATGTTCTGAATAATTTTTTTTTAGTTACAAATTTAGTCCAAAATCACGTTTAGTAATTTTTTTTGTTTTTTTACATTAAGTTTATAAACTCTATTTTCACTAGGTATTTAGCTAGGAGTTAGGATTGGAGATGTCACTCCTTATTTGGTCGTGTACGTAAATTATGCTTCAAATTGGTATATGTAATATTTAGATCTAAGTGTTTATAAACATTTTTTTTATACTTATAAATACTTATTTAAATACTTAGAAAGTCAATTCAAACGTATTTTAGATTTTTCTTTCTTGTATTGTCATTCTTGTGTATTTAGCCTGATCGAAGCCCAATGAATTTGTGGGTCCATTACTAAAAAAAGCAATTGCAATGAGCAACATTTTTAGGTTTAATATTGAACTCCACTTCTTGTTTGGCCCAAAAAGTTGGTGGGTCTCACTATTAAAAAACGTCAATTTTATATCTTATAACTTCTTACATTGTGGGCCCAAACGTTTACAACTCTAAACTTCATAACTCCTTATTCCTCACCCCAAATACTCTTGAGGGTTTAATCTAAATTTTGTTATATCTGTAAATTTGTATGCATTGTGTCGTATGTGTTAATACTTTTGACTTTTTTGCTATCTTTGCAACCACCCAAAAAAATTGGATTATATAGCAACAATTTAAGTTTCACTTAGGATTCTAACAAAAACCAAATGTGTTCATAATTATAGCAAAAACGTCTCCTTTGCACGGGAGCTTTTTTCATTTATCCAAAATGCCCTTAGCAACACATTCAATTTCAATGTAATTACATCTTTCAATGTCACAAATTTGAATATCGTTTACTCGGATTCTCAACTCAAAATTGGCACCTAATGTTATGAATGTCAAAACTAGATTTAATCTCTTTTTTTTTTTTTTTTTTCAAATCTCATATCATCTTCCAATCATTTTTTTAAAATGTGATATTATCTTACTTTTTTTTCCTTTTTATCTTTATCTTATTGTTTTCGTTCCTCAAAACTTCATCTTTGCTAAAAATTTAGGTCCTTTCCAAGTTTGAATTCAAGTTATCCTATTTTATGAAATTTAAATTATCTTCTTTTTTTCGATTTTTATGATCTTTTCAATTTTATATTTTTAGATTTTGATATCAAAACCCTTTTCTCATCATTTTTCCAAAAAAAGTTTACCCACTTTCTCGAGAGTTTGCCAAAATCCTGAGTTTTTATGTTTTGTATACATAAGCAAAGTAGGAGATTCTTGTGAATGATAGGTTGGCATGTTATCGATTTGTCGTTAGGTTTTTATTTGCAGCTTAGTGTCAACCTTGGTTTAATTGCAATGCATTTTTATTTGCATAATTATATTTTAGAGAAATTACTATAAACATAAAAGATATCAAACTATTTATAAATATAGAAAAATTTTACTTTCTATTAACGATAAATCGCGATAGAATTCTATCGCTGTCTATTGCTCAAGAAATATAATTCTATCGTGGATAAACAATAAAATTTTTCTGTATTCGTAAATAATTTGACTCATTTTTTCATATTTGAAAATAGCACTATATTTTAGGATGATTATTAACCTTTTTTATAAAGAAAAAAACAAATCATTTATAGATTATCTTTTGCATTTTTTAACAAACGTGAACCTAGGATTTTCGGATACAAAGTATTTATTTTTCTTTTTACGTTTTGAATGTTGCTTTTTCGATTAATCAATTTTTTTATCTAGAGAATTTTTCATCATCCAATATTTATTAATTAATAACTCTGAAATTCATTACGCTACAATTCTAATATAAAAATATTTTTGTCATTTTCACAAATGAAACTTTAAAATTTGTTATTCCTCGCATCACTTCAAAAAAACGTCTTGTTAATTCTTAGCCTTATAACTAAATAATTTTCCATATTTCACAAACGTCTCTTACATTTCTTTGTTTTGTTGTTTTGTTGTCGATTGTCAATTTATGTCTTAAAAAACTAAGTCAACTTTTAAAAATTAAAAAAATAAAAAATAAAAAAATAAAGTGAATACTTTGTTGTTTAACATTTTTTTTTGTAACAACGTAAATAGTTTTTTATTTTTATTTTTTTAGTTAAACCATAGACAGGATTGGAGATTTGATTATTTATTTATTATTATTATTATTATGTACAATTAAACTTCTAATCTTAGGGGCGTTTGTTTTTTAGAAATGTGGATAACGGGAATCAATTATCGATACATGGAATAACATATGTCCGATACTTGTGATAATTATGTTTGCTTTGTAGGAATATTTTTATAGATATCTAAGAATAGTTCGATAACTATGTTTGTTTAGGATTCTTACTTGCAAATGTCTTGAATTTACCTAATGTATTCCAAGAATGCATTTACATCTATTCATTAATTTATAACTAAATTTAATATAATTTCAACTTATATAATATTTTTTTTATTAATTTAAATTTCTTTTTAAATTAATGTTATTTATATTATTTTTATATGTTACTTTTCTCAATAAAATAATATATATTAATTTACATTTAAATTACCTTTCTTAAAATAAAAAAAAAATGACATATATGGTAGATAATATTTATCTTAATTATAAAATACAAATTAAGAAGGTGATATATATATAAAGAGAAAATGAAGGATACAAAAAAAAAGTAAAGATGGGATGCCTTCGACATGGAAATCCAGAAAATCTATGTCTTAGGAGGGATCCAAAATTCTCCAAGATGCATTCCGTAAAGACATCTTAGGATACCTGAAAATATTTAGATACTAAGACACTGTGAAATAAATAAGGTAATCCAGATGACCACTCTGTAGGAATGTTAGATACCGGTGAAAATGACGACCCGTAAAAGTATGTTAGCAGTAAAATTTGTTTTGCTTTAATACTTTGTGTGTGTGTATATATATATATATATTGATTTTAATTTTAATGATAAATATACAAAGTATATTTTCGAATTCTAATGATGTATAGAGCATGTTTGAAAGTGATTTTAAAATCGTTAAAATAACTTTTTTTTTTAAAAAAAATCACTCAAAAACACTTTAATCATGCAAAATTAATTTAATTTTCAATTTTACACTTTTAAATGCAATTTTCAATTATCAAAATTAGTTTTGAAGGATTAAAAATATATTTCACAATGATTTTGAAAATGACAAAAGTGATTTTAACCATTTTAAAATCGCTCCCAAACATATTCACTGTGAATCTCAATATTAACTCCTGTTCGCACGAGGTTTCCTGAGAAACGTGTTTCGTGGAGTCGAACTTGTGTTTATATAGATTTGATGCGGATGTGGTTCGATCTCTAGTACTTTATCCTCTGATTCTCTCTTAACTGTACGCGTACGCTTGACGTATGGAAGCGGAGCGCGTGGATGCGCGTGAAGTTGGAGTCTTGGATGAATATATGTATTCTAAGGAGCTTCAGTCTTCAAGTATGATTCAGCTTCGGGAGTTAGTGAGTTCTCTCTCAGCTGTATGCGTACACTTGATGTATGGAAGTGGAGCGCGTGGATGCACGTGAAGTTGGAGTCTTGGATGGATGTATGTATTCCAAGGAGCTTCAATCTTCAAGTATGATTCAGCTTCAGGAGTTAGTGAGTTCTCTCTCAACTGTACGCGTACGCTTGATGTATGGAAGCGGAGCGCGTGGATGCACGTGAAGTTGGAGTCTTGGATGGATGTATGTATTTCAAAGAGCTTCAGTCTTCAAGTATGATTCAGCTTCAGGAGTTAGTGAGTTCTCTCTCAACTGTACGCGTACGCTTGATGTATGGAAGCGGAGCGCGTGGATGCATGTGAAGTTGGAGTCTTGGATGTATATATGTATTCCAAAGAGCTTCAGTCTTCAAGTTCATTCAGCTTCAGAAGTTAGTGAATTCTCTCTTAGCTGTACGCGTACGCTTGATGTATGGAAGCGGAGCGCGTGGATGCACGTGAAGTTAGAGTCTTGGATGGATATATGTATTCCAAAGAGCTTCAGTCTTCAAGTATGATTCAGCTTCAGAAGTTAGTGAATTCTCTCTCAGCTGTACGCGTACGCTTGATGTATGGAAGCGGAGCGCGTGGATGCACGTGAAGTTGGATGGATGTATGTATTCCAAGGAGCTTCAGTCTTCAAGTATGTTCAGCTTCAGGAGTTAGTGAGTCTTCTACGTAGAATTCTCTCTAGGCTCTCTGAGTGTAAAATTTATGAACCTTGTAAATGAATAGAACTTCTCTATTTATAGAGTTCTCATGTGGGCTTTCGTGGGCTTGGGCTTGATTGGTCCATGGATCTGGCCCATTGGGCCCTAACTAATTGGATTTGAGTCTTTGGGCCAAATTAAGTCTATTTTTTGGACTTAATTAAATTTTAGCCGAAACATTAATAATTAATTGAATAAAAAATAATTAATTTGATCCAACGATGAGGACGGAAACACGTGGCGCCATCGGGATTTGCCAATTTTCGTCCTCAATTTCAATTTAGGACATTTGTAACATTTAATTAGTTCCAAATTTAATTATTTCATAATTTCGCTATTAATTTAGTAAATGACGTGGCAATTTGTGATTGGTCCAAAATTTCTCCTTCAACAACTCCATCCTCAGTGTAACCTCTTTCTTAAGGATTATGGATTGGAATATTTACTCATTTATTTGTTTTATAACAAATAGCAACAAAAAAAAAAAAAAATCTTCTCAAACAAATAAAGAAAAACAAAGAAAGAAGAGAAATGAAAAAATTGTTAACTCATTTGATTCCAACTTTTGTAAGTAGAAACTATTTTTCTAAGAATATTAAAGCTTCTTTAGTTGAGAATTCGAATTCTGTTTTATGTTTTCAAATTCACTGAGTTTAAGAAATATGTGTTTGTTAGACAATCCATATTCTATTTTTGAAATTTGTTTTCGAATTATGTGATTCAAACAGTGTAAATTCTGAAAACATTATTTCTATGTTTTCGTTGTATACAAATTTTGAATTTTAAATTTTAAATTTTAAAATACATAATTATATTAAATAAAAATAAAAGCATTTTGAAATACAATTTCCTAGGTTATAAACTAAATACATTTTTAAAAAATATAACATGTATTATGTCATATTTATAAGATATTATAAATTATATAATATTATAAAATAATTATTATATAAATATTTTTAACATAAATTATATTCATAAATAAATTAATAATAGTTTATTGTCAATTAAATATTAGCCGGTAACTACAACTAGTTTTATGATTTATATATATATATAGTATTAAATATATTTTAAATAATTGTTTAAATTATAATCCAATTTCTGAATATACTACCAAACATGCATCTGAAAACATGAAATACAGATACAACTCTATTTTCATTGAATCCATTGTTTTCAAATTTATATTTTTAAATTCTCTACCAAACATTTTTCTCCAAAAAAAAACGAGAATGTTTACCGTTTTTATTTAATGTTGATTTTTCAAATATTAATAAATATACTTTTAAATGTTTAATTTAAGGGGTCTTTTCACAAATAGAAAAAAAAATAAAACTAATTACACATATAGAAAAAAAAGTGGGAAATACAAGAGTAGGGGCACTTTTTTCTATATGTGTAATTACTTTTGTTTTTTTTTTCTATACACAATAATTTCCCTTAATTTTAATTATTGTACTTTTAATAAATTTTAAATTTAATCTTTCAAATTTAGTTTTTATCAAAATTAATTAAATACCAGCTATAATTTTTATGCGTGATAAAATACCGTTTACAATGTTTTAAAATTTTATAATAAAAATGTTGATACGAAATTAAAAAAAAATTAAGAAAATAACAGTAAACTAGTAATAATACATTAATATATGGACTAAAATAATTATATAGGTTGACTTTTTTTTAAGAAGAATTATATACATTGACTTTAGAAGAGGAGGAGAGAAGAAAAATGAAATAAAATAAAAGAACCCAAGCGGCGAAGGATAAGATGGTCAGATGGACAGTTGGATAGTGAAAAGCATATTCAAAGAATCAAAGCCTCGACGTCCGCCGGAGATGCAGCGGTCGTGCTGTCAACTCAACCACCGCCTCTCTCCGCCGTCACCTCCACTTAGCCCCATAATTAATCTAATCTCACTTATCCCATTTTTAGTAGAATACTTATGTATTGATCCTTAAATTAATGTTCGAATTTTTACTACTACATATTGAATTAAAAAACCAACAATATATTTCGACATGTGGTTGGACAATTTTAGAAAAGAAAAAAAACATTTTTTTTTTTAAATAGATTAGAATTTTGTGCAAAAGTTTGAACATGAGTGTTAGAGTAAAATTTGAATCAACTATTATCGAAATATTTATTTCGTCAAATTTGAGTATTGTTCAATTGGTTTGAAAATATATAATTATCCAAAATATTAGAAATTCAAATCTTTATCTCCACATATTAGAAAGAATGTATAAAAAAAAAACAATACATCAACTTTCTATTAAACAAAATTTAATATTTTATTCACTATACTAAATAGTTTTGCCTACATAAAAAATATATAGTTTTGAATTTTAAAAAGTTAAATACCGAGAATAATTTAATAGATTATCGGTTATTTGGTATATTTAATTTTTTTTCTTAGTTTAACTCAAAATTTTATATGTTTTATCCATCTCTATATCTTTTCTAATATAATAAATTAACTATTGTTTTCTTTTATTACTATAGGTAGAGTGGGAGAATCAAACTTTAGATATTACATTTGATTGTACAAGTTTTATATCAATTGAGTTGGTGTTCATTTCGGTTAAATAGAAAATATCAACTTATTTGTCATATAAGATATATCGCATATACAATTAATAATAATTAGGCCATCGATAAATACGTTAGACTAAATTATATATATATATATATATATATGAAACATTTAAAACAATGACCAAATCTGAAGTCTATGACCAAATTAAAATTCAATTCAATTTACAATAATGAAATTAAAAATTTCCAAAGTAGGACCAAATTGAAATTATACGCATATGGATTGATATTGGTAATTGATTTTAAAATTCTTCTGCCGGGTTTAATATTATTATTTAAGTCGATCTCAAGCTTTTTCTTTTGCAAACAAACCGATCTAAAAATAAGTATAGTTTGAAATTATAGGGATTGTTTTTTAACAGATAATTTAATTTATACGAAAAACGACTCTTCCTTTTTTTAATAAAGAAAATAGTAGTTCTAATTTGTGGAACATATATTTTTTTAAAATATGATTTTCTTACTCATATTAAATTAACAACAAAGAACTAACTTTGGTTGATATAGTATTTTTAAAATATGGCTTTCAAATCGGTTTATAAAGTGTAGATTTATGGCATTAATTTATGAAAAGAAACAATTTCGCTGTCATGTTAACGAAATGATCTTAGCACCGGTTTGAATTGATTTTCTAAATGTTTATAAATATATTTTTTTCACTTATAAACACTTAGAAAGTCAATCCAAACATGTTCTTAATTTTTGCATAAGTATAGAAAATTTTAGGATATTTATTACAATATGTGAATATATATTATTAACATCTATGTTTCATCGTCAAAATAGAGCATAGTTCAATTGGATTAAAGTTTGTACATCAACCTTGATCAAAAGTTCAATTCTCTCACTCAACTTATCATAAAGAAAGTAGTCATACTTCCAATAAATTTCAAGAAAATAATAGCCTTTCATGTAGTTTCTTATTACTTAAAAAAAAAAAATAATTAATATTTTTTTAGTTGTAGCAAGACATCTCACAATGTTTATAAGATACATAAAGCTACATCTCGGCAATTAATTTGAGATATATCATCATGTTATCTGATATGGTATCAGAGCCCATGAAATCCAAATGGGCATTCGGTCCAAGGGATCTCAAATCTTTATAAGATATATGAGTTACTTCTCTCATGACCAATTGGTATTGAGATAGAACCAACTCTTTAGGCCAAACAAGGAGTAAAATAAACAACTCCATTCCCGCAAACCCTACTTCTTGGACCAAACATGTTGCAAGGGGTCGACTAGTTTTTTATTATTAGAGTAAATAAACTTAAAAGACAAAGATTAAGTTACAATATCCAAAATTATTTTCTAAATATCTCACCAATATTGATATTAAAGAGCTTAGGCATATATGATTAAACTAGCTAACATGAGCATAGCTCAACTAGTATAAATTTGTAATATCAATATTTATCCATTTAGTATAGTTAATGTACTTTCAATTTTTCATCATTTTAATCCATATGCTTTTAAAACATCTATTTCAATATTTGTATTTTTAAAAAGTGGCAAATTTGGTCACTGTTTGCAAAAAAATTTATACAATGAAAGCCCTTTTGTATAAAGTTATGACTATATTTCAATAAGCATTGACTGTAAAGGTCGTGTTGAAATTGTGATTGAATAAAAAAGTGAAATGACTCAAATGGTCACTTTTTAAAAATACAAACACTTAAAATGAAAGTTACAAAAGCATAAGAACTACAATAGGCAAACGCTACATAAACCAAAATGAACAAAAACGGTAAGTATACAAATAAAAATAGTATTTAAACTTAAATATACATTATGCTCTTTTTTTATAGTTTAACAAGGGTGGAGGGAATTGAACTCGACTTTTTTGGTCATTGGTAAATACTTTATGTCAGTTAAGTTATGTTTAATTTAGATATTAGACCCATTTACTTAGATAAATAGGTGTTAACACAAACAAATATTAAAAAATAATAAGTATGGGTGTTTATGCCTAACAATTTGGAGTTTAAGGTGCAATCGTAATTAGATTGTGTTGTAAAAGAAAATAGAGTGCAATCGTAATTAAATTGTGTCGTAAAAGAAAAGGGCTGGAATGATAATCATATTGCCTTTGTCAAAAGCTCTTTGATGGTGTTTTTACTAACGTATAAGGGAGATGAGTTGAATAGTAAGTAGAAACTCATGGGTGGTATATACTTTTCTATGTAATGTGAATGAAATTTGAATGATTATAAAAAACACCATTTTATATTTCGATGTCCTATTTTAATCTCTTTTTTTTATACTTATTATTTTTTAATTTTATTTAGTAATTAAAATTTTATAATTAACAAAATTTAATACCTAAACCAAAACATGTATGATTTAAAAAAAAATAGTAATTGTTTCAAATTTCATTAATCTAATTTAAATTTTAATTGGAAAATTATTTTAAACTGCAAAATTACTAGAAATATTTTTAAATATAGCAAAATGTCGGCATTCCCTTGCATCTCCTACGATCCGACTACGTCATCCTTACTTAAGGTTGTCCCCACAAACTAACACAGGTCCTTTTAGGATGCTTTGTCCTCACTCACATGCATCCTAAGAAAATGCCTGGGAGGTCACCCAACATAGGATTGCTCCAAGCCTGGGAGGTCACCCAACATAGGATTGCTCCAAAGCTACGCATGCTTAACGAGTTCTTATGATTGAGCTACCGAAAATGAAGGTACACCTTGTTGGTACAGGTAGTAACTTTCAGTTCTTTTAATCATTTCTTAACTATACTTTCATGTCCTTAGGATCCCTCTCATTCGAATATGATCTCGGTTTATTCATATCCCCTCCTAAACTTAGGGTGTTACAGTGACATTTTACTATATTTGTAAATAAGTGGACTCATTTTGTCATATTTAAAAATAACCCATTTTAATTTGATTGTAGATTTACTTTTTTTAAATAATCTATTATTTAACATATATGAATATTTCTAACAGATATTTCTTATATATATATATATATATATATATATATATAAAAACAAAATCTTTAATCACGCAGTAATATTATCTTTAGTTTAAAAAAAAATAACAATAATCTCACTCTGCAAACTTAAACTAGAATGAGAAATATCAAATATGTATGGCTTCCTTTAAGGTATTTTTAGTTTTGTTCTTTAATTTTATTTTATGGAATTCCAAATGTAATTTGATGGAGAGGGTTTTTGTATCTCTACTTACATTGGGTCATCAGTGGCTTTTGTGTTATCCTCCATGTGTATTTCTTTATACAAAAATTTAAACTTGTAGAGGAAAACATAGAGGGAGAGAAAAAAGTAAAGGAAAAAGCCAAAACAAATTAAGCAAAAAGAGTTAGAGAGAGAGCAAGAGAAACTCTCGCTACATGCTACGTCGTCGCTCTGTGCTACAAAGCAAGAGTTTGAGCGAGAACAAGATCAAGTACGATGATAGGATAGAAAGAGAGAGTGAGTTTGTTTCAAAAAATTGGTACAAGAGAGGGGAGAGGGAAAACAAGAGTGTGAGAGAGGGGGGAAAATGAGAGGAAGTTGGTAAATAATAAAAGATCAAAGAAGAAAGAAAACACTAAATATTGCAAAGTAGGAAAAAAAATATGGTGTGAGTCTCGTGTAATCTGTAACCGTAATAGGAAGGGATCAACCAAGGAATAAAAAATAATGGCCCACAATTGATTCCCATTATAGATTTAGGTAAACAACTCCAAACGTAATCGGGTGAGATCCACATTCTTAAATCACGTTTGATTGATTACGTTTGCATATAGGTAAACGTATCCTTAAAATTATAACAAAATAGTAACTTTAAATGAGTGAGATAATTTTGTACACAAATAAGATCCATATAATAGCCATTGATTTAGCAACCTTTTGGCCCTTTTTTTTCCCTACTTTCACTTTAGATATTTTTATCTCTTTCCTTACCTAACAAGCGAAAGAAAATGAGAATCACACAATTATAAGACACAAAGACTTCTTCATCAATATTTTTGCAATCTTACAATCAATCAATTTTTTTTTTTTTTTAAAATAGATGAAAGAAAAATAAGAAAAAGGCAAAAGCATATTTATAAAAAGAAGAAAACAAAAGAAAACTTGCATTATAAGAAAGAAGGTGACATCATAAGAGAAAAGGATTGTGGAGGTTGTTATTGAGTAAATGGTGAGGTTCCTTTTCCTTTGGGGCAACTTGAGGGACCATTATCTCCATTGCCATCTGGCTAAGCAACAACCAAATTAATGGATCCAAAAGATTGTTGAAGGCAATGCTCCATCAAACTTACCTTTAAAAGGTTTCTAAATCCTATGTGTGTGTGAGAGTTCTTCTCATACAACTTATCTAATTTTGATATTCATAAAGATTTTACTTGTTTTAGATACTTTAATGTCAATAAGTCGTTATTTTGAACGCCGCTCAACTGGTTTATATAAGTCGTTCTCGACCAAGAAATTAGAAGTTTGAATCTCTCACCTCTAACCGTTAAGTCACTAGACTAATACATGGTAATTTTAGTCTCTAAACTTTTATTAAATTTATGTTTTAATATTATTGCTTTATTATAAATCTAACTTAGATCGCTATATGAAGATCATGATTTTGACGTTAAATGAATACATTTGAATATCTTCTGTTTCAATCACGTTAACAAGAAATTATACGATTAATGCATTAGTGTTATTCTTCAAAAGTCAAAGTATGATTCTTCATTACCAACTGGATAATCACTCGAGACTAATATTTGAATTTTCACCTTGCATTTTGCTGATCTAAAAAAAAATATTTAGTCTCTGCTAGACTAATTTTTTTTTTCTGCAAATTAGGATAGGTGTTGGCTACCCAAAAATTAGGTTGTTGATGACTCAACATAATAAGGACTAAAACTGTCACTTTTTTTTTTTTTTTTTTTTTTTTTTTTTTTTTAGTACAAGGATGAAAATAGATCTTTTAAAAATGCATTAACTAAAATGAAAAAAAGTTAAAAGTATAGAGACATAATGAACATTTTAAAGGTATAAGAATAAAAATGAACCACAACCAAACTTAGTCTCAAAATTTTGAGGTTTGTATCTATTAAGTTTCTGAACTTTTAAAATTACAAATTTAGTCTTTAAATTTTTTATTTTTTTAAATAATAAATTTATTAGACATAAAATTAAAAGTTTAGGATTCCTTTAGATAGAAATTTGAACTTTAATCTAACAAAACAATTAATCTTTAAAATTTATAATTTGTCAAAATTTATTAGACACAAAATTTAAAATATAGCAACCACTTGACTTTTTTAAAAGTAATAAACTAGACAAACCTCAAAAGTCAATGGATTAACCTTGTAAACTCACAGGTATGAATTTTTGAAATTTAACCACAAAAGAAAAACAGAAGTCACAGGTATGAATTTATGTAATTTAATCCATCAAAAAAACCAAAGTTCATAAGTATGAATTTTTGCAATTTAACCTAAAAAAACAAAATTATGAATTTTTTGTAATTTAACCTTAAGAAAACGTAAAACTCACAAGTATGAATTAGAAGAAGGAGAAAAGGGAGAAATTACTTGGGAAACTTGCTTGTACCACATCCTCGATACATTGTAATGTCGTTAAATGAAAAATTATATTCATCCGTTGCTACTACGACCACTATCTCCTACGACTAACTCCAGTCACCACCTCCGATAACTGATTCTGACGATTGCTGCTGATGTCCAACTTCGGCCACATCTGACGACCACCGTTGACGAACCAACTCCAACGACCTCTGACGACAACCACCCCCATCAACTCTGACGACCATTATTTTAAATTACTAGTTCATAGTATTTTATAGTAAATCTTTGTAGTAATTTGACATTAATAAAAACACTTTTAGCATATAATAAACCAAATGAACTTGTATATAAAAACATTTTTGAGAAAGAGTTACCAATCGCATGAGTGTTTTTATTTTAAACCGTTTTTATCAAAAGTGTTTAAATGAAAATGACTTTTTGAAGAGCATTTTTTTCCAAGTTAATCCAAACAGCTTGCATAATGGCAAAAAGATAAATATGAATTGGAGTTTGAGAGAAAGAAGGAAATTGTTGAACATATCTATCAAATAGAGGATTTGAATGGACGTTAATGTAGTATAAGTGGACTTGGTCATTCTCAATGTTACATATGTACTTAAAAATAATAATAAAACAAAATACAATCCATAGTTCATTAAAAATATATATATATATAATATATATATATATAGAATTATTGAATAAAAGAATTTCCAAACAAAAATAATCACAGTTAAAACAGATTATTTAAGTAGAAAAAATTACACAAATACTTTCGATAGATATAACTCAACTCGACGTGAATTATGGGCAATAGAATAAGAATATAGTGAGTTGAAAATTATGCAAACCATACATAATGTTCATACGCGTTTTGTCCCTCTGATGTGACAGCCTGACAAATTGTCAGACTTTAAGCTATAGACAGCCTACAGCCTTGTAATAAAGGCACGTCGGTCGCCTTTTGTTCCCCAATAACAAATCACCATCACAACTCAATTCATTCATTTCTTCAACACCATTTTTCTTCTTTCACAAACAACCAGATTTATTAGTAGCTTAGACTTTTACATCCCATTTTTGCTCTCTTTTCTTTTATAAAAAAAAAAAAAAAAAAAAAAAAAAAAATGTCTAACAGCTATTCATTGGAAGAAATTTGAAGGCCAAACCCAAAAAATGGAGGCATCACTGAAGCAAAATTATATATATTCCTATATGACCCTTCAGCCCAAAGCTTCCATTCTTGAATCAATAATCAAATTACTTTTAAGTAGAGACAATGGCCCAATCACAGACAACAAAACAAAAGGGGGAAAGAAAAAAAATATTGTTGAAGAATATCCATCGTCTATAGATATAACTATCAATCAAAGCATTACACTGAGTAAATAAATTGAAATGTGAAATATCTCGCTAATGAACAGAAGGAACCATTTTTACTGGCATCGCTGCTCGGGACTTTCTTGCTGATCTGATCCCTCTAGGCGGCGATGGGCACCGGAAAATTTAACAGCAACAGGGAGTTGTGAAGAAGACGGCTCTTTTGGTCTTATTCTGAGTCCCTGACACTCTCACTCGTCAGCCACAGTTTCTTCTGGACGATGAATATGGCCTCGTCCCCATCCAATTCTGAATCCGAGCTGGCATCTGCAGTAGCCACTGTTTCCCAGTGCAATGCAGGTAGATACTTCTTTATCAAATCCACAACAGATTGCTTGTCCCTGATAATGATGAAACCTGTGGGTCTGAGCATGCGATCCATCTCGAGCAATAGGTCCTCAGCGCTGCATTCTTTCTTCTCGATGTCGGAAAAGACGGTCCATGCGTGGAGCAGATCGTACGTACGAGGATATGTCGAGAAGGCTTCGCACCTGCAAAAAATGCATCAAATATCAATTTGCCTATCCTATATTGAATATAATATAGAATTGCATTTCACAGTACGTTGTAGCCATGAGGATGTGCAAGTGCAATTTTTAGCTGCATACCAGTTATTAATAGTGCCTATGAGGCCCCGATCATATATCAACTTCAGTGTGTTAGGTCCATCTTCTGGAACAACATTCATCACCCACACGTCCTTGTCCTTCAGAGCAGCTCCAAATGATCCCATATTGGCCTTCATGTCCATCACGTTCCTGATAGTATCCGTTTCGATCTTTGGACTCAATAGATTCCAGTAACTTTCAACTCTACGCCGCCAAATTTCCTGCAACAAGACGATATAATTTTAGGAACTTATGCATCTAGATTTGAATTAGCCAAATTCACCCTGGTCATAAAAATTACCGTGTCTTTCTCGAACATTTCAGTTGAATAGCCAAAATCCTGAAGTCGTGGAGGAGGTGAAGTTAACCGAGCTGGCCAAGGAGCTAATCCACTGCCCTTGGCTTTGTGATCATCTGCACCAACAAATTCAGTGTGATCATTGAGCAAGCATATTCAATTTGTAATAGGGCAACATATCTCAACACGTGCCAATAGCACACAACAGAAACCTCTCACGACTACATGGTTCATAACAAAGCAGGAGAAACCAATTCCAGTTCAGTTCAAGGGTAGTAGGCTAAATACACAAGAAAAAAATCAACACAATGTAATCCAAATATGGTCATTTATTAACCCCCAAGAATGCCATATGATCTATCATATAGCTTTAAACCCACCAATTTAAATAGCTTCCATTAACTAAGCAGCAACACATGGTTATGGACAGTTGGCAAGTTGAAAAGGAAGTACTTGTGTCGGCAAATAATAGTAGTAAGAAAACAAAAATCTAAATCAAGCCATTCAATAAGGGACTTACGGTCAGTGTAAGGAGTGATACAAGCTTCCATCTGCACACCCCAAACTGCATCGGGATCATCATCAGATCGGCAAAGTGGAGGACGTGTACCAGTTTCTCTTTGCAGATAGCAATCATTTGTTAGGGGTTTTTGCCAAATAACAGTCTGGTTTCTCTTGGCAGCAATTCTCCAACACATACGACCCACAAGGTCACTCATTTGTCTCCAAATTCTCAGATCCTCCTCATCCTGTGCATATGCTTCTGGGGATGAATAAGCAAAATAACCTCCAGGTCTAAGCAATCTATCTAGCTCAAGAAGAAGAATCCCGTCTCTTTGAAGCCAATCAATACGACAACGAGAACAATGTGCGAGTTCAAAAGATCTGCTTGGGTAAGGGAGCCTCTTAGTTCCTAAAACACCGAGGTATGCAGGAATTCCTCTTTCCAAGGCAAACTGAATTTGATTTTGATGAACATCATTTGGTGCTAAGGACATAGCTACGATATTAGATGAGAGAAGATATCCTCCAAAACTTGCGACACCACAACCAACATCAAGAACAGTACGCAGTCTTCCTTCATTGTTTAGATTATCATTTGAAAAGTTGAGCATCTACAAGATGAAGGCCAACATTTTGAGCTAATCAATTGCTCATAACAAAAATTTCGCACAGAAATACAAAATCTAGACTTGAGCCAAAACCATGATTGGTTAGGATAAAACACGAGTAAATTTGAGTAATTTAATAAATTTTGCGTTTAAAATATTGTCCAAAAAGCAAACTCTTATGCGTTACCCTTCCATTCTAGAAGATAAAGAAGTGTTCAGAAATCTTACATTTGCAATTGAAGCAATGTACTTATCAGCTCCATAGTGAAAATGAGTACCTCCTCCAGGGAACACAATTTTTTCACCTTTGACAACCATCCAGTTCTGATCAGATTTCTCATGAGCAAGATGAGTATGAGGAATGTTTGCTTTCCACACTTCATCTCTGCTCTTAGGCCACTTAATTGGAACCTGCAGTAACACATTATATATATGTAAAAGTTTGAAATCATAAGCTCAGATAATGTGGTTAGTAATTACTAATCAGCAAAATCTTCAGGTGATGCTCAGTGCTACCAAATTGCTACCTTGTATCCTGCTGGAGGAGGAATCAGGCAATTGAACCGCCTCTCAGGTGGTGGGCAGTGTCTTTCATAGTGTTCCATTAAAGTAAGGTCCAGTTTCAATCTCATTTGGTAAATGAGATGTCTGTCCAAGCAGGGAATTAATTCCGAATGCCGGTCATCACAAACCTTTGAAATAAGAATAAAAACTACATGAGGGGGCTTATACCGATCACCTCAAGACTAAAAATATTAAAAGTTGAAGAAAAAAAATTAAAATATAGAGGAACTGGACTCTTTTTATTGAGAAAGAGAGTAGTGTTTTGACTTTTGATGAGAGCACCATTCAAGTAAATACAATCACTTACCGGATAACTTTTTGGTACAACATCATCTTCTGTGTCTTCCTGGTCAGTTGTCGTTGAAGATTCTTCAGAGTCTTCATTCCCCATCAAATAATGGCTCAAGGACTTGCTGCCATGCTGTAGAGCCGAGTCTTGATTGCCAAAAATGGATCCATAATATGCATACAGAAACCCAAGAAATATTGCCACAACACATATGGTAGCGATCAAGCGCTTCTTCTGTGATCCATCTGATCTTCCCCTCGTCATTTATCAAACTTTCAAGTTTTCCTCAGCTATATACTTTGACCCAAGTATGAAAACAATGTTGAATGTACCACTTAAATGGAAACTAGATAACCTCCCCTCCTGAAGCTACAGTAGAAAACGATAGCAAGAATCAGGTATAGTATATAGTGGAACATGAGGCCAGACCTGTAAAGTGTCAGGAAAGCATGAAGTTCTACGACAGAAGAAAAGGCCAAAAACAGAAAGAGCCTGATTTACACACATGTAGCCTATTCGACTTGAAGAGAGTGAATTCATACTTCCAATCACTTATGGCCATACTAATCATAGGGACAATCCTAAATCTGAAATGCCAAGTGCACTCAATTGAAGAATGCTGGTATGAATTAATTACTTGATTTGCAATGCTTTGTGTCACCATCCCAGCATTATAACTTTTTTGTTCCTTAGGCCTCTTGTCCAAATGTCGGCATAGATTAATTACTTAAACTTGCAATCAGTGTCCATAAGTTAACCCTTCCCATAAAATAGAGAAGAGTTAAGAAATCTTACATTCTCAAACACCATGACGTAAGTTTAAGCAACAAATCATTCTTTCAATTCAACATGTAAAAAGCAGGGAAAAAGAAAACACATACAATTCTTATCTGCATCCAACAAAACTCTATCCAGTACATTGACAAGCCAACCAACTGAAGAACGGATGAACCGACACTCATAAGCAAGATTCACCCTAATTGAACTATTAACGTACAATACACTCTAAAGATCATCTCGACATTAAATCAACATCAAAATATAAAAAAAAAAAAAAAAAAAAAACAGCCAAAGAGACGAAAGCAATGTGTGTCGGTGCAATCAACCAAATCCCCAGATCTGACAAATCGCCACAGTAAAATCCCACCCAATAGAAAAAAAAGAAAAAACCCCATTCAATAACCAACTAATCAACACCTCCTACACGAATTCCAATGCAACAAACACCAAATCCAAATCAAAATTAACGAATGAACAAACGAGATCCAGAAAGTAACACAATTGAGATCCAAAAAGCAACAAAAACAATTCATAAACAAAAACCCAAATCAGAAAAAACGGAGAAAACACAAGTAGACAGCAGCGGAATCTTACTGGCACCGGATCGGCAAGCGAGTGCGGGAAGTGAAGAGGAGACGGCAAGAGTTCTTCCAGTGAGTGAAGGAACAAGAAAACAAATGTGAGAGATGAGGAAGAAGAAGGAGAAAGGCAAAGGACGGAAGGACAGAAAGAGAAACCAGATCTAGGAGGCTTTGGTTTGATGGAGAAATTATGCTAATTTTGGGAAGGACCTGGTCTTAAGTACTCACTGCTCTGCCCTTTGCCATTGCCATAGATAAAGAGAGAGAAGAGAGAGTGCTGTTTTTATACGCTCTATTACGTCGACATGGATGAGGGTTTAAATTAAATCTTTTTTTTTTTCCTTTTGAAAGTATAGTGAAATTGAATTATTGATCTTCTCCACTAATTGCTAATTATGATGCTAATTAATTGTGTCACTTGGTTTAATTTTGATATTGTGCTAATCTTTTTGTTAAACTTAAACCACATCTTTTGAGTAAATTTGTTCTCTATGATGAAATTTAATATCTATAATTTATCATTAAAATTTAATTCATATAGTTTAATAAAATTCTCATAAATAAATAGTTTTGTTTTATCAGTTATAAAGATTAAATTTTAATTTTCTTAAATTATAGAGACTAAATTTATAATTTAACCATTTTTTTTTTCTGAATTGAATGGTATAAGATTTCAAAAAGACATTGTTGTTCATATTTTTTTTTTTTTTTTTTGTGATATGAATTTTGAACACCAAATGTTTTGGAAAAGTTTATTAATGTTTTAGTTTTTTTTCCCTAATCCCTTCCTTAGTTAAGGATTGTGATTTGTGAATTTTTTTTTTATATTATATTATTGCGATTGACTAGTTTTCTTTTATTTTCATTGTGGTGATAGATTTTTCTAAAAAAAATATAATTTAGATGTTAACTTGAGCCTAGGTTAAATATGGTAGCATTATATTAATCTAAATCATTTGACAGGTAACACACAAATTACTTACAAAACATTGATGGTTTGATTCCCGCCCCACAATGATCGAACTAAAAAGAATTATAGCATTTATACCTTTTATTTGTGCTGTGATATTTAAATAGTATTTTTTTTTTGAAAAAACTATATTTTTAGTCTCTTAATTTTTAGGAATAGGTGTAATTAATACCTATAATTTTAATTTGGCTATTTTAGTCTTCCATTTTTAGAAAATAGGTTTAAAAGGTCCTAAAATTTGTTTAATATTTTTGTATTGTTTCAAAAACTAAAAGATGACATATTTAATTTTTAAAATAAAAAACAATATCTCTCCTCTCACTTTCCATCGTTCTCCTCTCTCTCCTCCCCTTCTTCCACCGTCCTTTTATCTGATCTTTATCTTTCTCTTCCATTGTCCGATTAACTTGTATAACAACAGCGAATTCGAATCATCCAAATTTCCCTCACTTTCTCCCCTCGTCAGAAGCCCATCACGCCGGAGACTGCCGACACAAGTCGTTTGCTCGTCGAAAGATCAAAATATGATCACGAAGAGCAAAGAAGAGAGATAAATTTATGGGGCAAAGATGAAGATGACAATTTGGGGATCTTGGATTTGATCACGAACGTTGGTTTCTATGTGGGTTTTGAAGAACTCTACAATCCTAACGCCGACAGGAGCTTTTTTCGATAAGTTTTTAGGAATTTTTGGGTTGCCATGGTTGTTTAACAATGGTGCCACCGCTGCTTACTCTATTTAACAGAAACCCAGATGGCGAAATTGTAAAGCTTGCTTGTTGAAATAACTTTCTACCTCCTTTTCTTTTTACTTTTCTTTTCCAATCTCTATAAGCAAAGAAATTAATCAGAGCAAATATTCTAACAGAAGAACAATGAGTTTGTGAGAAATTTTTGAGTTGGAGGGGGGCGACAAGGGAGATTCTAGCCTCATTTTCACAAGCGATGTTGACAGAGAAGGAAATTAGAGAGATTTCTTAGAAGATTAAAAGCAAGAATGAAGGAAATAGTTGTGGGGGATGACAAATAAAATATAGTCTCTTTTTCAAAATGCCAGTTCAAGGACAACAATGATGGAAAATCAGATTTTTTTTTTTTTTTTTTTTTTTTTTGAAAACGATAAAGAGGAAGATGGAGAGGGAAAGGGAAAGGGTATGGGTAGTGGAACGAAAGAAAAGAGAGAGATTATTTTTTTATTTTTAAATTAAAATATGTCATTTTTCAGTATTTGAAACAATAAAAAATATTAAATAAATAGAAAAATTACAGAAAAAATATCAAACTATTTATAAATATAGAATTATATCCCAGTAAAAGTTTTCTATATTTGTAAATAATTTGACTCATTTTTCTATATTTGAAAAGAGCCCAAATAAATATAGTAAATAGGAATAAGGACCTTTTAAACCTATTTTTTAGGAGTGGAGGACCAAAATGGCTAAATTAAAACCACATGGACCAATTGCACCTATTCTTAAAAACACATGTTCCTAAAAATTCAGGAACCAAAAAGATAATTTTTCCTTTTTTTTCATCTTTCTTAATGCAATAAATGGAGTATGAGACTTGAATATCCGATTTCAAGATAATAAATACATGGCAATTATCGCTGAGTATACTCACTTTGGCTAATACACTTTTTCCAGTGGAATTAGTTATCTTTTACCATGCATCTCATTTTACCATTTGAAAAAACACCTTTTTTTAATATTAAAATTATATTGAAAAAAAAAAGAAAAATAAATAAAGCGGATTTTTTTTTTTTTTTTTTTTGAGAAAAGGCGAATTTTTTTTCATAGGCTCACTTTTTTCATTCAAATATTATACTACTTATATTTTCATTTTAATAATTGATAAAAGAAAAACAACATAGAAATTAAGGGTGTTATCTATCTTTATTCTCCTGTATTTTTATTTTTAATAATTGCGTTACTAAATTTGATAGATTGTGGATTGGGAAATGCTTGTGTGGTTAATGAGTGGATTTCCTTTATTTCGTCTTTATTTTTTGCTTTACAGTTGGATTTTTATTTTTAGGTTTTCCTTTTTTTATTTTTGTTAGAAACGCGACATTTAAAAACAAAAATAGATTATAAATCTTGGGGGATAATTCGCTTTTCAAGGGATTTTTATTTTTATAATAACATGTAACAGAAAAATCAAATCAAATCAAATATGTGAAAGAAAATTATATGTTTTACAATGTTGAAACCGATCTTATTTCTTATGATATCTTTCAATTGGTGGTAGTTTAAATATTTTTTTTTGTACTTAGTTCAAATAATTACCCATGAAAGTTAGTGCTAGTATCTAGTTGTTATTGTGGGCTCCTCATGGATGTGATCTATGGCCCACTTTTTCTTGTCTCACTTTTTAAGTTGACCTGTTTAAGAGATCTTTGTACCAATGTAGCCTACCACGCTTTAATGCCTAAGTTAGTACTAGTTCAGCTAAACATACAAGAAATAAGATTAGAGCTTCCATTTGGAGATTACTCTCTCTCCCCGTTGAGGTTGTTGAATGGGTTTGTTTATAGGCACACTCGTCTTTGGTTATGTGTAATGTTGACAGTGTCAAGGTAGTTGTAGGATTCAAGGTTATCCTTCCTCTAACACTTGCTTGTGATTTAGGGATGACAAAATTTCTCACAGACAGATCGCGTCCCTGGCCCGATGGGGAGAGGATCCCCAAGTTGACTGAGTACGGGAGTCAAACCAGGGATTATAATTGAGTCCCCGATCGATATATATGTGTGTGTATATATATAAACTACTAAAATAGTAGCTGAGCTACTGTTTTAGTTTAACTTTTTTTTTTTCTAATTTTCATTTTCTAATATAATAAATTTACTTTTTTATTAAATTTAAAATAAAAAGAACTAAAATATATTTTTTAATTAGTCATTTAAATAAATAAATAAATATATATATATATATATATATATATATATATATATATATATATACTAACTTCTTACATAAAATATCTACAATTTCAATATAAATACTAAAATTTAATTAATTTTAAATAATAAAAAAGGAAAATTTTACTGCAGGGACCCAAGTCCCTGAATGGGGATTCCTTGATCCTGACCCCGACTCCTCAAAATGAAAAATGGGACGGGGACAGGGATGAGGAGTACATCCCTAGCCCCCACCGCCTCGTTGTCATCCCTACTGTGGTTACATGTAATGTTGGCTGTGTTAGGGAGATTGTGGGTCTTGAGATTGCCGAGTGCTAACATCGAGCTCGTTTGGTCTGCTCGACACTCAAGGCTCTAACTTTTTCATTTTGAGACGTGCATTTTTCCATTCGTCTCTCGATTTTTCTTGGATTTGGGCCCGTCAATGGAAAACACAAGTAATTTCAAGATATTACTTAAAGGGAAAATTTAAAATTGTTCTATATTTAGCTTATGAATAAATTTGAAGTACTACTTGACTTAAAAAATAATATTTGCTACTTAACTTATTTTATTTTAATTATACATTGAAATAGATGGCAAATTTGACAATCCCCAAATTTAATTTAGGAAAATATTTAGAAATCAACCAATAACTTTTTCAAAATTAGCCCATACAACTACTAAAATCTAGCTACAAAAATATAGAACAAAAAACATGACATACCCAAATAATAGCTAAAAATTTGTCCACCAAAAAATGGGTACTTAATTAAAACACAATTTCACCTATTAATGAGTGGCTCTTGACATTTTATTGAGATAATTATTTAGTTTAACTCTAATTTAGTCTCTAAAAGTTGATATTTATTTTATTTTTAGTCTTTTAACTTAAATATATATATTATTTGTCCTAAACTTTTAAATTTGTTATCTTCTCATATTTACTTTAAAAATACATTGTTTGATAAATCATGAACTCTAGAAAATATAACAATTGAGATATTCACTTTATTTTGTTGTTAATTGTCCAACAAGTTAAAACAACATGGTTTTGGAAATGGTATATGTATCATAGCCATCTAAGCAAGTTGGACTTATATTTAGTGAGCCAATATGAAATAACCAAAGAATAGCATGATCACAATGGTATTTTTTTTCCCTTAATGATATATCATTAAAATAGTTGTTTTAAAAAGTTGAATGACTAATATTAAATATTTTTAATTCCAAATACTATAATAAAATTGTATCAATAAATTTGAGAACATTTTTTTAATTATTATATAAATTTCGTCTCAGAACCAATTAATTCTCAATATACCTCTCAAGATGTGTTTCTTTGAATTTATCATTTTTTAGTTGAATTTTTTTAAATCGGGTACTCATTTGTACATCATAGACTCTAATACCATATTAGATAAACATATATTGCAACTAAAAAATAATTGGTTATGAGGTCTTCCCATAATTCTAATGTGTGATCTTCAATAAAAACTATAATAAAATACGTTTAAATGGTAAATTTGGTCCTTACGGTTCGGAGAAAATTAAATTTTAGTCCATAAGGTGTATAATTAAAATTTAGTCCTTATGGTTTGATAAAACTCTCATAAATAGTCCATAAGGTAGGAACTATGTATGTGAATTTTATCAAACCCTAAGAATTATTTACGGGATTTTAATAAACCATAAAGATTAAATTCTAGTTTTTAAAATTATTGGGACTAAATTCTAATTTTTTTCAAACCATATGATTCAAAATGAGTAATTAAAGTCTGTTTATAAAGTTTTTTTTTTGTTGACATTAATAATGTTTATAAGCATAATTCTAAAGAAAAATGACAAATATAAATTTATATTTCTGAACTTTTGAGTTGTATCAATTTAAATCCTAAATTAATAATTGTATCAACTTAAATAATGTACTTAGGGATTATATCAATTTAAACCCTAAGCTAATAATTGTATTAATTTAAACCCTGAACTTTCTTAAGTGTATCAATGCAAAACATTTATTTTTTTTTTTAATTAAACTTATAAATGATTATAAGCGAATAGATTTAGAACATTTATTAGGATTATATTTGAAAATCATCTATGCATAAATTCTTATATATGTGTAGATTTCTACAAATGACGATTTAACAAAATTGACGGGGTAAAATTCAAAATTAATGTTAAATTTTGAACTATTGACAAAAATAGGATACATAGTAAAGAAATCTCAAAAATAGTGTGGTTGAAGAAAATATTGACAAAAATAGGGTAGTGAAATCATGTACCCCGTACACGATTTCCACGTGGCTTCCACGTGGTTGGTCAATGGGACCAAAATCGTGTACGGGATACACGATTTCCTTTTTTTTTTTTTTTAATCAAAAATTACATTTCTTAATATTCTTGTTTTATAGCATACTCATATAAATGCATCTGAAGATTAGAAATTCATAAAAACTTAAACTTTAAATTACAAACGAGTCATGTGCCACATGGTGGACGTCTTCGTTGACGGTGTGGACGACGAGGTACAGGCACTTCAAAGTGTTTCTGTTGATGAATTAATTCATCAATATCCTCTTGGGTGACGACGGATTGATGTTCATAATACTCTTGTTGATTGCCAGAACTCGATCCGATCTCTGCTCTAGGAGAAGTTGGACCTGGATCATGAAACATTGGAGGTTCTGGTTCTGGGTCAACTTGTTCCTCTGGAATAGCTTCACCCTGTTGGAGTTGTCGTCTACGACGAATACGTCTTCGATCAGTGTCAGCAACATTAAGTCGTCTTGTCTGCTGAATAATATTTTGTACATTTACCAAGTTTTGATCACATATTGTAGTCAACTCTGGTAAATCTTGTTGTACAGAATATTGATGTACATTGTGGACAAAATTATTCTGAATGGTGAAAAATTTTAGTATTAAATAATGTTCATATCATATAAAAAAAATATAAGATGACAAAACTCTTACCATGCAGTAGTAGTAAGCACCGTCAGGGGTGATAAATCGCCTCGTGATTGAATCGTACCAGGGAAAGTAGTCGTCTGATACAGCTGAGCCATTTGTTATTTCTCCCTGTACGCAACGGTTACGACGTACACGCCAGAATGTTATATATTCTGCGTGAATTCGGCGCCAGTCTTGATCGTGCTTACCTCTCAGATCAATCTGGTGTAGTGCTGGGAGTGTCTGACACAATGATGGGACTAATTGTCGCATACTGAACTGTCGTAGAACACGATCTGGTTGATGCCACTCTATGATATGGAAACATATGAGAGAGCTAAGGTCAACCATATGTCATGACCATCATGACAATAATCAGGTAGGGATGCCATAATTGCTTGTGTGTATGACATCCAATTAATCTGAAAAAAAAAATAAGTAAACACAAAAAAAAACTGCAATATTCATTTGTATATTCATTTATTACCTGACTGTGCATTAATCAGTCAAATATCTGTCGATATACCAGGAGCATGTTCGCTGACTGTTCTGATGGAACTAAAATACCACTCCATCTAAAATTTTAAAAAAGTATATAATTAAATAGTTGTACCATAAAATAATAATTAAAAAAATATATAAATAAATTAATACCTAGCACTTAGTGGACTTGCGCCTGGGGCCTCCAACTGGATTTGTGGTGCTATGTTGTTAAAGCGATCATACGCCCATACTTGTAGCAGTATCAGTAACCCTGTTATTTCCAAAGCCTGTGCATTACTGGCTCGACATAGTTCTCTGTAAAGCCATGCAAGGCAGGCGCCACCCCACGAGTATCTACCAGCTTGCTCGAAATTTGCCAGTAGTGGAAGAAACATTAGGTGGACAAGAGTGTTTGACTTGTCAGCGAATAAAAATCCTCCAATCAGTTGCAAAATATATGCTCGGGCATATCTTTGTATGCTGATGTCGTCAGCATTGGGGGACAACTCTGTAAACTGGGAGGCTAACCATGGGATACTCAACCTCGAGTCTTTCAAATCCATAGGTCGAACCCCCAAAAAATCCTCACAAGTTTGTTTCCAATCATATTGTAAGGATCCTGTCACAGGTTCTCCGTCCACTGGTAGTCCAAACTGAACTGCAATATCCTGTAACGTAATAGTGCATTCGCCACAAGACATATGGAATGTGTGGGTTTCTGGTCGCCAACGCTCTACTAAAGAAGTAATTAGGTGCCAATCTAGTTGGATGAATCCAATTTGTACAACCCCAATAAAACCTGCCTGTTGTACATATGGCATGATACGTGGATCGAATGGGATAGTTCGTTGAACTACTGCCTCCCTCCTTCGGCAGCTCAAAATTGTAGTAGAAGCACTATCCCATACTGATTGTGAACGATGAGAATTTTGTTGATATAGTTGTATGGGATTAGAAGGACCCGGATCCATGATGCGAAATCACTGAAACACAATTTCAAGTAGAAAAAATAAATTTTATTATATAAATAAATTCCATTACAAGTAGAAAAAACAACTCCGATTACAAATGTTCATTACATAACAAAGACGAATCCATCAATGACCCGAAGACGAAGCACCTGATGTACGATGTGGACAAGTACGCTTGTTATGCCCCTCTCCTTTACATATTTTACATCTAATTCTTTGGCTAGCCTCTCACCAATCCATTTCATTATGAATTCTCGTACTTTTTGGCCGATCGTGCTCTCTTAGTAAGTTCGCATTTGGACGAACATCTGTAAATGATAATTCTGGCCAATAATTTGGGTGTTGTATTGGATGGAAGCGACCTTCATAACATTGCTTGAAATGCGACAATTTGTAGCAATCATCAATAAACGGTACGTACGTCAGACGCATGCAATTGCAAATAGAAATTACATGCGAGCATGGAATTTTAAATGACTGCCACTTGTTACAGGAACATGTGCCTTCCGTCAAGCTCACCACCTGTACATGCTGCCATTTGTAGGGAGAAACTATACTCATGCCAGTTTGTACTTCAAAGGTTTGGGTTTCCCTATCAATCGCAACCACTGTATGTGCAGATGCTCGTTGTTCCCACCGCTTGAGCTTTTTCATAGCATATTCTGTATATACGTCTCCACGATCAAGTGTTTCGCTTATCTCTTGCCTGTGACGTTCGAAATACAGTATTGTACGATAGAATGTTAGTCTAACCAAAGAAGTGATTGGTAACATTCTAGCTCCTTTGAAAAATCCGTTCATACATTCAGCGGCATTGCTTGTCATCCACCCATAACGATATCCATTGTTGTGTGATTGTGTCCATTTTTCCAAGTCAATATCAGAAAAATATTCAAGACACTCGGGGTTCAATTGCTTCAACTGTTTCATGCACCTAATGAACTTGCGCTTTTGGTGTTGATTTCCTGCCTTAAACACCAAATCTTTCAATTGCCTCGATTTGTATTTCGTATTAAAATTACTAGCAACATGACGAAGACAATATCGATGGTATGCTCTAGGTTCACTCCAGTCAATCTCCTCATTGTTAATTGCAGCAAGAATGCCTTTGTGTCTATCAGAAATTAAGCAAATACCATCTCGTTTGGTAACATATTCGCGCAATGCCCATAGAAACCATGACCAACTGGAAGAGTTTTCCCCTTCAACAATAGCAAAAGCAAGGGGAAATATATGCCCATTTGCATCAACCGATAAGGCAGTCAATAATTTCCCTTTATACTTTCCGTATAGATGAGTTCCATCAATCTGAATTAATGGCCTACAATATTTGAACCCTTCTACTGCAGGACCAAATGACCAGAAAACTCGACCGAATATAGTTGTACTAGACACATCGGATGGAAGAAAATGTCAATCAACTCGTGTTCCAGGATTGTAATGTACAACAGCACTCAACCAATATGGAAGTTCCGAGTATGATTTCTCCCAGTCACCAAACACAGCAATCAACGTTTTTCTCTTTGCTTGCCACACACGTCTATAATTCACATTATACCCATATTGTTTTTTAATTGCTTCTTGAAGCAATGCAACGGGTACACCACGATCAGCCTTCACAAAATTTTGAATTTCAACACTCATAAAATTTGAATCAAGTTGTGAATGATTCTGTGTCAATTCTGAGTACAAACATGAGTGCTCCCCTTCAAGTCTAGTAATTTCGAACATCCCATGTGTTTTACGCCGACAAGCACGTAATCTCCAATCGCAACCCTCCTTCCATTGTTTGCATCTCACATACCAAATATCCTGATTCGATTCTATTACGGAAATCTGATAATGATTTGTGACGCAATACTTTTTTACAGCAAGTTGGAGATCTTCTTTCGTGTCAAATAACATTCCTTTTTGTACTAGACTAGCACTATCTACATCTCTATTCCTTTCTTCAAGTGTCGATCCTTGTTCACATATTGAATTAGTAACATCCCAATCAATTTGAGTGAACATCTCAGACGGTACCAATTCATTGTCATGTTCAACACTTTCTTGTTCTCCAAACAATTCATCAATTTCTAGATCAATATCGCTATCCCCATCATTACCAGGTTCGAGAACAACTAAATCTTCAGGACGCAACGACATATCTAATCAGATGTTCACAACTGTTACAATTTACATATATTAGTCTAATTTACTAAGTTAATAAAAAACAACTTAACTTTTTATGCCAACATCAACCCAATAAACTTAAAAAAACAACTCAACTTTTCATGCCAAAATCGTGTACCCGGTCCACGATTTACTAAAATCGTGGACCAGGTATACGATTTTACAACCTCAATCTTGATATTATTTTCTCATCTACTCTATTTTCCCATCATATATTATTAAAATAACATTATTTTTTAAAAAAATTCCCAAACTCATGCAATCAAAAAACAAAATTATAAAATCAAAACTAATGGTAAAAAAATACTAAATCTTATACAAAACAAATAAATATTCAATATTAAAAAAAAAATACCAGCGGCGGCGGAGACGGCGGCGGTAGTACGGTGGTAGGCGGCGGATGACGGCAGCAGCGGGAGGATTTTGGGCGGTGGAAGAAGAAGAGAAGGAGTGAGGAAGAGAAGGAGTGAAGAAGAAAGGAGGAAGCTGGCGGGTTATAGAGGTGGAACTCGTGGACCCGGTCCACGAGTGTGGAAATCGTGGACCCGGTCCACGATTTCCTTGCTGCATGGCATCAGCCGTGTAGGCGTGGCAGTAGGTGGCGTGGCAGGCGTGGCAGCCTTGACTGCAGAGTTGGCAGGGAACTCGTGGACCGGGTACACGATTTTACAACCCTAATTTTGGGATTATTTTTCCTTCTACCCTATTTTTGTCATATATTATTAAATTAACATTATTTTTAAAAAAAATTCAAATTGACGATTATAATTTAGATGGATAATTTTCAAATAAATCTTAATTGAAAGTCTAAATTGATTCCCTTATGTAAGTTTAGAGATTTAATTGATAAAATTACAAGTCTCACACGATGTTTATCCAATTAAATCATAATGGAGGGTTTTAAATTGATACACTTATGAATGTTCTAGGTTTAAATTAATACCGCCTCTAAAATTTAGAGTTTGAATGGATATAAATTTTACTTTAGGATTTAAATTAATTGATATTTGGGGAAAGAAAAAGGATAATTTTTAAAAATAGAAAAATAAGAGAAACTATTTACACAAAATAGTAAAATTTTTAGATAGTTGTGATAGACGCAGAGTCTATCAATGATAAAAATAATAGAAGTCTATGGATAGAAATTTCTCACGTCTATCGATTTTTTTTTGCTATTTTTTTCGATAATTTTTCTATTTAGAAAAATTTCTCAAAAGAAAAATGTAGAGAAGGTAAAATAGAAACTTTTGACGATGAATTTAGTTATGAGCCAATAAATTTGGAATAGATCTCAAGTATGTCCGTTTCACATGCCAGAGGCCACAGCTGTTGTGATATGCCTTTACCATTATAGATTCGACAGCTTTAAATTATTGATTTTGACTTTTATTTTATCTTATTTATTGAACCTCCCCATACAATTTAATATTTAAAACTAAGTTTTAAAATATTAATAGAAATTTCACTAGTAATAACAAACTAGTTGTCAACTCTTCTAATATTTCAAATTTGTTTTTATTTTTTAAACCCTAATTGGTCTTAGTCTTTTTTCCCCTTGAGCACCTAATTGGTCTTGGTTAGACACACCATTTTTTTTTCAAACCCGAGATCAGGAAAAATAACTATAAAGATCTATGGTCAACAAGAAAACAAAAATCACTCGAGTATGAAGATACGATCCATGGAGGGAAGCAACTGAACCATAAGGTACTAAAATGAGAAACACCCACCCAAGCCAACGATGGAGTTGTGTTATTAGATGTATGAGGCACATACTGGAAGGAGACTGATTGGAAGGAATCAACATACCTTTTGATGTCGGTCGCATACTTGGTCGCTTCCACCTGAACATCTATGATACCGTTTAACATTTGAATTATGGCCCAAAATCAGAAGTTGTGATAGACCTATTCTATCTGTCAAACGAAGGTCTTCAAGAATAGCAAGGGCCTCTAGACCACAAGGCTCAAAGATAGTTATCTGAAACCATGCATGCAACATAGCCACAATAGATCCGATAACAGACACACCAAGTTAAGTCCATTTATTTGAAATTAAATTATTATTATTAGTCAAAAATACACCATGAACTAATTTAACAAAAATTAACTTAACCGTTTTAAATTGGTTAATGAAAAATTAATATAATAGTCCAAAAGAAGAAATTAGTGAAAACTCGAGGTAAAAGTGTACAATTCTAAAAAATGAACCAATTGGAAACTAAATTTCAAATTACAAGGTAGCACTTTCAAACTTATAAACTAAATAGAAATCATACTAAAAATTTAATACCCAAAAAATATTTTATTCTTAAAAACAAAAACGTAGTTATTTTACAAAGTAAAAAACTTTGCCAACCAATACCCAATAAAATTGTGCCATGTGCGCACAATTTTTCAAAAATATGGGGATAGGTGATCAATCCCATTTTACAAAATATAACGTGTTGCTTTTCATTAGCAAAAATTTACCCACCAAAAGCAACAATCAATAGAGCTATTAAAAAAAAATGTTTCCCATGTGATTTTAATTTTATAGGTGTAGAAAAAAAATAAGTTTAAATAAACTTTAAATTTGGTTAATTTTAGTTAAACTTTTAAAATGTTTGTTTTAGTCCTTAAACTTTTAAATATAATTAATTGTGCTCCCCACTGTTAATTGAAACAGTGAGATGACTTTATTTTAGAATGATCAAGCATCCATGTGGACTTCCTTCACCAGATAATCGACCGCACCTCCCCGTTCATCCAATCATTGATGCCAGCTCCACTACCAACATTACCTCTTGTGTCGTTGTCGAAAAAATCCCAAACCCTGCATCCACTGTGCCACCTTCAACTCCATCACCCCTCACCTACGACTACCATGGCGGCGCGCAGTGGCACTCTGCCAACTGCTTCCTCTACGACACATTCTCTGCCCTAATCCGGTGTCCCACTGGCAACACCTCTGGCCTCAACTTTAACCTTTATTTGTCCTCTCTCGAAGGAGACAAAGGCCAAGATGATATCGACTTTGAATTCCTGGGAAAGGATCAGAGCTTGGTTCAGACCAATTTTTTATACCACGGTGGCCGGGAATAGAGAGCAAACCCACGAGCTTGGGTTCGATTGCGGTGAAGGGTTCCACAAGTATTCGGTGAAATGGGGGCCGAATTTGATCAAGTGGGCAGTGGACAGGGTGATGGTGTGGCGGGTGGGGGAGGATATTCCGAGGAAGACAATGTTTTTATACGTGTCAATGTGGGATGGACAAGGCAGTGGATTGGGGTGCGACGAGCGAGGGAGGTTGGAATCTTTCTGTCGTGGTCGACTCACCACAAGTGATAAAGGAAGTCCACATTTCATCCTAAGCCAACTCATGTTAAGGACCAAAATATAACATGTTTAAAAACTTTGGGACTAAAACAGATAATTTAAAAATTTAAGGACCAAAATAGAATAAAGTTCAAAGTCGAGGGACCAAAATAGTATTTAAAGTAAAATAGTTATTTAATGCACACATTTATTAACATAAAAATCTAAATTTGATAATTTAAAAATCTCATCTCTAAGATTTTCATATTTAAAATGGGGGAATTTTTAAAAATAGAAAAATAAGGGAAACTAATTACACCAAATAACAAAAAAAAAAAAAAAAAAAAAAAAGATAGTTGTGATAGGATCGTTTATATAAATATGGTAGTTTGAGAAATATTTGCAAAAATATTGTTGTTTTGCAGGGAGGCAGAAGGACGAGAGTTGGAGTCTCGAGCTATATTTGACCCACTGTCCACCGCCTGTTGTTCTCGCCAGCAGGTCACGTGAAGGGGTCGAGACCGACCAGACTGCCGACCTGCAAGATCGCCTGCACCGCCTGCCCACCTTGATGCCTTGCACCGCCTGCCGACCTCTGCAAGATCATGGGAAGGGAAGGGGTCGAGACTTGAAGTCTTGACCAGACCATTGGAAACCGCCGCTGCACACTCCACCTGCACACCTGCACTAGTCTTGTCTCGGCTAGGGGGTCGAGACTTCAACTCTCGACCCCTTTCCCATTTCTTTCTTTTCTGCCTTTTATTTCCTCTTCTCGGCTTCTCTCATTTTATTTTATCCTTTTAACTCCAATTTATTTTTAAATTATCACTATTTTGGATTGCTCAAGTTGTGATGTTTGTAAATTTACTATTAAATTTCTATTTTCTATAATTAATTATAAATTTTGTCTCTATTCTCATACTGTTTTTATTTATATTATGCTAGATCTACCATGTTAATATTTTTTTTTGCATTTTAAATAATATTAGATTTGGTTAATATTAGAGTTTTTTAACATTTAGGCTATTCTTAAAAAAAAAAACTTTAGTAAAGTTTTTTTTTTTTTTGTGGGTACAATATTAGTTATTTTGGTGATTATTTGTTATTGCATTTTAGGCTCTTCTTTAACATTATTTTTTGTTTTATATTATAATATTTTTGTTATTTTTGTTATTGTTTTTTTTTTTTGTATTTTTTGTTTATAGTTTGTTTATATAAAAGTTTAGTATTTTCTTTTGTTTTTTTAATATTTTTTTTAATATTAGTTTTTTAATTTAAAAAGTTTAGTGATTTGTTTGTTTTCAAATACAAAATCACTAATTTGAGTGGATTTTTTTTATAAACTTCAATTTTTTTTATTATTTAAGTTTGATGTTTATAGTTTTTAATACAAAATTACTTAGTGGTTTTTTTTATGTATTTTCTATAATATTTTATTTAAGTTTGATAATTAGTTAAATAATTAGTAATGTATTGTTTATCTTTCTTTTTTTCTAGAAAATGGCAGACAAAAATAGACACCAGACAATTAGGAATTTTTATTGTTAATATTTCTATCATGTAATTAATATTTTTATTGTTTAATTAATATTTTACTGTGTAACTAATATTTTTATTGTGTAATCAATCTTCGAGAAATAAATATATTTTTTTCTTTTAAATCATGGCTTTAAACCCATGACCGATTGATCCTTATGTTTTATACTATCAATCTATTCATCGATTATTAGTTGTATGACAAGATCGTACTACAGGCGAGATATACTGTAGACGTCGAGAGGTGGTTGTTCATCGAGTCATCCCAATCAACCATAGAATACTACCACTACTTGGTACATCATGATTTTATGGGATTGCCAGATTGGGATTCATTCCGTTAGATTGACATCTCATCGCTCAACTAGTTGAGAGATGACGGCCAGAGACGCATACATTTTATGTGTATATTGGAGAGTGCACTATCACCCTACAAGACATAGAAATATTGTTTTGGTTACCTGTTGACGGCAAGCCTGTTACCGGAGCAATGCAGAATGATTGACTAAATATTTGCAAGCTGTTATAGGCTCGGAAACGATTTCCAACAATGGCTCCACAACTCCGACACGAGCATCAATTAGTTGGACAAGCATACGGTTCTCGGTATGTTAATTTAATTTAATTTACGAAATATTTTTATATGACTGATATAGTTAATTTAAAATCTAAAATATTAATTTAATAATATAGGTGGAGAGACTAATTTTGTGTAACTAGATCAGCTACACATGTTGTGAATAAATATAGATACATGTTGGATCTTCTTCAACCTGATCAAGTACATGAATATTGAATCCAATTGAATTTTTTATACATATTTTTTATGTACTTTTCTTTAATATTTTTAATATATTACGTTATGGTTCAGATTATTTGGGAGTCTAAGAAAGTTGTCATGCACACTTGCCCAATTTCTGTACAAATGGTCAAGACATATGGCGGACGATAAGTCCTCTTATATTTTTTCACATTGGCGAGTGACATTTTCCTAAGAGTGATGAGACAATTTGGTTTCCAACAGGATGTCCCACCAAATTGCAATACTGAACTCCTATTGCATGACATCAACCTGACAACGCCAGATTGGTCCGAAAAAGTTACACATTTGGCTTTTGGTATAATAATATAACAAGGCGCTACATTACTCGTTCGGGAGCCGGGTCATCTGGTATATAATTAAATATTGTTTAATGATCTTAAATTTAAATTTATTTTAAATATTATATAATTATTTTATAATTCACAGAGATCGAGCAACAGTAGCCTTCATGATGTTGCAAATGATCCAAAATGATCCAAACCAGGTTCTTGTTGTATGCAGTAATAACGAGAGCTACATGGAGGAGATACATTATATGTATGATATACCCATTGCACCTCCACCAGTTCGTAGGCGTAGGGGCTTGCTCGAGTAGAAGAAGATGAGTTCGATAAGGTTGACCACAATGTGGAAGAATTGCCTCCTATGACGCATACGCATAGTCAGCCTGATTATGCTAGTTTGATGATGATGTCAACATTTGGTTCAGGATATTATGATTTAGAGACCAATCATCGTCTTTATACATGCAAGGACATGAGTGCTAACGTGGAGAGCATAACGAATATTTATACTATAAAGTGCTTGCAGAGGTACCAGAGCCACTAGAGGATCAAGAGCAACCTAGAGTTTAAAGTCCTCGACGACAACCAACTCAAAATGAGGACAACCAACTCAAAATCGATGACGTCCGCCTTGTGGGACACAAGGATTTTTATTAAATTGTTGTGTTATTTACTATAACGCTCGACAAAGTTAGAAGAGGGTAAAATTTTCTTATTATTGAAGAATAGAAAGGTAAATTTTTAAAAGTATATTTTTTTATTCAAAAAAAAAAAGAAAAGAGAGCATTAAAAAAAAAACAGTCGACCATATTAAAAAAAGAAGAAAAAATTATGATAGTCTAATTTTCAAAATTAAATACATCACACCTTTCCATCCCATCACAAAACTAGTTCAAAACTACCATGCTTTTTATTTTTAAAAACTTCCAAAAAAAAAAAAAGAAATATCATTCAGAAAATAGAATTAGAATATTGGAGAAAGCCCGCGAAGCGTCATATCATTGAAGTTCGATTTATAATTTGAACAGAGAATAGTAGCGTGAAGTTGAAGAAAAAGAAGACAAATATTATTATTTTTATTATTAAAACTCAGTGTCTTTCTGAGAGATTTCTCCATTTTTTCCGGCCGATAACAAGCTGGCTCGTCGGCGGCGTCACCTGAAAGCTCGCTCTTTATTCCCTAAATTACATTACTACTACATATATATGCTTCCCATTACATTACCATTTCTTCATCTCTTCACTCTCTTCTTCCCTGCGACCTTCCTGGACTGAAAACCCTCATCTCCGGTTGCCCGTACTTCAGCCGCTGCGCCTCCTCCCTTGAAATCCGGTACATGTTCGACAGAACTCCCACTGGAAGCAGCCTCATCTGTGAAACTCGTCCCGCCAGCAAGTTCGTGATTGCGTTGTCGTTCGTCTTGAATGCAATCCACTCGAATCCTCTGTCGCTTGCTCGTGTCATCACCACGAAATTCTGTGGAATCATCAATACCTGTCCTTCCCGGACCTCGCCGTCGAACACCGACTGACCAAAGTTGTCCACCACTTGCACTCTCGCGCTGCCTCTCGTAGCGTACGCCACCGTGTGCGCGTTCACTGTGTAGTGCGGTGCCGACATCGCGTTCTGCGGTGGAGATTTGAAGAAAATCAGCGTTGTTAGGGTTTTTGTATTTTTTTGAAATTGGGGATTTGAAGAAATTAGAGTTCTAGGGTTTCTGAAATTGGTGGTAGGATGAAATTATTGTTCTTGTTAGGGTTTTAAAATTGGGGGAAAAGATTTTAGACTTACGCTGTAGAGGACTCCTCGTTCGGCGCTGAGGCGGACTTGGCGAAGGAAGGGGAGGTTATGGAAGTTGGCGGTGGAGACACGGCCGCCACGTGGGTTGAATACATCGGCGTGTTCAGACCGACCAATATTATGCTTCAATCGGAGTGTGCATACAGTTTCTTCAAAGCCATTTTCCGATTCAGATTCGACGTATCTTCCTCTTGATCTCTCTTGATCGTCTCTCTCCGGCATAAGCACATCGAAATCTTCATCGACTAGCACGATTCTGTCCCTCTCGTCGTCTTCTCCCTTCAACCGTCTAACCAATCCACTGTCTACTTGGAAAGCTTCTTCCAGAAATTCGTCTGCAAATCCACTGAACATATTGCCTGATTTCTCGCCGGTAGATACTCTGCGGCTTCTTCCTTCCCATTCCCTTTCGCCTCTTTCCATTATCTCTGGCCTTCCGGCGAGGTAGAATTTCTGTAACAAATCAGTAATTAAATCGTTATACACCGAAGAATCTTAGAGCTTCTTTTTCAAATCAGTGATTAAATCGTTACACTTATACTCTGTTTTCTTTTGTTCAACTTACTCTGGCGAATGGATCGATTTGATTGGCGACATTGCGTGTGTCGACGAACACAATCAAGATGAGATCAGACTGTCCTCGATTATACATCCAGTGAGAAACTCCGGCCGGGACGACGAGGAGATCGCCCTCTCTGAACTGGCGGATCTTCTGGTGTTCATCTCTGAACGATCCAGCCGATTGCGATCTTCGTAAATCGGTCTGGTAAGTCTCAGGACAGCCAGGCATTGCGACGCCGCGAACACCAGTGCCTTGAACGACGAAAACGAGTTTAGGAGCATTAGTGAGTCCAGGTAGAAGCAGACCTCTGGGGCGGATTGTATGGCGGATCATATTTACTCCGGCGCATTGGAACTCCTCGTTGTTCTGATCCCAGACTTCGGTGCAACCAGCCTCCGCGTCAATCCGGCGAGCAGGCTCTTGAGCTCTGAGATTCTCGAGATGGCAGGCTTTGGGAGAGTGGAATCGGTGCTGCTGCCTTGCTTCACTGCCTTCGAATCCCCAACTCCAGGGAAATTGAGTCTGAGCGAGGCAGCCATTGATGAAAAGTACTAAACATAAGAAAGCAAGAAGAGAAGAGCGAGCCATGGTGAGGGAGATGAGAAGAGAAGGCTGGTTGGTTGATTACTGCTGTGAGTGTGAGGAAGGGGGAGGAAGGTGGCGGAGAATTTATAAGCGGGCGGTGGAGGAAGGGTGGTGACAAATGGATGGCGGCGGTGGTAACAGAATACGTGGTGGAGGGATTCATGAAGAGATGCACCAGTTGCCATGGCGTTTCTGACTTGTTGTTACAGAGGGTGTTCTTTCGAGCCTCCACGGACCATTGTTGTGCAGGATCATCCACCTCAATTTTTGTCCATTCTGAGGTACCTTTATTTTTCTAAATTGCTAATTTATGCATGTTTCTGTTTTTCATACTTTTAGAAAAATGGTAGTATTTAATTAAGATAATTATATGTTAAAAAATGGTTTTCTTTGAAGGGGGAAAACAGATTTATCCTATATGTAATAGTATATAAATGTAAATTATTAAAGCTTCTAAGCTTTTAATATTGCTTATACATCCGATCTTAAGGGGTGAAGTGCATACTTGAGTAAGTTAATTGAGGTATATGCATTCGTTTAGGAAGTCAGAAATTCAAATATTTCTATCCTTATATGTTGTTGAATTAAAAAATAATAATATTAGCTTAATTTTTAAATTAATTTATAGACATTAACGTTAACGATTGAAGTGAGTATTTAGTGAAAAATTGAGATTAAAATTATAAAAATTGAAACCTATAGGCCAAATTGAACAACATCCAAATCTTAAAGATAAAATTGTAACATTTTGAGATCTAGGGATTGAATTGAAATCAAAGTCAAAATTTTTAAAATAACATTTGAAACATAAGGACCAAATGGAAATTATACATTTTTAAAACTTCAAATATCTACTTTCTTTTCTTTAAAATAAATAAAAAATAAATCTATTTTGTATATAATTAAAAGTTTAGGTGCAAATTGAGCAATTAGGGAGATTTTGGTCCACTTAGTAAAGTTAATAAGCATGGTGTTAAAATGTTGAAGTTAGTAAGTTTGTGTTTGGAGTGTAGCTCTGTAAAATTGAGTTTCTCAATAATTGGTGAAAGTAGATTAAGGGTATGTTTGAGAGTGATCTTAAAATGGCTAAAATCACTTTTATCGTTTTCAAAATCACCATAAAATATGTTTTTAATCATTCAAAACTAATTTTGATTATTGAAAATTTCATTTAAAAGTGTAAAATTGAAAATTAAATTAATTTTGAGTGATTAAAGTGTTTTTTTTAGTAATTTTAAAAATGACAAAAGTGATTTTAACGATTTTAAAACCACTCTTAAACATGTCTTAAGAAAGTAAAATGAAGTTATTTGGTAAATGTGAAAAGTATAGATAGAGGAAAAAATGAAGTTCCTTGGTAAATGCAAAAAGTGCGAAAAAAAAGGGAAGATGAAGTTATTCGATACATGTGCGAGTTACATAGTGTTTACTATTGAAGTTGAGTTGTTTAGACTCATTTAAGAAGTTGGTGGGCCAAACGACCCTTAAAGTGTAAAATGTGCCAACATAAAAATAATTGCTTAAGTCATGATAGACTCTCTAAACTTCGAATATTTAAAGGGTTTTCTATCGTAGAAGGCTTTAAACATCTATATTACATTATTATTTTTCTAAACTTTATTTATTTCAAAAATAGCCCAATGACCTAAGTTTTCATTAATATTGTGGTGTATTTATCATTTAAGGTTTCATCCACTATTTTTATAAAAAAAACGAAATTTAAAAAAAATTAGCGTAAGGTTTTGTGTATCTCCCTCATCCATGCGTAGTGTAAAGTTTTGCGTATCCATGCACCCATTAATATTCTGTTTAAAAAAAAATTTAAAAAGTATAAACCGTTTGAACCTTCCATTTTTCTTCTTTTTCCCTCCCAAAATTTCTCTATCTTCTACAAATTCCCTAATCCTAATCCAAAACAGTCCAAAAAAAATTCATCATTCTTCTTCAATCTACGCATCCTCTTTTTTTTTTTTCATCCATCTTCTTAAACTTTCGATCCCGCAATGAGTTTGCTGTTGCTATGCCACCATCGCTGACAACTTTGTTACAAAATATTTGGTCGCCAATATCAACTCCGGTCAAATCCGACGAGGAGCTCCATGTGCGAGGCTAAAAGTGGAAACTCATCTCTTGAATCTCCTTGCTATCTTCTTCATCTTCTTCTAGAGTTCTATTAAGTATTGATGCAAGATTGTGTTTATTCATGGTATTTGGAGGTTAGGTTGTGCTTTTTGAGGTGTTTTGAGGTGCTGTCTAGCAGACGTTGAGGTTTCAACGAGCTTCTGATAAGTGTTTTAAGGGTTCTAAACCTTTCTTTTGGATTAGTTATAAATGATGGAATTGAGTTTTTAAACTCTTAGTTGTGATTAATGGGTAGATTCATATCCTAGGGCCACAGTTGGAGATGTATTGGAGCAAATTACATATTGACTAAGTTGTTTGGAACCTTTTTAGTTGAAATTATTATTTGGAATAAGACCATTAATGTTGAAATTAATTAATTTTCTTCATGATTTAGAATTTGGTTCAAGATTCCTCAAGCCAAAAAGAGATTGTTGTGTTTGGATAATAATTTGTATTTGGATGATTTAGAATTTGGTTCATGTTGGTGTAGTTCAGTGAGTAATGACTTTATTTAGATACTTTTAAACTCTTTTTAAGGTGTATTATAATTCTCCCTAACACTTAAGTTTTTGTTTGTAGCTTTGAATTAGTTTTGGACTCCTTCAAACACCTTTAAGCTAGGGCTTAAGTCATTTGGTAAGTTTTATGTGTTCAAAATGTTGTTTAAATCCTTCCAAGTTCAATTAAGTGTTGCATATTAGTTTACAATCCTTGGTAACTCTATGTTTGTAATTTGAAACTAATTAGGAGTGCTCAAATTAATTTTTAAGGTTTTGTTAAGATAATAACATCTCTCATGGACATTTTTATAATTCGATTAAGATTTTACAACTAAAGTTTGAAGTTGTACACACACATATAAAAAAGGTTGTTTTCAAATATAGAAAAATGAAACAAACTATTTACAAATATAGAATTTTTTTTACTATTTATCAGCGATAGGCTGCGATAAATTCTATTGCTTGAGACAGCGATAGAAGTCTATCACTTAAGCGATAGAATTCTATCCTAGTCCATTACGAATAGACGGAAATTTTTGTTATATATTTGTAAACAGTTTGATATTTTTTATGTTTATAGTAATTTTCCAGCATATAACTGCAATAATATTTAATATTTACATTGAGCTTGAGCCATTTACTTGTAGTGTATATATTTGTTTAATTTTCTTAACGCACTATATTCTAAAATAAAGTTTTTCTAGGAATAAAAAACAAATAATTAGAAGAATTTTTATTCTCTACCTATCAATATATTTTAATACATTGTATGAGTATAGGTTTATACATGGTATGGTATGAGTATAGGTTGCTATATATATATTGCTATTTAGAGTGGGAGAAGAGTAACATTAATAATCCAATAATTTAGGATGGATTTTTTTTTAACAATATTCCAATGCCTAATCCATCTCATTCATCCCGACCTCACTTTTGTTGGAAAAAATAATTGTAACACAACAAATCATAGGATTATGTAATTACTATCAAGACATACGTAAGTATGGATAAGAGCATAGATAAGTCATAAAGACAAATTTTTCTAATGACAAAAATTTCTCAACCATGACCATAAATTTTAAAAAAATGGTGTTTCATTACCAAGGATTAAAATATATTGACATTGTATCAATATCGAGTTTTCAACCATAATCACAAGGAAAGAAAACAAATTTGCTGATTAAGATAACGAAAAACTTGTGGCTTTCTTCAATGACATTTGAATAATCAATTACATCACACAAATTATTGGAGGTTGAACATTTGTCCTTAAAACTATTCATAAATTTTTATAATAAAAGGGAGGAAAATGAAGAGAAGAGAGGTGAGAAAGCTTGGTAATTTTTTAGAAATTTATAAAGGAAGAGAGGGAAGATGAAGAAATAGTAGAACGATACATTACACAAAACAAATTGAATTAATTATTCATCATCATCTCACCATTGTCATAAAATAAAAGAAATAAGACATTTTCTCAAATGATTGAGAAATATGGAAATAAATGCATCAGATTAAATAAAGGAAAAAAAAAGAGATATAGTGTGTACAATGTAAAAGTCATCTTTATCCATGTTTGGTAATTCTTAGTCACAACTTCAAATGGACCCTTCTTCACCACCTTTAGGTCATCTACCAAAAAAGATTGTTCTTCGATTTGTCAACATTGCGCTTTCTCTCTTTGCATCTAGTTGTGATCAAGGAGTTCATAGCAATGAAGCAAGGACTCACGCACGCACATACATACATACATAAGAGAAGAAGAGAGAGGAAAACGAAAGGTTCATTAATAAATATGAATAATTACACGATGGTTACTCAAAGACTCAAATTAAATAAAGAAAAGGAAATAATCAAAGGTTGGCCTAAATATTATTGGATGATGGCGAGAGAAAGAAAATGGATGAAATTGAATCCCATTATTTTATTGTATATTTATTTAGAATTTTTTTTAAGACATTTAAATTTTTTTAGAACTCTCCTATAAATTAATATTCAAACATAAATGTTAGGGCTATTTTCAAATATAAAAAAATGAGTTAAACTATTATGAATATAGAAATTTTTTACAGTACTTTATCAGTGATAGACCGCGATAGAATTCTATCGCTTTCTATCGCTCAAGCGATCGATTGAATTCTATCGCGGTCTGATAGACAGTAAATTTTTTCTATATTTGTCCGGTTTATAGTAATTTTCGTAAATGTTATGGTTAATGAGAGTGGTTGGAATTTGAATGGGTTGGGAGAGATTTTAGAGTTAATAAGAAAGAGAAAAATAATACAGGAGAGGCCGAATCTGGGATTTATTGGAGAGGTGAGAGAGACCAAACAAGTTTTTTCCACATTCTGTATTTTTATATAGATTATATTATAGATATAGAGAGATGGAGAAACATTAAAGAATTAGATTAGAGTTTCTCAAATTACAATGAGATAAAAGCAAAATTAAATACAAGAATTAAAATGGGTCCATAGACTTTTACATCTAGAGTAAACCTAACTAAATAATATCTAAATAACATAAGTTAAATCTATTACCTTTAATATTAAATACACTAACATCAATATTAAATACTCTAATAATATATATACATATCTTTGAATATCAACAACTTAAACGCTTCAGTCTATTTAAGATATACATCTTCAACCTTATAATATTTTTTAATATATGCTTTCATACAATTCATTTTAATTCAACGGGTTATTATTTATTTATTTATTTTTAATAAAATTCAATGGGTTTTGGCAGTCACATGCCTTGAGGAATACATTACTTTTAAAACAAGATTTTGATTTTTTATTTTTTTTCTCGTATATTTTTAAATTCACAAGTTGAGTCTTATGTTTCATTTGACTAAAATTTCTTACCAAGAATGGGAGGTTAGGAACAAAATTCAAATTAATAAACACGAGGATAGAAAAAATTAGGAGAAATTTTCGCATATAACAAAAATATCAAACTATTTATAAAAAGTAGTAAAAAAAAAAAAATACTAATAGACATTGATAGACTTCTATCAACATCTATATGTGATAGACTTCTATCAGTATCTATTGCAGCTATCTAAGAATTTTGTTATTTTGTGTAAATAGTTTTTCTTATTTTTTTATTTAAAGAATTTTTCCTAGAAATTATTTATTTATTTTGAAATAGAGTTATTCACTCTTAGTAAGTTATTTTTTCTGTAGATGGAAGAAAACATACTATTATTTTTTTTAGTACACTATAGTTTTTAAAAAGAAAAGAAAAAAAAATTGTACTATAATTTTATTTTATTTTTTTAATTTTTAGAATTTAAGAATATATAAATTTCAAATGAGAGATTTAAATCTCTAAACACTTTATTGGAATTATATACTTTAATCAATTGAGCGCTATTCTTAGATTGACTTTTTTTTAATAAAGCTTCAACTTGGAGTCCAACCATTTTATATGTTTTATTTCATGTAAAATAATCTGTCTTAATTCACTCATTAATTTTGAGAAAATCATTATTTATCAATTAGCTTGATTTTTTTTACTAGAGAATCAACCAGCTTGATTTTGATAGTACGCAGAATTTTAATTTTTTTTTTACTTAATTAAATTGGAAAAAAGTAAGATAAAAGTCATAGACCCATAAAAAGGCACGGAAATTTTTCAATGGTAATTATAATAAAAAATTGAAAAAAAAAGTTTAGAAAAAAAAAATGTTTAAGAAATTTGACAAGACATAGAATCTATTCTTTTTTTTTTTTTTTTCTAAAAAAAGCAAAGTCACATCTCAAAATTAAAAATTATATTTTCAACCCTAACTCATCTTTATGTTACATAATTAAATAGTTGTACCTTTTGAAAAATATGCTTTTTACAGAATCCTTTTATACAAACATTGTGAATGTTGCAAAACAATTTTGTTGGTTAAAGTACTTTTTATATTGAAAAGACACGTTATCCATAAAAAGATGCAAATCTTAACAATATAATAAATTATTATACGTTATAAAACCATATTTTTTTAGAAGACACTCCATCATAAAAAGATCCAAATCCTAACAATACAATGAAAAGTTATGAATAGAAGATTGCTTAGAAAATTAGAAGAAATTTGAATCGTCTGATTGATATAAAATAATTGAAAGATTACATACTTCCCGCCATAGCAATCAAAATTGGAAATCAATTAAAAGTAGACTACATAGTTACTAGCCTATCCAATGCTTTAATTCGTGTCTTGATAGAAAACACAGACTTCTTTTGTTAGGCTAGAGATTTAAGTATTCTATAAAGTCTAGGGAGTTGTGAACTCTTAGGACCTAGAGTTGATAAGATATAAAATTGATGTTTTTTAGTAGTGGGACCCACCAGCTGTTTGGGTCAAACAAGGAGTGAAGTTCACAACTCCCTAGTTCCAAACTCCTTGAGCCAAACACGCCCTAAAAGTCTCTTTGTACATTCTCTTTCCATCGAGAAGAATAAGATGGAATATAAGAAAAACGTAACCACATAACCATCCATAACTTGGGAGGATCTTTTTGGGTAGTGGGTTTAGGGCCACTAATAGTCTATTAGGAGGCCAATTAAAAAAATTTCAAAAATATTTGTGAAATTAAACCACTTACATTCTCCCACTAAATATAACAAAAATTTCCAAACAACTTTATACTCAAATAAATCAATTGAACATAAGAATCATGACGGTAAATTCTCAAGTCAAGAAATACCTTCCATGTATTACCATGTATTCAACCTACTTGGAAGAGTACACTATATGTGGCTAATTATTGCTTTATGAATGAACTTCTAATGTCTATTCAGGGTCTTACTTTATTTTAGTTACCTTACTATCATTCTCCAAACTTTATGTATACAAACAAATATGAGAAGACAAATATGATACTGATTTTTTTTTTTCATTATCAAAATACTGCAATAAAATGAGCATCTCAATTACATATAGAACTAAGTCCCACATGATCTACATGTTCCTTATATAACTTAGGTGCTAAGCCCTTTGTCCATGGATTTGCAATCATTGACTTAGTGTCAATATGTTCAATGGACACCTCATTAGACTTAACACGCTCTCTAATGGCTAAGTACTTAATGTTGATGTGCTTACTTCGACTTCCACTTTTGTTATTCTTAGCCAGATACACAGTAGCGAAATTGTCACAGTATATCTTTAATGGCTTAGAAATAGAATCCACTATTCCAAGTCTAGAAATAAAACTCATGAGTCAAAGAGCCTGTAATTTTGCTTCATAACAAGAGATAAACTCAACCTCTTTGTTGAAGTGCGTATTAGTGTTTGATTTGCACTTCTCCAAGAAATAGCCCCCCAACTAGTAAAAAGACATATTCTGATGTCGATTATTTCTGCTGTTAGAACATCTAGGAAAGTTCGAGTTTGAATATCCAATCACTTCTAAATGATCGGAATATCTGTAAGTACGCATGTAATCTTTCGTTCCTTGAAGATAATTTCTTTGCAGCTCTCTAATGATTCATGTCTGGGTTACTTTGATATCTTCCCAATATTCTCACTGCAAATGCTATATCAGGTCTAGTACAAACCTGAGTATACATTAAGCTTTCTATTACAGAAGCATAAGGAATGTCTTTCATCTATTCCCTTTCAAGGTTATTTATTGGGCATCGACTCAAATTAAATTTGTCACCTTTAATTATAGGTATCAAACCAGATGAACAATCTTTGATATGAAATCTTTCAAGAATTTTATTGATATAGGTTTCTTGAGACAACCCTAATAGTCTTTTAGCTCTGTCTCTTTTAATTTTTATAATTTTTTTTAGAGAAACTGTCTAACTTCATAAAGCGAGCCAAAATCACTTGAAGCAAGCTAGATGTCTTCTACATATAGGATTAAGAAAATGATTTTGCTCCCACTAGCTTTATGGTATATACATTGATCCATAATGTTTTCTTCAAAACCAAATGAGGTAATGACATCATGGAATTTTAAATTTCATTGGGGGGAGGTTTGCTATAACCCATATATAGGCCTTTTAAGCTTACATACTAAGTCATTGTTTTCACTTGAGGTGAACTCTTCAGGTTGTTTCATGTATACCTCTTCCTTTAAATCTCCATTTAGGAAGGTTGTTTTCATATAATTTGATTTAGCTTTAAATCAAAATGAGCAACTAATGCCATGATTATCCTAAATGAGTCATTCTTTGAAACTGGAGAGAAGGTTTCATGATAATCAACTTCTTCTTGTTGAATGAAACATTTAGCTACAAGTCTTGCCTTATATCTTTCAACGTTACCTGTAGAATATTTTTTTTGTTTTAAATACCCATTGGAAAGCGGATTTCGTCGCCTAAATCCATTCCAAATAATTTTCCGTATCCACCACTACAAACGCTAGTCTTAGTGGCAAGACTGGGTTAAACACAAGGAACCACTGAATTTCTCAATTAAATGATTTAAAGCCCGAGGTAACTGGGGGGGGGGGGGTTTGGAGATTGGTTTGTTTGCAAGAAATAGTAAATTGCATAAAATTAAAGGTAGAGAACGAAAAGTTAAAAATCGATATTAAAAAGTCTAGCTTGGGTTAAAATGGAATTCACTATTCAACGTACTCGATCATAGAAATCTCATTACAGGAATTAAGCAATTGTCTTAACCTAACCAAATCGATTGAAAATGCCAATTGATTTGTCCTAACCAACTAATTAATATAAATTGAACCGATGAAAAGCATGCAAACTCAATTTAGTATTAATTGCATTAAGATCTAGGGAAAATTAGGTTGAATATATAATTTTCAAGCGCCTAATTAAATATTCAACGGGTTCAATTCTAAGTTGGTTAAAACAATGCTCATCTAATTTGATTCGCAAGCTAACCTAACTTATTGCTTTTTCCGAATTAACAAACAACAAGTGTCACACTTCGTAAATTAATTCAAAGCAATAATCATACATCACCAAGCATATGATAATATGATCGTAATATGAGATTAAACTTAATCAAATCCAATAATTACAAAACTTAGTTCAAAGTCTCACAAATACATTGAAATAGAGAAAAGATCCTAAAATCCAAGCTAGAAACGATTACCTTAGCCCATAATATTCATTGTGGACTTCAAGGATGAGTTTTGATACTTTGATAGACCAAGAACAGAGTGGAAGATGAGAGAGAGAACGATACAAATTGGCTGGGGTTGCTGATGAAATAACCTAGGTGGCTAAACCTCCCTTTTATAATAATGCGGTAATGTCGTGACGTTAGGGATAGTTCTACGGCAGCGTCGCGATTATACGCGCGATTAACTTCGGAGCGTCGCGACGTTGTGTGGATTTCACGCAAAGGCAGCTTTCTGTCTTGTAGCGTCGGGCAACGACGCTCTCCTCAGGGGTGAATTGGTAATTTTGGCCTTCTCTTTTTCGGTTGATACAATCAAGCTCTGTTTTAGCTCCATTTTGTCACTAATGCCCCGTTACCCTTCAGGTGCTCGAAACCTACAAAATTATAAAATAAACACATAAAATACAAGAACAACCCCAAATTAAGCGGTGCAAGATAACACATTTTTAGTGCTATCACCTATTTACAACCAATGACCTTTGATCCTATAGGCAATTTAAAAAGATCCCAAACTTGATTACTAGCTGTAGATTTCATCTCATCCTCCATAGCATCAAAACCATAATGTGGATTTGCTTCCACTGATAACTTGTAAAAACGTGATGGGTCATCCTCAGTACCAAAGTCATTATCAGATTCTTGTAAATACACTACATAGTCAGAAGGAATAACAAACTTTCTTGTTCTTATAAATCTCCTTAATGTTACATCAACATCCTCTCTTGGAGAATTTTGGCTAACATGATCTACATAAACAATATCAATATTGCTAAGTTCACCATTATGTGGTTGTTAAAATTTTTTCTAATTCTTGATGAATATTTTGAACAATCACAACTTTATTTGATGAATTAGAAATGGAGCATGTTTCTTGAATTTTCTCAAAAAATAAATTTCAGAGTTGACTACTCCCGTTGATCTCATCATTTTTTAGAAACTTTGCATTTCATGATTCTACTATTGTGGTGAGCCAAACATTATGTATTATGTAACAAAAAAGGATTTTGAGAGAGCTTCTAGAAATTGAACAATTGATCTGTTGCACACATGGTGATAACACACGCCTTTTCTCGCGACTGAAGCCAAGCTAGTAACTTGTGTTTTGAAAGCAACAAAATAATATATATTAGATACAACTACAAAATATTTATATTTAATAAAAATCATATACATAGGGAGCACGTGCCTCTAGCCTCTTAATAGATTTGTCCGTGTAATTAGGACATATATTAAAATTAATCAAATACATAAAAAAAAAAAGGATTTTGAGAGAGTTTTTTTGTGAAATATTTTAAAAAATGACATAAAAATAAAAATAAAAATTATTAGATTTGTGGAAACAAAATTTGTTTGATGTTTTACTTTTATAAAATTTAAATGAATGTTTTACTTTTTAAATATAAAAAAATATTTAAACGGTTGGTAAAAATACCTTTAATCACAAGATTTTGTTTCCTTTTTAAAAAAATTATTATTCTTTATCACATAAAACTCAAACAATCTTTGAAACACAAAAAGGAGAAAGAAAAAAAAAACTTTAAAGAGTTTGTGTGTAGATAAATGCTAAAAATTTGTTAGAGAGAAAAGATATAGAATAATTTTAGAAGTTTGCAGAGCTTGGAACTTAACATAATTGGAGCAACTCAAGAAGTAAACAATAAAAAAGGTTAAGAATATTTTAACAAATATCATAATATTCGAATATTTTTAATATTATATTATATCATAAATCTACATATAAATTAATATTTGTAACCAATCATGTTAGGCTAAAAATGACACGTTTTTATCATTTTTAATTTTAATTAATAATATGAGTTATTTTAAAAATATTTTAATTTAAGGAAAATTTTTAAAAATAAAAAAATAAGGGAAACTATTTATACAAAATAGCAAAATTTTTAGATAGTTATGATAGAAGCTGATCTGTCAGAGTCTTCTATCAACATCTATTAGTGATAGAAATGATCAAAGTCTATCACTGGTAGAAGTCTATCAATGTTTTTTTTGTTATTTTTGTAAGTAGTTATTTTTTCTATCAGTGAAAATTTTCTTTAATTTAATTAACAAGGCTTGATCTTAAAAATAATATAATTATTTATAAATCTAGATACGTGTAAAAACAAACTTAAATATTCAAAATAATAAGCATCGAAAACTATCCAAAGGGCACATAATTATGTAAATAATTCAAAATAAAATAAATTCAAAATTTTAATTTAATTTTGGACATTCTTTTATACAACATATTTTATATTGAGTTTATCTAATTTGTATTTTATTAAAAAAAAACTAAAAATCAAATAATTCTACAAGTTCAATTATAAATTCGTTAGAAGTGAACTAGTAAGTTTGTCTATAAGTTCATATTTACCTATTTTAAACATTACAAACCATGTGCAACACATTTGTTATGAAACTAGTTTTTTTTAAAAGAAAGAAGACTTACAAATGACATATAGATCTTTAATAAAGGCGGGGATGGACTCTGAAATACTCCTCCGATCGGTTCCGACAGTCTTTTCTTCACCTTCTCTTCTCGGCATGATCCAGGCATTCAAGCTAGCGGATCAAATCATGAGTTCTCATCCCCAACGTTGGGAGAGGCAAGTGAGTCGGTTGGTTGAAATGCGGTTATGCCGGGTGGACTCAAGTCAAGTGGGAGGTGGCATCGTCTAACGTATAATAAAAGCACGCTTGCTTTTCTTGTTTCACTCTGCTTATTAGTTGAGGCACCGCAGCGTCCTCGTGTTCTCATCTAAGAAAGATGTACAGTGCTCGCGGAGCGCACTTGCGAAGGACCAACGACGAGCTATATAGAGGATAAGAGAAAGAATCCCTTATTTTATTACAAAAAAGAAAGTGTCCGGGGGTTGGTTGAAGTTCAGTTTCTTTAATTAATTAAATAATGGCCAACATGAAAATAATTCAACTAGTTTAAACATACTAATTAAATAATACTTGCATTGGATGTGTTTCATAGTTAAAAATACATACTTAAGTTGAATTTAAGGGAAAATATATGTATATTATTAAAGATTAAATAAAATAAATATTTGAATAAATTTAATAAAAGTATATTTGTTTACTCCATCAAAGAGATCTATTGGTAATTTCTTTTATAAAATTGTAATTTGTATGTCAATTACGTTGATAAATTTGATTTTAAAGTTTTTAGAATCATTGAAATTTAAATACAGTTGGAATTTATAATTTTTTATTCAATTTAGGTTTTGGACGGTGATACTCTTATAATTTACCAAGCTTAATCTACTGAATCTATAGATGTCAACTAATTAAGTAAAATGATGAATAACTTTTCATTTTTAAAATTTGTTATGATAAATTATAGATGGTTGTTTCAAATGCAACATTTACAAAATTTTAAGCTAACAGAATTGAATAAAAAAGATTTATGGATATAACTAACGACCTCTAATTTAATTTTTTTTAATTTAGTGTTAATTCTCTTTGAGTTTAAAATAGTTCTATTTTTTTTTTGTAGGGTGGAGACGAAATCTCTAACATCAGAGTTGATAGTATATACTTGATGTAGTTGAGTCATGCTCAATTTGGAGATAGAAGTTAGAAATTCTATCACCTCAATGTCACACCTTATTGAACTAAAAATATATATAAAATTAAATTCTTTCCATGAATTTCCTAGAAGAACATAAGGTTACGACCTACGGGGACTAAAGACGACGCCGTTTCACTTAAACGCGTCCAATATGAGACACCGAACATAGCGTTACATTAAATTTCATCTTAAATGCAATATTAAACAGAAGAAAGCGATTGATAGGAAATTTCCCAGGAAATTCAAAATTCACCCCTACATTCTCTTGAAATTACACAACTTCCCCACTTCTACACCCTCCATTCTTTTTTATTGGCTTCTTCAAACTTCTTCGCCCGTAAGCAATCCAAATTCCAAGTTTCCAACCCACTCTCTCAACTGTCAACTCTCCCGTGGATTCATAATTAGACCCTCTATTTCTTATAAAACCCAAAAAGCGGAACACCTTTTTGTTTATTTATAGATCAACCCTCCACGATTTATTTTTAGAACAATCATTTTTGCCACATTCTAAATTGTGAAGATACTCCCCTGACGGACGAGAGATTCAAAACTTCTCAATTCTTTCAATTCTTTCAATTCTTGTTTTTCCTCTTTTCCCTTCTGATTCCTTTCTTTGGAATCAGTTTGTGTATCTTGATCTCGTATGGGGCAGCAACCGTCCAAAGATGAGCTTGTGTATCAGCGCGCTAGCAACGGCGATGTTGAAGGGATTAAGGCCCTTTCAGCAGAAGGTGCCGGCCTTGAGGTGATTGAAATTTGAAATTCGGTTCTTAATTTACTAGTTTCATCATTGATGAATCTGTTTTCGTGAATTATTTTTGGTTATTTGGTGCAGTGGGTTGATAGGGAAGGAAAGACTCCGTTGATTGTTGCCTGTACGAAACCAGAGCCTTATAACGTGGCGAAAACGTTGCTAGAACTCGGCGCCAATGTCAATGCGTATGCACCAGGTTTGCTGTGAACTTTCCGGGTTTCAATGTGTAGATTTGGTCAATTAATTGATTTATCAGATATGCATATACATGTATTTTAATCAGATAATTTATGGAATATTATCCAATGGATTTCAGATTTTATCATTTCATATCAGTTTGTTTTTGTACTTTAGTGCTTGTTAGGACATGTGTTATGATTGGGTTGTAGTTGTTTATTCTCTTGTAACCCTTTGAATCCGGCTTTATGTTCTATTAGGCCGTAATGGTGGGACGCCATTGCACCATGCAGCTAGAAGAGGCTTGGAAAATACTGTTAAATTACTTATTTCTTACAGAGGTATGTTTGTTTGTTTGTCTAATAATCGTTTACGTTTATGATTTAACCTATATTTTTGCGATAAAGAATGCTCATTGTTGTTCAAATTTCCAGCAAATACTTCGATTTTTAATGATGCTTGCCAAACTGCATTGGAAGTTGCGAGAGCAGCAGGGCACAAGAATGTTGTTCGTGCTATTGAGGTTAGAGCATATAAATATATATGATCAATGCTTTCCACATGTAGCCTTAAATATTAATTTATTGCATACCAACATGTAAATTCTTAATATCAATTGGAAAGAAAATGACACAAGACGAGTGAGATTTTCTATTCTAATACATGCCAAATTATTATTAGGCTTGAAGGCTTAAATACTCTTATTGGTATATGTACGTTTTTTTCCACAAAAAATGACTTCTTAATATGCCTACTTGAGCATAATTTAATTGATTAAGATATATGCTCTTGACCAAGAGGTCAGAGGTTCGGATGCCCCCACCCCCGCGTGTTGTTGAACTCAACAAAAAAAAATGAAAAGACTTCTTGATAGTGTTGTAGCAGTCTCTAAACTATACAACTGACAACTTCATTTTGATACTATTTTCTGTTCTCAAAAGGATGTTTCTTATGATGCTTTGTAGAATCATATTTGTCTATTCTCTGGTTGGATGCGGGAATTTTATGGGCCGGAGTTTCTCGAAGTACTAGCTCCTCATCTCCTTTCACGGAAAGTGTGAGTACTTTTTCCATGTGATTTTGGTCATGTTTATCCTTTTTCCCCTCTTTCAATCGATATTGATACTCTGCATTGAATGTTAGCCGTTGAAGACACCAGCTAATCTTTTCCACTATCTTTTGATATTTGTCCAGTTTTTCTATAATGCCGTGAATTGTTTTATCCTTACTTTTTGTATGATATTGCGTGTACATTAACAATGCAATTTGTGCAGCTGGGTAGTTATTTTACCTTGTGGTTCTCGAAATCCCATGAAGCCTGCTAAGTTGGAGCTTGCCATATATGCTAGCTTGCAGGTATTGGTTATAATATATGTCAGTCTTCCCTTTTCTTCCTTTGACTGTATGTGATTGTTCTTCTGATCCAAGTTATATTTCATAATCCTGTCTCTAGAAAATGAATATGTGATTTGTGTGAAGATCATACACCCCCACCCCCAACCCCATCACAAAAATAATGGGAAAAATTATATGTATGTGTGTGTGTGTGTGTATAGAGAGAGAGAGAGAGAGAGAGTTCTGCCGGTCAGATCGTGTGTAACTTATGTGACTTCTATGCCATTTCCTCTATTCCATGCCTTTAAAAGATTCATAGAACTCCTAGTTATGTTATGCTAATTGTTGCAAAAAGTTTCACCAGTCTCCGATTTCCAGAAAAAAAAGGCTTTATTTTATGTATTTATTTTTTTCTTTTGGCGGTTGAATCAAATTGGTAATCATTTAATAACTGAATCAGCTATGGCATATATAGGGTAGTAAGGGAATTCCTTTATTGGACTGTATAGGTCTGCCTCAATTTGTTTTGAAAAATTGAATGTAATATATGCTTCGTTGATATTTGGAATAAAATAATGTTGGTTCCTGGGGATTGTTCTGCAAATCTGTTTTCTGCTAAACAAATAGATTTGCTAGCTTTTTAAGCATCCTGCTCTGACCGATGTGTTTTATTGTGAATGAGATACTGCTGCATTTCCTATATATTGTACTGGTTATTTTAGGGTATTCGTTTCTCTTCTAAAAAATATTAGGGGATTCTATATGTCTTGCTCATGTGTAGACTTTTTATTGTATGGACAGGATGCCCAACCTCGTCTAGTTATTCCATTGTGGAAATCGTGTTTAGAGGAACATAAGATACAGGAATCTGATCCATCTGTTGTCATTGTCGACAACACTCCAAGTAATTTCTACTTGCTGGAAAACACCATTTCAATAACAGTTATTGACTTCAGTTCTATTTATTGACCTTGGCTTTGTTCTCAGACCTAGTCTCAAGAGGAGGAAGGAGGCGAAAACGGAGTTGTCACACCTCCTGGGAAGCCAGATGTCGATTTCGGAAATCAAAGAGTACGTAAGAAGATACATGTTCATATACTTCTGTTTAACAGTAGATCATTCGCACTCCATGTTTGAAAATTTTATAAAACAGAGATTAGTATTTTGCATGTTTAGTGTTTCAAATATCAAACGTCTTATATGCCCACTGTTTTTCATCCTCCAAATTATTCAGCAGGTGAAATCAATTTTGTTGCTATTACACCTGAGATGTAGTAAGTAATTTTGTTTCATTTCTGTGGTTTTTGCAGCTGGACGCCTTAGACTTGCACCTGCTAATGAGTACGATAGACAACAACTTCAATGGTTTTGTGATGCTTGCAAAGGGATTCCTCAGCCAAAGGTACTATGCCTTTTCTCTCTTATTTCTAGAAAGTGATGGAAACAGTTTTATTAACACATATTGTACTCAAGCTATCAGTTTTGCAATATCTATATCGTCGTGGTTTAGTTCGAGCTATTCTTGAGAAAACGTAACTGGAAGCCTACTTTAACAAATCCATTATCCAAACGGTTTTTTATATTATAATAGAGTATTCTCTAAAATCGAGAATAGTTTTCTAACACCATTCCAACGAGGTCTCGGTATTACATGGTATATAGTCTCGATGATACAGTACTCATCAGTGGAGGTACAAACTGCATGTCTTACGTTTTCCTCTGTCTTCGAAGTATTTTTTTGGCTAAGCCTGCAAGCCCAGTAAAGATATTGAATGTTGCTTTTGTGGGGCTGATGATGATATCAAGTACTGTTTTGAAATTTCAGGTGATGCAACCTACAGCTTGGCATAATCACCAGAGCCCGATCAACATTGCAACTGTACCTCCCGGTTCAGAAGATCCAGAGCTCATGATGGCCATAAATGCCTCTATTCAGTCAGCTATGCAGGAAAGTGGACAGCTTCATAATCCCTATTCATCAAGTTCTGAAGCAGGTGCCTCCAGTAGCAGTGCATTACCTCAACCTGTTCCTCCAAAAACAGGTTCTAGCAGATGGACAGTGCACGAAGCAAGCCACGGTTACAATCCAAGCCATTGCGCCGAAACACCGAATGACACTGTCCCTGTCATTCAGATGACACACCCTCCAAATGCAGCCCCCACAGCTCCACCCTTGGCAGCCAAAACTTTTGAGGCTAGCACAAGTACAGTTGACTACCCGTTGGTCGATTCTGAGCCCATAAACAACGTGCCATCTTCATCCATTGGGAACAAGGGGAAAGAAGGTAATGGCAACTCGACGTGTGTGATATGTTTGGATTCTCCAGTAGAAGGAGCCTGCGTCCCCTGTGGCCATATGGCTGGATGTATGTCTTGTCTAAATGAGATTAAAGCCAAGAATTGGGGCTGCCCAGTTTGTCGCACCAAGATCAATCAAGTCATAAAGTTGTATGTGGTTTGAGCCTACAAATCAACTAGCAGAATCAGGTGAAAAATCTTTGAACTTGGTCTATATATAATTTGTGTTACATACCTCTGAGTTTTCAGATACTTAGATATAAGCTTTTGAAGTCAAAGATGTAAATTCTTCCAATGGAAACAAGCAGATTGTTTTACAGGTACAACTTCTGCCAAACAAGAGACAAAGAAAAGGGGTAAAAAACATCATGGGTGTATTTGACTCATAAATTAGGCTTTAGGCTTGTGTGTGTATATATTTTATATATGAATTTGTTTGTTTCATATTATGAGTTTGTTACTTTCATTGTATGATATATTGTAACTCGTGAATTTAAGTTTTTAAGTTTTTGGGTTGATGGATCATTTAATATGGTATAAGACAAGAAGATCCTATTCCAAATAAATGAGGAGAAATATTGAAATGTTGAAGTATTTGATATAATTAAATTTATTGTAACCGGTCAACTTAGGCTTTTGGGTTGATAAGTGATTGAACTATCGATTTTTGTTTTTGTATCCGTTTTTTTCCCCTTTTTTTTTGTGCGTTATACAGCTTTAAGTTTTAACAAACTAATATTTTAAATATGAGGTTATTGTAATAGATTTAGAAACTTATTATTTGGGCAAATAAAATCTGGGAAAGAAACAGGATCTATATATTATTAGATGATAAAAGTTTGACAAAAATAAAGTATTGTTGGACTTGGAGCTCATGCTCCCTCTCTTTCCCCCTGCTCTTAAACTCATTAGAAAAGCGTCAGCCACAAAAAAGAAAAAAAAAAAAGCAAAATTTTTTTTAGTTTTTTTTTCCTTTTTTTTGGAAAATACATGAATAAATTTATTGAAGCGACCTTTAATAATTCCGTGATTCGTGATAATCCAGTAGTTTCATTGGTCCACAAGTACGACATGTAGCTTAGTGGCCCACCGTTACGACATGTAGTTTCTCACCGTTCTACAAACTTCAGTGTTCCTTTCTCGTTGCCGCATCTGAAACAGAATATGCTTCACACGTGTCGTGGTTATGGGGAAAAACCACCACAATATGATATACATTTTATTTTCTTGGAGAAAAAAAGACAAAAGGTGATATACCGTTATTATATATATATATAAATTTAAGTGTTTTTTTTTTTAATTTAACTCCTGCTTAATGTAGAAATGAACAAATCGATTGTTGTGTTATAGAACGACAGTTGCCTTAAAAGTAGATTATGAAAAAACCTCCATGCTAAATTGTTTCTTGTCGGTTGCTCCGGAGGTTAACATGACACCCTTCTGTGATGTGCACTTGTCAGAGAAAGATTAGAATTAAATGTAGATAAATGGAAAAACAAAAAGAAATTCGACGAAAATAAAGTCCATTTCTGAAGAACTCATACAACTATTTTTAAAGAACCCAAAAGAAAACGTTTTTCATACCTACATTAAATAAATAGAAACATTTTCAAATTTAAATTAAATACAGTAAAATATTTTTATATCTAAATTAAATAAATAAAACATTTTTAGATCTGGATGAGTAAACACTTGCAAATTTTTTAATGCAAGACAATTCATTCCGACTAGTCATTCCCAACGGTTAGAGTAGGAGATTCGAATCTCTAATCTTTCAAGTTGGAGATATATGTCTAAATTAGTTAAATCATACTCAAATTAGCAAGTGATTATACACATGGTTAAAAATCTTTAAAACATATATTTTTAAATAAACATACTTTTTACTTTTTAATTTAATTTAAATAGTAAATATCGTCAATTTATAATTAATACAACTTTTGAAAATCTAATGATATTTTTGAAATGAATATTAACCGTTTGCATTTATATACTAAAGTAAGAGTATTTTTAAATATATTTTTGAAAAAAAATACTAACAGAAAGAATATTAATTTTTTTTTAGTTGTATTTTTGAAATGTTTGAAAGTTAAAAGAATATCTTTTAACACAAAGTATAAAATTTAAATATGGTATAATTTAGCCTAAAATGATATTTTAATCAAATTGTTGCCACCCCACCGATTCCACGTTCGCTGGGACAGAGACCGATCGCAAAAGCCGTTAGATAACGGCTGTCAAGCCCCCCGTCGCAGTGACGGCGTCGTTTGATTGGTGACCAGAAAAATCCGCCCCCTTAGGTTTCAGTGTGTCTGTTTCTTCTTCACGCCAATAAATATCGCTTCTTCTTCCACAATCTTCTCTCCACTCTCCCATTGTTTCTCTTTCATTTTCTCTTCCAATTCTTCATCTTTCTCTCCTCCTTGATCTTCCTCAGCCATGGCACAAGAACCAGTTAGAGTCCTTGTCACTGGAGCTGCAGGTACTGTACTAAAAAACATACCATTTTTTTTTCTTTTCGCTTCTACTCATGTTGACCTACTTGATCTGAGATATTCTCTGATTTTCAACCGCTTCCGCTTCTTTTTCTGTGCCTGCGTTCGAGATCTGTTACTGTTGCTCAACGCATCTAGTTTTTGGTGTTTGGTTTGAATTTTCGATCAGATCTGTTGGTTGTAGTTCATTTCTTAAGTTTATGCTTTGAACTTCTGGCTTGTTTGCTGTTTTATTAGTCATGTTTGGATAAGGAGGTTCTATCTGTTATGGAAGTGTTTACGTGTCTCTTTCGTTGGTCATCGAATTTTCTCTTTGTTTAAGATTTACAGGTACGAGTGTTGTAAGATTCAGGGGGAGAGAATGATGTGGATCTACACTGTGAATCTGTGTAGCTTGTATTGATGTTTTTACTTTGGATGTTAATGGGAACAGTACATGTTGATTAGTTCTTGTAAATCATAGCTTTTGTGCTCTTGCTTGTACAGTCCTTTATCGAACTTCATTTCTATAAAAGGTTTATTGTTTTTAGAGCAGTCAATTACCAGCTTATTCTTTTTGCCTATATAGTCCTTTATCGAACTTTATTTCGATGGAAGGCATTTCTTTATGGTGACCAAAACTTAATTGGTTTATTTTGCCGACTCTATCAATTTTTTCGTATGAATTAATGCATTTTCTCGTTGAATTTTCAGGACAAATCGGATATGCTCTTGTGCCTATGATTGCCAGAGGAGTATTGCTAGGACCTAACCAACCTGTCATCTTGCACATGCTTGATATCCCACCTGCTGCAGAGTCTTTGAATGGTGTAAAGATGGAGTTGGTGGATGCTGCTTTCCCACTCCTTAAAGGTATATAACACAGCAATTTTTTGCGAATATCGGACGTGAACTCCTATGGTTTCTGTGGTTATCTTATCATTTGTGGATGCTTTATACAATTTTTTAGGTGTTGTTGCTACAACTGATGTGGTTGAGGCTTGCACTGGTGTCAATATTGCTATCATGGTTGGTGGATTCCCAAGGAAAGAGGGTATGGAAAGAAAAGACGTGATGTCCAAAAATGTCTCAATTTATAAGGCTCAGGCTTCTGCCCTTGAAAAGCACGCTGCTGCCAACTGTAAGGTAATTTGCATCGATTGAATTCCATATAAATCATTTAAATTCTTTTTCATACTACTGCCATACTAGAATTTTTCTCCCGAAAAGTAATGTTCTTCTATTTCTTTGAGTCATTATGTTCGAGTGGTCAGACAAGTGACTCTTTGTATCCTTCCTCTTGCAGGTCTTGGTTGTTGCTAACCCGGCAAATACTAATGCATTGATCTTGAAGGAGTTTGCTCCTTCCATCCCGGAGAAAAATATTTCTTGCTTGACGAGATTGGACCACAACAGGGCATTGGGCCAAATTTCAGAGAGATTGAATGTTCAAGTATCTGAAGTTAAGAATGTTATTATCTGGGGTAACCATTCATCAACACAATACCCCGATGTCAACCATGCTACTGTCAAGTTATCATCTGGAGAGGAGAAATCTGTCCGTGAGCTTGTTGCTGATGATGAATGGTAGAGTTTTTGTGCTATATCTCTGTCTCTAAGTTTGATGATAACAATTTTATAATAATAATATATCGTTGTTTCTTCATTGAAGGTTGAATGGAGAGTTCATTAGCACTGTTCAACAACGTGGTGCTGCAATCATCAAAGCCCGGAAGCTCTCAAGTGCATTGTCAGCTGCTAGTGCAGCTTGTGATCACATTCGTGATTGGGTGCTTGGAACTCCAGAGGTCGGTGATTTTGCCTAATTCTTTTCAATTTCGTGGTTTGAAATAATGCTGAATTTTAGAGCTCATTAAAACTTAATATCCTTCCAGGGCACCTGGGTTTCCATGGGAGTTTATTCTGATGGATCATACAATGTACCTGCTGGACTGATCTACTCATTCCCCGTCACCTGCCGTAGCGGTGAATGGTCAATTGTGCAAGGTATTGTTTACTTTTTTTCTTTTAATTGATAATTGATTAATGTGGGAAACCATGCTTGTGAAATTGAAGAAAAAAACAAAGCACAAACAAAAGGCATCCAAACTACAAAAAAAAAAAAGGTCTCAAATCGAAAGTGTAAGAAATCTTTGTAAATCAACACCCAAATAGAATCATTGAACCCGATGGCTTATATGGCTCATCATCATTTAGATATTGCATTTATTTTTCTTGTTGCTGATCATATGTATAAACTAACTTCGGAATTGGACTCCAAAAATCCTCTGTTCTCAATTCTAAGGCTTGGTATTGTTCACTTTTCTCATCACATGCCACTCCATCATATTCTTTTGATATACTCATGCTGAAATTCCATCTAATAATTGTAAAGAGAATAGATGGAGATAAAAATCTAGTCTCTAGGTGATTTTTATTTTTTTATTTTTTTTATTTTTATTATTTTGTTTTTGAATTCTCATGTTGCCAAGTTATATTGATGTGATCACGATAGGGATATATTCATGTCAAGCACTACGTTTTTCGCACATCATGTATACTCCATGCTGAGATCTCATCTGTTTCTTTTATCATACCTTTCTGGATCCAGGACTTTCGATTGATGAATTCTCTAGGAAGAAACTCGACTTGACTGCCGAGGAGCTGACCGAGGAAAAGGCGTTGGCTTACTCGTGCCTCTCTTAAATAGTTGTCCCCTTCTCTTTGGTAGTAAGGTGGCTCTTAATTTACGTACTTTTTTGAGTGGCTACAGTTTTGATTGAATAATGCCATTGTTAAGAAGAGCTATAGGAAGCAGTGAAACAGGACAATATTTTCTGCTTCTGTTTATGTATTATTTCCATTTTGTTGAGGATTTTTCGTTTCCTTACCGCTTCAGCCGGCAATGAAACCATCAACTGCCTGTGTCTGTGATGAGTTTCTCATATATTATTATACCCACCAGAATAATTTTCTCGGATTTGTTTCATGATTATGTTCGTTTATTCTTAAGAATTGTTTATTCGGACGAAAATTCGTTCAACTTTTAACTTTTTAATTGGAGATATAATTCTTCAAGTTTGCAATTTTAGTTCTAAAATTTAAAAAGTTATTTTAAACTAAAGTCAATTTTTTTAGGAAAATTATTTTAAATAGAAAAATATCAAACTATTTATCAACATAAAATTCTATCGCTCGAGTATCGCTTTCTATCATAGTCTATCGTTGATAGATAGTAAATTTTTTTTTATATTTGTAAGTAATTTGACTCATTTTATATATTTAAAAACAACTATTTTTTTTTAGTATTACATAAATTTAAAATTGAAATAATAATAATAATATATTATTTGTTTGAGTTGTTTTGTTTCTAACATATGGGAAAAAAAATTTGCCTCACATTGATTTAAATTATATAATAACAATATGAAAATGAGTATTTCAAAAAAATGAGTTTCGTTCCATTGTCATTCTTTTTTAATGTGGAATGTTTGATCCGCCATTTTCAATGTACTAAAAAAAAGAACATTGCAAAAAGAAAAAAAATACTGTTGTGCATATTGTTGTACTATTTATATATTTAGTATTTTTTGTTTTTGTTTTTTTGTTTTGTTTTGTTGTTGAGATAGTGTGACAAAGTTTTCTTGCTTTGCAAACATTCATAAACCTATTACCGGTACTCAGGGGGAAAAAAAGAACTATTATATTATGTTATTTACTTCAGCTTAGTAAATGCTAAAAAGAAAGGTTCAAATTTCCTTCTTTAAAAAAAAAAAAAAAAAGAAAAGAAAAAAAGGAAAGGTCCAAACACCATCCTGAATTTAAAACAAGAGGAAGAAAAAAAGAGAAGAAAAAGAGTATAAAGTAAAATTCACCACTCACTACGTACTTTTACCATCTGCTATAATGCAACAACTTTTTTTTTTCCTTCCCCTTAATTGTGTTGAAATGACATAATTCGAATAATTATATCTCTTATAATAATAATATCCTAATTTCAAGATATATTTTGATCTAAATAAACAGTGTTTTTTCTTAAAAAAGAGAGAACCTGATTTTAAGCTTATACATCTTTTCGTCCCTTTTCGTCCACTTTTGGGTTGGGTAGCTCAACTTCTAAACTTATTCAATCTCGATTATGTTTGTTTACTATTTAGTCTAAAATTACTCACAACACCAACCATCTAACATATTCATCTCTACTTATGAGTTATAAAAATAGTGTTTATTCATAATTTCTGATGTCCACCTTTTTTTTTTTTTTAAAAAAAAACTGTTCTTTTATCATTCACATAATAATAATAATAATAATAATAATAATAATAATAATAATAATAATGCCAAAAATTGATAATGCAAATGATAAATTAAATAAAAGCATATTCCGTAGATTCGTGTAATTCGTTAGGAAATTAGGCAAAAGGCACGGGATGAATTTTCCTTGCTTGTTAGATGATAGTATACCTTTATTGTGAATTTACTCTTTTTTCCCTTATATATAATTTTGTCCCTAATTTTAATTCAGTTATATATTATTTTTTTTTTCAAACTTTAAAATTTATTCTTATATATAATTTTTTTTAATATAACAATCTATAAAAATGTCAAAGTTTTAAGGGCTTCGGGTAAATTTGGCAAATTAAGTTTTAAAAATTAGGCCCACAACCCAGATTTATTACTTTTGCAAAAATGACAAAAAATACAAGTCCAATCCACGAAATGTAAAAAAAGTACATATACACCTGATACACATTTGATATACTTGATACACACTTGGTACACGATTGATATACACCTGATACACTTAATCCCTTGATACACTTGAACTACTAGTATACACCTGATACACTTAATCTGCTAATACATACTTGGTAGACTATTGATAGACACTTGATAGACTATTGATAGACACTTGATATACTATTGATACATGTAGACACCGTATTTGGTCCGACTCATTTTTTTTTAAATTGTTTAATTTTATTCTTATTTTTTATATTACTAATTATCATTCAATTTTTAGAAATTTAATATAAATTGGGAATTTATTATTTTTTTTTTAAAAAAAACAAATAAAAGGGAATAAAAATAAATATTTTTCAAAAAAAGGTTTTGTTAATAAGTTTAATTTTAAAAAAAAAGGAATAAAAAAGGAATAAAAACAAATACATATATATATTTTTAAAAAAGGGTTTTTGTTAATGATTTTTTTAAATGAGATTAAATTGAAAAACAATTTGTTTTTAAACTAATATAAATATAAATTTAATTTTAAAAAGTAAAATCTTCCCCCTTATTCAACGTATTCTTCTCCCATCTCTCTGACCTTTTTTTAATTTTTTTATTTTACCGTTATGCTATTTTTAAAACTCATTACTTCCCTATAAATGCATAGAGGAGGAAGGAAGTGGGGAAAGACAGTGAATGAAAAGAGGGTGAAAAAAAGAATGAAAATGGTGAGAGGAGAGGGATGAAAATGGTGAGAAGAAAGGAATGAAAAAGGAAGAGACAGAAAGGAAGAAGGAAAGATTTAAGAAAGATTGGGAGAGAATGGAGAAAAAAGGAGATTGAAAGATTAGGAGAAAAAGAAATTGAAGGGGAGGAAAAATTTAAAAATTGAAGGAGAAGTTGAGAAGTTGAAGAAGGAAAGAAGTGAAGAGAGAAAAAGAAATTAAAAGGTGGAAGAAGAGAAGTGTCATCCACCTGTTAACATATGCATTGAATATTTAAACAAAATTCAAGTTAACTGTGCAACTTTCAAGATAAACTCTAGCTTAATGTGAATTTCAAATTTCAAATGAATTTCAAACATTTTTTAGATTTTTCATAAATCTCATGATGGAGTCAAATATAGCTCCAGAAGGAAATATTTCATAAAGAATCCAAATATAAATTGGCAATCATTGTCGCTCATACAATGCAATTATATATATTCTTAAAGCTATTGTAGAGGTTTACACGTGTTCTTCTTCAAATAATACACCTCAAAGAACATATTTTACTAAAATAACCTCACTTTACCCTTTCTTTATTTTCTTATTCAATAGACATGCAAAGAAGAAAGGTTTTAGGGAAAAAAGGCATTCGAATACTGCTTGTGAAGAAGATGAATTGCATAAGAAGTGAAGTTTAAGTTTGAAGAGAAAAGAATGAACACAAAGGATTTTAAAGTGGTTTAGTCACTAAGGACCTACATCCACTGTGCTGGGAGCAACGTTTATTCAAGAGAAAACAAGTAGAAAAAAAATTACAGATCTCTCAAGATAAGTTTCCTCTCTTTTCTCTCACTAGATTTTTAATCTTAGTCTATATTTTGTGTGTTTAAGCCTCCTATTTATAAGCTGATATTTGCTTCAGCTTTACAACAAATTTCTAACAGATTTTTGTTTCATAGAAGTTTAAAATTAGGTACTAAACACTTCAATTCTCCACCTTGAAAAAATAATCAGTGTTTGTAATTGTCTGCTCCCAGTTGATTTCCTTCATCATGTTTCAAAATTGTAGAAACCAATTAGCTCAAGACAATGTTTGAATTTTGCTCGAGCTACTGATTTAGTCAACATGTCTGCAGCATTTTCTGTGGTATGCACTTTTAGAATTTCAACATCTCCTTTTTCAATTTGTTCTCTGACAAAATGAAATTTAATATCTATATGCTTTGTACGATTGTGAAATTGTTGATTTCTTGATAAATGTATGGCACTTTGGTTGTCATAGTAAATCTTTACTGTTTTTTGATTGATACCATAATCTTTAAGCAATCCTTTTAACCAAAGTCCTTCCTTAATAGCTTCTGATAAAACTATAAATTCAGCTTCAGTAGTGGTTAGGGCCACAACAGGTTGTAAAGTAGCCTTCCAACTCAGGAGATTTCCTCCAAGTAGAAAGACATAACCTGTTAATGATCTTCTTTTATGAAGGTCACCAGCGTAATCAGAATCCACAAATCCATAAATTTCACAGGGTTCAGTTTTACAACTTTTATACAGTAATTTGGCTTCTTGTGTCCCTTTTAGGTATCTAAGAATATATTTGGTAGCTTCCCAATGTCTTTTTTCTAGTTTTGCCATATATCGACTAACCAAGCTAGTAGAATATGACAAATCAGGCTTTGTAGATATCATGAGATACATTAGGCTGCCAACCACCTGAGAATAGGGTATCTTTGACATATAGTTGAGATGATCCTCTTCATTTTCCTTAGGTGAATTCTCAGATAAAAGCTTAAAATGTTGTGCTAGAGATATTGCAACAGCTTTAGCATCTTGCATATTAAACTTCTTGAGAATTTTGCTGCAATAATTATGTTGACTAATAGTTAAGGAACCATTTTCTCTATTTCTAGAGATTTCAACTCCCAAAATCTTCTTGGACTCACCAAGGTCTTTCATATCAAATTCTTCCTTTAGGGAAGCTTTAACCCTTTTGAGAGCTTCTTTGGATTGACTTGCAATTAGCATGTCATCCAGATATAGTAATAGGTAAACATTGGTGGTATATGAGGTTGAATTAATATAAGCACAACTGTCATAAGAACTTCTTTTAAAGTTTATTTTAAGCATAAAGTCATCAAACCTTTTATACCAACACCGTGGAGACTGTTTGAGTCCATAAATGGACCTTTTAAGTAGACACACATGATCTTCTTTGTCTTTTACTTCATATCCTTGTGGTTGTTTCATATATATTACTTCTTTTAAATCTCCATGTAAGAATGCTGTTTTAACATCTAATTGATCTAAATGTAAATCATTTTGAACAACTAATGAAAGTAACATTCTTATAGTAGTTTGTTTCACAACAGGAGAGAAAATTTCAGTGTAATCTATTCCTTCTCTTTGTGTGAAACCTTTTGCCACTAACCTAGCCTTAAATCTAGGTGACCGAATACCATGGATTTCATCTTTTAGTTTATAGACCCATTTATAGGAAATTGCTTTAGCTCCTTTAGGTTGATAAACTAATTCCCATGTTTTATTTACTTTTAAAGATGTCATTTCATCATTCATTGCATTTATCCATGCTTTAGCATCTTTACAACTTACTGCATCATTAAAAGTAAGAGGTTCTTGTTCATTTAATTCAGTCATGGCATTTAAGGCTACACTTACAAAGTCTGCTTCACAGTATCTAGCTGGGGGTGTGATTACTCTTCTTTGCCTATCTCTAGCTAAACTATAGTTTGTGAGGTCTTCTTCCTCTTGAGTTTCAATATCTTCTGTATTAGTAGGATCTTGAGTAATTATTTCTTCACTAGATTCAGGAATATCTACACTCAGTTCTCTAGTTCTATTAGAATTAGAAGACTGCTCCACCTCAAAAGTTACAATTTCTAGATTGGAGCTTTCTTTTTCAGAGCTTTTACTCATCATAAACATTTCCTCTTCTCTAAACAAAACATCTCTACTAATTATACATCTTTTGTCAATTGGATGCCACATTTTAAAACCCTTTACACCTTCTGTAAATCATATGAACATACATTTAATGGCTCTAGGTTTTAGCTTTCCTTGATTTTGATGTACATACCCTACACAACCAAAAACTCTAAGGTTCTCTAGTTTAGGATGGTGTTTAGTCCATCTTTCCTCAGGAGTTGTGAAATTTGTGGAGTGGTGTGGACATCTGTTAATGTATAAACAGTGTATGATACAGTTTTTGCCCAAAAATTTTTAGGTATCATTCCATCAGACATTTGACATCTAACCCTATTCATTATGGTCCTATTTAGCCTTTCAGCTACTCTATTTTGTTGGGGTGTATGCCTAACAGTCCTATGTCTAACTATACCATTCTTTTTACAGAAGTTATTGAACTCTTCATTACAAAACTCAAGCCCATTATCAGTTTTAAGACATTTTATTTGTTTAGAAGTTTGCTTTTCAATTAAAATCTTCCATTCTTTAAACTTATTAAAGACTTGATCTTTTATTTTTAGAAAGAAAACCCAACTTTTCCTTGAAAAATCATCAATAAAAGATAGAAAATACCTGGATCCATTGAGTGAAGGTGTTTGAGTAGGACCCCATAGGTCTGAATGAACATAGTCTAAGATCTCCTTTGTATTATGTTATGCCTTTGAGAATCCTTGCCTTGTAGCCTTTCCAATGATACAATGTTCACAAAAACTCAATTTTTCAGATATACCAGCTGGAAGTAATCCTTGGTTTGACAGTATCTTCAAACCTTTACTACTAATATGTGATAAACGTTTGTGCCATAAGTCTGCCTCTGACAATTTATCACTTGAACTAATTAATGCGGATTGGGTTTTTTGAACATCTTTAATCAAATAAAGTCCATTGGTTTTTTCTCCAACTAAAACTACTTTAGAATCCTTTTTTACCTCAAATCTTCCACACGTCCATGGTACTCACATCCGATAGTGTCCAACATTTCTAAAGAGATTAAATTTCTCTTTAGTGTTGGGACATGCCTAACATTTCTTAATAAAGTGACAAATTCATCCTTGAATTTCAAAGAAACAGATCCTATTCCAATGATTTTGCATGAGTTATCATTTCCCATGAAAACCAAACCACCATCCCAACTTTTATAGGTGGTGAACCAGCTTTTTGAAGGTGTCATATGGAAAGTGCATACCGAATCTAGCACCCAAATGTGTGATTCATTTGAATCTTCTCTGTTGGCACTATATTGTGATGTTGTTAGGGCATCAGAAAAGACAAAAGAACTATGTTCAACAACTGATACCTCAACTTTTGATTCTTCTGCTTGTTTTTCTTTTTGCTTTTTCTGATTTTGTTTCTTTTTCAAGAAAAAATAGTCTTGTCTTATATGCCCTATTTTGTGACAGAAATTACACTTTAATTTGCTTTTATCCTTCTGAGGTTTACCTTCTTTATGCTGATTCTTGGATTTGCCCTTAGAGAATAGTCCTTCCCCATTATTTTGTTCTTTTCTTTGAGATAAAATCTCAAGTTCTTTAGTCTTGATAGCAGAAATACCAATGTCTGTTGTGATTTTTTCTCTACCATATTTTAGGGCTGCTTTTACCTCTTTATAAGCATCTGGGAGAGAGTTTAGAAGAATGAAAGATTCATTTGCTTCACCAATTTTATCTCCTAAGTTCTTGAATTCAGCAGACAGTCTTTTGAATTCACTTAGATTATCTGATAGAGACTTACTTGGATCCATTTTGTAGGTGAAGTACCTCTCTCGCACATATGCTTGATTTGGAAGGTCCTTAGATAGGTACAGTTCATCAAGTTTCTGCCACATTAGGTATGTTGTTTCTTGATCTATGACCTCTCTAAGAACATTATCACTTAGATTTAGGACTATTGCTCCATAGGCAGCACTTTCCATCACTTCTTTTTCTTCAGCAGTCATTGTAGTTGGAAGTTTTGTAGGATCCATAAGAGCTTTAATGGCCCTTTGCTGACCAAGAATAGCTCTTATTTTGGCCTTCCATAATGCGAAATCTCCCTTTCCATCGAATTTTTCTATATCGAAGCGTGCAACAACCATTTTTGATCAAGAAGGTAAGTCTTGAAGCTTTCTTGAAACAAGAAAGTAAGTCTTGAAGCTTTCTTGAACTTTCAATGCTCTGATACCAATTTGTAGAGGTTTACACGTGTTCTTCTTCAAATAATACACCTCAAAGAACACATTTTACTAAAATAACCTCACTTTACCCTTTCTTTATTTTCTTATTTAGTAGACATGCAAAGAAGAAAGGTTTTAGGGGAAAAAGGCATTCGAATGCTGCTTGTGAAGAAGATGAATTGCAGAAGAAGTAAAGTTTAAGTTTGAAGAGAAAAGAATGAACACAGAGGATTTTAAAGTGGTTCAGTCACTAAAGACCTACATCCACTGTGCTGGGAGCAACGTTTATTCAAGAGAAAACAAGTAGAAAAAAAATTACAGATCTCTCAAGATAAATTTCCTCTCTTTTCTCTCTCTAGATTTTTAATCTCAATCTATATTTTGTGTGTTTAAGCCTCCTATTTATAAGCTGATATTTGCTTCAGCTTTACAACAAATTTCTAATTGATTTTGTTTCATAGAAGTTTAAAATTAGGTACTAAACACTTCAGCTATAATGAAATTTGGTGAGACATTTCCTTTATTTAAACTTTATCAAATTTTTATATCAATTTTTTATAAAAATAATTGGTTAAGATAATAATTCTGTCTAGGCTGAGGTACTTAAATTGACCCTAAGAGAATACCTCTACCTGGTCAATTTTTATCGGATTTCATTTTATTAATTTTCATTACAATTTTGGATAACAAAATAAAATGTTTTCAAACAGGTGTTGTAGGGTGCTAATACCTTTCCTGCACTCAAACACCCCTGAACCTATTTTTGGAAAAGTAGACCATTTTTTTTATTTTTATTCATTTTAAAATGGGTGACCAATCACACCCCATAATGGTTGGTGGCAACTCCAAATCTTTCACCTCGAAAGAGACCCTTGCGAAAGGACATCGGCCGCTCCGTGTCGCGATGACGTTGCGACAATACACAGTAGAAAATGACTAGTTATTTTAAGTGTTTTAAATTGAAGGACATTTACATAAATAAAGACTTGTGATAATTTTATAATTAAATAGATTTTTAATTAGGGCTACTTTATGTTAGAAAGGGAGGGGCTGCCGCACAGAGAGGAGAGAGAGAGCAACATGCATACGACGACGTTTTCCCCTACCAACTCTGCGTCGTCGCCGATCAGCTTCATCACCTCCTCACCGTTGCCGCCTTCGCCCACAATCATCCCATTCAACCTCTCCTTACCGAAGCTCACAAAGGGAGCTTATCAGAACCAAAATGGAAATCGGCGAGCGAGGTGGTTGGCAATCGACGAATGAGAAGCGGTACGACGAAGCAGGTAGCGGTGATTGGCCAGACAACTTAGAGATGGAACGTGAGAGTGAGAGAGAAGAAGATATGGAACGTGAGGGTGAGAGAGAAGGCTAAGAAGGAATCTGTGAAGATGAAAAGTTGCCATATCTGTAAATGAAAAAAGTGTGTGACACGCTTGCAAATTCCTAAACTCAAAATGTCACCCAATACAATTTTTCAAGTTTTAATGTGTTATAGAATTAAAGTATCTGGTTTACAAATAAGAATTAATTAAAAACATATTGAAAAATGAAGCGAATGTTATTAAAAAATTGTTAATGTGTGCAATTACATATATTACCTGATGTATATAATATCAAGAATGATGCATGACTATTAAAATGAGCATAATTTAACAATAATTGATAGTGAAAAAATAAAAATGACTTGAGGGTTCTAGAAGTTGAAACAGTAAATCGAACTAAGTGAAAGTTATAAGCATACAAGTTGTACAAAATTGGAAAAAATTTACCGTCAAGAGTGCTTATCATCTAGAGAGAAAATTCAGCTCCCCCTCAATTTTCATTTTTGATAATTAATGAGGCTTGGATCATGACTATTATAGAGATATTAAATATCTCATAAAGTCAAAAAATGTTATTAGAAAATACTTAAGATCTGTTTAGATTGACTTTCTAAATGTTTAAATAAGTATTTATAAGTGAAAAAAAAAAAGAGTTTATAAACACTTAATTATTGATTCTAATTTTGATTAATTGGTTCTATATCTTTTGTCGGAAATGGATTGATTTGTGACCACCAGCAAAACATTTAGACTCTGTTCGATAATGATTTTGTTTTAATTTTTTTTGTTTTTTAAATTTATACTTCTTAATTTCTCTATATTTTCTTTCTATGACTTTCACTTTTTTTTTCTAATAAACATTAGAATTCTTAGTCAGATAATATATATAAAACATAAGTTTATAAAAACTATTTTTTTAGTTTTGAAAAGAATAGTAGAAAGTAGATAATAAAACAAAGTTATTTATAGGTGTAAATAGTGTTGGTAAGTTTAATTAAAAAAAAAAAATGAATAATGCTTTGTTGATGGTTTTTTAACTGTGGCTAATATCTATATCTTGAGAGGAATGTCAAATTCTTGAGTCATTTATTAACAATAATAAATTAATTTATCCTTGTCAGTAATAATAGGTATCTACTTATTATTGACAATATAAGAGAGATCATAGAAAAATTAATTATGATAATTTCTGTAAACTGTCATTACTTTTTTTTTCCTCTTTGTTTTTTTGTCCAATTCAGAAAAAAAAAAAAAACAACTCACATAACTACTTTTGGCTTGTAGTTAATGAATTATTAAAAGAAAAAACATGTTTTTATATCTCATTATGTTAGTCTCAAATATTTTTATTTTTTAAAAAATTTAATTGTTTTCCTTAAAGATAGACAATTTTAGAGTTAAAAGGTTAAAATATAATAAAACCTTAAAATTTTAAGTTTAATAAGAAGTTAACATGATATTAAAATATAAATGCTTTGTTCATTCAAACCCTAAAAATCTAAAAGTAGAAAATATTGTTTAGGAATATGAGCATCACGTCATTCTACTTATTCTGTTTACTTTTCTACGTACGATAATTTCACATATTTTTGTTAACTTTAGCATGCTTTTGATATAAACTGAGGATAAATCAAAAGTTTTCTTCTTAAAAAAAAAAAAATACCAGTTACATTTTTTTTGGTTAAATTACACAAAGCACTCATCACCTTTGAAACATGTTTAAATTATATATATATATATATATATATATATATATATATATATATATATATATAGAAAAATTTCATTTTAACTCTTGAATTTTGAAATTGTTCTAAAAAAATATTTTGCGAATGATGTTGTAAATGGTATCAATGATATCTTAAGAGATAAAATTGTTATCTACACCAAAACATATAAAATGATAAAAACAATATACAAGAATTATCTGAGTCCAACGAATTCATGTTGTCTCCTTAAGTCAATTTTACTCACTTTTAATTCCCTCCCAAGATAGAACAGATTACCTTTCTTCTAGAGGTAGCACCCCGTCCACAAGATCAACGAACTGGACTTTTTGGATATACCAAACTTTTACAATTTTGAAATGGAGAGAATTTTTTAAAGAAGAAACTTGCTGGTGGAAAAACCTCATGTAAAAATTGATTGAAGTAAGACCATATTTATAGACTAATTTGTGGTCATTTGAGTAGTCGTGTCATTTTTTCAATTAGGTTAATAATGAAACAATGCAATCATTCATGAAGGAACACAACTTATGGATTTTAAAAATATGCAACCCTACATGAAGAGTTACCTACCATTTATTCCAACAAAAATAGATGGTATTGGTAACAACAATCTTAAATGTAACCTTTCTATATAGTTGAAACTAAGTTGTAAATGATGTGATGTCCGAATGACTAAGAGTTCATGTGTTCAATCTATGATGACCACCTACCTAGGAATTAATATCCTACGAGTTTCCTTCATACTCAAATGTTGTAAGGTCAGGCGGGTTGTCTCGTGAGATTAGTCAAGATACGTGTAAACTGGCTCCGATACTCACAAATATAAAGAAATGATGTGATGTAGGCTTTTTTAATTTTTATAATCACCTACCAAATTTCATTCCTAATTAAAAACTCTCAAAACTGATAATATATATTTTATATAATTTAAAAGAAAATTATTATAAACAGAAAAAAATATCAAATTATTTATAAATATAAATTTTTTTTTACTGCCTATCAGTGGTAGACCGTGATAGAGTTTTATCGCCGAATAGTTTGACTCATTTTTCTATATTTAAAAAGTTTCACTCATCTTTCTATATTTGAAAATAATCCTAATTTAAATTTGATTTTAACATTTAAACTTTTTTTAAAAAAATTATACTTCTAATTAATTATATACGTCATCATTATCTAACAAAGGAGAAAAGGAAGGAAAAGGAAAACCCAATTTCATCATCATCACTATATTCATGGCCCAATTCATATATTTTTTTTGCCAAAGGTGGAATTAGAAAAAGAAAAAGAAATATAAAGAATTTTTTTTTCTTTTTTCACTTAAAAAAGAATATACAAATCCCAATCCAAAGCCGCAAATAAATCTCAAATTCTTTTTTTCTCTCTTTATCACTCATTTACGACTAGCTAGCTTTCTATTCACATAATAATCTCCAAATTTCCCTCAACTTTTTTCAATTTTCTCACCATTTCCCCCTCTATAATTCACTCCATATATATATATCAAAATAATCTTCCTCCTTGAGTGAATTATTCTCTGAATAATTAGGGGTTGATTTTATAAATTAAAATCTGGAAAATATTTTAATCTCCATTGACATAGGAATAATCCAAAGATTATCTCAAAATTCTGGCAATTCAGAAATTTCTCCAGCTTTGACAAAAACATTGTACCAAAATTCCATGTCTTCATCAACACCACATTGACCATATAATCTCTTATCCGAATTTGTTTCCACCATATTCATGGATATCAATGGAAATTCCTCCATTTTCTCTTCACTATCACCATTTAAATTTGAATTTGAATTTGAATTCGAATCGGAATTCGTCGTCGAATTCTCGACCACCTCGGACCAAAAGCTCTCGTCGATCGGCGGAGCGTCCTCCGCCGTGTAGCTGTAGTACTCATTTTCAGTCATGTAAGTATGATCAGTGAGTGATGAAGAGATCTCACAGCTTGAAGATTGTTGTGAAGAAGGGGACATTGTTGAGGAATAATTGTTGGCAACTAATTGGGTTTGATTTGTAATATCAATAATAATGGATGAAGAAGAATTTGATGGCTTTATTTGTCTTTTTCTTTTGTTTTCTGATTTGGAAGCTGTTGTTTTTTTAATGATGTTTTTTTCAAGCCTTTTTTTCAAGTGGGTGTGCCAAACATTCTTGATTTCATTGTCTGTTCTTCCCGGCAGCTTGGCTGCTATTGCTGACCATCTATATAGTAAAAAAAAAAAAAGTTAGCCCAATTTTATTCTTAACAAAAAAAAAAATTTAAACTAATATTTTAGTTGAGAATATAAAGTCTTAGCTATTACAGTTTTGATATCTTTTTTTTTTGATAATATGAAAGAGGAAAAATTGAATTTCCAATTTTGTAGTTGATATGCTACTTTGTACTGTTTAAAATTATTATTTAACGGAGAAGTTATATGAGATTTATAGAAATGTAAGATATGAAGATTTGAATATTGTTCTGATCTAAAGGGAAGACCTACATAAAAAAAATTATCGTTGAGCTACGCTCGGGGAAAAATTTACCTATTGCCAAGCAATTCGTGTAGGTTAATAATGGCATCTTCTTCTTCTTTGGTGAAGTTGCCTCTCTTAATATCAGGTCTCAAATAGTTTGTCCAACGAAGTCTACAGCTTTTCCCACATCTTAAAAGACCTACACGAAGAATAACAAAAGTAAAGATTAGATAAAGAAAATGATGCAAAATCTAGAAGATTGGGTTTTTAAAAAAACCAAACTTTTTTCAAAATAAGATGAAATTAGAAAATTTAAGACCTGGGTTTTTTCTGGGTTTATGTTTTTCTGTTAGGATATAAAGAAAAATCATAGAAAATCAAATAAAAATTGAATCTTTTTAAAGATCAATGAATGAAAATAAAGAAGAAAAAAAAAACTAACCAGCTTGTTTAGGAAGAGCTCGCCAATTGCTATGGCCATGATTCTGAATAAAATTGGTCAAAATTCTATCTTCTTCAGGAGACCAAGGCCCTTTCTTCAACCCCATTTTCTCACAACAAGGAGCTCTCCCCATTATTGAGTTTCAATTCAATAATCAATAAAATCTTCTTCTTCTTCTTCTTCTTCTTCTTCTTCTTGTTTATGGTTCTTCTTCAAGTAATACTAAAATTTCTTTTTCTTTTTTTTGGGCTCTCAAAAGGAGTCTGAACTGAGAGACTCAACGAGATTCAAAGAAGATGAATTTCGATTGGTATTTATAAAGGAAATGGATCTTCGTATATAAATTCAAAAGGTTGTGCTTTGAATTGAAAAATAAAAAATAAAAAAATAAAAGGAAAATAGAATAAATAATAGTCTAAGTCGACAAAAACAGCTACGTTCAGATGGAGAGATTGGGGTAATTTCCACGAAGGAGAGGTTAGATTTAGAAAATGGGCCAATCCTAGCCACCAAAATTAGGGATTTCTTTATTATTATTATTATTAGTTTAATAAAAAACTGGACAATAGTGGGGTTTTGGTTTTTTGGGTAATCTCCTTATTTTATTTTAATTTTTTACTATTCTCTACTTGTAGGAGTAGTTAAAATTATTTTATTATGATTGATGGAAGAATTTTGGATTTTGTTAATTAAAGGCTTGAGGTTTGACATAGGATGAGTATTGGTTGAGGAAGTGGATAATAATAATAATATATTACACTGGTTTGAATTAAAGATCTATTGTTTCTTCCATTTTAGTATATTTTAAAATTTAAAATTAATAGACCTAATGGGTATAAATTTGAATTTATAATTTTAAATTTTCAATTTTGTGTCTAATAGATGTGTGAGTTTTAAAATATTTGAAAGTTCATAGATTAAATTTGTAATTTTTGAAAATTCAAGAATTACTAATTTAAAAATGTATGAAGTAAACTTGTAATTTAACCATCTTTTATACCATGCTAAGTAAAAGCTACTGTATATTTATCATCATTTATTTTTTTCTTCAATGCCGACCATTCTTTTGTCCAATATTTATGATTCATTTTTTTTGTTGAGAAGAAGTTGTTTTGCAAGAATTTTTTTCATAACATTGTTTTAAATGGATTTATAACATGGATTTTCTTAATTATTTTTTTTTAATTTTTATTAAATAGGTATAAAAATAACAATAAAAATTATCCAACGGACCTTAAAATATTGAAATATCATACATTTAGTTGAGCTACTTTTTTTTAATACAATTAAAAGTAGGGGCATTCAAACCATAAACCTCTTAGTTACTAATACATTCATATGTTAATTGAACTATGTCCGCTTTAACATTTAGTTGAACTACCTATATAAATTATTTGTGGGACTTTTCTCTTTTTCCTTTTTTTCAAAGGAAAAAGAAAGTTCAAATAGACTCTAAAATATCAAGCCGAATTTTATTTTCAAACTAAGCTACAAATTAAATCTTGTTTCAACGAAAGAGAATAACTCGAAATTCTTTCTTATTTTCCATACCCACTAGCTTCATGTGTTAAAAAAACCTAATATGATATCGTAGTTTAGAAATAAATGACATATACTCATTTTTTTAAAATCAGAAGTTTGTAATACTCGAAAAAGTTCAATTCGAATAAAAAACCAATTTTTAAATAGCAAAAAACATAAACACTACTCATACTATGAAACAAACCAAAAACAACTACATATTATCAATGGGGTCATCAATCCCTTGTGATTGTTCATTTAGGAGACTTACAATTATCAACACGTTTAAGATTATTAATTTATATTAAAAACTAAATTTTAATTTTTTTTTTCAGAAAAATGAAACTATTTGACTCTACGATATATCATATGAAAAAAAAAAATACGCGGAAACGTATAAAACTAATAAATTAAATGAAGTCACTTCGTATTTTAGCTAAAAATTCCAATATATATATATATATATATATTTGTCTTTTTATTGTGACTGGTAAAAGCCCACGAGAAAGTAAGCGAATTGGTCTAAAAATAATAATCAATTTCCCACTATGGCTTTAGTGGTAAATAAAAGCAGCCTAAAAAAAAGGAAAAAGAAAAAGAAAAAAAAAGGGATTGAAACGACGTCGTAGTGAGAACGATCCAGGAAACTGGCTTCTACCTCAGTAGGACAATTCCAAGTTGCTTCGTGCGTCGCACGTGGGGTTTATTTAGTTATAAACTCATTAATTTTATTTATTTATTAATATTATTTTTGAAAGTAAAAACAACAATAGGGTTAATTGCATTAGGACCCATTTAGATTATTAGTCAAATATTAAAGTGTTATTTAAAATGATGTGACCTTAAGCTTAATAATGTGAGCGTCATCACAACTTGCTTCAAAACCTAACTTGATAATTCTAATTTTCTAATTAATCAAACTTTATATAGTAAACAAAACATAAAATCATGAGTCTTTTTCAGTAGTCTCTCGATAACCTTTTTTTTTTTTTTTTTGTCTAATATTCAACATTTTCTCTTTTATTGACTTATCATGAATTTCATGATCGCATTATTGTCCTTGTAGATATAAATGTATTTTAATGTGTTAGAATTTTGTTTGGTGTGTGTGGCGTTTTTTTTTTATGATGTAAAAATGTATGTTTATTTACGTCATTTTTTATAACTATTTTGCATTCTTAAAAATTGGAGTTTTATAAGACTATTTTGTTTAATGATAATTAAATATTGTTTTAGTTCCGGAATAGAATAACTTTCATGTTTATATATATATATATATTTTTGAGAAAATGTTTATATTTGTTTCTTAGGGATATGTTGGATTGGTTGCACCTGACGGAAAAAATGTGACAGCAATGGACGGCAATCGTCAGCAATGTAACCTGCAAAACAGAAACTCGTGAAAGGCTGAGTCGTGGAGCTCGCTCTCTTTAAGACGTTTCATGGCTTTGCCCAAAGTGCAAGCATTTTAGAAATAGATTGCCACGCCGTCCTACGGATAAAACAACCCAGAAGAAAACTCTGTCTCTATCGGAACTGCACTAGTAACGATTAGAATAACCACACCCTTTGATTGCTCAGAAAACGAGAAACAAGAAATAATAGAAAGCTGAAGAATGTGAGAGAGGAGAAGGTAGGAACAATTTTGTTCTGTGTTCTCAACTAGTGAAGATGCCAGATTTATATAGGCCCTGAAGGCCAACAGATGCACGCGGGACGAGCTCTCGACCATAGAACGTGTGCTGCGAGGTGAGCGCTCGTCCACAGAATATGCGCCGCGAAAAGGGCGCGTGCACATGGATCGAACCGGCTGACCGACGGTGGACTGGAAGAACCAGACCGACTGAGGGGCAAAACGATAATAAGATAAATATTATTATTTTATTTAAAAAAATAATAAAATAAAGTAAAATTTATTTTATTTACACCTCACTTCACCTACCCCACGACGGCGCGAGGAGAAGCCACCAAGCCCACAATGACCTATCTCCTTACCCCTCTAAAACATGGGTACCCCTTAGGGCCAAACCCAATGTTGAAGGAGAGTAAATAAGGAAAAAATCCCATTGCTTACTTAAATAATATGAGATTCTCACCTCTCCCAAACTTTCATTTTCTCTAAAGACAAAACTTTCTCTTTTTTTTTTAACAAAATTTTCACCAACAGAATACCATTTCATTTTGAATTATCTACTCTTAAAATTATGTTTGCTTTATTTCAATTTTTAAAGCCAGTTCACATTACTTTTTAATATACATTTGAATTCTAAATTAAATTTAAAATACAAAAATGAGTTCTTAAAAATTATTATTATTATTTTCGCTTTTAAAATTTGACTTACAGATTATAAAAACCTTTTAAAAAATATGTAACAAAACAAATATATTAATTACCTAAGTGGAAGTAATATTTATAAATATTTGAGAAGTAAAAAATAAAAAACAAAATAATTATCCAACTATACTTTTTTCTCAATTAAAAAGTATCGTTTAATAAATAAATTGAAAACTTATTTGCACTAAGAACAAGAATATTATGAAAATATTCAAAGAATAAAAGATAAGAACGGTTTAAGGGCTAACTAGATGTATTTTTTCATTAAAAAACTATAACATAAGCACTATTAAAACCTTAAGATTCTGTCTCGTTTAATAAAGAAAAAAATTTAAGAAGATTCTCTTTTATCAATATCTCTAATTTATGCTTTATTTAAATAGTGGTTCATATATATATATATATATATATTTAGTTATGCCGTAATTTCAATTTTGATTCATTTTAGTCTTTTATTTCTTTAAAATTTTTTTAGTAATTAAACTCTTAAAATGTTTATTTTAATCAAATGAAGTAGAAAGAAAATAAAATGATTTAAATGATTCCATTTTAAAAATACAATAACCAAAATAAATATTTTGAAATCACTAAAATTTAAATGAACTAAAGTTGTAACCAAGATTTAAAATATCGATGTCGATGGAAATATCGAAATCCTAATTTTATAAAAATATCGATGGAAATATCGATAAATTATCGATTTCGACGGATATTTATGAAAAATTATAAAAATAAAAAATTATAAAAAAATTAATTTAGTAAATAAACATTTTTATTATTTTTAAATAAGTAAACGTGTCTATTATTTATATTATATTTATATTAGTGGCATTTTGATGCTTGTTCTTTTGTGTTTAGTAGATTTTTCTACGATATAATGGAAATATCGATTCACCCCTCATTTCGATATTGAACTTATGGAAACGTGAAAATATCGATGGAAATTTAAAATTATGGTTGTAACTAAAGTTAAAAGTAGATAGAAACAATATTCAAACCTTAAATATTGGACAAATATTATTTGAAATGAAAAATATATTAATTTTTTTTAAGGAGTGATTTAGGGTGGCTAAGGTATTTATTTTATTTTATTTTTGATGGCTAAAGTATTTTAATAAGTGGGTCATTATAAAATTTATTTCAAAGAAAAAGTGTGGCTCATTATAAATAGAAACAAGAGAATCCATGCACTAAAGGACATATGCCCCACAAAAAAAAAAGCATTAAAAAAGAAAAGAAAGAATAATAAAATAAAAAACAAATAAAAGCACTATCGGTTTAATTGTATTTTCTAATTTAATTGTCCCCCAAAACTTGCAGACTTAAAAAAGCTTTTAGAAAACAAATTGCAGTGTGTAATTGGATGCACATTGGTCAGGTTTATCTTTTTTATATTTTTAATTATATATTCTATTTTGAAATAACATTTATTTTAATGGTAGCTACTATGAATAATATATTGTATAGCCGTGGAAGATAAGCTTTCGTTATAAATTAATACTCATACGAGAATCTAACGATCTATAACTAAATTATTCTCTTATTTTCTTTCATATATATATATATATTCTAAGTCCATCTTGTGATTTAACTTAACAATATTATAATTTATAAATGCCTTGTTTGTTAGTGATATTGTTATCATTTTTTTCATGTTAAAGAAAATTATAATTTACTTTCCTTTTCAATATTTTTTTTTATCGTGTTTTTTTTTGTTAGTGTCTATTTAAACTTTCATTCACCTTAGTAGATTATTATTCAATATATTTTAATTTTGCTAATTATTTAATAAAATACACAAAAATAATATTTAATTTTTTTTTTTAGTTTTGAAAAACATTTTTTTATAAAAAATACAAAAACATCATTATTAATATTTATATTCATATTGTTAACTAGTTTTATAGAAAAACATATATGGTATTATTTGAGGAATATCCATTGACTTTTAAGAACTCTCTTAAATATGAGGAACTTTTCTACGGTAGTACTCTACTCTCTTTGTTCACATTATAAATTTGACTTCATAATATTTGTGAACTTCATATTAATATAAGTAGGTCTCATCCTATTTTTAAAAGCACGTTGACATGACATACAACAAATGGAGGTGGTATAGAAAGTCCAGACTACCGTAGTATAGGAAATTTTTCCTTAAATATGATGTAGGCTTTAATTCTTAATTTTACTTAATTGTTTAGTAATATTTATTTTATTCTCTTATTATTATTATTATTTTTAGACACTTGGTAATATTTATTGGGACATTTTAATGAAATTTAGAAATAAAAGCACATCTTATAAATATCAAGAATAGCACTTTACTCATATTCAATATGGGGAATTGGAAAGCACGAGAACTTTTCAATTTTGTGTAAAGCAAGAGAATAAAACTCCATATCATAATATTTTATTTTTAAACTTTATGTTTTGTTTTTTCATCGTTTCCTTATCATAATTTAGAACTTTCAAATATATTAAAACTAAATAAGTTTTTTTATAATTTCTTTTATGTTTTCAAAATTAAACTTGGTTCCTAAAATATAATAGTAAAAAATAAATAACAAAATAAAAAATTGGAGAATTTTTAAAAATAGAAAAATAAGAAAAACTATCTACAAAATTTTTAGATAGTTGTGATAGACGCTAAGTCTATCAGGGTCTATCAATAATAGAAATGATAGAAGTCTACTACTAATAGATGCTGACAGAAGTCTATCGATATCTATTAGTATTTTTTTTGTTTACTATTTTCTGTAAATAGTTTGACATTTTTTTATTTGTAAAAATTTCTCTAAAAAATTTAAACCAAAATAAATAATATTTATAAGTTTAATTTTAAATAATAATAATAATTATCAAACACATTATTTTTTTTTTTTTTTTTTGAGAAAAATATCGAACCACATCTTGATTATATAAATTTGGTTTTATATCACCTTAATAAAGTGGGCATAATTTTACCAGTTTAGATTCCGTAAACCTATATATCAAATATAGTCTTGACCTAGTCAACCTTAAGTTATATAAAGCCTATCACGTGGGTCAAATAGCTTTCTAATGTACAAAATTTCAATAAAAAAGTTTTAACCTATAAATTAAAATTATTTTAAATTCTATTTTTTTCACAAAACTTTCAATTTTATTTTATTTTAGCTTATAAACTTTCAAAAGCATTTTTTAAGTCCAGTCTTTAGATATTTTGGTTGTCATTATAATCTTGCTCTTAATTATTTAATACACACGAATAATAATATAACTTCGAATATGTCTCTTAACGTGCTAACTTGAGAATAATATAACTTCAAATATGTCTCTTAGCATGCTAACTTGTGAATACATTAGAGCCACATATATTGACTTAAATGAATATTAGAAAAGGTATTAAATTGCAAAATAATACCAAATAACCAAAATGAATAGTTATTTGAAAGTTAAAGACATATAAAAGAGATCTTTGAATAGAATAAACTCAAAAAATTCAAAGACTATATACTTAAAGACGTATATAATAGTCTAAGCGAATCATCATGGGATAACCTAGTGGTAGTGGGAACATAAGAAAAAAGGCCAAAGAATTAAGAGGTCATATGTTAAATTCATAGTGGCCACCTACCTAGGATTTAATAATATCCTACGGATTTCCTTAACACTCAAATGTTGTAGGGTCAGGCGGGTTGTCTTGTAGAGTTAGACAGGTTGTCCTGTGAGATTAGTCGAGGTGCACGTAAGCTGGCCCAGACACTCACGGATGTCAAAAAGAAAAAAAATAGTCTAAGCGAGTTAGTGTTAACTTCATATCATGTTTAATCTAAATATATAGTTCAACTGATTAAGATCAATCTGAACATAACTCAACTGATTAAGAAGATAGTTCAAATCTCTCCCTAATAAAGAAAAAAAAAAGGAGAGCTTAGTGAGTTTGCATATCTATTGATGAGTTGAAAAGTCAAAGAACATGGCTAACAATTTTATTCCAATTAATTACCAAATTGGTAAGAAAATGGAAAATGGTAACATGATTGGTCGGATCAGTCAAAGTCTTATATATTGGTATTTGGTTTGACTTTGACTAATCATTAGGAAGAATACAAGAAACAGAACACCCACTTTTTCCTCAACATTTTGTCCAAAGAGATTATATTGAGAGTTCTTTCTCTCAATTAATTTCTTCTCATTGATTTTGTTTCATCCATAACTTTTCCATTCCATGTACTTAATTTTCTCCATTTCCTTTTCAGCCTTAAAAAAAAATGTCCCATCCATTATTTTTAATTTCCCTTTTCCACACCATCAAGAAAATGAGAGGTGTTTAGATCATATAGATATATGTATATATACATTGAACTTTAATTACTTTGCCTTTCATCTCTCCCTTTTCAAATGTTTTTGTTTTTCTAAGTTTTGAATCTTCTCAATTTGTTATTGATTTTGACACCGTTTATTAATCTTATTATATGCACGTGATCTTAAAATACTTGTCTTATTCGTAACATCAATTAATTAGTGTGGATGTTTGAAATGTTGATGCCTCGATAAATATTGATGAAAATTTAGTACCTACTTAAGATAAATGATTTATTTGATATCTAACATAAAAGTCTAAAACAATGTTTTTTTTTTTAATATAAAGTTTACCGATTAAATAGAAATTTGGAGAGGGGACAAAGGTTTTTTTTTTTTCTTGCTTTTTTGAGTTCAACCATGCGTGGGGTAGGTAGTTAGAATATATGGCCTCTTAATCGATAATACATACTTTATATCAAGCTGAACTCCACTTATGTTAACAAGTACAAAAAGTTGAACTAATATGATAAAGTTAAGAACTACGCTAGGACTTAAAAGATTTATTTATTTATTTTTATCGATACACAATTATCAATTCAGTTCATAAGATTTCATTGGTTTAATATTTTTTTTAATCTTTCCTAGTTCTATCATGTTAGTTGCATTTTTGAAAAGAATAAAAAATAAAGATGGTAAAAAGAATTTCATTTCAAGAATAAAATTATTTATAGATAATTACATATCTATCACATAATCCTATACTTTGCCTAATTTGCAAATTGTATATCTAAATTCTTTAAAAGAAACAAAAAATTTAGACGCTTTTATTGTTTGAAAATCTAAAAACTATACTCGTTAATTTATTTTTAACCATCTTTGTTACATATAATTTAGGGTCCATTTAAATTGATTATCTAAGTGTTTATAAATTTTTTTTTCCATTATAAATACTTAAAAGGGATGTTTGGGGTGAGGAGTGAACTAGTGAAGAGAAAGAAGTTATGAAATCTAGGGAGTTGTAAACTCCTAAGACCTATACTGTAAAGAGTTGATAAGATATAAAGTTATAGTTTTTAGTAATAGGACCTACCAACTCTTTGGGCGAAAGGAGGAGTGGAGTTTAATACTCCTACTTCCCAACTCCTTGAGCCAAATACACTTGAGTCAATCCAAACAGATCTTTATTCTATGTGTGGGATACATAATAATTTTGTAATATTTTTAATTGAAATAAAGATATGATTTATGCTTAAATCATCTTTGTTAATGTATGTAGATTGCTATTACTTGGTTGGTTAAGAAAAAAAGATTTAGAAAAATGTGGCCTCAAAAGTCTACATGAGTATATGGTGATATGCCATAGTCACCTTTGATTATTTTTGTGTGATAACAAGTATGAATGAGAATATCCTAAAACTTTGACCACAAAAGAGTTAGACCATTAATTCCATCCTAAACATGACTACTAAATATATGTTTGTGTGTGTGTATATATTAGTTAAATAGTATGTATATATAATCATTATAAAAGGTGGCTTCAATATTAATTCCATCCTAATTAAACATGAATAATAGTAAATGTGTGTGTATATATTTTGAGTAACAGTGTATATATACTATCTATACTATATATAAAAGGGGTAAAATAGAGATATTTTTTACCATTTTGCCTCTCATTCTTAAACATATACCTATTATAACCTTAAATTTTTTTTTTTTTTTTTTTTTTTTTTTTTTTTTTTTTTTATGAAATTAGATTTATAGTTAGTTTTTTATTCAATTCACACCCTTTCGTGAATAGTTAGTTAATGATTTTATTCTCACATATTTCAATAGATGTAACGTGCTTAAATCGATGAGATGACTTCTTTCTTCACCCTTCCTTCACCGTCTTGTCCGTCGCTCCCACAAGTTCTTCGCTGTCTCCCATGTCTTTATCTTAAATTCTATTGCTGGTCTTCTGATTTTTTTCTTTGATACATGCCCTACTATGTTCCCTTAATTTTGGATGGATTTACATATACTCTCTCAACCTCTGCTTTTCTCTATTTCTTTCTCTTTAGGTACTTATCATTTCCTTTTAATCTTTTTCATTCTTTTTCTTTTTTGATTTGTATTTGGATTTATTTTCATGTAACATCCAATCAGGTTGAAAGACAGCTTTGAAAATCTATTAATGTATTTTTTCATGTAGAGATAATATTGTTATTTCATCCCTAAATCTTTATGTATTTTTGTTTAATTTTTTTGACTTTTCACCTTTTCAATTCTTTTTCTTGATACGTGTTTGAGTTAATTTTTAGGTTAACATTCAATCATGTCAAAAGTTATTGAGAATCCATTAATTTTATTTCTCCATTTAAAAGTAATGTTGTTATTTCAAACTCTAAATATCTTAGCATTTTTGTTTAATCTTTTAGATTTTAGATTTGTATAGATTTAAATTGTGTTGGAGAGCAAATTGGCTTTTTTTCTCGTTAATAAAGATTCCTAGCTATTGAAATTAATGTTTTTTTTTGTTAGATCTTAATTAGATGGAGGTTCATTTGCTTATGAAAAGTCAAAAGACGACCTTGAAAATCCATTAACTTATTTATTTTTTTACATTCAATCATGTGAAAAGGCAACCTTGCGAATTCATTAATTTATTTTCTCAATGTAGAGGTAATGTTGTTATTTCAATCTTTACGCATTTTTGTTTTGATTTTTTAGTTTTTTATTGAATGTAACACTAAAATCTTTTATTTGCATGGATGCAGATTGTGTTTGAGAGAAAACTAAATATTTTTCGTTAAATCTTTCACATGTATCCATTATTTTTTAAATTAACTTTTTAGATTCCTAGACATTGAAATTAAACACGTAAATGAGTTTTTTTTTTTTTTTTTTTTTTTTTTTTTTTTTTTGATTCTTAAATAGATGAAGATACATTTGATTAAACTAGATTTTTTCAAGAAAAGAAAATAAAAATGAGTAGCATGATCTAAAATGAAAATCTCAGAATAAGACAATGAAGTAAAATAATCATAAATAGAAATTAAATATAATATAGTTTGATTTGCCAAATTAACATATTTCTATCAATGTTGTAGTTTTTTTTTTTTTGTTCTTTGTGTAATGAGACATTTTTGTAAAAAAATATAATTAAGAGGATATGCAACTTTGATTTTGTCATTTAAGTGAAGCAATTGAATTAGATATTAAAATATTTTTTCTTTTATGTTTTTATGCATTTAAATAGTTTTCTAGAATGAGTTGTTTGTTAATTGCTTTAGAAGGGATTGTGTAAGATAGCTCCTAAAAGTAGCTATTTTAGTATTTCTAATCTCGCTCGTTTATAATGTTTAATGTGCTCAACTGTCTATATTTGTAGAATCTCGAGCATTTCATGCATTTCGGAGCCTTAAGGATTGTTTAGAGTTAATTTGGAGAAATTAGAAACTATACCGAACATCCATGCTTAAAAGAGTGAAGGAAAAAGGATAAATTGCTCCAAGGAGGTCTGGCCTATGCCCACCACGACACTGTCGACATAAGGCAACACACGAGCCGATTCTACATTGCGCTGTCTTCTGGCGCCGTAGTAGCTCCCAACGTGCTATGCAGCAATGCATGCACACGACAATGCTGTCGTATTTTTAGAGCGTGTGCATGGGCCAGTGCCGCAATGTTGCAACAACTTGGCCATAGAACCGCAATGTAACTTATAGGGCTGCAACGCTACCCCAAGTTTTATAAATCCTTCTCTTCTCATTTTAGGGTTTTCATGAAGAGGAAGTGGGAGATTCATGGAGGAGCTTGAGATACATTCTTGTTCTTATATTTATTCTTCCTTTCTAGTAGTTTAGGCTTTTATTTTGGGTTGTAATCTAACATTGGAAGATGCTCAACCTTGTCTACATCGTCACAACTTGTGGTAAAGATTAGTTCTCTAGTTTAAGAGTAGGAAATCTGATGTGTATTTTGTGAGAACTGAGGTTGTGGTTTATTTTGATATGTATTTGTGAATGGATTGACGCCCAAGACCCAGTGTATGTCTTTAGCTATAGATTTAAGTTTGAACATTTCCCCAATGTTTTGTCTCGCTTTAATCATCATAGTAGCAAAAGTTGAATCTATGTATGTTCGAGCTATAGGCTATCCATAGATCCTTCATGCATGCTCAACTAAAGTTCAAAGAATAAACCAGTTAGTTAATTAAGCTATCCAATTAATTAATCATTTCAATGGAACCCTTAACCTTAATGCAAATATTTGAATCTTATATAGATGCTATCCAATAGAACAAATGCATTATTTAGTTAGGGCTTTGATCTTAATTAATAGTTAGGGCACTTGCTTGGTTCTTCCAACGAGTTCGCAGTTTGCTACGCGAACGAGTTGGTTGAGTTGAGTAAGTTGATGTGTGCTTGCTAATCAAATGTATGTTTTTATATGAAATTCAATGATTGAATTGCATTGTATTACCACATGCTCCTAGACTAGATTAATCCAATCTTAGGTTACATTTACCGCTTTTATTTGATGGAGGATTATGACAACCTTCCTGTGGACTTATAAGTCATTTAAAGAAATAATTTTTTTAATAAATTTAAAGTAATAATTATTAGCTAGCCATTATTATTTTTTTTAGAACACATTACTTCTTCTTTTTTGATATCAACAGAGCATTTGAGAATATTAGAAAGATATTAGATAAAAATTAATTTAACTTCCTTGATTTTAGTTTTAATGTGTACTATTCATTTTTTATTTTTCATTTTCACAATTCTATTGTGTTTCAATGATTGTTTTTTCATTCTTCCTTCATTTTTCTTTCTACAGTATAAACTTTATTGTATTTGGTTTTGACAACATAAATTTATAGATACGTTAGGCTCTTTTTAACTTTTTTTTTTAATAATAAAATAGAACAACATTATAATTTTATTCACATAGAAATATTGTATTATTTAGAAGGGCTCTTTTCATATATAGCAAAATGGAAAACTTATTTACAAATATAACAAAATGATATAAAGTGACTTATAAAATTATAATGTGAAAACAGCTATGGTGTGAAAATATATATAGCAAAATGGAAAACTTATTTACAAATATAGCCAAACTATTTCATTTTTCTATATTTAAAAAAGTCCTAAAAATTGTCTCAAAAATTTTCAACAACATTCAAATATCTCATATACATTGTAAATTAATTTGAAGCAACATTCAAATATACATTGTAAATTAATTTGAAGCAACATTCAAATATCTCATATACATTGTAAATTAATTTGAAGCAAGAAATATATAATTTTAGACATTATTTTTAAATTACTTCCTTTCATGTCAAATATTTACTAATTGAACTCAATGAATATATTGATTCAAAATTTTATATTAATGAAATCACAACTTAAAATATATTATAAAAATTTATGTCAAAAATTTTTTAAGCCACGTTTATCGCATGTATCTTCCAACTAGTTATTAAAAAACATGACATTAAAATAATAATTATTACAAATCATTTTTGTTTGTATTATATAGGTTGTTCTACTTTATGTTTTGAAATTAATAAAATAGCGAATATATCACTTATTAATAATTAAAATCAATTAAGTAAAGAAGTTAAAAATCTTACCAACATATTGAGTTTTTTTTTTTTTTTTTTTTTTTTTTTTTTTTTTTAAATTTTTATTACAGTAGAGTTCAAGTACTTTTTATTTCTTAAAAAAACAAAAACGTATGGTAAAAATTTTCTTAAATTTTTAAATTGAAAAAAAATGAAAAAAAGTGAGAATTCTATATTGGTTAGGACAACGAGGGATACCTCTTTATTTACTTGTACCTTTCTTTGTGAGTTTGGGAGATAGGCAAATGAAGACTTAATGTACTTTTCATGTGCCATTTTATTATTAATTTTTTTAATATGTTTTTAATTAATTAATCTCCTTAATCCGTTTTTGTCCATTCAAATTGTTGACCGATTGATGCGCTCGTTCTTCCACTTTGTCTGTTCGGTTTGCACTTCACGCGCATGTTCCTCGACTGTGCGCATTCACCATTGGCCTTTGAGACCTATAAATTGAATAAGTTCTTCACTTTCTCCCTTGTTCTTTTTCTCAACAAAATATTTTTTCCCAACTTTTCGAGCAATTACAGAAAGGGTGTGAGCATTCCAATTGGATTCTGGTGCAGTTTCGATCGAGACAGATTCCATTTGGGCTGTTTTATCTTGGAGACATCGTGGCTTACTGATCAAACTGCTTGCACAAAGGGTAGAGCCTCGAAACGTCTTAAAGAGAGTTTGATTCGCGACTCAGCCTCTCACAGTTTTTGTTTTGCAGGTTTTGTAGGCTGCTTCCAATTCCTGACTATTCGACGTTCGTATCAATCATCTTTCACCCGATAGTCATTTTCAACAAAACGAAACACTTCTTTTTTTTCTTGGAAGAATCAAATACAGAACTCTTAAAATATCATTATTAAGGAAATTTAAAAAACAAATCTACAATAATATTTTAAGGACCTAAAATATATCTAGTCTAATATCATTTCATTCACGAATCTTTATAAATTTATGTGACATCAAACTTGACGTAAATAGATAAAACATGGACAAAGTATTAAAAAGAGAAAAAATATATAAGATAAAAACTGAAAAATATTATTTTAGGTGGATAATGCAAAGCATATTTTATTTTTTAGCTGTCGACAGACAATAATGTTCAAAACAATTTCTCTTTGAACTTAATTATTATAATTAATAAATGCGATTATAATTAAAAACATCGTTATAAAGTTGAATTATTCAAAAAGAAAAAGGTTGAAATTCAAAGTTATCAGCTCAAAGCCCCAAACCCACCAAAATACATTTATATATGCATGAATGGAATCTAGTCGAGAATTTTTCAATAATATTTATTTCCTTAATATGCCTTTTTTATTTTATGTATATTTTTTTTAATAAAAAATTTAATTGTTTCTTTTTAATTTTTGCCCCTCTTGTTGACTGCTCCAATATAATATTTAAGTGTGAGCGCCAGCATAGTGAAATGATAAGTCAGCAGATGTTGTGTCTAACACATAACACATGTTTTTTTTTTTTTCCTCTGTGAGTGTCTGAATCAATTTACTCATATCTCGACTAATTTTATTATCAATTTACGCATATCTCAACTAATTTCATTGGATAATTCGTCTGACTCCACAATATTTGAGTGTCAAGAAAATTTGTAGGATATTAAATCCTATGTAGGTGTTAAAGAAACTCGAAGGATTTTAAATCTTATGTAAGTGACGACCATAGATTGAACCTATGACTTCGTAACTCATTATCAAAGTCATGCCTCCTATTTACATCTAAGCAAGTTCTAACGTAACACATACTAATTATTATTATTATTATTTGAGACACAATAATAACACACATGTTTATGTTAAGTGGACATGAACATTTTTAGGTTTATTTCAACATATCAATTTTAATTTATATATTTTAAATGGTTAAATTATAAGTTAGGTCCTAAACTTTCAAGTCTGTATTTATTTAGTGCTAAAAAATATTTGTGTTCATTTGGTCTATAAACTTTAAGGAAGGTTTAATAAGTGTCTTTAGCATTTAAAAAAGTCTAGTAGGTCTCTCAACATTCATATTTAATTTTTTAAATAAATTAAAGAACCAAAAATTGAAGATTTAAAAATTTATAGAGACCAAAATAGATAAAAACTATATATATATATATATATATATATTTCGCCTCCTCAAAACTTTTGGAAATTTTTATATAGAAAAGTCGAAGAAGTAATTAAGTAAATGAGTTGTTTTCAAATATAGAAAAATAAGTCAAACTATTTATAAATATAGAAAAATTTTATTGTCTATCAGCGATAGACCGCGATAGAACTATCGCGGTTCGCTTAAGCAATGAAATTCTATCTCAGTCTATCACTGTTAAATAGTAAAAAATTTCTATATTTATAAATAGTGTTTGTAATAATTTCTCTAAGTAAATATGTAATTTTATTTCTAGGTGGGCTTGTACTAATTTAAATTAGTTTTTTTTAGTATTTTAAAATATCTTTCCAAGTCTTCTTCGGTGCTTTAGTTTTTGTCCAATCAAGTATTTATTACCTAAGTATTAATATTCATTATTTAGAAAATGATTTAGCTTTAACACAAATATTTATTTTTTTTAAAGTTCAAAATAAAGATTTAAATATTTGACCTTCTAATTTGAATACATAATTTTAACCAACAAATTAGGCTAGGAGTTGACTAAAATATATATATATATATATATATACATATTTGTTGATTAAGTAATATTTATTTGTTAGGTTGAACTTAATTTAGTGGTAATTTACCTGCATTTTTTTTTAGGTTGGAAATTTGATCTCAAATTTGCGCCTTAGTGAAAATTTAAACCTTTAATCTCAAAGCAAGTAGGTAGATCATATCTTAATCATTGAATTTTATTTGTTGGACGATAAATTTTATTATGAATTGTTTTCAAATATAAAAAAATGAGCCAAATTATTTACAAATATAGAAAAATTTAACTATCTATCCGTGCCAGAGAGTCTATCGCAGTTTATCGCTGATAGATTGTTAAATTTTTCTATATTTATAAATAGTTTGATATTTTTTCTATTTTTAATAATTTTTCTTTTATTATTCTATTTAATTATTGCGGTCTTTGAAACTAAAATCACTAATATTAATTGATAAGGTTTTAACAATTAACTTTAACAACCATTCTAAATAGATTTTGTTAAAGAAAATTATTGCTTAATTATATTTTTTTTTTGTATTTTTTTTCTTTTATTTTCCTTTGTTGAGTCTATTGTTGGATCTATTGTGTTTATTTATTCTGTAATTTTTTGTATTCTAATTAAGTTATTATTAAAGAATATATATAATCTTCACAGATATTTAGATATTAAGAGAAATAGATTTATAAAATTTTTGGGTAAATAAAATTAGTATATTTGTTAGGGAGAGAAAAATGAAAAATAAAAGCCAAAAAGCTTGAAGATAAAATGTCGTTATTAAATTATTAAAAGTAAAGTGTACAAATTAGAAAATGCCAACAAAAAAGACATTAATTCATGTGTTATATTTATTTATTTCAGAAAAAATGTGTCTTTATTAATTGACCATAGAATTTCTTGCTATTTGCAATATTTATAATGTGCCAAGTCAATATTTTGTGGCCAAATTGGGCTTCTTTTTCCATTTATTTTTCATGCAATGTATTTAAAGAATATTAAAACAACAATATTTGATCTTATACATGTTCAATAAAATGACATATTAGATCAATTTGGACAAGTTTAGTCGAATAAGGACAAACCAATACCTTAAAGACCAAGTTAAAAATATCTAACAGATCTACTATTGGCTCGATCCCTCAACTCTATAAAAGGATAAAAATATCCATTATTGAAATGTCAAAATATATATATATATAATATATATATATATATATATATTATATATATGAAAGGGTTCGATATCGATATTAAATATCAATAGATATCTCCAACATTTTTTATTAATACTTGTAAAATATAAAACATGTCATCTATTTAATCTAATATGAACATAAATACTAATAACAATATCCATGACTTAGTTTGAGTGTAAAAATAGCTTAATTATTAATTTAAATAAATTTTATAAAATTCGTGATTTATAGAAATATCCGTTGATATCGATACTGTCAATATATCTGTGAAATTGAAATGTTGATATCAATATCGACATCGATATTTTAATTCTTGACTGTATCAATAATTCTTAAAAATAATTTTTTAGCACTTTAAAATAACAATTTCTTAATATAAATTGAAATTGAGTTGTTAATTTTAATTCATTATATGATAATAATTAAATAAAATTTTTACATATTAACATTTTACTTAGTTATTTTTAGAAAAAAATTTAAATAATTGACCTAGTTATTTTTTTAAAAAAATTTAAATAATTGATCCAAGTAACTCGTACTAACCGAATCTAAATGTTTCAGGGTTTAGTTGGGTTAGATTCAATATTTAATAAGAATTATTTGGATTGAAGAAATTTACCACTTGAATAATTAGGTTAGTCTAAAATGTGCTTCAATCTAACTCAACCCAACCCACGGACACTTCATTCTTTCTTTTTTCTTTTTTTACTTATTTAGGAAGTGTTACATAATAATAGTTTTTCTTACTCTTTGGTTGGACTTTGGGAGAAAAAATAATTTTATTTAGATAACATTGAATTGATTTTAAATAGAATTAAAGTAAAAATAATCCTAAATTACTCGTGAATAGTTTAAATTGATTTACTTAGAAAAGTTTAGAGTGTTTCTATTAATACAATTATCATTAGTTTGAGACTTTAGTTGATATAACCGGTATAAATTGATTTCTTCTCATTTTTTAAAAAAAGTTTTTGAAAATTTAATTACATAAAAGAAACTACAAATCTTATAGAGCTATTTTCAACTATAGAAAAATGAGTCAAACTATTTATAAATATAAATTTTTTTTTTATTGTCTATCAGGGATAGACTGCAATAAAATTGTATCGCTTGAGCGATAGACAACGATAGAATTCTATCGCGGTCTATCACTAATAGACAGTAAAAATTTTCTAATTTGTAAATAGTTTGATATTTTTTTTGTTTATAGTAATTTCCCTAAATAGTATAAAACAACAATGTTTAACTTAAAAAATAAATATTTGGACAAATTGTAAAATTCACCTTAAAGTATGGTGGTTGTTGCAATTAAATTCTCAAACTTTCAATTATAAAAATTGAGGTATATTAATTATTTAATGAATAGTAAAATATAACTAATTATATATATATATATATATATATTATATATATATAGAAAAAGATAATGAAACTTGAAATAATAAGTAAACTTTTTTCCCATGCATTATTATAAGATTGAAAAATTATTATAAATAGAAAAAAATATTAATAGAGAGTGAAAGTTTTCTATATTTATAAATAATTCGACTTATTTTTTTCATATTTAAAAACAATCATATTATTTATAAACTTCATTTTAAAAAATTAAAAATAAAAACACAATGCTTATCAAGGGCGGGGGGAGCCATCAAGTGGGGTATACATTTTTCTCTCCACTTGTTCTTGTCGAAATAATAACGTGCTAGAACTAGAGGATGAAATCATGAGGGTCGTGTTTATCATTGCTATTTCTTTATCACTTTTATTTTTTTTTAAATTCTAAATGGTAAAAAATATCCATGAAATTACTTTGGGCATTTGCTAAAAAAAAAACATTTTATCCTTTTAAAAGTTGCAATATTAACTTTTACCTTCTATAAATATTTCAAAACAATCATGGTTCACACGAGATTTTGACAAAAAGAATTTAATTCGTAAAAATGAACTTAATTTTATTGTTTTGTAGTATAAGTGTTATAATCTATAATTTTTATTATTTGATTCTTTCCCTCGAATGTATAAACTTTAATCCTTAAGCTTGTTGATCTTCTTGCATAATCGACCTTCGCGCTGAAATTAGCTTGTCGATCAATTTGGATCAGCCTTTGTTTGTTGATTGATTTGGATCAGTCTATGGCTTGTTGATCGGACTTTGGCTTGTTGATCAGTTTAGATCGACCTTTGGCTTACTGATTTGTGGAGTTTTTTTTTTTTTTTTTTTTTTGAGTTTGAAGAGATTGAATCTTCAACTTGTAGGTTGTGAAGAGACGATCAATTTATTAAAATCTTCAAGTCTTTGAGGAGATCATTCTTCAATTTGTAAATGGCAAAAAGACTATCAATTTGTTGAAGTAATCAAATCTTTGAGAAGATCAATCTTCAGTTTGTACATGACGAAGAGACAATCAATTTTTTGAAGAAGAGACAATTAGTCCGTTGAAGAAGAGATGCTCAATTATTCATTGAAAAAGAGATGTTCATTTTGTTGAAGAAGAGACAATCGATTCATTGAAGAAGAGACGCTCGATTTGTTTAAGCCTTTTGGTGTTTGAATCTTCTAAATTATGAATACATTCTCTCCATTCTCTAACTTACGAACAATAAATAGATGTCTGAAGGCTTCTTCAATCAATGAATCAAATGATGGGCGACTTCCCCTATTTATAGAATTTTGAGAGACCCCATATAAGCTTGGGCTTGGTTGACATTGAACCTAACTTTTGGGCTTGAACTTAATTTAATCTTTTTTTAATAGATTTTTATTTAAGTTTGACCAAATTTATTTTAATAAATTCGGGTTGGCCCAATTGTCACATAACATAACTTGATTGGACAAACTGACATTGCCTGATGGATCAATGCTTAAAAGTGTCATTATTTGATTTGCCAACTTTCATGTCTTTAATTTTAACTTGAAGACACATGTAAATTTGTAATTGGTCTCAAATTTATCAATTCTTAATTTAAATTAATGACGTGACAATGTGTGATTGGCCGAAATTTCTTAATCAATAGTCACTTCAAATAAAAAAGCCGTTAGAATCTTGGACGAAAGTCGATGTACTGATATTTTTTTTTAGTATAATACCACTGAGGATGGGAGATCGAGCCTTCAATCTTTGGAGAAAGTCATGCTAATTACCGTACTGGTACTTCAAAGTTGTTCTTCCAAATTTAATCTTGGTAAGTATCCTAATCATCGCCACGTGGATTTTCTTCCAACATTTAAAAGATTTTTACTCAAAAAAAATAGTTCTACAAAAATAATATTTTTGATAGGAGCAAAGTTCAAGGTTTATTTATTTAATAGTTTAACCTATTCTTTATTTTATCGAGAATATTGCGTTTATTCATATTCAACCTTGGCTAAAAGTGTGATCGAATTTGTTTTGCATTATTGGCCTAAATTAATAATTTTGGACCTTCCAAAACTTAATTCGTCAAATTTTATTCAGATAGATCAAGAGGCAAAACGATGAATGACCTCTTTGAAGCCAGATTTGTAGCTTCATCTAGTACCAGGTCATGGTTTAATGTGTCCCACCATATAGTATTAAATGATAGTTGGTATGTCATTATTTCCACATGTGGATAAAATTCGACAAGAGAGAAGTGAATCGACATTTATCAAATATAAAAAACAAATAATAATAACTCAATACATTGTAACCTAGCATAAATATAATCTTGTAACAAGTGTTTTAATAAGAGGAATTTTTAAAAATAGAAAAATAAGGAAAACTATTTACACAAAATAGCAAAATTTGTAAATAGTTGTGATAGACGCTGATAGAAGTCTACCAGGGTCTATCAGTGATAGAAATGATAGAGGTATATCATGATAGATGTCTATCAATGTCTATCAGTATTGTATTTGCTATTTTCTGTAAATAGTTTGACATTTTTTCCATCGGTGAAAATTTCCCTTTTAATAATCCATTTAAAATGTGTAAAATGTTTATTATTAATTTAAATATAATTTTAACTTTTTTTAGAAAGATCTATCGACAACAACATTTTATCAATATTTTATCTATATTTTCATAAAATTGAGAACTCCAATATATATTTTTATCGACAACAACATTTTAAACCCGGGTCCAACATTTTAAAACTGGATCGCGAAATAATTAATCTCTCTTTATAACACCGTTAACTGAAGAAATTAACATTTCATAGGATAACCGTGTAACTCGATCTCAATCCTGAATGAGTTATGGACTCATGTCTATGAGGATAGTCCTTTGACTTGTATGGGTGAGAGTGGTCTGTGTCGCCAACTCAATATGCCTACCATCTTAGGGACTTGTCCAAGTAGGGAGCTGGGAATATAACTACACAAGATTGGGTTCACTCCTTCCCGCCTTTAGGGTAAGAAGATGAATTACTCTCTTAAGGATTGATTTCAGGTCTTGAACAATAAGACTTCACTCTCTCACTGGCCCGAGAGGGATTTAGTTTATAGTTGGACTATAAACTGATTGTTCATTAGAGGGATTAGTGGTACTTAAAGAATAAGAGGTAAATTATAAGGGTAAAATAGTAATTTTGACCTAACTGTAATTATGATCAATTCATGAAGGGTCAACTTAATAATCACAGTTATATCCATGGACACATAAATCAATGTTGATTAATTCAATTAAAGAGTTTAATTAATTAATTTTGAATCATTAGAACTTCTAATCTATAGGTCCATTAGGTCCTCTACTAGCTCACTAAAGGTAAAACAATGATTAATTAGTTTTAGATAAAATTTGAATTGTTCAAATTATATTAGGGAGAGTGCATTAACTGTATTACATACAATTAATATAATGTATATAGATACATTATAATATAAAGTTAATTTTGAATTAGATTCAAAATTGAACTTTATAATATGTGAGTATTAATGTTTGAATAAGATTCAAACATTAAATTAATATGTCATATGGTAAGAAAATTAAATGTTAATTATATAAGATATAATTAATATAATATATATATACATTATATTATAAAGTTAATTTTGAATCAGATTCAAAATTAAACTATACGAGAGAATAAAATATTTGAATAAGATTCAAATATTAAATAATACGAAGAGAAATGATCATAAATAATATTAAATAATACGAAGAGAAATGATCATAAATAGAAAAAAAATGAAACTATTTACGCATATGGAAAAAAAAGTGAGGGATAGGGCACACGCATCCAACGTTTTACACTTTTTAAAAGTTTCGCATCTACCCTTCTTTTTTTGAACTTCACACGCGTTTATTCTCGGCGATTACTTCCTTTCATCGGCTTCTTCGTTCTCGGCGAGTTCATGATTTTATTTTGTGATCGCTTCAGGATTCTTGTGATCGATGCCGGTCAGGTATGTTTGTGATCGCTTCAGGATTCTTCTTGTTCTTCTTCTTCTTCGCCGGTCAGATGTGATCGCTTTAAGGCTTCTTCTTCTGCTACTTCAAGGCTTCTTCTTCTTCTGCTTCAGGGCTTCTTCTACTTCATCTTCTTCTTCACAGTAATATATAGGCAAAACTATAGGAATATGTATTCATTCCTCTTGTTTTTCTTCTTCTTCATAGTAATATTTAGGCAAAACTACATATTCATTCCTCTTGTTTTTCTTCTTCTTCAGAGTAATATTTAGGCAAAACTATATATTCATTCCTCTTGTTTTTCTTCTTCTTTTTTGCACCATCTTCAACATTTTTCTTGTACAATCGATTAGAATTGTTCAGTTTCTTCTTCAATCTTTGATTAGAATGTTCTCCAAGATCACTTTTCATTTGATTATTCTATGTGATTGTTATTTCTTTCAACTGTTTGAGCTCGAATTGTGTGATATAAGGTGATAGAGTTCTATCATTGTTTATCTCTAATAGACTGTGATAGTGTTGTATTACTATGCCTCAACGATAGAATGTGATAGAAGTCTATCACAATCTATTTGCGATAGATTGTAATAGGTAGTTTGAATTCTATTTTTGAGTGTTTCTATAAGTGATATATAGAAATATCTTTCTATTAGTGATAGACATAGATATAACTCTATCTCTGCCTATCAGTGATAGACAATGAAAGAAATTAGTGATAGACTCGAATATATTAATGTTAGGGAAATATGAATTTTTTCTATTTTAAATTTGTTTGTATTATTTTTATTTGCGTTTCTATAATCTTCTTTCTATTCGATTGTTTAATTTTGTTTATAATTTTTTTTATGTGAACTTTATCTTTGTGCATCATTGATAGACAGAGATAGAAGTCTATCACTATCTATTAGTGATAGACATAAATAATTGATAGACATAAAGTTCTATCTCTGTCTATCACGAAAGACGGTGATAGAATTCTATCTATGTCTATGTGTAATAGATATTTTCACTAATCGTTTTCGATACAGTTTTTTTTATCTTTTGCAATATTATAATTTTTTTCATGTGAACTTTATCTTTGTGCATCATTGATAGTTAGAGATAGAATTTTATCACCATTTATCGTGATAAACAGAGATACAACGGTCTATTTTTGTCCATCAGCGATAGACAGTGATAGATATCTATCACAGTCTATCACTTTGTTTGTATTGGTTTGTGTTTGTATTTGTATTTGTATAATGTGCTGGTTCTTTTTCTTTTTTCAATCAGTTTATTTTTTTTCCTATTTTAGATTTGTTTGTATAATGTGCTGGTTCTTCTTCTTCTTTGATTGATTAAATTTGTTTGCAATTTTCTTCATGAAAACTTTGTCTGTCTATTAGTGATAGACAGAGATAGAAATCTATGTCTGTCTATCTATAATAGATATCTTCACTATTGTTTTCTTATACAATCTTTTTTGCTTTTTACAGTAATTTGATATTATTATTCAAGAACATTATCATCAACATATAAGGATTTTGTTCAACCTATTGGAGTTCATCCAGATTAGAGGGTTGTCGATGAAAACATTATAGTATTACCTTCTATTGTTAAACGTCAAGCAGAAAGACTTAAAAAAAAATAAAGAATCTTATATATAGGGGTGAAGCTAAAAGTTCATCAAAATGTAGTCGTTTTAATCACAAAGGTCACAATTCTAGGACTTGCAACCTTACTCCAATTAATCAATGATGTAATCATGATAGTTGCATATTTTTACTTGTATTGCCAAATTGATTGATATTATAGTTTATGAAAGTTATTTTTTAATTTATTCTATTATTGAGTTGTAAACAAATGGAATATTGTCTTTAAATCAATAAAAATACTTGAATGTATTTGTTTAGATTCATCTTTAATTGAACTATTTAATCAATAATAGACTCTATCAGTGATATACAATGATAGAAATCTATCATTGTCTATCACTGATAGACATTGATTGAAGTACGTTAAACTGATAGAAGTTGATAGGAGTTTTGAGAGTGATTACATTGATGAGTTAGGTTGATCAAATTAGTAAATTAATTGAATGCAAGATTATGGCTATTACAACAAATTAACTATTAGTGATAGATACTAATGGACTTCTATCACTGTGTATCAGTGATAAACAATGATGGACTTCTATCAGCGTCCATCTTTGATACACCATGATAGTGATCTATCTATGTCTATCACTGATTGACATTGGTATGAATTTTTTCAACATATATCTTGACAGAAGTTCATTCAACACTTATACTAAAACAATTGAGATTTTTTCGTTTTCAAGTATTGAATTTGAAGAAAATTCCATGTACAAGTGATAGAAGTTCTTTCAAGAAGAAAAGTAATTGAACCAAGTGGAAGTGTAACAAACTAACTATCAGTGATAAACATTAATACAAGTCTATCAGTGATAGACAATGATAGACTTCTATCAGTGTCTATCGGTGATAGACCATGATAGTAATCCTATCATTGATAAACACTGTAGTTTATTCAACATATATCCTAATAGAAGTTTATTCAACATATATACTCATAGCTGTGCAAGCAACAACTATGGACTAAAGCAATGGAGATAATCTTTTACAATGATAGACTTTGATAGAAGTCTATCAATGTTCTATCAGAAATATCATAAAAGCACAACACAACAACAAATATGAAATAGAAAATGATATCATATTGCACCATATCTTCCAAATGTCAGATAACATTAATTTTAGAATTTTGAAGATTTGTTGATCATCACTAGTAGAAACAAAATTCACAAATAAGTATTGTAGTCTTGGACTGATTGTAGCCTATCAAAGAAAAAGAAATGAGAAGAATCAACAAAGTGGAGAATAAGAAAAAGTAGTAGCAGTAGGGAAAGAAGAAGAAGATGAAGCAGTAAGCAAAGGTAGAAGAAGAACGAAGTTGATGAAGATCGAAGGGCGCACGATTTCTACTTTGATTAGATTTCAATGAAAAAGATTCGTTGGTGGGAGAAGATGAAGCACACGATTTCTACTTTTTCATTCGCACATGTCACATGAAGAATTAGGGCAATCATTCGACGTGATGAATCAAGGTAATTAATCGGTTTCAAGTTGTGGGCTTACGCACAATTAATTGGTAAGTAATCGGGTTGTACACTTTTCCTTGGCAAGGATAGCATGGCAAGCGTGGGCTTTTTTGGAATTTCACCTTGCTGTACATGGGCTGTAGTTGGGCTTTAACAAAATTTGTAAATTTTTCTATATGTATAAATATTTTAGTCCATTTTTTTATATTTGAAAAGACCCCTAATATGAATGAGATTCATATTTAAACTATAGATTGTGAGAGAAAAATACAATTAAATATGATTTAAATGTAATATTAATTAAATATATGATATTTAATTAGATTAATTAATATTTATTTAATTTAATTTAAGGGAAATAACGCTAAATAGAAAAAATATTAAACTATTTACAAATATAGAAAAATTTCACTGTCTATCAGTGATAGACCGCGATAGAATTCTATCGCTTTCTATCGCTCAAACAAATAAATTCTATCACTTGAGCAATAGAAAGCGATAGAATTCTATCGCAGTCTATCACTGATAGACTGTAAAATTTTTCTATATTTGTAAATAGTTTGACTTATTTTTCTATATTAAAACAACCCTTAATTTAATTTAATTTAATTTTAGTTAAAAGGTTGGTTAAGGGCCTCTCTCTAATGCAAAAAAACAGAATAGCGTATTCTGTAATGGTGAGTGAGCTTTTTTTCACCTAATTCTCTCTGAATTCCCTCCCAATTCTCAACACAGAAACATCAGAGAAAAGTTTTTTTCTCTGTAACTTCTACTTCCCTGAGATTCCAAAAGGGTTCCCACATAACCCAATCCTTACCAGAGAATAGCAGGGAAGACCCTTTTGTGGTGTTCTGTTCGAATTAGAAGTAGAATTGTTGAGATCGTGATCACAACGTGGATTAGGAAAACAATTGAAAAGGTTGTCTTCAAAGGTATTTTCTTTTCCTTTTAAATTCTTCTGTAAAAAGCATGTTGCAACTTTATGTTTGTTCTTGTTCTCTATTTTTATGGTTTTCCAAGTCGAATTACAATGGCACCGACGTTCATGCGCTTTCGCATTGGGATTCGATCCCTTCAGTAGCGCCAACCCATTGTTGTCTCTCAGGAATTTGCACCGTCCTTGTGCCGCACGAGCGCCGCTACGCCAGCCCATAGGGGTATTTTGGTCTTTTTGAGTCCCTTGAAGTTTCAGATGTTCCGATTAGCTCCAAATCAACTGCAAACGGCCTGAAAGATTCCAAAATGCAAGAATTACTTGAATTCCTACAAATATAATTATTTAATCACATTAAACATAACAAGCAAAGGGAATTAGAGACATAAAAATAGGTCTTTTAGAGAGCTATCAGGTATATATAAAAAAGTAACCCTTTTGTGAAAGCCAATTGTTTTTTTTCCCCTAATTATAGAGCCTAATACCCTTTACTACAACCGTACATACTTATTCTTTCTTTGGAAGTTTTGATCTTGCTTTATTAAAATCCCTTCTAACTTGCCAAAATGCATTCGATGCGGATGAAAAATGTGTTATGCGATGTGTTCCTCGCGTTAAGTTATAAGTAATTAGTTTATTTGACACGGTGAATGCAAGTTTTCCTACCCTAAACACAAGTATAAATTTAGAGGAACGTCCTTGTGAGTTCAAGGTCTAACACGGGGATTTTATGCACTGGTGATTAACTCTGCGCTAGATTTTTATGCGATGTATTGTAAAAAAATGTTGAGTTGGAATTTAATATAAATATAAACTAAACTACTAATTGCAACAACAAGAGAGAGATGCGATGAGTGTGTGTGAATGATGATGAATGTCAATGAGTTGCAATCTTGGTCAAGCAGGATGCGATGGGAGAAAAATCAATATAAGAATAGGGTTAAGAAGATTTCCTAGTATTTTCTTAACTAATGCATGAGACGCGTTTATCAACTTCTAAGATGGAAAACTGGCCTCTCGGCCTTTGTACCACATTTTGTCTTGTTTCTAAGATGTATGCGATGGTTGATTCAAGTGAAGATCTTACTTTATTTCTAAAGCAAGACTTCTTTATGCTTAATGCTATCTAAAGTTTCTTACTCTCTCAAGTAAGAACTCTTTTACTAAACCCTATCTCTCAACAAGTTTAAGCAAATGATTAAGCAAACATTAAACAATAAAATGTTTTACTCATGCATAGTTTGGAAAATACTTGTTCATTCTCCTTACCCATTAGAAAATTAGTTGCTCATAATGGAAGAAAAGATACCCATGGATGAATAAGAATGGAAATAGCTCATATTAATATCAAGAAAGGAAGAATCTTTCAATATCAAATCTTAATACAAAAATGAGCAATGTAAATAGAAACAAAAATGAAAATGTGGAGACAATTTCTTGATCCCTTCGACTTTGAATTGGTTGCTATCAACAAGCTTGCTTCAAGGATGAAGATAAACTCTCACTTTTCTAAGAAGAATTCTAAACTTTCACTTAGAATTCTGCAGGGAAAAGCTTGAGGGCTAGTAATGGTGGTTGCTTTCTCTTGAGAAAGTTGATCTCTCGACCAGACTAACTCCCTTCTTCATTCTTTGGGCTGACTATTTATAGGCGTCAAAAAGTGAAGCTTTGGACTTCTCTCCAATGAATTCACTGATAACACACATTTAATTCCATGCCCTATTGCGCCAACTATATCGCGTCACAGGTTCATTGGTTCTTCCGTGAATCTTTAAAATCAGCTGCTAACTTGCTCTGTAGATTTGACATTCACCGCCTATGATTTGTCATTTTTTCTCTTTATCACATCGCATAACGTAGTTTGCTACCAAGTTGGGCGCCTTCTCTTTTTGCATGCGATCACGGTTGCAACATTCTTCTAGAATTCATCTTTTTTTCATTCTTATCCTGCGATGAAACATGAAATTCTCCTAATTCTCATACTTTAATCACTTGTAAACAAATGATCACAAAACATGATTATTTGCTATAATTCATGTTATAATAATGCAATTTTCTTGTGAACTTCGCTAATTGCTTTGAATAAAAAGACAGAATAACTTGTATTTCTACAAGTTATCACATAACTCAACTGACATATAGATGCGTCAGCCAATAAAAAGTTTTGATTCAAATCATCCACTCTTATTGTACTAAAAAAAAATCCTTCTAGCTTCCGGTTAAAAATTATATATAGTATTTGAACTTTTAGTCAAATTCAAAAGTCCACGGTATAATTTTTAAAGTGAGAAAAATTGAAAATGAAATAATTATTGAGTCCATCTTCTTTTTATCACCTAGTATTATCTGTCTAGTGACAATTCAAACTCATATATCATGTGAAAGAACAAAGTGATTAAACTCTCTAAAGTGTTCCCACTTGTAACTGTCCATTTAGATGTCTTTGGGAACTTATTTTAGAAGACAACCGTATTATAATTGTATATAGTTTTCCACCATTAAATTTATAAGAGAAACTATAAGATATCTCAATTTTATATTTGATGATTTTTAAAAACAATGTAAAATTTTGAATTCACATCTAACCGTTATTACGAAGACAACAAGCAAAGAAATTAGTCAAGATATCACCAGAAATTTTAGAACAAAAGTACTATTTTTGCATGTTAAAGAACACTTCACCGAGAAAGCTCCAAAATTCGATTTTTGTCACAATATGTGTGGTGGAAATAATCAAACCTCACCTCAAAGTCTATAGTACAAACATTATACTAGTTGAGTAGCTATGCATGCTCATTTTGACATCTAAAATTTCAACTTATTTGCTTAATTAGCCTAATTTGCCTGTGGAAACCATACAACCCTTTCAATTTTCGAGGCAAAGTTTGGATTCCCTTCAATAGTGATATATACATATATTTTCTTGTTAATACATTTAGACTAGTATGAATGTTTTAACAATGGCTCCAAGAATGTCCTCTTCTGTGTAGGAGTTTATTCTGATTAGCCCATTAAAACATGTAAAATAAGGAAATGGTTGGCATTCTAACATCTTGATTATTTTCATTTATGGTAGTGACAAAATGTAAAAAGTATTTTCCAACAGATGTGATATTGTGAAAATTTTAGCATAAAGGAGAAGGAATAAAATAAAATGAACAAAAATTAAAAATATATAGACTGAGAAGCGATAAAAAAAAAAAGAGTATATTTTAAATCAACGTTAAAAGGCATAACAAATATACAATTAAGAGACGTTTGTGGCGTAAGTTCCCGAATCAAATGCCTGTGGGCTTATTTAAGGGAGTTCTGAAGCTTGAGAATCACAAATGCCTGTGTTTGGTGTGTAGGGTTTGAAAGCCTAGATTTTTTAAGCCTATGTTTGGGTTGCAGACATGAATTTGGGTAATCTGATTTTTTCCTTATTTTTTAGTGGTTGTTTTGTGAACTGTATAACCTTAGTGTATCCTAAGTCAATTTTAATGATAACTTTGAATGAAAATGATTTAATCAATTTACTTTAAAATGAAATTTAGCTTTGTCTTGTGTACTCCTAAATGAATCATTTGGTCTATTAATTTTCATGACAATGAGGTAGAAATGAAAATGTTTTAGTTATTTTTATATTTAAAAAATAGTAACAAAGTAATGAAGCTTTGAAATCAAGTTTTATAAAAAAAAAAAAAAAATTAGTTTGGCTTTAAATTTTTAATTATCTCTTTTTAAATAGTAATTCAGTTTGGCTTTAAATGTTTAATTATCTCTTTTTAAATAGTAAATTTATCTTTTGATAATACAAAATAATAAAATTTGAAATTTGAAATTTAGTAGACCAACACATTTATAACAAAATTAGTTTTGTTTAAATCCCTAAATTATCTATTTTTTCTTATAGTCATCAAATGAATTTTACTTTTGAAGTTTGCATTTAATCGCATTTAATAGCATTCTTAATCCAACTACCAGTTTCTACTTTTTTTGGAGAAAAAATGAAGAAGAAGGAGATAGGAATGAGGAATTGAAGAGAAAAGAAAAGAAGGAGAAAGAAGGAGGAAAGAAAAAAAACCCGTTGGTGACCAATGTGATGGAATATAAACACATGCACAGGGGAAGCAAGAACCTAAATACACTCTGTAATACATAAACATAAAGATAACCATGTTGGAAATTCAAGACGAAAAATTGAAAGCTTGAGAGAACATACCTTTGAAGCCTTTAAATCTTCTCTTTTTCTCCAATGTGTGGATGCTACTCAACTCCGAACTTTCTTGGGACTACCACTGATGTTACCTTGCTATTCTCAGGCCAAGAACATGGTAGTGGTACCGATTTTAGTGAAGAAATAAGGGAAGAATAAGTAATTTGGAGAGTTTGAACAAGTTAAAGACTTAATGAAATTGTCTAGCAAATTCCACTAAATCACCAACCATTGTACCATTTTCAACCACTAATTTTATAGAAGATTGGCATGCAAAGAGGTGCTTTGCATGTAGAACACTCCAACAAGCACCAACATGAAGGGGATTAGGTATTAAGTTGTGAAAAATTCATGTATCACTTATCCAAGTCAGTGGAAAGGTCCAACTTTTAAGTTGGATTTTTCAACTAAATGGATTTTCTTATTTAAAAAACTTGTTTTAATTAAAAACTTATTTTTAAAATAACTTTAATTAAAACAAAATTTAATAGCAAATTAATTAAAGCTATTTTAATTAATTAAACTTATTTAATATCTAATATTAAATAAAAGATACCAATTCCTTTTGAACAACCAATTCTATTGATTGTGCTTGAATCAATATTCAAGTAAAATATTTAAATTCAATTTAAATATTTGTAACACTCTTCAATTTTATTTAATTTAAATAAATGAACGTTAATTATATTGTATATAATTGACGTTTTCTTCCTAAAACGAAGTTGAACGTTTTAAATTCATTCTTCACATAGTTCTTTGGTTTTATCCGATTGAGCTAGCAAGAGGACCCAATGGACCTACAAATCATGGGCTCCAACGATCTAAGATTAAGCGGTAAAACTCTTTAACCTAGTTAACCAATATTCATTAACTAACAGGTCTGTCCACTATAGCCTGTAGCTGCACTCCCCTCACTGTAGATATATTTCTCTCCACACGATATAACCGTCATCAATAAGTCAATCCTTCACAGATTGTTTGTAATCTTAGCTGGGTCCATTACCATTTTACCCTTGAGTTACTTATTTTCTCCTTAAGTACCATTGTCCCTCTAATGAACAAGTGATTTGAGGTCTTATCACCAAATTAAGTCCCTCTTAGGCCAGTGAGAGGGTGGGACCCCTTGTCCCAGTCCCGGGATCAACACTTAAGAGAACAATCTCTCTACTATCCCTAAAGTCAGGTAGGAGTGAATTCCATCTTACAAATCTATGTCCCCAGCTATTTACTCGGTCTTACTCCTAAAATGGGGGCTTATTGAGTCAGCTAACTCAGGTCACTCTCACCCATGCAGATCTAAGGATAATTCTGAATAGACAGGAGTTCATAGTTAACTCAAGATTAAGATCGAGTTACCTAGGTCATCAATTTGAAATTAGTCAGTGTTTAACAGTAAACGACGTTATAAAGAAATAGTGACTATTTTGTGGTCCAGTCTTGTGCAAACTCATTGTACAAAACACCCCCACTCGCATGTCTCCACATGAACGATTCAGGATCACATTGTTAGTGTCAAATACAAAGTGGGTCGTATTCAATAGTGTCCCCAAGATAAGGCACCCAACCTAATCCTTATAATATAGACCGTTTTTACTATCTACTCGAACTTGATCCATTTTTATGTCTCTACATAAAGTTGAAGTGCTCATACAATAGCCATGGGTTCTTAGTTTATTGGATTTAGGGTTACATTCACATATTCAATAACAACTTTATTAAATAAGTTCGATAACAACTTTATTGATAATAGAAAGTGTTAAAAGTTTACAAACCACGAGTTTTAGGACATAAAACCCAACACAATAATGGTAGGTGAGTAGCTACCGATTAAGAGAATTTGATGACTCATGAGCAACACAATTGATGCAACACTTAAGTCGTTAAGAGCTCTTATATGAAAGAGTCATTTTCTTGTTTTTTTTTTGTGTGTAAATGAGTAAGAAGGGGAGAGGGAGGAAGAAGAAAAAGAAGAAGAGAGAGAAACAAAAACAAAACCCTAGTGCTTGGTAGTGGGCAACAATCGACAAAGAACATCCACGATCGACAACTAGCATAATTGACACCAAGCTTCAGTGAAGAAGATCCTGGAACAAGAAAGATTATTTTTATTTTTTATTTTTGTGGAAATAAAGAATGGGGAAAGAATGAGAAATCCAAGCAAAAAGGGAGAAAGAAAGGGGCATGGAGGGAAAAAAATTTTTCGGCGACCAACGATCACGAGCGGCCTACCAATGACAATTTTCGACTATGACGAGCTACCATGCATCGATTGAAGAAATCACAGCGATTGATTGATGATGGTTGGTCGGTCGATCGCTGAAGATTATGACAGTTACAATGGTCAGTCGCCGAGGGTCTCATAGTTGGTTGTTGTTACGATGTTTGCTCGCCAATTGTCACTATGGCTTGTCGCTGACAGGCAAGATATTTAGCCACCGATAGTGTATGATAGTCGGTCTTCAACGGTCAAGACGATTGATCGCCAACGGTCGATCACGAAAGTTGGCCGACGATTATCGTCGACGGTCATCGACGACCATTGATAAGAGGTAGAAGATGAAAAGAAATTTTTTCAAACCGATGACATTCATTAAAAAATCTATTTCAAACCCATGACTATATGGTAGAGTCGTGGCGCTGGGTCCTCGAAATATTAGTGCCGAGTAGCGCCACGACATTACACTAATTTGAGCTTTTTGGTTTTTGTCCCTTGGACAGCACCGAGCGGTGCCATGGCGTTGCACAAGGAAAAATCTATCATTTCTCCATCTTTCTCCATGTTTGATGCTTCGACCATGGAATCTCATGTTGCAAACCAATGAAGGAGACTGTAGGATATGTTGACACATGTCCTTTTCCCACTTACTATAAATACTTTCTCAATTCACCCTGATATTGATTCATGCAAACACCTTTCTAAGGGAGGACGGTCCCAGGCCGCCACGAGGCCAAGCATGAATCTCATGATGTGAACTTATCTGCAGAACATGAGAGAAATGATATATCATATATATCTTCCTCCCACTAAGTATTTTAAAACTTAGGGTTTATTAATTAAGTAAATTAGGATAAATCATTTATCTAAGTGTATAATACTTTACCCAACATAACATTTATATTGGATAGTTGAACAATATGTGATTTAACACTTGTTAAATGATAGAAACATAAAAGTTTTATTTTTCCTAACTTAAATCAAGCTCGTTTGTAGATTTTACATGTTTATTATGCTATTTTGTAGGTTTTAATTACCTAAGAGGTAGAATAGACCATCAAAGTCGAAACGTGACAAAAACGAACCAAAACGAAGCTTCGTAGCATCAATCGTGAAGAAAAAGAGAAAGTTACAAAAATGCCCCTGGGCCAGTGTAGAGCAGAGCGTAGCTACGTCGTGCTTTACGCACTAAATGCAGCGCGGAGCGTAGCCACATTCGAAACTTACACTGTGGCAGCATCAGCAGCATCGCAAAGCTCCCTTAGAGCGCAGGGACGCTCTCCCCTCGATATATATTTGTTTTTAGCCGTTTGTGGACATATGAAGCCCGATTTTTGGTGATTCCAACTACCTTTTCTATGTATTTTCTTCCTTTGAGCACCTATCTACTTTGTATTTTCATTTATTTGTATTTTGGATTTCATCTTGGCACATTATGTGTGGCTAAGGTAAGTATTTGTAGCTTAGGATAGGATTAAAACTCATTAATCTTGGTTGGGAGACTTATATTTTAATTTCTATGATGTATGCTTGCTGATATTCCTCTGTTCTTGAATGATATTATAATTTCTATGCTTGGAATCCATTGATTTTTTACCAACTCTCATTTATTCTTTAATTGCTAGAGATTAGAATTGCTTTGATTTAGTTTTAATCTCAAAGGGACAAGGGCTAAAACATGCTTGAGTGTGAATTAGGTTGTTTAGAATAGTCTTTTCACAATCATTGCATGATCAGTTAATTTCAAGAATGACTCAATTAATAACTTAAAGCTATCTGGGTTATTAATTGACTTAGCTAGATTACCTTTCTTAATGTAGGTGTTTAATAAATATGGATGCTATTAAACCCAATTAGTTGAGCATTTAGGGCCATTAAGAAATTAATCTTCACATTAGGGCATGTAATTTTAGTCTTCTAGGTTGCATGATCTAAGATTAAAACAAGTAAGCATTACATAATTTGGAAGCTCTATGATCAACCAAGTTAATGTGTGAATTCTGAAACCCTAGGCTAGGCTTTTTAATCAATTTAATTTCCTTCTCAATTACGCTTTTACACTCATGACTTTACATTCCATTGCAACTAAAAAATTAAAATAACAAACCCCCCCTGTTACCACTCGAATTAATCGATTAGCTTAAACATCTCAAGATTCCCTGTGGAAACGACTCAATCTTGCCACTTATGCTACGTTGTAGTGTAGGTAGTATATATTGGAGCTATAAATTTATTTGATCAGTAGAGGTTTGCAAGCGATGAAAAAATCTCCTCTCTATACAGACAGGTTTTATAAAGTCTTGCCACTTATGACTTAATGGTGGAGCAGTCAACTCGCTCTGATACCAACGAAAATATTAGATCAACTCAAGAAGAACACTAGACATACCAGATGTCACTGACAAAATGACGAATAATAAAACAATAAGTAGGAAGAATATAACATACAAATATGTTAACCTAGTTCGGTGAATCACCACCTATGTCGGGGAGGCATAACACATAGGTGAAAAGAATTTCACTAGAATAAATCTTAGTTTTACAAATTACACTTCGATTAAGACTTTATAACCTCAGTTTCCATATAACCGAATTTTAGCGAGCAAGTTAGGCTCTCCCTAACTTTGATACTGCTGACGATGAGTCTACAATCTCAGGCTCCCCCTGAAACTGATGCAACTTGCAACGACTTCACCTTCTCTTCACCTCCCTAGTTGAGTTCACCCTCAACTAGTAACTCACAACAACTTGTGTCGAGATTACACGAACAGTTTAGATTGCACTAGCAGCATACTCTTTCACAGACTTCTTCGTAGATGTTCACACTGACTTGTACAATATTTTCCTTCTTTTTGTTGGCGTTCTTGAACACACCACCTTCTTTATTACCAGTCGTCCAAAAGAAATAACCTAAACGACTTTGCAAAGGCACATCTAAATATGCACCATATAAGGAAAGAAAAATATCAAACTCAAAAGGAAACATATCCACCCACGGGATATGCCCAAAGTTAGAGACATAATATTCAACAATATAAAAGAAAATATTATTTGCCAATACAACACAATAACAATTTCTAATGACTTCACCCGCCAGTTCATTGCCGATGACCAACTCTAGTAACAACCATTGTCGACTATTACTGTCGCCTCACTTCGACAAGGGTCATGCTTCGGCGTGTACCACATTCGACAACCAAACTTTGTCAACCAACTCCAACCATAAATTAATTCAATTGAGCATCTCCAACGACTAACTTAAGGGTCAAGTCAGTCAATCATATACTCAACCAATAAAAATATTTTTAAATACAAATTTAAAATTATTAGATTAATAGTTGTCTTTTATACTAATGTGACATTAATATGAACATTTTGAGTATATATCAAACCAAACAAACTTGTGTGCAAAAATACTTTTGAGAAAATGTACCCAAATATGTGAGAAAATGAAAATGACTTTTAAATAAATATTTTTTTATAGACAATCCAAATAGATTGTAATTCAATTTTTTTTTTAACTTAAAAAGAAGATCAAATGACACGTAAAAAAGAAATATGTGCAGTTACAAAAAAAAATAAAGTTGACATTCCATATATATTTCAAGAATCTATATAATACATATACATTTTTGTTTTTTGAAAAAACTGAGAAACATTTTTTCATAAGACAAATGGATGCATATTTTCAAACATGCATTCTCAATTTTGGATATAACGTTGTTAAAATTTTCTATATCATATTTGTGATAGTACATATACAAATGCTCGTAACCAACCAACTTACATACAAAATAAATTCTAACACTCATTTTCACATAGATGCCATAAAATTCTTAAACCCCTTGATGACCGGCTTATTTTTAGTACATGTAGCCACCTAATTTTGTCCGGCCTATTTAAATTAAGTTTAATTATTAATTTAATTTTGTCTTAATTTTGTTAATTTTAATTTTTTATTTATCCACCTTTATTTTAGAAAAAAAGGCTTGTTTTACTGTTTGGTTAGACTAACTAGTTTGGTTAGTTAAATTAACTAATTTGGTTAGAAAATTTGCAAAACAAAGTAAACTTTTCAACTAGGTTTATTTTCAAAAGTTTTATACCATTTTGGGTGTGAGCTATATTTGGCATTTGTTTTCAAAATTTAAAATTTAGCCCATTTTTTTATGGTAAATGAGGAAATCTTTTTCGCTTTAAAGCCTTCTTTTTCTTCCGCAAAGGGGGAGGATGGAGAAAAAATAGTTGAAGAGCCGTAGATACAGAAGAGATAAAAAAAAACCTAGAAACAAACACACAGAGAAGAAACCCTAGAGAGAAAAAATCAGAGAGTTTCTAACATCCTCCCAACATTTTCGAAATTTCGGAACCAAGAGAAGTCTAAGCTTTAGTTGGAGGTTGTTGGTAGGGCTTTTTGTCCAAGGATCCGCACCTCATACAACGAGCGACTTCTTATTCCGGATCTAACCTTTGATCTTCTTCTTTTCTCTTGCAGATCTAAAAAAAAAAGAGAGAAGAAAAGGTTATAAGCAAAAGTTTTTTTTATTGCTATTTTTTTCCGTTTTATTTTTATTTTTTTATTATTATAATGTGATATTTATGCATTTTTATTAGATCTATTATTACTATTCTTTTTTTTTTATTATTATTATTATTATTATTTGGGTTCATCTTCTTCCTCTACCATGTTTTTTTTTTCTCACTGTTTTATTTTTTTAAGAGGGTAAAGAAAAGGATAAAAAGTAAGAAAAGAAAACTTACCTTAAGGCGTGGTGGTCGGGAAAGTTTCATAGCCTTCTTTTTTTTTTTGAGTGTTAAGTTGGGGAGTTTATTTTCAAAGTAAAAGAAGAAAGAAATAGAGAAGTTTTGTTTCAAAAAAATAAAAAAAGAAACTAGAGGAGAAGAAGAACAAAGAGAGAGTAAGGGAAGAGAGATGAAAAAGAAAGAAATGGTGAAGAAGAAAGAGAAAGGGGATTAAGTGTGAAGAAAAAAGAAGTTTTAAGAAAAAATTGTTTAATTGTTTTTTAAAAGTAAAAAAAAAGAGTTTAAATATATATATATATATTATTATTTAGTCGCGTCAGTGGCAGACGCACCTTTTTTTTTCTTTTTTTCTTTTTTTTCTTTTTTATTTTATATTATATGATATGATTATTATTAGGGAAATTATTGTGTATAGAAAAAAAAAAACAAAACTAATTACACATATAGAAAAAAGTGCACCCGATGTTTTTATATTTTCCACTTTTTTTTTTCTATATGTGTAATTAGTTTTGTTTTTTTTCTATTTGTGAAAAGACCCTTACTATTATTTCTGGTTTTTTTTATTATATTTCTATATTTATTTATTTAATCTTTTTTCTTAGTTTTTATTTTCTAATTTTATTTTAAGGATTACATTTTAATCATTTTATTTTTTTTAAGCATTTTATTTTACTTTATTCTAATACATCATATTATTTATGAGATAACTAAATGTGATTATTTTTATTTGTATTTTTGTTTTTCTCTACAAAATATCCGACGACGGAATTTAGAAAATTTGGGAGTCCGATTTTCTAAAATTCTTGAGGTGAGGAGTTGATTCTTTGAGAGTCCGAGGTCGATCTCCAATATGTTTTCATTAAATTTTGAATATGTCATTTTATGTTTATTTAATATTATGCTTCTTAAATTATACATGTTTATTTAATGTTCACATTTAAGTTGATTTTAATTTCTAGTTAATATTTCTTTTAAGTTTTTTAAAATCTTTTTATCATTAAAATTCTTTTAAAGACATTTAAAATATAAATTTTTTAAAATACATTTTTTATCTTTAAAAAAACTAATATATTTTTTCAAAAGATTTCCTAATAAGTTTTTCTAAGAACTTGACACCGTTTTTCTTTAAAAAAAAAATTTCTAAAACGAAATCTAGGAAATTTGGGAGTCCAATTTCCTAGAATTCTTGAGGTGAGGGATCACATGTTTGGGAGTCCGAGATTTGATCCAAAAAAAATGAATTTAATCAATGTTTTAAAATTTTTATTAAAAGACTATTCCTATGACGGATGTTGAGAAATTCAAATAATTTCTCAAATTCTTGAGGTGAGGAATTTTTCCTCAAATTTTAATATAGTCAAATTGATGGAAGATTTTCCACTCATTTTATGGGATCATTACTTCCAATATTGGAGTAATGATGGATAAAATAAGACATTTGTTTTAAAACTTTTTTTTTCTCAAATGATTTTCTTTAAAGAATATATTTAATTCAAGATAAAATGATTTGGCCACCGTTTTATTTAACGGGTATTGTGGGGTGCTAACACTTTCCCCATACACAAATGACTCTCGAACCCAACTCTAGTTTTCGCAGACCATTTTTGTTGATTTTTATTAAAAATTATTCACTTTATTTCGGTGTCCAATCACACCGTAAAAAAGATTGGTGACGACTCCTTTTTATTTTTTTTTTTTAAATTAACCATTTTTTAGGACATCGGCCGCTCCGCGTCGTCTCGGGCACGTGGCGACAGTACATTTTTACTTATATATTCAAAAAATGTGAAAGTATGTATTAAATTTGTTGATTTTACATACATCTACGCTGTTGAACAAAAAAATATCACTATGATTATAATTTATGTTATTAAGATATTTAAGGTAATTTGTTTTCTAAACAAAAAAAAAAAAGCATGTTTCTTTAAATGAGAATGTTTATTAGTTAATTTTGACATATGAAACTCTAATTTAACGTAGATATAAAAAATACTTAATACTTTTTTTTGTTATTATAAAACATGAGTATTTTATGTAACTCAAGTACATAGTTTACATCCATAAAATTGTCAAATATATGTAAAGTTTTTAAGTTGATATCTCAACTGAATGGTGAAAATTTAGGAAAATATGTATGTAATTGACGGTTGCATAAAAAGTTCAGCTGACAAGGATAGTTAGCAGAAAGTCAGAATTCTATAGGATACAAAAAACCTGCACCAAATATCTTTGATCCAAGTCAACTCAACTTTGCATCATAAACACATTTTTATTAACTCTACAGATAATATAACTCGATAGACAATTATTTGTTCAACTCAATTCAACTTTTATGCAAAAAGAAAAGAAAAGAAAAGAAAAAAAAAAAAAAAAACCTAATTTTAACAAAATAAAAATTGGTTGCTCACTGTATAAGTTCCACTATTAAACAAAAATCTCTTAAAGTTAATGAATTTCATGAAAAAAATATCAATATAGATATGTGTGTGTTTGTATGCATGTGTGTGTATATATATATATACATATATAATGCAGTAATGAAAACATGAATTTAGATGTTGAGTTGTTTTTTTACTAGATATAGACTGAGGGAAATGTTAATAAAAATATTTAAGGAAAAGAAAAGAAAAAGAAAGGAATAGGAAAATAGGTGGGGGTGTTTGGGTTGTAGGCCAGATCAGAATTGAAGTTGAATTTCTTCTAAATTTGTTAGTTCATGTTCTTCATTCAGGTTAAAACTCCTCCCATTAACCAATGCTTCTATACCTATCTTCCCTCCCTTTTGGTTTTCACTATCAATCTACTTTGCTCTCAAAATGGGTTCTATTATAATGGAACCAGACGACATTGCTGCTTACATTAGCGATGGAATCAGCAATACCTCTAAGAACTTTACCACAATATGTACATTTGCCAACCGAATTCACTACAATAACGACGTTTTCTCTGGAGAAAATCCTTTGGACTTCTCAGTTCCTCTTCTTTTCTTGCAACTTGGAATTTGTTCTGGAACTATCATCTTGTTTTCTCGATTTCTCAAGCCCCTCGGCCAACCCCTCATCGTCTCCCAAATTTTGGTAACTAACAACTCCTTTATTTTACATTCTGCCTATACATTTGACCAAAATTATTGATTGTGACTGGTGATTTGATTTTTTACCAGGGTGGTTTAATTTTAGGTTTTTCTGGTCTAAGCCACTTGGAGAAATTTAGAGAGACAATTTTTCCTCTCAGGGGATTCATTTTTCTTGATGTGGTTTCTGCACTTGGGCATATTTTTTACTTCTTTATGATTGGTGTGCAAACAGATATCTCGATGGTCAAGAAGATTGACAAGAAAACATTTAGTATTGGGTCATGTTCTGCGATTTTGGCTTTGATTCTCATCACCATTTACTCAATAATCTTCCCTAATTTTGTTGACATCCAAACATTCAATTACCTTATTGCCCTCGGTAGATTAGAGACATTTATCAACTTTCCCATGGTTTCATCCATTCTTCATGAGCTTCATTTGATAAACTCTGAATTTGGGAGAATGGCTTTGTCAACATCCATGGCTTCATCTATCTTCGGCATGGGTTTTTCATTTCTAGGAGGTATCTTCGCTCCAACTAGTAAGGCCAGACATGCCACCTTATCAAAAACTTTGACTATAATGGTGCTTACAGTTTTCGTCATTTTTATTTTTCGACATGTCACTCTATGGATGATAGAGAAGAATCCAATCGGACAACCATTGAAGGAAAGTTTTGTGATTACATTACTTTTAGGGGTGTTGATGATTGCCTTCTGCAGCCAAGTCTTTGGTTTGCCAATCTATATTGGTCCTTTTATTCTTGGATTTACAATACCTTCAGGGCCTCCCATTGGATCAACATTGGTGGAGAGACTTGATTTCATCACCTGTTGGGTTTTCATGCCCATCTTCTTTGCCAAAATAGGCTTGGTTGTCAATATCTACACTATCAAACTCATAAATTTCGTATGCATGTCATTCATTGTCTTTGTTAGTGCATTGGGAAAATTTTTGGGTGCTCTAATGATTTCAATATACTGCAAACTTCCTATGAGAGATGCTGTTTCACTCGGCCTCATCTTGAATAGTCAAGGAGCTCTCGAGCTTGGTATATTTAAAATTAAGAGGAGAGAAAAGGTAGGAAATTGCAATTCTTATTGACACCATCATTATTTTAATTGCATCTTATTATTTCGAAAAAAACTCATAGTAATTTGTTTACCTAAATCTGTACAGTTGATAGATGATGAAGCATTTGCAGTCGCATGCATATGCATGTTGGTTATTGTTGCAATTATCACTCCGATAATAAGATATCTCCTTGATCCTTCTAGAAGGTATATAGTTCACGGGAGAAGAACAATGATGCACTCAAGACCAGAGTCTGATCTTTGTATATTAGTATGCATTCACGACCAAGAAGATGTTCCAAGTGCCATTAGCCTACTTGATGCCTTGAATCCAACGAGACGAAGCCACCTTGTTGTTTACATGCTTCATCTTGTTGAGCTTCTCAGTCGTGCTCAACCAAAACTCATACACCACAAGCTTATGGAGGCTAGGGCTTTAAGCTCATACTCTTCTGAGCCTATTCTTAATGCCTTCAAATACTTTGGAGAGATAAATAGTGGAATTGTTGCAATTAATTCCTTCACTGCGATATCACCTTTTGCAACAATTCATGATGATGTTTGTTCACTTGCATTGGACAAAAGGTCCTCCTTGATTCTTGTTCCTTTTCACAAGAGATTTCATTCTAATGGCGTGATGTCATCGTCCAAACATAAAATAAAAACTGTTAACCAACATATCCTCGAGAAGGCACCATGCTCTGTTGCCCTTGTTGTTGAACGTAGATTTTTAAAGGTCTCACAAACTATTAAAAACAATTTGAATTCTTTTCAAATAGCTATAGTCTTCATAGGTGGACCAGACGATCATGAGGCAATGTTTATTGGGGCAAGAATGGTTGGGCATCCCAATATAAACTTGACAATGATTCGACTGTTAGAGAACGAGAATGTCCAAAATAACGACATTAAGGAAAGGAGGCTCGATGATGAAGCAGTGGCTGAGTTTCGACAAACTGTAGGAGACAACTACAGAGTAAGGTACATAGAAGAGGTGGTGAATGATGGCATTGGCACAATCTGTATATTACGTTCGATGGGGAGCAATTTTGATCTCGTAATGGTTGGAAGACGACATAGCCCATATTTGGCGTTGGTTCAAGGCTTGGTGCTTTGGAATGAGTGCACAGAACTTGGGGCAATTGGAGAGGTATTGGCATCTTCAAATTTCATGGGTGATGCCATGATATTGGTTGTGCAACAACATACAAGAGTGGCTAATGAAGACCAAGAGAATCATAAAGAGACTATCATTTCCATGGATAATATTGAAGTGTAAAGGATGATGCAAAAGAGTCGCCTATCCAATAACAAGTTATAAGAGTTTTGATTTTCTTGCTCTCCTTTACTAACATTTTTTAACCCAGTGTTGGAGAGGTCAGTTTTGATCCCTCTCTTTCTCTCTCTCTTTTTCTTTCAACTTCTCCACACTGTAAATTTTCCACTTATTCCATATCCACATGTTAATAACATCATCTTTATTCTTTAGCTTGTCATATATTCTGACTTTCAATGATGAGTTTTGGATAATTTTGAATTTCTGTTCTTTATTTGTTTTCTTAACATGCTAATATTAGTACTTTTTTACACTGTGTTCATCATAGTGATTTAAGTTTAAAATTAGTTTGTTTTTAAGTTTAGAATGAGAAGTTTATGGTCTTTCAGAGTCTATTTGATAACATTTTCGTTTCTTATTTTTTGAGAAACAGACTTGTTTAATAATCCATCCCGTTTCTTGTTTTCGAAATTCAAGAAATGTTTTTAAAATTGGGGTTAAATTTCAAAAACTACAAAGAGTGGTTTCTATTTTTTATGTTTTTTATAATAGGTTCTTACTAGTAACAAAATGTGTTGTTTGTTTTGTTGGTCATGGGATGTGCTTTTTATTATGGCCTTTTGGGATGTGGGGGTTGTAGGTTCAATTCCACATTAAAGTAATTTTTATTTTATTTTTGTTTTTTACCCTATATATATTTATTTATTTATTTTTAAAAAATTCAATATGTATATTTATATATTATTTTAATTTTGCAATATATATATATATTTTTCATTTAAATATTATTTATCTCCACTTAAATATTTTATAATATTTTACAACCACGACATTTACAAAAACAATATAATTGATTTGAATGTGACTTATCATCATTTAACTTGAATGATTCAAGTGACAAATAACAAGGTAGATCTATTTTAGATAACATTTGAAGGATAGAAATAATTTATTATTGTTGTTAATATTGCATTGAAACGTATTTTATATTAGATAATGTAAACTTTTGATAATTATATTTTATTTATTTTAATGCATTTATTAGTATTTTATATTATATAACTAAATTATATTAAACTATAAAACAATGGAAAAAGTAAGAAAAACAGATTTTAGATTTCAGAAACAAGAAACAAGAAATATTTATCATACAAGTTTTTGTTTTTGTTATTTTTTTTTTTTCAAGAAAAGGAACGAAGAACAGTTACCAAATATAAATCTATTTCTACTTCTAAAAAAATAGAAAACAGTAAATAGAAAATGAAAACCTTTAAACATGGCTTGCCTGGCTACATTTATGAGGAGTTAGTATTTTGTTAAATAGTAACAGAAATTTACGTATGCGGTTTAAAGGCTTAAATGCTAGTTATCATGTCAAATTCCACATAACATTGCCTAAGCTACATCCTACAGAAGTCATTAACAAAAAAAAAAAAAAAAAAAAAAAAAAAAAAAAAAAACTGAAGAAAAAAGGCAACTTGTTCGTTAGTTGAGATGAAACACTATTTAACATCTCAAAGGTCATGACTCGATCACCAAATCTGTAATTGTTGAACTAGAAAAAATAAAAAAGAAAAAGAGAGAGAAATAAAAAGAAAGATGTAACAAATAAATAAGACATTTATAAATTTAATCCATAAATTTGAGATTTGTGTGAATTTAACCCCTAAATTATATAATTTTCTAAAATTTTCAGATATATTTATTAGACAAAAAAATTTAAAGTTCAACGTTTTATTATATATAAACATCAGATTTATGTCTAATAAATCAATTAATTTTTTTTATTAAAATTGATGACAGTGAAGGAATTAATTTTGTCGTCGTTAGCAAACCTCTACTAATGAAACAAAAATTATAAACTACCGAATCCTACAACAGTGGTAAGTCCGGGTCTGTAACGACCCGACTTTATAGAGGTCATTACTTCATCCATGCATACATCTCAAAACGACACTTTTCATATATTTGACTAAAATCAAAGAAATTTATAAAAAAAATACTTTATTAAATTTAAAATAATTAAAAATCTTGTATCAGGGTAAGCTTAGAAGTTATGAAAACAAAACTGTAAATTTTGCATAAAACATTTAATCGCACAAAACCAATATTTTGAATTTAAACATTAAGACTGGGATTTAAAAACATGAAAATATAAAAATATGAGCGGAAGCATTTGACTGGTCCCAACGGCACGGTCACAGATTCTTCCTGTCATTCGCCTGTCTGTCATTGCCTTTACCTGAAAGTTGTAACATAAGGAAGAGTGAGTATAAAAATACTCAGTAAGTGACCCCATTATTGGGATCACATGCATTCTGATATTGTTCTAGGTGAAGATATAAGTAGATAACCTGATTGCCCAATCACTCATGTCTAGTGGCCTGAAGCCGCAACGTCAAAATCATGAAAATGAACCTGAAGGTCCATGGTATGGTAACATAGAGGTGAACCTGTCAGTTCACACATGTCTAATGGCTTGATGGTGCACCGTCAAAATCATGAAAGTGAACCTAATGGTCCACGTATGATAACATGGAGGTGAACACGTCAGTTCACACATGTCTAGTGGCCTGATGGCGCACCGTTAAACATGAGAGTGAACCTGTCGATTCACGATATCGTAACATGGGACGTGGCGGGGGTAAGGCACCGTTACCTGACTAACATCTAGTTCATTACATATATGTATTTAATAAAGAGTCTCACAACAATAGTCATAAACTGTAAAATATCACAAGTGCGCATGTTCCATGAATCATAAATGTAGACACCATATTTGGTCCGGAGAATTTTTATTTTTATTTATTTATTTATTATTATTATTATTATTATTATTATTATTTATTATTATGTTTTTTATAATTTATTTATTTATTTCATTTTTAAAAAGGGTTGTATTTTGTATTTTTGGAAAGAAACGAGTCCTAATTAATTATAGTTTTTTATCATCATTATTATTTTTATTTTACTATTTTATTATTTTATTATTATTTTTATTTTAATTTTTATTATTATTATTTTTATTTTTATTTTTATTTTTCTTATTTTTCTTTCGTTTCCTCCATTCTTCCCTAACCTCCCTCCCTATTCTTCCTCCCCCACTTACTCACACCACCATCCTCCACCATCTTATTATAGTTCTCATCACTAGTATGAATAGAGGTAAAGGAAAGGTTTGTAAGGAAGTTTTTTCTTTTGGGGAGAGGTAAAGAAAGTTTATTTTAGAGGAGAGGAATTCATACAATTTCTACCAAAGATAATTTGATCCCGGCGAAAATTTGCAATCTCCAATACTAAACTCGCGATCACGGTCACTTGCACACCATTCCGACAGCGGTGTCAAACTCATCTAATGCCCAAGCACTAGCTTTGCAAGTTGTAGAAAGTTGTTCCAGTGAGATGTGGAAGAAAGCTTGGGAGGAAGAAGGAATAGTTCACAAGGAAAAAGAAAAGGAAAAAGGAAGGTAAAAAAGGTGAGTCTTCCTCTTTTGTCATTTTCATAATAGTGATGTTGATATATATATATACATATATACTTTTAAAAGTGAAATTTCCTATTTGTTTATCTTTTTCAAGGTTTTCTTCTTGTGTCATATACATTTTTTTTAGAAAAGAACATCGTCTTAATTTCCAATTTAAAATTTTACATAACATTAATTCTTTTTAATTGCTAGTTTAGTTTTTTTTTTTAGCTTCACTTGGAGTGTTGGTTAATGTAGAATGTAATGGTAGAATTAATTCAACTTCGTTGTTAAGTTAAATTTCAATGTTCTTTTTAATTGAGTTCTTGATGTTAATTTGAGTGTTCCAACTCCCTTTTTTTTTTTTTATGTAGAATCAATTCAATTTGGTTGTTAAGTTCAATTCCAATTTCCTGTTTAATTGAATTAGTTATTGATGTTAATTTGGATTGGTAGAATTAATTCAACTTCATTGTTAAGTCAAATTCCAATATTTTTTTTAATTGAGTTCTTGATGTTAATTTGAGTGTTCCAACTCCTTTATTTTCTTTATGTAGAATCAATTCAATTTGATTGTTAAGTTCAATTCCAATTTCCTGTTTAATTGAATTAGTTACTGATGTTAATTTTGGGTGTTCCAACTTCCTTATTTTTTTTATGTAGAATCAATTGAATTTGGTTGTTAAGTTCAATTCTAATTTTCTGTTTAATTGAATTACTGATGTTAATTTGGGTGTTCCAACTCCTTTAGTTTTTATGTAGAATTAATTCAATTTGATTGTTAAATCAAATTCTAATATTCTTTCTAATTGAATTTGTACTTGATGTCAATTGGGTGTTTCAATTATATTAATTTTTGTAAATATTTGAAAATATTTTTTTTTCTTCCCTCATGCTTAGTTTTAATTTAGAGTTTGTAAGAAATGTTTCATTCTGGTCAACTCTATTTCGACTCTAAATTAATTTTCAAAATGAATTTCATTTAGATTTTCTAAGTAAAATATGTATGTCAAGAATTCATTAATAATTTTGAAATAAAATTTGTATGAGGAACCTTGCTGGATGATTCTGTCTAGGCTGAGATACTTAAGTTGACCGTAGGGAACACCTCTGCTTGAGAATTGACCACAATGTTTAAATAACCAAAATTTATTTTATGTTGTTGAATTTTTGTTTCACATCTTTTAAATTGGATTTCTGAAATAAGAACCCTCAAATTTTTCAAAATTGAACTTTGACAATAAAGTTTGAAATAAAATAAGTTGTCACCTTTTAAATTGGATTTCTGAAATAAGAACCCTTCCATTTTTCAAATTTTAACTTTGACAATAAAGTTTGAAATAAAATAAGTTGTCACCCTTTAAATTGGATTTCTGAAATAAGAACCCTCCAATTTTTCAAATTTGAACTTTGACCATGAAGTTTGAAATAAAATAAGCTGTCACCTTTTAAATTGTATTTCTAAAATAAGAACCCTCTCGTTTTTCAAAATTAAATTTTGACAATAAAGTTTGAAATAAAATAAATTGTCACATTTTAAATTGGATTTCTGAAATAAAAACCCTCCATTTATTTTATTTTATTTTTCGATCAGGGAGTTTGAAATAAAATAAGTTAGTTACTTTCTAAAATGAATTTTTGAAATAAGAACTCTTCATTTTTTTTAAGTTTGGCTCAAATCTACTTCTTTTAAGTTCTAAAATAAAATTTGTTTCTAAATGAAATTCTAAACCTTGGGTAAAAGTAGTGTTCTCTTTTTAGGATCTTTTGGAGTTCCAGAAATACACGAAACTCTCCAAATTTTATTTGTTTTCAAACAAACAACTATTTTAGGGAATTTAGTAGTGTTCTCTTTTTGGGAAAATAATCTTAGAAACACATGAAATTTTCCTCAAAGAATTCGACGACAAAATATTAGGAAATATTGATTTTTTAATTTTCTTGAGTGAGGAATTATCTTTAAATTCAAGGTAAATTCCAAGATTTTTCTAATGGCCTGAAGCCACTCATAATTATTAATTCACATTTTGTTACTAGAATTAATATCATTGGGACATTAAAAAAAACAAATTAAAAAATACTATTGTTAAGACCAAAGAATAATAGGATAATTTCAAAATAAGATGTGGTAACCGTTTTTCATAACGGGTGTTGTAGGGGTGCTAACACCTTCTCTACACTCCATCGACTCCCGAACCTTAAATCTGATTTTGTAGATCGTTTTTTTTTTTTTAAATGGTGATCAATCACACCCGAAGATCATTGATGGTGACTCCAAACCTCTCACCTCGAAAGAGACCCTTAGGGGAGGACGTTGGCCGCTCCGCATCGTGATGACGTTGCGACAATAAAGATCAACCAAAATTCTATTATTAAATTTGGTAACATGAACCGAGCACCTGGCACGAAGGCAAGCCGATAATAATGTCACTTATCTCATAATTAAATCCAATTCACCACCAATTTATCTTTTTCCTTGCTTTGAGTAACCTTGAGCTACCATAAACATAAATTAAAATTAACTTAAATATTCAAGCTTAAACCAACAAAAAAAAATGCTTACACTGACGATCTCCAAAAGCTTATCCAAAACGAGGAGTGAACTAAAATTGAGCCCAAATTTTTCTCAACAACCCAAACCTAACACAAGATCAACGTTAAAGAATTAACCCAATTTTCCGACAGTAAATCAAATAACCCAACGGTGACCAAAATTCCAAAAACTTACCGAACTTCAGCAAAACAAACTTTATACCGGCTGGGCAGCGGCTTCGTCACCCTCCAACTTCGAGTCTAAAACCCAACCACAATGGGTATCAAGGAATTGCAAGAAAACTCACCAATGCTCGAAAAATATCACCCAGTTTTATAGGTTCTGTTCAGTAGCGATTATGGACAAACCAGAGCTCAAAAAAATGATCCAACCGTTCAGAATGATACCCTATGTGTCACGAACAGGCTGACAAAATTTCAATACGATATGACGGTTGAAACTCCAACAAATGACAATTTTTCGAGAGTTGTCGCTGAAAAACTAAACTGCACTGCTTTCTTTCTCCTTATCTGTTTTTTCAGTGTATTTTTCTCCCTCTCTATCTTATTAGGTCACTTAATAATATATATATACAATCCCAAACCCTAATTCCTTAATAAATTAGGTATATATATATATATATATATATATATATATATATATATATATATATATATATATATATATATTAAATTTCTTTTTCCTCCACCAATTCAACTAAACAAATTAAATCTCCCAAATAAAAATTTAATTTTCACCAATTGAATTTAAACCCAAATTTTTTATCCTGTTTAATTTAAATTGAGTTATCTTCTCAAAATAATCCAATTAAGCTTTAAAAATTCAAAATAACACCCAAGTAATTTTAGATAATTAAATTAAAATTACCTAAAATTTTGGGTTGTCACAGGGTCGATCCACAGGAAAGCGCGAAGTGTGTTTCGTTAAGTTAATTTCCTAGTTATAACGATAAATGGGGGGTTTGGTGTGGATAGAAATAAGTGCAAGGAAGGTAAAAGCGACATGTTGATGTAACCTAGGATTGAGTTTATCTAGTTTCGAGAACAAGAGAGATCTAATGCAATTTTCAATCATCGAATTCTGTTCATTAGACATGCATTTGATTTATGTGTGCACAACAACTTGCTTGACACGACCGAACTAGCCTCTACAGTGGTAGACAACTAATTAGGAACGAACCAAGAAAGCGTCCTAAATATTAATTAAAGCTGGAAAGGCAAGCCCTAATTAAACTACATGCCCCTAAGTCTATTGGGTTCGATAGCGTCCATATAGAAATAAAAACATGCTATTGAAGGAGAAATTTTGGACCAATCACAAATCGCCACGACATTTATCAAATTAATGGCGAAATTATAAAATAATTAAATTTGGGACTAATTAAATGTTACATGTGTCCTAAATTGAATTTGAAACGGAAAATTGGCAATTTCGATGGTGCCACGTGTTTCCGTCCTCATCGTTGGATCAAATTAGTTATTTTTTGTTCAATTAATTATTAATGTTTGGGCTAAAATTTAATTAAGTCCAAAAAAAAATAGACTTAGTTTGACCCAAATGGCCCAAAGGCCCAAATCCAATTAGTTGGGCCCAATGGGTCAGGCCCATGGACCAATCAAACCCAAGCCTGTAAGGCCCACCTGAGAACTCTATAAATAGAGAAGTTCTCTTCATTTACAGGGTTAAGAAATTTTACACTCAGAGAGCCTAGAGAGAATTCTCCCTACAATTAGAAGACTCCATAACTCTTGACGCTGAACCACACACTTGAAGACTGAAGCTCATTGGAATACATACATCCATCCAAGACAATTGAAGACTGAAGCTCATTGGAATATATACATCCATCCAAGACTCCAACTTCACGTGCATCCACGCGCTCCGCTTCCATACATCAGCGTACGCATACAAACACCCATCCAAGACTCCAACTCCACGTGCATCCACGCGCTCCGCTTCCATACATCAAGCGTACGCGTGCATACATCCATCCAAGACTCCAACTCCACGTGCATCCACGCGCTCCGCTTCCATACATCAAGCGTGCGCGTGCATACATCCATCCAAGACTTCAACTTCACGTGCATCCACGCGCTCCGCTTCCATACATCAAGCGTACGGGTACAGTTGAGAGAGAATCAGAGGATCAAGTACTAGAGATCGAACCACATCCGCATCAAACTTATATAAACACAAGTTCAACTCCACGAATTAAATTTCTTCGGAAATCTCGTGCGAACACATGCACATTAAGCTTTTGGATTATATTGTGTTGATTAATTAATTGGATAGCCTAATCAATTAACCAAATTTTATCTTCAAACCTAGCAATACATGCATTCTAGGAATAGCCATCAAATACATGATTAACTAATTGCTACTTAGGTGATTCAACTACACAATCAAGTGCGAATGTGACGTAGCTGCGCATCAACTAGCAAGGGAATATACGAGTGAATAGTCAACACACAAACATGCATATAGAAATTGAAACGGATTCAAAGAAAGCATAAATCAATATACATTCAGCCCAAACAACAGAATTCTCAAGAAAAATACATGGGTTCTTGCTCCCAAAACTAAATAGAAAGTTACCTCATTGATTCATAGACAAAGGAAGGAGGAAAGATCCAATCATTGTTTACAACCCAAAAGAAGTTTAAAATCCTAAGCTAAGATGTTAGAACTATGAAGGAGAAGAAGAAAATTTGATGAACTTCTTGGATTCCATGAAAACCAACATGAAAAAGTCCTAAAAAACGAAGAGATTATATATAGAAATCGAGGGGAGCGTCGCTACACTCTACAATTTAGCTGCAGCGTAAACCTCGAGCATCGCTGCACTATCGCCAATTGCACTCTCTGCTTTTGAGCGCAGAGCACTGTTGGAGTTGATGCCCTAAATCTTGTGATCTTATATTTTGTAAACTTGTATTGTACAAATAAAATTATTTATTTAATAAAATAATTGTTATTTTCTTTGACATTTAGTTGCATTAACCCAAAAACTAATAAACTAAGATCCTAGGTTATTAGTGGTAACTTAAACATGTATATAGAGACATACAAGTGAATCGTGTTTAAGTGATAACCTAAACGATTTGTAGTAGATGGATAAGGTATCCTACCTTATCCTGGTAACAATTCGGATACGACTCACTTTGTGATTGTTACAAGTGTTGTAAAGTGTCACAAATGTTTGATCCTAAATGTTCATGTGGAGATATGTGAGTGGAGGTATCCTATATATGTGAGACAGATATAAGATCGGACCGCAAAATGAATAGTCTCCCGTATTAACACCGTTACTTAATGAGACTTACATTTCACTAGGATGATCATAGGTGACTCGACCTTAATCCTGAGTTAGTTGTGAACTCTTGCCTGTGAGGGCAATCCTTTAATTTGTATGGGTGAGAGTGGCCAGGTTCGACGACTCAACAAGCCTACCACTTTGGAAATTTGACCGAGCAAGTAGCTGGGAACTCAACTATTTACAAGAAGGAATTCAGGTCTTATGAATTGTTCTCTTAAGAGCTGATGTCGGGTCTTGAACAATAAGGCACCTCACCCTTTCACTGGCAAGAGAGGGGTCTAGCTCATAGCTGGACTATGACTAAATTGTTCATTAGAGGGATCAGTGGTGTACTTAAGGAGTTAGAGATAACACATGGGTAAAATGGTAAATTTAACCCAGCTGTTGTTACGAGCAATTTGTGAAAGGTCGACTTGTTGTTGATTAATTTAATGGAATGTCGGTCTTTAGTGTCTTGAACAATGGGCCAACCCTCTCGTTGGCCCGAGAGAGGTTTGTTTATGGTAGGACCATAAACATATTGTTCATTAGAGAATCAGTGGGGCTTAAGGAAAAAGAAGTGTTTACAGGGGTAAAATAGTAATTTTGGCCTAGTTGTGATTACGAGCAATTTGTAAAGGATCAACTTATTGATAACTGGTTATATTCGTTGGACACATAAATATATCTACAGTGCGGAGAGTGCAGTTGTGGGTCTTTAGTGGAATGACCTGCAGCTAAAGAATGTTGATTTAATTAATTAAAGAGTTTGATTAATTTAGTCTTGAATCATTAGAGCTTCTAATCTGTAGGTTTATTAGGCCACCCTACTAGCTCACTAAGGATAAAATAAGGTTCAATTACTTTGGAATAATTTGAAATGTTCAAATTATTTAAGGGAATTATATATTAATAAAGATTAATATAAAGTATAATGTATTATGATATATTATAGTCATCATGGATATGATTTATGATTAAACTATATATTAAGAAAAAAAAAGTAATATTTGAATAAAATTCAAATATTAATGTGAATTTGATTCATATTACAACTTTATAGTAAAATTAGTGTGAATGTGGTTCATATTAAAACTATAGTATATGAGAGAGACATGCATTTACATATGACTTAAATGCATAAACGTGTAATTAATTAATTGTTAATTAATTTATTATTATTATTTAAATTTAATTAAATAAATATTAGTTAATTAATTAATATTTAATTATATTATTATATATTAAATATGATTTAATATATAATATTATTGTTATTATTATTAAAATAATTCCCTTGCATAATTGCAGGGGAATGAAGATAGTGGAGTGAGGGGAATAGTATTTTTTGATTCTTAAAAAAAGATTTTTGAGGTTTTTTCAAAGATCTGGTTTTTTAGGATCACTCTCTCCAATTTACTCTCAGTATGTTTCTCGCTGTGAAAATTCCCTACCAAAAGTCTCACCATTCTAAACCCACCCTTGAAATATAGCAAGGAAGTCTTTTTTGGCGGTGTTCTTCAAAGGTATTTTTGCTTAACCTAATTGTTCTGTAATTATTATTTTTTTATTTCCAATCTCAAATCAAAGACAAGTGATCAATCGCTTCCGCAACTGAGATTCAATCCTTTCACATGTCTGGAAAGTACTTTAGCACTTGAGCTCGGGCTTTGTGGTTGAGTTGAATGATATAATGATTGTGTTGCATGTAATGTGAATGATGACATTCTGTGATATGCTTTAGATAACTCTCTATTCTCGTTGTTTTTGAATCACGAGCATGTATGCATGATTTTAAGCCAAATTTTAAAATATTTCTTGATTCCCTTACATTTTTTGGCACGTAACCGTCTTGACTCATGTACTCTTTCTAAATTATTATAATATGGTTGATATGTGTAAATTGTCCTATTCTGATCTGATAGAAAAGAAAAGGAAAAAAAAAAAAAGGAGAAATTATGAATCTAAATTTCAACAGCAGCCATTGGAAGTTTGTGGCGGTAAGAAAAACGTAAAATTGACATCAATAATGAATATCAGCCATCTTAAAAGTTAAAATGAGTTCCTTAAAAAAAATGTCAAAACGAGTTGAATTATTATTATTATTATTTAATTTAACGAGTTGAAATAATATATCCCAACCCAATTGGGTGATAAATGTAAACATCCAACAACTCCACTGCCTTCATTGAAACTTCCAAGCTTACAAATACATAAGATATCCAAATTGACAGGTTGCTAAGGAATAGTATTAATCCTAACCATTAAATAGTAGTATCACAATAATAATAAAAAATTATCAAGATACACTACAATAAATTGGACTTTTCTTGACTCATGAACAGTGATAAAAACAGAGAAGAGAGAGAAAAAAACAGCTATAAAAGCTAAGTTCACACATTTTTGCGGGGAAAACGGAGTTTTCAAGATTTTTCTAAATTTATGACAATTTTTTTGTGTCACGAATTTATGACGGTAAAAAACAGTCAATAAAGGTAGGAAAATGAAAAAGGCACGATTTAGGTAGAAAAAGACGAAAAATTTTGGATTTTTCCGACTATTATAACAGTTTTTGTGTGTCACCAATTTATGACGAGAACTAACTGTCACTCTTTAGTGACAGTTCTTTAGAGTCATTAAATTAAAATTAAAAAGAAAAGGTTTTGGCGGAAAAAAAATGAAATTTTGGGATTTTTAGCAGATGAACCAAATGACTTTAAAACGCAGTCCTCACCAAATTTGAAAACATATACGGTCAAATATTTGAGAAAAAATGTCGTTTATTATGTTTTAAAATTCCGTTGAAAATGATATTTGGCCCCAATAATAATGATCCATTCAAGCAAAAAAGGGTAAACCATATTGTTTCACCTATGCACCATGAATTGATTACGGTTCTCTAATTGAATCATCATAGCACTTCAACTTACTCAGTATGAAATTAAATCATTCTATTTTAACTTTGTAGCTTGATATATGCAAGTAATAAAAAAGTCACATTCTTAGTAATGAGTTCCTGTGTACAAGGAAAGCCTATTCTAGAGTTGAGCTTTGCATACTATTATGCCAAAAACATCTATTACAGTCAAATGTTAGCATATCATATAGCAAAGATATTACTGAAATTTCAGACCAACAAAATAGGTTGTATATAATGGAAAGGACATTGTTTATAATTTCAAGCCATGAAACCTTGATGACTTTCAAAACATAAAACCAACAAAACAAAATAAATAAATAAAAACATGATGTAGAATCTTACCACATAATTAAGGATATTTAAGATAAAACAATAAAGCCAATAATGTAAACAAACAATAAAAAAGCATGCCCTATTAGTTATTCAATGTAATAAAGGTGAGCATATAAGGGAGGAAATTGATTAACATACTAGCTAAAATGACCCATAAGTGGCTAAGTGTTACTTTGACTCTTAAAACAACTTAAAAAGTTTCAAAGTGCCCCAAGTGTTACTTTGATGCTCACAACCACCTAAAACATCTTGGAAAGTGGCCAAGTGTCATTTTGACTATGAAAATCATATAAAAAGTTCCTAAAAGGTTTCACTTGACTCTCAAAACAATCTAAAAAAATTCCTCAGTGTCACTTCAAAACCACCTAAAAAGTTTTTAAAAACGACATTAGTGTCATTTTGACCATCAAAACTACATAAAAAGTTTCTAAAAGTGGCAAGTGTCACTTTGACTCTCAAAACTATCCAAAAAATGTCTCATCTCAGTATTAATAGAGAAGTGTCTAAATCAAACATTGACTCTTAAAACAACGTAAAAAGTGTTAAGTTTTTTTTTTTTTTTTTACTCTCAATACTACTTAATGGTCTTATACCAAGTTGCACTCTTCAATTTATGTAGATGTCAAACAGTTTACTGAGTTATTAATGATTTGACAAGGCCAAGTATCAATCTCAAAGTGTAAAATTAAAAGTCTATTGAAATATTTGGTTTCCTTGAATGAAAAGGGTCTTGTAGACATAGAGATTTTTATTTTTATTTTTTTCCCCTAAAAGACTTAGAAGTTATTTGCTTTTAATATTACAAATTAATTTTCCATTTTACTCATGTGAATTTAGCTGAGCGCCCATGGCCTAATGGATAAGGCGTCTGACTTCTAATCAGGCGATTGTGGGTTCGAGTCCCACTGGGCGTGTTTCTTCTTGTTCTTTTGTTTGAATCCCAAAGAAAACAAGAATGGCCTTTTATTATCAAATTGGTATATCTCAATTCTTCCTTAACTTGTCATTTATACAAAATTATCACTATTTAAAATGATATCAATTGTTTGAAGTTCTTTCTCCACACAAACATCACATATATATCTATATTAAGTTTAAGGTCCAAAAATAATATTTAAATTTTTACGAGAATAATAATTTAGTCTATTATTTGTAACAACTTAATCTTTCTACTTTCAAATTTGTTACAATTATTGAACTTTAGTATATAACAATTTAAGTTTAATCATATACTCTTTAAAGTTGTACCAATTTAATATTCCCTATAAAAAATTTCATCATAAATTTTAGTGTCATTAGTTATTACATAATGACTTAATCCTTTTAGTTTATCAATATTTTTAGTCTTAGCCAATAATTTGTTGATTTATATGTGTAATAAGTTTCATTAAATCTATAAAATAATATTTTAAACAAATTTTAAGGTAAAGGTATTAAATTAATACATATTAAAATTCAGTTACTAAATTATTATAAAATTGAAAATATATGAAGTATTATCACAAAGTGACTATAAATAACCTACTTCCACTCAAGCTTAGATATCAAAAGGTCTAAAACGAAACTATCATGGGTTGTCCTAGTGGTAGTGGGAACATTAAAAAAAAAAAATGAAGTATTATCACAAAGTGACTATAAATAACCTACTTCCACTCAAGCTTAGATATCAAAAAGTCTAAAAGGAAACTATCATGGGTTGTCCTAGTGGTAGTGGGAACATTAAAAAAAAAAAAGAAAAAAAAAAGAGAAAAAGAGAACGGATTAAGGGGTCATGGGCCCAAACTATGGTAGTCACTTACCTAGAATTTAATATCTAACGAATTTTCTTAACACCCAAATATTGTAGGGTCAGGTGGATTTCCTTAACTGCCGTATATGTTCTCTCGAGCTTAAAATGGATGATTATTGGAAGTTTATTTTTATGTAATATGTTATTAGTATTGGTGCAATCTAAGTGCATGTCTTATGTGATACGATATATATTTTTTTAAAAAAAAAATAATTGGGGTAGATATTTGAATATCTAATCTAAAAGAAAAGTCGTTTGCCTCTTATTATATAATATAAATTTGAAGGAATACTGAATGTATTTTTAACCACTTGTTGTCTTTTTAAATTTTTAGGGTATTTGAGAATTATTTATCAATACGATTGTTGATTATTCTACATAAGATATATTAATTGTATAGTCCTTTTGTGTTGATACCATATAATAGAATAATGTGATAATTTTTGTTAGATTTTTATTGACAATCTTAAAATAAATAAATAAAAGCAATCACATACTTAATATTAATAGATATTGTAATAATGTGTTATTATATAAGGTTTTTTTTTTAAAAAAAAAGTAATATAACATGAGAAAATATATATAAATATTTGAATATATATAAATATTTGAATCTCAAACTTCAACAGAGATAATACCCGATAATTAGTGTTGAATAGAATTATGCTCACATATAGTATAAATAAAATATAATGGAATAGAAATAAGAAATCAAATGCATTATAATTATATAAAACTAGCATGTATATTAATATAAAATCACAATATAACATATTAAAGGAAATAATCAAACTAATGGCACAATTTGACTAATTTACGGACCGATAATGTTGAAAATAAAAAGAATAATGATTAGGTACAACATGTAAGTCTTTTTTATTACATAGTAAAAAGAAAAAAAATCAATTTTTTTTTTAAAAAAATATATATATATATTTTTACAAAATTTTATTCAGGTAATTAAATGTGTTACACAAAGATAAGCGTACAACTTAACCGCCACTTAAATATTTTTAAAATAAAAATGTTGATGTGTTACTGTTTCATAGCTGCTGAAATAACTAGTCTTTTGGGATGAGCGACCGGTTTTATATTGTAAAATAATAATAATCTTACTTATATTGTAAATTATGAACAAAACAAGAACAAAGAAAGAACAAAGTAGAGAGAATTAGAAAGTAGAGATAACAATTGAATTTAATTGTGGTGTGTCTTACAAATGCACAATTCCACACTATTTATAGAACATGAATAGTATATGTTACATTATGTAATTCAATGGAGGGTTATAGATTTTTATAATCTATGTAGGTTATGGATATCTACACTAAATACTACATTTATTATTAATTAACCAATTTTTAAAGGTTTTGTAAGTTAAATTCGGTTTTATTAATTTTGTTTTGTTCCGTTTTCATCAAAGTTGTTTGAGCGCCCATGGCCTAATGGATAAGGCGTCTGACTTCTAATCAGGCGATTGTGGGTTCGAATCCCACTGGGCGTGTATTTTTTTTTTTTTACTCTTTCCCTTCTCTTTCTTTCTTTCTTTTTTAATAAGAAGGTTGATTTAAAGGTTTAGTCAACACTTATGAAACTCCGCCACGTGGGACCCCCATTTCCTTCGATTGTGTGGAAAAATTCTAGAGGGCAAACACATGTACATGTACATGTTTAAAAAAACCTAATTTTCCAATTTGATTTATCCACTTTTTATTTTTATTATAACAAAAATTTGATCGATTATGAAAAAGAAAAGCAGAGTTTTGTAGTTCAGAGTGGCAGTCAAGTCTAAATAATGAAGGATCGGCAACAAAGACATTGTCGAGTTTGACATATAATAGAAGAATTTATAGCAAAAACTTTTAAGAATTGTTTTGAAAGAAAAAAAAAAAAAAAAATCAAACTGTAAAAGGCTAAAATAGAAACTTCACAAAGTTCAACGTGTAACTGGAATAGTTCACCCGTATTTTTCTTATAACTTTACCTAAAATCACCCATTTGTTCAAAGTACAATCCCACCGTCATCTATTCATCATACAATACAAAAGATAAAATTTAAAAATTAAAAAAAAAAAAAAAAAAAAAAAAAAAAAATCCCCAATTAGACATTTACATCCGTAGGTATATTTGTATTCCCATTCTTGTCCTCCCCTTCATTCTCCCCTGTCAGCTCCTCCAATGACTTCCCTTTCGATTCCGGCACTAACAGAGTAAACAATGCCCCTAAGAAATTTACACATCCCAACACAATCAAAGCATTCTTCACTCCGATCCCCGTCGGGTAACCCGGATCCGTCAATTTCGGATCCTTACTCTGCGCCGCATACAAAAACCCAAACGCTCCCACTATCGCCCCTGCTTTCCCCGCCGCCGCCGATATCCCATGACACGTCGACCTCAGCCTCGCTGGAAATATCTCTGCCGGCACTATAAACGTCGTTGAATTCGGCCCGAAATTCGCAAAGAAAAACGTCAACGAATACATCACCACGAACCCGATTCGGTGAGGCTTCTCCTTCCAATGATTATAAGGAAATGCCAGAGCAAACATAAAGATCGTCATCATTATGAATCCCATCAATTGTATAAAAAATCTCCCCAGGTAATCGATGAGCGCCACCGTGAACCAGTAACCGGGAACTGTTCCACAGAGAGCAATTAGTGTCTGAGCACGTGCGATTTTGAAGCATTCTTCTAATTCGCTCATCGTCGCCGCCGATGGAAGCCATTCAATGGCGGTGAAAATGTCTTTCTGGAAGAGATTTTGGCTGTAAAACGCTATGTCTAACAGAAACCACGTGGTGGTGGTACCAACTAAGTGGAGCCCATGGCGTTTGGCAAATTCGCGAGAGAATAAACCGAAACGGTTTTGATTTTCATTTGATTCGGTCATGATATTTTTCTCGCGTTCGTTTAATTCGAGTTGGACTTGCAGCACTTTCGACATGTCGGCCGCGGCTTGTTTTGCGTTTTGAGCGACCAAGGCGGTGTATCTCGCCGTCTCCGGCATTTTCATCCGCCAGTAATATGTTAATGCGGCTGGAATTGCGCCGAACATTAAGACAATTCGCCACACGTAATCGGCCTCCGGTATAGTGGGGCGGCTGGGATTGTCCATGTACGGTGGTGCTGGGAAGCGGTTATTGAAGGCGGAAGAGACGATTAAAGCGACGATTCCTCCGCCTAAAATTCCAAAGCCTTGCATTGCGAAGACGGCGGCGATGAAGGCGCCGCGGGTTTTTTTGTTGGCGTATTCGGACATGATGGTGGCGGAGAGAGGGTAGTCGCCACCGATTCCAAAGCCGAGCCAGAATCGGAAGAAACAGAGCGTGGCGATGACGGCTTTTGGGGAGTTGCTGAAGGAGAGGCCGGAGGCGATGGAGCAGACGACCATCAGAATGAGGGTAATGCCGTATACTTTCTTGCGGCCGAGCTTGTCGCCGAGCCAGCCGAAGAAGAGTTGGCCGGTGAGGGTACCGCAGAAGGCGACGCCGTTGACGGCAGCGGCGATGTTGGGGGGGAGGGAGCCGGGTCTGGAGGAATTTGGAATATGGTAATAGATACGGCCGAGGAGTTTAGTGACAATAGAGATGCAGAAGAGATCGTAGGCGTCGGTGAAGAAACCCATTCCGGCGATGATAATTGCAGTGAAATGGTACCATTGGGTTTTTGCAACATCGAGTGCGTTTAGCACTCCCACTTGTTGGCTCATCTTAAGATTTTGGCTATGCAAGATTTCTTTCTTTCTTCTTCCTCTTGAGTGTACTGAAATTAGCAAAAGCAGAAGAAAAAACAAAGGTCAGACACTTTTTGTTTTTTTTTGGGCTAAATGAATGGAAATATACAAAATACTCTTGAAATTTTGTAAATTTATTTAAAAAATATTTCTATACTAAAATTCTAAACAAAAATTAAGAGTTTGAAATAGTGTGAGGATCCAATTTTCTCCTCTAGTTCACCGCTACTCCATAGAAGTCTCAATTTTTGTTAAAAATTCTAAATAGTTTCTGGTACACTTGAAATGTATGTAAAAATTTAGGAGTAATATTGACTTTTGAAAGTATATAATTGTGTTTCAAATAAAGAACAAAGTTTAAGAGTATTATCTATAATTTAACCTTTTTTTGGGTTAAATTACAACTTAATCAACTTAGTAGTGTCTAATAGAATTTTTGAACTATAAATTACACACAAATTTAATTTTTTTTTAAAATCAATTGATATATTAAATATAAATTTGAATTTTATACCTAGAACGATTTTAAGAAAATCAAAAGTTTAATGACTAAAATTTTAATTTTAAACTTAAGAGAATAAATATACCTAAAACTTATATAAAAGCTCTGATTATATATATGTTTCAACATTTATGATATATACATGTAAAAATAAATGTATAATGTTAAATTATAAATTTAGGTTTTTTCTTTAAAAAAAATTATGAAACTTGTAGCCTTGTATCAAATAAGTTCTTGAAATTTTAAAAATATCTAATAAATTTTTTAAGTTAAAAAAAAAGGCTGGCATCAACCTATTATTTATATTATTTTTAAGTAATTTAAAATACAATGCTTTAAACTTTACATTAAAAATTGTAGGAATTTTTTTAACTTAACGTTAATGCAACTTCTTAGCCCTTATTATTAATAATCTTACTTGTTCAAACCACTTTTTCATTTATTTGAAAAATATGAGAGAGAAATTTAGAGTGTTTTAATATTTGGAGTAGATGCAAAGATAGTGACATATATATATATACCCAACTTATATTTTATGATCAGTAAATATCTTGAACTAATTTCATAATTGAAAAACAAAAAAGAGAGAAGTCTTCAAATGACTTTGTATAACTGTCAAAACATAATTCAACTAACTTATAAATACGTTAGCGATTTAGAGTTCTGTAGTTTGAATTTTCTTACTCTCTAATGTACTTAAAAAAAAAATATAGATTGTATATAACTCTAAACAAACCTATCAACTAACTTCAAATCATTTAGTAAACAATAAGAATAATAAATAAATATAATGAAAACTTCAAATTCATTGTCGAGCTTATCGGCACTTCAACAACTCATTTTATTGTCAAAGTGAGAGTATAATTCAATTGACATATAACATGGGTTAGTGATAGGTTTTGTGTGGTTCAAATCCTTTTAGTTGACAACTTAATTTAATTTGATGAATTTTTATTAATACTATAAAATTTGTAAGTGTATCGATTTACAACTCTTTTTCATGCATCAATTATTTTCACCTATATAACATCGAAACGTAATAGAGAGGATAATTGATATACTTACAAATTATAGTTTAAATTAGTATAATTATAAGTTGGTTTTAATTAATATAACTCTTGGAGAATGATAATTTTCCATGTTTAATTTGGAGAATGATAATTTTCCTAAAAATTACTCATGGGCAACCTGATTTTCTAAAGACAAAGTGAAAAAAAAAGGTTAAAAAAAAGTGAGTAATGATTTCAAATGAAACAAAATTACTCTCTAAAGAGAGAGAAGAGAGAGAACCTGGAAAATAGACAACACTTGTGGTGAAGAAATCCTCTTGATGATGGGATGAAGAAGATTAAGATAAAACAGCTGTTTTTATAAGTGAAGTAGTCCGAATCCCAGAAATGCCCCTGAGGGCATCTTTTGGAATATACCACCTTTACAACCAATGATTCATCAAGTCAACTGCTTCAAAAGTCTTTGTTGGCATTTTTCAACCCTATTATTTAATATACCCAAGAATCGACTTATTGCATTATTTACTATTTCCATATATTTATTAAAATATCCATTATCCAATATCAATATATATTAAGAATTAATCTATACCATTCGTCCATATCTTTTTTAAAATACTCATTAAATATAAAAAATCTCATTTATTAATTCTGGATATAAGGTCTATACCTTAGTTTAGTATAAATAACTTAATTATTCATTTGTATACATGTTTTGATTTAGAGAAATATTTGTTGATGATCATATTTTGTGAATATATTTATTGATATATCTATAAAATTGAAATATCGATATCGATATATTTTAATCTTTATTTCTATATTATTAATAATACAAATATATTTATGTGCAAGTGTATATATACACGATAAAGATGTATATGTTTTTAATAATAAAAAAAATGTATGTTCATACTCAGAAATCTACACATACATATATTATTCATAACAATAGGATTTATAAATGTACCCTTAATAGAAAAGAAAAGATATACAATTATTTCTAAGATGTGGCTGTTCATTGTTGTAAGTGCGATAATATGTATAACATAAGTTTATAGAGCTTAATTATTGAATCGACTCAATTTAAACATAAATCGAAATTCTTTTTTAAGTACAACTAAACAAATAACAAAACAAAACAGGAAGAAAAAAAATAACAAGATGCTCGCCATTTATTGCTCAAAAGTGCAATATTCCTTCTAAATCTCTATGTGACATCTGTCATTTATTTAAAGTTTTGGGGGGTTTTCTTCTATGGTTCATTATTTATTTATTTATTTCTGTAATTAATTAAATATTCAATTTCATTATTGTATAACTTGTGTGTAATAATAATTCCAAGGGATTTCTAAGAATGAGCACCTTGTATGAATATATATATATATACATACATACATGTATGAATGAGACAAGAACATAAAGACTAGAGATAGCAATTCACCATTCTCAAGGCACAGGGTGTGAATATTATCTAAAAAAACATATTTTTAGATCAAAAGAACAACCTTGAGAGGATGTCAAAGCCGCAATAGCATGTGTCTCTTTATTCTTCTCACAAGGAATGTGACAAAATATAAAGTGCTTATAGCCTTTCTAAAAACACAAATGTCCTCAATTAGCTCAACAACTCCAATTTCAACATATAACAACTCTTCTTTGTTGAGGAGTAGCTTAATAACATTCAGAGCGTCTGACTCAACCTCAAGCGGTGGATTCGATCCAGACCATTCCATTTGATAACTCTGAAAGGAGCTATCTTTATGCCTTAATCTCATCGTTTATAATGTTTAATGTGCTTGAATATCTATATTTTTAGGATCTCGAGCATAACATGTATTGCAAAGTCTTGTGGGTCGTTTATGGTTAATTTGGAGCTATTAGGAGCCATACCAAGCATCCGAGCTTCAAGGGACGAGAAATGGACAAGAATGCCCCCATGAAGGTTAAATGTCGCGGTGCCATAGACAAAGCACACAACATGGGTAGGCATTGCCCTATGGATGCCCATCAATCATCAAGCATGCTGATCTGGGACTTTTTGGTGTCGCTCCCAAAAAACCCACTAAAAATAATTTAGAATACCGAACTCTACTCCTACTATTACGATAACGTAGAAATAGTGGCAAGTCTTGGTCGATCCGCAGAGAAGCGCAAACTAAGTTTGTTAAGCTAATTTCCTAGTTATGGCGGTGTATAGGAGTTGTGTGTTGCATAGAGATTAAGTGCATGAAAGTAAAAGCATTGGGTGAATGTAAATTAGGATTGAAAAATCTAGTTTCGAGAGCAAGAAAGGTTCCTATGCAATTTTGATTATCGATTTTTGTTGATTAAACATGCATTTGATTCATGTGTGCATAACGACACTTATTCAACCTAGCCAAACTCATCGACACTACAAGCAGCCGAATCGTCGGGTTAAACCAAGTAAGCATCCTAATTATCATTCAAAGGCTAAAGCTCTAATTAAACTAAATGGTTTTAGTTCTATTGAGTTCTATAGAGGCCATATAGAGTTCAACCATTTGCATTAAGATTAAGGGTTCTATTGTGTGGTTAATTAATTAGGTAGCCTAATTAACTAATCAACTTATCTTTGAACCTAACTGAAGCACACATTCTAGGTTTATAGGAAGCCTATATTGCTAGCATACAAGTTTCAACTATTTGTTACTTAGGTGATTCAAGTCAGACCAATAATGATGGATGCGTGCAAGCCTAAATCGGTTAGCAAGGACATACATCTATAATAGGAGTGTCAATCCACACACAAACATACATCAAGAAGTTAAACAAGATTCAAAGAACACATAAATCTAAATGCATAGTTTATTCATCAAAAAATCTCACAAGATTACAAGGTTCTTGCTCCCAAAACTAGAGAAAACTACTTATCTCCATAATCCATAAACAAAGAGTAGAGGGGGGAGCATCCAATCCATAATTAAAACCTAAAAGAAAAGTAAAATCTAACCTATTGAACCATGTTCCATGAAAACGTGTTTCTAAAACACCTTTTGAATTATGGAGATGTCATAAAGGTAGTTTAAGACACTTCAGGATTTGTGGATGTCCAACATATCTGCTTGAAGCAAATCCAAGGGAATTGAAACATTGTTCAAGAATATGCCTATTTGTAGGCTATCCTAAGGAAACGAGAGGTATATACTTCAACTTTACTATATTGTAATTGTTGTACTCTACTGCATTGTATACCCTACTAAATTTGGGACAAGTGGGAGATTGTTGAGTTTATGCCATAAATCTCATGGTTTGTAATGTATATACAAATTATTTATTTATTAAAATAAAGAGTTGTTTTATTCGACATTTAGACTTGCTTAACTCAATCCAATAAACTAAGATCTAATATTATTTAATGTAAACTTGAACAGTATGTAGTTGACATACATGTAGATCATGTTCAAGTGATAATCTAAATGGTCTATAGTATATGGATAAGGTTGGGTACCTTATCCTGGTAACACTATGGATACGCCCCACTTTGTAATTGTTACAAACGATTTGATCCAAATCGTTAATGTAAAAATATGCGAGTGAGGGTATCCTATATAAAAAGTTTGTATAAGACCGGACTGAAAAATAGTTAATCTTTCTTTGTAACACCGTTGACTGAAGAGATTAACATTTCATAGGATGACCATATGTAACTCGATCTCAATCCTAAGTGAGTTATGGGTGCTTGTATGTGAGGGTTTGTCCTTTGGTTTGTATGTGTGAGAGTGACCCGTGTCGCCAACTCAATAAACCTACTATTTTGGGGATAAGATTGAATGGAGAGCTGGGAACATAGCTACATAAGATGGAATTCACTCCTTCTCGACTTTAAGGTAAAGTAAAGGAGTTGTTCCTGTAAGTGTTGAATCCAAGTGTTGAATAATATAATGGAGCCACTCCCTCTCATTAGCCAAGAGGGATTTTGTTTATGGTAGGACCATAAACAGGTTGTTCATTAGAGGATCAGTGGGACTTAAGGAGGAAGAGGTAATTACAAGGGTAAAACGATAATTTGACCCGACAGTAATTATGAACGACTTGTAAAAGATCAACTTATTTGCAATGGTTATATCCATGGACACAAAATATTTTACAGTGTGAAGAGTGCAACTATGGGTCATTATGTTAGCTTTATGAGCTTTAATCTTACTAGATGTTTTGATGATAATAAATATTTTTATTGATGAATTTAGTGTTCTAAAGTGTCCATAGCATAGAGCTCGGAGAGATGATTCCAAAGCATTTTGAATCGCTCAAATTGGATATCAAATTAAGAAGTTGTGGCCAAAAGAAGATTAGAAAGAAAATTTCTATGTGGCAATGACATGACATACGTGAACAAATCACATGACAATATGGGCTGAAGAGATAGTACATGTGTGGCAAATCAAATCAATTAAATAGCTCAAATTGTGACACGTGGCATTGTTACAATCATCCCCTTTTAAACAAATTTAAAAGAAATTAAAAGAATTAGTTTTTAATTTTAAAAAGAATTAACATAAAATAAAATAAAAAAGAAAAAAAACCTTCCAACGGCTACTTCCTTTTGAAAATAATATAGTCTTATAAATATTTCAATTAGATATAAATGTCCATAGATTATATATCCTCAAATATTATTTTCAAATATCTTCTCCATTGTCTTCTCCTTATATTTGCCTTTTTCTATATCTAGTAAACTCTATAAATAGTAGTCATTTGGACATTTGAGATACACAATTGAATAGAGAATACATTCACTTACTACTTTCTCTTCTCCCTACTTTCTTCTTTATTCTCTTGTTTTACAACACGTTATCAGCACGAGACTCTACCACTTTGAAGATTTTGTTGAGATTGGAGTTGATTCATTGAAATACCATTAACACTTAAGGCCCTACATATTATTGAGGTATTTAAAACTAAAGTCCAAAGAAGATGAGTACTCTATTCTAATCTTGTTACTATATTTTAAAACTAATGTGATTTATGTATTTACAATTGAATATATAATATATTCACTTACCATTTTTCTTCTCCCTACTTTCTTCTTTATTCTCTTGTTTTACAACATATAGCTTATTATTATCTTTATTATCTTCAAAATATATTTTCCTTCTTTTACAATTTGATCTCCACCCTTCATTTTTTTAAATCCTCATCCAATTTCTATTTTTAAATTCTACTTTTTATATTGTTTTTGGGCAAAATTCTCTTTAAATTCCAGCAATCATCTTCATCAAAAATTAATTATTTATCAATTGCTAAAATTTCTCATCTCCCAATTTTATTGAAATTTCTCTCCAAATTCTTCATTGTTCTACACCCTTGAAGTTTCATATTCTTGAAATTATATATATATATAGAGAGAAAGTTTCTTTTGAAAGATATATTATATTTGAGTGCTTAGAATTTGTATAATCTACCTCTTGTGAGAGTTTTATTTTTGTGGGATTTCAATTTCATTATTTCATTATTGAGTTTTGTAATAAGGTGTAGGTACATCTTAGGTTGAGTGTAGTGGTTTAATCTTGAACTCGAAAAAGGATATGTAGTGGTTTGATCACGAACCCACGAAAAAGACCGGATTAGGTATGATTTTGAACCTGCAAAAAGATCGGAAGTGGTTTGACTCTTGACCCATAAAAGGAGTGGTAAATCAATTTGGTTCTCACCCGTAAAAGAATCCGTTCAGTAAAATACCCAAGAAGAAGTTTTGGGGAGCGGAGTAGGGATTCCGAACCACTATAAAAATTACCGATGTCATTTCTTTCTCTCTACTCTTTTAATTTATGCAATTTATTTATTTGTGTCCCTAATCATTTCATTAGTTTAAATTATTTTAGATTGAATTGGTTTTGTTTAAATTTCTTAGACAAGTTTTAATTTTTCAAAGCAGCCCTATTCACTCCCCTTTATTGTTGCCATACGATCCTACACTTTAGTGGAGTGAGTCATAGTTAATGAATGTTGATTAATGTAATTAAAGAGTTTAATTAATTACTCGGATCATTGAAGCTTCTAATCTGTAGGTCCATTAGGTCCCTTTGCTAGCTCACTAAGAGTAAAACAAGGATCAAATACTTTTGGTAGAATTTGAATTGTTCAAATTAAATTAGGAAAATGTGCATTAATTGTATATGATACCATAACTATCATGGATTGGCCTAATGGTAGCCGTGGGAACATCCAAAAAAAGCCAAAAGGCTAAGGGGTTGTGGGTTCTATCTGTATTTTTTTTTTTTTTTTTGCTATTTTTTTTGTAAATGGTTTGACATTTTTTCTATCTATGAAAATATTCCATATATATATATATATATATGTGAGAAAGTCTTGATTATAGTTTTCCATTCTAACTATATTGGCCTACTGACTTGCAATATGTAACCTAAACGATTATTTTGTATCGGTTTAAAACATTTATCATAATAACCATTCTTTTTCTTATAAATTAGCAAAATCTTAATTTTATTTTCAATTCTAATTTTTATCCAATGAAACCTAAACTCGACCCTAAATTAAATGATAAAATGGTTGTTTTGAATTGAATTTTAAATCCTCAAACCCATTGCAACCCAACGAAGAGTCGAGCAAACATATTTGACAGAAAAATACTTTGCATGCAAGCCAGAAAATTAGAAAATCTCAAAAATCAAAACAACAAGAAAACGAAATAGTAAAGTGATATAAATGCCACCAAATAATTACTTAAAAATAGAAAAGCAGCGACTTTAATTTTATTATTGGAATTATATGAACGTGATTTGGATTGCATTTAGATTAGGGTATTTTGGCAATCACATGAAACACTTCATCTCAGTAATGTGTGGGTCTGGGTCTTCTTGCTTTTCATTGACCCTATCTTCAATAGGGAAAAAAAACAGAGAAAAAAAAAAAGAAAAGAAAAGAAAAAAAGTTAGATGCATACAGCCCTCTTTGGAGTCCATCCCTAATGTGTGTCCCTTGAGCATTAGGGTTTAAAATAGTGTCAAATATAAATTCTCTTAATTTTTTTTCGTATATTATCTCTGTATTATATATTTTGTTGCTTCTCAAGATAATAAATTTATTTTTTTCTTTTGTCAGTAAATATAACTAACACTTTGTTAATGAACTACATATATGTGCATGTCGTTTTTTTTTCTTTTTGCTTTGTCGATTGTTTTTGTCATATCGTGGACAAATGATCATATTATTGTAGTTTTCTTTTTAAATTTTGAATTTTGATAGATGATATAATATTAAATTTTTAGGTCGATCGATGATTTAAGAAATTTGGGCAAATGTTGTTTTATTTTATTTTATTGCTCGATTACCTATAGGATGAATGATTTAGTGATACGTTGCAAAACAATGTTGAATATGCTATGTATCTTCTTAATTAATTTTGAACCTTGAAGCAACCCAAAAGTTGACTTTAAGAAGTCTGAAGTTAGTCCTTTTTCCCATAAAAAACGTTATATATACAAAAATTATTAAGTATGTTTCATAGGTTGTTTCTGGGTGAGGCATCCAATGTTTCGTGCACAACCCAATTTTGACTAACAATATTTTAAAAGAAGAATGTCTAATGTTTGTGAAAAAGAACATAGTTTAATAATTGGCATAAAGTTGGTATAATAGTTAGTAAAAATTATGTTACATATAAACTATTATTTTTTAATTCATGAACATATTTCATGTTAAATTTTTTTTTTGTATAATTAATAAGTTACAATTAATACCACATAATTTATAGTATATTATATCATACTTATAGATTTTGAGAATATCATTAGATGGTTAACTTGTTGTGCTGTATTTCTATACATAACTTTATTTTATTGACTTTTATGAAGATTTTTTCATTTTTTTTTAAAATTAGTAGATGAATTAACAAAAATTAATCCAAGGGTTAAAATTGCAATATTAATGTAAATTTAGGGTGAAACTACTCGATGAAATAGAAAGTTTAATTAAGCTAAATAAGATCGATTGACAACACTAATGTAAATTTGTTAAAAATAGTTTAATTACTCTTCCTTTGGCCACCGAATAAAATCATTGACAATAGACGAAAATCATTGACAATAGACGAAGTAACTTATCTATATTACAAAAATTGTGATTTTTTTTATCTTTTCAATGTGAGATCAGCCATGTTTGACATAATAATTTATTGTTTGACAATGTCAAAAGTGAATATTATAATCATATTTTGTTTTATATTTAAATTTTAAAAAATTGAAAATATATATATATTTGACCGTAATTTTCTCATCTTTGTCCGATCCGTTTGTCGAGTGGTGCATGTTTGTGAGGTGTGCTACTAAAAATCGAATTTAAAGCTCTCTATCTTATTATTGTTATTATTTTCATGTTATTTGTCGCATCAAAGTAATCAAGTTTGTGTTATGAATTTTTTTTTTTTCAAATTAAGTAAATTAAAAAATAAAGAAAAATTATCAATTTATACCCCTAAATTTTAGGACTCATATTCAATTTAAACCTCGAACTAATAATTGTATCGATTTTAACTCTCAACTTTTGTAAGTGTATCAATTTACACCCTCCATTACATTCCGTTTAGGAAAAACCTTATGGAAAACTTATAATTATATCAATTAACCTCCTTAATTTTCATAATGAATCAATTTAATGTTCTTAAACAAATTTTTCTTTGGAAATCGTCCATGCATTTAGTCTGATCATTCATTTTGTAAAATCGATATTTGAAGAAGTTCACACATATTTGAGAATTAATGCATAGATGATTTTTAAATGAAATTTCTTAAATCGCCGATTAACCCAAAAACTTAAGTTGATGGGTGAAGGCCAAATTTAATTATATCATCTAACACCCCCACACTTGTAGGTTTGAAATATGAAGAAAACCCAACAAGTAGAAATGAATATTAATTGGGGAGGAAATAACATTGCAGATGCTTAAACACAAGATCTCTCTGGACCATCTGCTCTAATACTATGTTAAATCGCCGATTGACCCAAAAGCTTAAGCTTATGGGTTAAGGCAAATTTAATATCATATCATCTAACAAAATCATAATGAAATGTCTAAATTGATTGGCTTATAAAAATTTAGGAGTTTAATTGACTCAAATGATAAGTTTCACATGATAAGGGTCGAACGAAATTTGGAGGAGGGTATAAATTCATACATTCACAAAAATTCAGAATTTAAATTGTTCCAATTATTAATTAGGGTTTAAATTGATACAACTCCCAAAATTTAGAGGTATAAATTAATATTTGTCCTAAAATAAATTGGATCATATTGATCTTAGGAAAATTTTTAAAAATAGAAAAATAAGGGAAACTATTTACACAAAATAACAAAATTTTTAAATAGTTGTGGTAGACGCTCATAAAAGTCTATTAAGGTCTATCAGTGATAAAAATGATAGAAGTCTATCACCGATAGATACTAATAGAAGTCTATCAATGTATATAAGTATTTTTTTTTGCTATTTTCTGTAAATTGTTTGATATTTTTTCTACCGGTAAAAATTTCCCTTGATCTTATTGATTTTAATTACATTTATTTAATTGTTGCTTTACAACAACTTGCAATTTGGAACGAAATTTCAATATGAAACCCTTTCAATCTTTCTCACCAAAACTTTGGAAGTACACCTTTGTCGTAATCTAATTTTGTTCATACATTTGGAACTTTTATATGTATGATTTGACATATAATTTATAATGATTTTAACAATCATTATAAGCATGATTTGATATATTTAATGGTACATTGAGTAAATTACCTTTTAATGTAATTATGACTTGACACCATAACAATATGAACATGAAATGAAACAACCATCAAGACAAAGAAAAATCTTATAAAAAGATTACGAGATATAAAACTATATATTGCATTGTAATTTTTAAAAAGTTGTTAAAAAATGACAAAACAAATAATAGCTGAATTGACATATAGGCGTGTTAGTGACCACGAGATTTGTGGTTTAAATTTTCTTACTATAATTTTCTTATATAATTCTCAAAAAAAAAGAAAAAAAAATTATGAAATGCTCCTATTCTTAAAAAAAAATATAGAATAAAAAAATAATATTAAAAGAGATTTTTTTTTTTTTTTTTTTTTTGGCTAGATTATAAATAGAATATAATGTGAACTAATATCTATATGTATGCATGTATGACGTGGACCTTGCATAAGTTTGTTTTTAATGACTTTAGGTATTATAATTAAATATTCTAAAACATTATATATAATATAGTAATCGTGAATTGTTGAATTTATACAGCATCTTGGTAGAATAATATAATGCAAAACCTTCTTTTCTATTCAGTTTTCTGGTTGTTTACGTCTCTCTCATTAAATTTGGTAGAAATTATATCAAAGGAGTTGTGACCAACAGTTTTACAATGTTTGGATGTGTGTAAGAGAAATTAAATATAATAGTTTCACATGCACTAAATAATTTAAACGAATAGATCATTAATTAGTGTATCGGCCACGCCATGTCAATTTTTTTTTTTTTTTTTTTTTTTTTTTTTTTTTTTTTTTTTTTTTTTACTTTAAGATAAAGAATTAAAAGTTCAAATGAAGGTACATGATTACAAGCTAAATGGGCCTTTCAATCAAAATAAAAAATGCAGAAATATATTTTAATTTCTATTATTTGACTCCCAAAATTTTTAACACATGAAATACTTGAACTAAAGGAAGGTTATAGATTGCATCAAAGCTTAAGAAAAAGAGTAGACATACTTTAATTAGGTTCATGTTAATAACACAATAACTAAATTTTAATTTAAATAATGGATGATACTATATGGTAATTTTCAGAGTGACACCGAGAATGATCACAAGAAATAGAATTCTTCTTGTTGATAAATGTGATCAAGCACAAAGTGCTCAATTGAAAACATAAATGTAAAACTAATTGGTCATTTGTAATAATACAAATATATATTACCAACTTAACAAAACTAACTCAATAAGCTCTCTTAATACCCTCTTCAAGGTTATGTGGTAAGAAGAACACACATTAACTTGTCTTTTAAAGGAAGAAACTTTGCAACTTAAAGGGGCTTGGTAAACACATAAGTAATTTAAGCATCAATTGGTAAATGTTGAATTCGAGCTTTCTTTTGTTGAACAAGATCTTTGACAAAATAAACGTCTATTTTAACATGTTTTTTGTGGGAATAAAGGATTGAATTAGCACTTAAATATACAACACTGAGATTATCATACCATAGCATTGGAGGTTGACATAATCACACATGTAGATAAGTGAACAAAGAATATAACTGAATCAATTCAGAAGAAGCGTGAGCCAAACATCTATATTTTGCTTCTATACTAGATCTTAAGATTACAATTTTTTTAAGCCCATTAAATCAAATTTCCTCCAAAATAGACACAATCTCAAAGTTGATTTCTGTCATCTGGATCTGAGGTCCAGTCAGCAACTGCAAAATTTTTAATAGTCATTTCTTTTGGCTACTTAAACAACAAACCATGATCAAGAGTTCCTGATAGATATCCGAGAATATGTTCCACTGCTTGTCAATAAACATTATTAGGAGAATACATAAACTGGTACACTTTGTTCACACTATAAATAATTTCTAGTCTTATCAATCTCACATACTGTAGAGGCCAACTGTGCTTCTATAATCTAACACCATCAAATCGTTCATTGTGGTATGTGTTGATAAAATAGATCCACTTACTATAGGAGTATTAATTGATCTAGCATCCTACATTTTAGCCTTATACAACAAATTTAAAATATACTTCTTATGTGAAAGAAAAATACCTTCGGTCACAAGATATGAAACTTCCACTCCCAAAGAATAGCTCAAAAGTCCGAGATCTTTAAGATAAAATTGCTTGTTCAAATCAAAAATCAATTTATCAACCATCTAAGATGAACTCCCTGATGACTATGTCATCAATATACACAAGGACGTAGCAGAAAACGCAATCTTATGGTATACAAGAAGAGAAGAATCGGCTTTAGAGCTTGTAAATCCCAATGAATGAAGAAAAGAAGTCAATTTATGAAACCAGACACGAAGAGCCTGTTCTAGTCCATATAATGCTTTCTTTAGTTTACAAACCAAAGTATGAGCTGAAGAATCAATCATACCTGGTGGTTGAGACATATATACACCATCTTCTAGTAATCTATGGAGAAAAGCATTATTTATATTAATTTGTCTCAAATTTTAGTCACAAGATAAGGTTAGAGAAAACAACACTCAAATGGTTACAGGTTTTACAGCTGGGCTAAATGTCTCAGTGTAATCAAGATCTACTTCCTGATTGTAACCTTGAGCAATAAATCTTGCCTTATATCGATCGACAGAACCATCTGAATTCCTCTTAATCTTGAACACCCATTAGCATCCAATCACCTTTTTATCAGTTGTTGATGGTTCTAAGGACAATATTAAAGCTTTATGTTCTTCTACCATCACTTGCACCCAATGAGGACATTTCAATGCTTCTTTAATATTTGGAGGTTCAACTTTAAGATACTCCACCAAAAAAACTTTTGGTTTAAAAATTCCATTTTTTTTCCTCATGCAGCATTGGAATGTTATTGAAAACATTAGATGAATTGAGTAGAGGTGTAGAAGCGAATGAACGCACATTATTAGTAGGATCAGAATTAGGCTACTCGGGATTATTTTGGGAGGAAGGTTGAGGATGAGATATTGGTGAAGCATCAGATGGTGAAGTACACCTAAATTGTGTGTTAATTGCCTTGGATTTAGAATAGTTCTTACATGATTTTATTGAAATTTATGTTGTTTGCTAGTGTTTTTTTAGGACTTTAGCCAAAGATTCATATTCAGAGTTAAAAATAGCTAAATTAGACTAAAGTTGCCTAATGGAGTCAAAATCCAACCAAGCATTAAAAAGAGGGAAGAAAGGAAAGAAGTTACCCAAAAATAGGGAAGCGTCGCGACGCTACATGGCGTTAAGCTGTAGTGCTCTATACAGAGACGAGTGTTGGACAACTACCGCAGCACCGCAAGTAGTGCCGCGACACTATTTTTTATTTACGAAAAATATGTTTTGGGAAAATTTTTGCCTATTTAATCTATAGCATTTGGCCATTCGAATGCACTCTACACACCACAAAATTAGAGAACCTTAGAGAGTGTTTTAGCTTAAAAATAGAGGGAGAGATTTAGAAGTTCATTTGGCGGTCGTTTGAGATCTTGGAGTGAAAATTAAGATGTTTCTAACATGTTCCATCGACGATTCAATCATGATAGTAGTGTTTCCTCTTCTCTTTATTCTTTCTTTCTTTATTTTTTTTTATGGTTGTTGCAATGTATGAGAGTATGTTTATATCAACAATGAGTGACTAAACGTTGTAGTTTTAGGGTGTTGATGAATTTTTTTATGGATTTAAGTTAATGTTAAATATTTTCTATGGATGTTGTGATCTTGAATGTTTTTCATTATTATTGTGCTTATAACATTGACTGATCTTCAATGTCAAGTTAAATTAAATATTCATTTTGATAGGTTGTTTGTTTAATTGGACTTGTAATATTGGATCATTAACTTAATCTATCATGAAAATAGTTAGGTTGCTAATGAGAGTTGATCATGATTATTCTTAATGTCTTGCTTCTTAATTTGGTTTCAAGCAATTAGTAATCATTTAGGCTTGCATGAGAAAAGATTGTTATTTAGAGATAATTATCCGAAAAATAGTTTCTAGACTTAAACATCTCATTAACACAATACTCCATAGAAATCGTTGGATGACTTAATGAAGGAAATCAACACTTTTGAACACCTTTGACTCTTGAATTTCAAAACCTATCTTTATTTTATCTTCTTAATTTATTTTCAAAATTAAAATCAAATCATCACAAGTCGAATCTTTAGATAAAATCAACACAATCGTAGAATAGCTATGTCAAATTCAGACATTTGATCTTCAGAGGACGATACTCAATCTCTTGACGGTTTTACTACATTATAACTTGATAAGTGCAGTTGCATTAAACCAAGTTAAGGCCTTCAAGTATCAGGTAGAGATTGTAAGGAAGCTAAAGGAGGAATATCACAAGAAGGACTATTGAATTTTTTTCATTTGTACAAAGGTGCAATAGGATGTAAAGAAGCTGTGGAGCAGGTAATTTGTGATTGAAGAGATATTTAAAGAGGGCTTATTTGACTGAAGAAAAGAAAAAGTAGGAAATTTAAGTTCATCCAACAACACATGCCAGGAAACGTATAATTTGCATGCCAGTATTTGATACACATTTATAGCCTTTGCGAATAGTACTATACCCAAAAAGAGACAAGTGGTTGTCCAAGGATCAAGGTTTATAGGCTTGTTATACAATATCAATGATGGATAACATAAACAACCAAAGTTTTTTAAGAATGTATGGTTACGTTTAATACCAAAAATATTTTTTAAGGGAGACATCTTTTGTGAACTAATGTAGGAAGTCTATTAATCAAATAAACTGCCGTGGAAAAAGCATCGTCCCAAAACTCTAAATATAAAAAAAATGAGATAATAAGGCTTAACCCATTGCAACAGTATCTCTATGTTTCCTTAAAACAAGACCATTATATTTTGTTGAGAAGTATGTGGGCAAGTCATTCCATGTTCAATATCATTAGATTTTAAAAAATGAATAAATGAATTAAATTCACTCCCTCCATTAGTTTGAAGATGAAGTATTGAATGACCTAGAAGTTTGTCAACGGTTCGTTTGAAAGAGAGAAAGGCACTAAAAAGTTTATTTTTGGTTCGGAGAAAATAGATCCATGTATATCTAGAATAGTCATCAACAAAACTAAGGTAATATTTAAAACCAATTTTAGAGGTTTGATATGAAGGTTTCCAAATGCCAGTCACAACTAATTGTAAATGTGCAGAGTATAAAGTTTGAGAGTTAGAGAAAGGAAGATTATGGCTTTTAAAAGGAGCACAAGCATGACAAATAGAAAAATTCTTTTTATTTGAATAGGAAACATTACAAGTAGTAAGAACATAATTAACAGTAATTAAGATTGGATGACCTAATCTATTGTGCCTATATCATGCATGGAAGACAAAGAAGACTGACTAGTATTATAATTTGTAGTTGATGTATGAAGAACTTGAGGATTGACACTTGAGGAAAATACAACTAATGGAAGAAGATACCTGAGTCTTTGCTTTTTCCATTGCAAAATAATAGAGTCCATCGAGAAGATTGCCTTACCTCAGAGAAGAGTTTGGTCATTGAGATCCTTCGCAAAACAAGCATTTGAATGAAATTCAAAGAAAATATGGTTATTAGCAAATTGACTTATACTTATGTGATTATAAGTAATTTTAGGCACATGGAGTAGGATTTTAAGCTTAAAGACAGTAATGGGATAATTAGTGGAAAAAGAAGACTTTAGAAAAGAAGATCCTATATGTGAGACATTTAAACCTGCACTATTGTCTACCAATACCTTGTTGTCTCTAAGATATTCTGATCCATATGTCAAATTTAATGCATCATTTGTGACATAGGTGGGCCCTGAATTCGGGAACCACTGATTTTTCCTGTATAAGTCATTCTACATTGATATTGTGTTTATAGAGGAAGAACTCATATTATGTCCCTACTGATTGGGAGGATAACCTTGCCCATTTTGATTAGATTTAGGTCCTTGAAACCATCTTTCAAAATAAAAATTCAAGGTTGTATGCCCAAACTTTCCACAGACATGGAATTGGGGCTTTCCATTATTATTTCACAAATGTTTATTCCGTCAATTTTCTTGATTCTTACCTCACCTATTCGCACCATTATTATTTGATGAAGAGGAGTTAGGAACTTGCTTCATTTCGCTTTGTGTGGTTAAGTGAATAGAAGGTGTCAATCCATCAGCATTTACAGAGGAGTGTCATTCGATTCAATTTTCTTGACCAAGTAATTGAGAATATACTCTTTGTGAAGAGGGATACTCATCTTTATTAGTGATTACTGATATGGTGGATCAAACTTAGGACCTTAATCCAACTAAAATATGCATCCCATGATTTTCATGAGAAATTTTCCTTCCGGTAGAATTCAACAAATCCACAAGAAATCCAAAAGATTCTTGATTTTTTGAAAATATTCTTGTAACTTGATACTTCCCTTCTTCATCACTTCAAGCTTTCCTTTTAGGTCAGAAAAGTACACCATATTGCACATACTGCATGAAGAAAGCTGAGCATTCATCATTGGTCCAAGAAACTAAGAAACAATCAGATTATCCTGTCTGATCCTATAGTACACTCAAGATTCATAACTCTTGTTAAAGAAATGTAGGTCATTGATAAATTTCAACGGCACAATGGTTTTTTGATCAATGAAATTTTCAAGTCCATAACCTCTTAACGTTGTAGTAATTTATAATTTTCAGAAGAAAAAATGACCTCCATCTAATTTCATAGTGGTAGTCTTGTTGTCTGGATTGATTACTTTCGGAAGGGTTGAAAGATGAAATTGTTGCAGTCGAGGATTGTTCTCTAAAGGAAGAATCCATTTGCGGAAGGAAAAAAGAGTACCCAAATTTCTCATCGTTAAACTTAAAACTTTGATACCATGATAATTTTTAAAATGACTGAAAACAGAAATATAAAACTAATTGATTAGTTGTAACAATACAAAATATATATTATCAACTTAACAAAACTAACTCAATTAAACTCTCTTAATACTATATACTATTTTATCAATAAATTATCAGTTTAATATGGCATTTTCTTCTAATATCATCCACTTATAATTGACATTTTTTTGAGAAAAAAAGTTCTTTTTAAAAATTAAATAAAATAGTAAATAGTTAAAAGGGATTCTTTATGCATGTACCTTTCTTGATTTGGGCTTATCAAAATTGGCCTTTCATATATAATATTTACCAAGTCTTCCCTTTAAATCTTAGTTAAGTTTTAAATAACACAATTTATTGTTACAAACATCCCTTCAAATTCATTACAGTGTTTTCATACTTTTAATACTCAAAATTTTGAACATCATAAACAATTTACAAAATTTTCCACTTGTTGAAAAATACTGCCAAAGCTAACAAATAGCTCACTCAAATTTCATGGAAATAAAATTTAGTTCATGGAAATAAAATAACATTAGGAATATACTTGAATATTAGAAACCAATAATTCATTTCATTCCACATAAAGACAAATGAGATACATTACCTATCAAGACTATATTCATTTCAACCAAAGAATAAAAAGTGCCCTTGTTATAAAGGTCTCACCCTGATCTTAAGGGTAGCCAATCACATAGCTTTTTGACTTTCCAACTGTGAAGCTCAGATTTTAGCGAGTATGAATAAACCAACTCATCAGATGGAGTTGCACTTCTAGAGATAATAATGACCAAGGCATTTTGTTGCCCTTTCTTTGTCAATTGTTAACTTGGTGCATCTATTTGACTTTTTCCTCTTCATTGAGGACTCTGAGCACAGTACTCTTGTTTAAATTCTGGTAGCAATGTATGGCCAATAATGCCTGTCCTGAGCTAATCTCCTGCAATTTATCTTTTCTTCTTATGGAGTCATGCTTCTAGTGGTGCTAACTTCAACTTCTGCAGCACTTTATAACCTTCCACTTTTATCTGCACTCTTAAATCTTTCTCCCATAATGCCGGAAAGTTTGTTGAGGCTCTTTCAAATATTTTAATGTAGTATGGAGCATTTACAATGCCTACACCCATTGATGACATTTCATTTATCAGTCAATTGAAGCTGCCCCTGAGCTACCATTTTAACATCTTTGAGCCTATTCCTTGAAAGTCTCTATGGTTCCTTTTCCAATATTAAAAATTTGAATGGTCTAAGGCCAAATTAATACTGTGCTTGTACTATTTCAAAATTTATGCACTTGAGAGCTATCTAACTGCATACCAATAAGCAGTCGAGTTGATTAGGCTATCACTTATGAACAAGCAACTAAAGGGAGAAGTGGGATCAGTAGGCACACCGGAACATCTCAACTAGGTTGACACCTTCGTAGCGCCTTCATCATACCCCCTACCCGATAGAGAATAAATTTATTGTCATAAAAATAATGCCAATTAGACGATTTTAAATGTGGTGAATCAACGTGTTGTCTAACATCTTTCAACAGTACACGACGAGAGGACATTTAGGAAGCTGCCCCATTATACTTATCAAGCTTTGACATCTTGAACTTGGGCAGAATAATGATGACGCCCGAGACTAGACACAGTCGTGTCACCTCAATGCCTTCGTAAATGCTGGTATCTTCTATTGTATACAACCTCTCTTTTAGAAACCTTCTTCCATTACCTACATCTTTAAAAGTCTTCTTGCAGGCTTGCAAGCTTAGGATGGGCACTAGGTCATTTAAATGGCTCACTTGCTATGGAGCTTGTCCGCAGTTTTGTGTAAGGTATGCCCTTGATTCTACTAATGATGGATCTAGTACCCCTTAAAAGTAAAAGCATATAGGTATGACATGTGGGTATATAAACGTGCAATTTTACACTTGGCTATGTACTAACTTTGTCTGTCTGAATACCCCTACTAATGGTCTATCTTAACTGGAGTGGGTAATTCTAAAATCTTTGCCACTCGTTATTTTAAGTCTTAGTCATCTCCCTTTTAATCGTCTGCACTTGGGTGATGAACTCTTCCATGACCACAACTTTCCTTCAAGTCCGATAATAATGGAGGGGTGGAGATCTTTTGAGCTATTTTATAAAAACTTTGACTCTTTTAATCTTTTTAAAGAAAGAGAAGGATTTAACTAGTCAAAATTACTTAATTATTATTATGAAATGTATGCATGATTTAATTGACAATGCAAAAAATTATAAAAGCCTAATGTAAGCAAAATTCATTAATAATTCAAGAAGAAAATGACTAAATGCAATAGCTAATGAGGTTTTTTTTTAAAAAAAAAAAAACAAAAAAAAAATGCTAGCAAACACATGACATAACATGCAAATGAGTGTTTAAAAATAATATGATTATGCATGATAATAAAAGGATTATCAATGTTAAATCATGCAATTAAATAATAAAATAATAGCAATGTAAAAACATGCATATTAAACACAACTTAAAATATTAAAAAGCCACAAGCCCAAAAAAAGAACGTCTTTTTCTCTTTTTTTTTTTAACAAATATATCAAATCTTTAAATTATATATTTATAAAAAAAATGTCATTTTTTTAAAAAAAATAAGTTTATTAAAAGTGCAACAAAAATAATACTTTAATAAAAATTTAATTATTAAAAGCGTAACCTCCTAAAGAAATGGTTAACTAAATTTTTTTTTATAAAATGTAGATATTAACAAAATATAATGGTACAAAATGAGGTTATATGAGATGAAAAACTAGTTAATAATTAGAGAATATCACCACAAAAAATTTATGAAAAGGTAGAATTTAAATATTTATATTAAACAAGTGGTGATTTATGAGCCTCTTTTCTTTTGATTAATTAACCAAAAATATTTTTTATTACAAATTTTATTAATTTTGAAAAAAAAAACATAATTGGTACACCTTTCACCCTTTCAAATTTCTAAAATATTTGATTTTTTTTTAAATAAACAAAATATAATGACATCAAGTTTCAAAAGTTTTTGTAAAATTTTCTCCAAAAAGAGTTTCTTTCACCATTTTCATTACCAACTTAAAAATTATTATTAGGTGATAAGAATGTAAATTACTAAACACATATTTTTTTTTCAAATAAATATATTTGAATGAAATTTTTTTAAAAAAAAATGTTGCTCAAATTTCTTTAAAAATATATTTTCTGTAATTTTTTTTTATAAAACATCCACAAAATTAGTAAAAATGTAAATTGATTAACAAAGTCAAATAGACAAATAAAAAAAAAATTAATGTTCACTCTTTATTTAATTTTCATGGAAATGTGATGTTTAACTAAACACAAATATATAAAGTTTCAAAATAAACTTTTTTTTTTTTTTTACCAAAATCACTTAAAATTAAATTACTTTTAAAAAAAAAAACATGTGGTAATAGACCAGTACATTACAAGAAAGTTTTAATGGTGAGGCTAATTCTAAGGCCCTAAATGATAAAGGTCCCCAAATTGGTCAAAAAGTCGTACATGACGGAATGACCAAATTGGGTGAGAACTTTTCGTGTGCCCGCACGGAAGCAAAGCTTCTCGAAGGCTAACACTACTTCGTCATCGATTCTAATCCTAGTAGGTAAAGCCCGGGTAGGAGGCTTGTGAATATGTGTGCAAAAATAAAATACACAATAAATACACACAATAAATTAAAACAAAATTAAAGAATAAAATAATTCAAGATAAAGGGGGAGAAATGGTCAAACTCTCGAGGTGGAACCTCATGTCCCCAGTGGAGTTGCCAAGCTGTCGCCACGTGCCCGAGACGACGTGGAGCGGCCGACGTCCTTAAAAAGGGTTAATTTTAAAAGAAAATAAAAAAGGAGTCGCCACCAATCCTTTTTACGGTGTGATTGGACACCGAAGTAAAGTGAACAAATTTTAATAAAAAAATCAACAAAAATGGTCTGCGAAAACTAGAGTTGAGTTCGGGAGTCAAATGTCTTATTTTACCCCTCATTACTCCCATATTTAAAGTAATGATCCCATAAAATAAGTGGAAAATCTTCCATCAATTTGACTATATTAAAATTTGAGGAAAAATTCTTCACCTCAAGAATTTGAGAAATTATTTCAATTTAATAAAGATTTTAAAACATTGATTAAATTCATTTTTTCTTGAGATCAAATCTCGGACTCCCAAAGATGTGATCCCTCACCTCAAGATTCTAGCAAATCGGACTCTCAAATTTCCTAGATTCCATCTTAGGAATTTTTTAAGAAAAACGATGTCAAGTTCTTGGAAAAAACTTATTAGAAAACATTTTGAAATAATATATTAATTTTTTTAATGTTTAAACACACAAAGAGTGTAATTTAAAGAAAATCTATTTAAATACCTTTAAAAGAGTTTGATAATAAAAGATTTAAAAACTTAGAGAAATGTTAGTTAGAAATTTAAATTAATTTAAAAGTAAATATTAAATAAGCGAATATAAATTTCATAATATAAATTGAATAAACATAAAATGACATATTAAAAATTTAATAAAACATATTGGAAATCGACCTCGGACTCCCAAAGAATTGACTCCTCACCTTAAGAATTCTAGAAAATCGGACTCCCAAATTTCTTAGATTCCGTCGTCGATTATTTTGTAGAGAAATACGAATTAAAATTAAGAACATTAAAATAATAATATTTAATTATAATATGGATATATTAGAATATAAAATAAAATGATGGAAAAAATAAAATAATTAAAATGCAATGCTTGAAATAAAAATAAGAAATAAATAAATCAAATAAATAAATACAGAAAAGTAATAACTAATAAGAAATAAGAAATAATAATAATAATAAAAAACAAAATAAAATAAATAAATAAATTTTGCGTCAGTTGCAGACTGCCACTGACGCAACCATACATACATATAAATCAAAAAAAAAAAATTGAAAGGATGGGATGGGCCGCCCATCCCATCTTTTTTTTCTTTATAATAATAATAATAATAATAATAATAATAATAATAATAATAATAATAACATTTTAGGGAAAATTGAAGAAAAATTGTAGTTTTTAAAATTATTTATAAAAATATTGTAGTTTTGAAAGTATTTGTAAAAATATGGTAGTTTTATGATGTGATGGTTAAAAAATGGATAAATTATATATATATATATATATATATATATATATATATATATTTTAAATGGTCGAGTGTTGAACATTTATTTTTTTTTTTTAAATGGTCGAGTGTGCTATTTTAAATGGTCGAGTGTGCTATTTTTTTTCTTTAACCATCAACACTCAAAACTTGCTACAATATTCTTTTTTTTTTTTTTTTTTAACAATCAACACTTGAACAAACCACTTTTTTTTTCTTAACAAGTTGGTGCTCGGCTATTTTTTAATTTTTTTATAACTAGCTATAATTCTATTGTTTTTTTAATAAAAAAAATAACTTTATAAAAATTTATCCATCTATTTCTCAATGATGAGAAAAATTTATCATTGTCTTAACTTTGTCGACTATAATTTTAAGAGATATTACAGACTTATAGTAAATGATTTAAAATTACTAAAATATAAATTAAAATGTCCATATCAATATAACAATTTAACATTTTTCATTTATTAAGAATGATAATAAAAAAAATTAATGTGTCCCACAAGGTGGACGTCGTCGATTTCGAGTTGGTTGTCGTCGTCGACTTTGAACTCTAGGTTGCTCTTGTTCCTCTGGTGGCTCTGGTACCTCTGCAGGCGCATCATAGTATAAATACTCATTATGCTCTCCACGTCCACGCCCATGTCCTTGCATGTATGAAGATGATGGACCAGCTAACGATGGACCGGCTTCTGAATCATAATATCCTGAACCAAATGTTGGCATCATCATCATCGGACTAGCATAATCAGTGTGGCTATGCGTCAGTGTCATAGGGGGCAATTCTTCCACATTGTGATCAACCTCATCGAAGACATCTTCTTCTACTCGAGCATGCCCCCTACGTCTAGCAACCGGTGGAGGTGCAATGGGTATATCATACATATAATGTATCTCCTCCATGTACCTCTCATTATTATTATAGACAGCAAGGACCTGGTTTGGATCATTTGCAACATCACGAAGGCTACTGTTGCTAGATCTCTGTGAATTAAAAAAAATTAGATAGTATTTAAAATAAATTGAAATTTAAAATGATTAAACAATATTTAATTATATACCAGATGACCCACAGCTGCTCCTGGGCGAGTAATATAACGCCTTGTTATATTATTATACCAATCAATGTAATCTTGGGTTACATCCCTATCATATTGCCCAATTGAAACCCCTGGTGCAATAAACCTTCTACGATAGTGTCATCGCACTACCAAATGTGCAACTTTATCGGACCAATCTGCGGTTCGTAGGTCTATGTCATGCAGTAGGGGTTCAGTATTACAATCTGGTGGGACATCCTGTTGGAAACCAAATTGTCTGATTACTCTATTAGGGAAATGCCACTCACCAATGTGAAAACATATAAGAGGACTTATCGTCCGCCACATGTCTTTGGTACAAAAATTGGGCAACGTGTGCATAACAGCTTTGTAGGGCTCCCAAATAATCTGAAACATAACATATTATATTAAAAATATTAAATACATAAAAAAAATATGTATACAAATTGAATTGGATTCAGTATTCCTGTACCTGATCAAGTTGAAGCAGATCCAACATGTATCTATACTGACTCACAACATGTGTATCTGATCTAGTTACACAAAATTGGTCTCTCCACCTATATTATGAAATCAATATTTTAGATTTTAAATTCACTATATTAGTCATATAAAAAATAATTTGTAAATTAAATTAAATTAACATACCGAGAACCGTATGCTTGTCCAGCTAATTGATGCTCGTTGACATGTCGGAGTTGGGGAGTCATTGTTGGAAATCGCTCCCAAGCCCATAATTGTAGAAGTATTAGAGGCCCAGCGATTTCACGAACTTCAGGTTTTGTTGCTTTGCACAGCTGTCTATACAGCCATGCCAAACATGCTCCACCCCAAGAATATCGTCCCGCTTCATGAAGATTTGCTAACAATGGTAGGAACATTAAGTGCACGTAGTGACTTGATTTGTCAGAAAACAGACTTCCACCCATCATCTGTAATATGTATGCTCGTGTATATCTCATGACAGATTCTTCGTCTGCATCATCATCAAGCCCTGGAAATTGTGTTCCTAACCATGTTAAACTTAATCTGGATCCTCTAATTTTATCAGCAAGTGGGGTTACACCGAGTAACAACTGGCAAATATTCAACCAATCATCATGCATTTCTCCGGTAACAGGCTCGCTGTCAACAGGTAACCCAAACAATATTTATATATCTTGTAGAGTGATAGTACACTCTCCAGAAGGAACATGAAACGTATGTGTCTCTGGCCTCCATCTCTTAAACTAGTGCAGTGATGAGATGCCAATCTAACTGAATAAATCCCAACCTGTAAACTCCATAGAATCCTGATGTACGAAGTAGTGGTAGTATTCTACGGTGCAGTGGGATGGTGCGATGAACAACCGCCTCCTGACGTCTACAGTATATCTCACATGTAGTACGATCTTGCCATACAACCGATGATCGATGAATTGATTGATCATATAAAACATAAGGATCAAGCGGTCCTGGGTTTAAAGCCATGATCTAAAAGAAAAAAAATATATTTATTTCTCTTAGATGGATTACACAATAAAAATATTAATTACATAATAAAAAAATATTAATTACACAAAAAATATTAATTTCACAATAAAAAATATTAATTGTCGGGTGCCTGTCTTTGTAATGAAGGACACTTCCTCCGATTATGACCTAACTGATTGCAAAATCCACACAGTAGTTGAGTACTCGATTCTGACCAGTCCATTTCATTGTGGTATCGCGAGCTCTTTGGTCTACCAGGTTTCCTCAACAACGATAGATCGACATGTAAGACAGGCATATTTGGATGTGTTATCCAGTAATCTTTGTGCGGTACAGGTTGAAATTGAGGAGAGTAGCATGCAGCGTATGTTGATATTTTATAGTAGTCCTCAATGAAATCTTCATAGTTCATGTTAAATCGTGAGCAAACCGCCAAAAAATGCGAGCATGGGATGCCAAATGCTTGCCATGTGTTACATGAACAGTACCGCTCAGACCCATTTAGCCTTAGTGTTTGAATATTTCCTCCTTTAGCATTGAGGCTATGACGTCCGGTTTTTACATGAAACACACCTTTGTATCGATCGTATGACTGTACTTCATGTTTGCTGGATCTTGCAGCCCACTTCAAAATTTTTTCATGGGCGTACCTAAATGTGTACTCACTTAGTATTGAAAATATATTCAACATGAATTGTTAATTACTAAAAAAAGAAAAAAAATATTACCTGGTGTATTTATCTCGACGCTCTAAAGCAGCTCTTATTTCTTCTCTTCTTTTTTCAAAATAATTTACACATTTAAAAAATGTTATCTGAGCGAGAGCGTTTATCGGCAACATTCGAGCTCCTTTGAGGACTCCGTTGATGCACTCTGATAGATTTGTCGTCATCCACCCGTATCTGACACCTCCATCATGTGCTTGAGTCCATTGCTCAATACCAATGTTGTCAAAAAAATTCAAACAACCCTGATTTATTCTTCTGATGTCCTCAATCGCTTTATTTAACTTGCGAATTTGAAATTGACATCCAGCCCGATAAACATAGTTCTTTAAGTGATTAAATTTATACTTTTTATTGAAATTGCTGACAATATGCCGTAAGCAGTATGGATGATGATGTTTTGGTCCCGCCCAACCATTTTCTGGATTGTTCACGGCTGAGATAATGCCAGCATGTCGATCTGAAATCAAACACACCTCTTCGTGTGTAATTATTTCTCTTAGATGTTTCTGAAACCATCCCCATGAATCTGCAGACTCCTCATCAACAACGGCAAATGCAAGAGGAAGAAGATGCCTATTAGAATCAACTGATGTAGCAATCAGTAATTTTTCTCGATATTTACCATACAAGTGGGTACCGTCTATTTGAATAATTGGCCGACATCTATTAAAAGCTTCTATACAAGGACCAAATGCCCAAAATACAGAAGTAAGGATAACATGTCCCTCAGTAGGCGTTTCTTTTACCCTCCACTCCACGCGCGATCCGGGATTGGTTTGTTTAACCATATACAACCATCTAGGTAACAATTTGTATGATTCGTCCTAATCGCCAAACACTTTAGCCAACGCTTTTTTTTACCCTGCTAAACCCTATGGTAAGGAACATGATATCCAAATTTTGTTTTTATGTCGGACTGTAGTTGTGCCATGCTAATAGACGGTTTTTCTCTAACGACATCACAAAACTCTAAGGCAATCATTGAAGAATCTAATTGAACATGACTTTGACTTAGTTTTGAATAAAAACATGTGTGTTGATCAACATACTTAGTGATCTCAAATAAGCCATGTGATTTCCTTTTTGTTGCACGGAGTCTCCATTTGCAACCTTCTTCCCACTTCTTACATTGAATTGCCCAGATACCGGTGTCGATTCTACTACCTCATATGGTGCGTGATGCCTGATAGAAAAACACTTGGCCGCATGTTGTAGCATTTCTTTATCTTGACAAATCATCCCCTTATACAATTCGGTATTGTCAACAACCACAGGGGCTACAATTGGATCGTGTTCTCTAATGCTATCTATTACATCCATATCTAAATTACTGAATGTATCTGAAGGTAATTCATATTCACGACCATCAAAGTCCAAACCCTCAAATTCATCGTCAGTCTCTGTTCTAAAATCCCTGTATTGATTATTAGCCACCATACCTTCATCATAACAGGCTGGTGCAACTGATTCAGGATCAGGGTCCATCGGGTCTTCAAATTGACTAAAGGGTTGTGCATTCAAGTTTATATCAAACCATACCCTACTCACATTAACATATAAATCCACTAAGTTTGGGAGTGGCAGTGCGATTGAAAACATCAGATTCATTACTCGTTCATCAGGAATAGGGAATGGCATAAACCTTACTGATACTGATGGTGTTGGATTAGGATGTCTATATATTATTTCTAACTGATTTGCTCTCATATCTACACCAAGTGACATCCCTACCATTTCAATGAACTGTTAAAAAATTATTCCACTGTTCACATTTATGCTAAAACCTCCACTAGCTGGTTGATCGTATTCAACACCATCAACACCATCAATCATATGACCATTTGAAAATAACACAAATCCCAAACATTTGTCTGCCATTTTCTAAAAAAAAAAACAATACATTACTTTTTAAATTAAAAAACTAATACTAAAAAATCAAATATTATTAAGAAAACAAACAAAAATACTAACATTTTTGTATTAACAAACTATAAGCATAAAATACAAAAAAAAAAACTCTAATATTCAAATAACAAAAATATTATACTATAAATAAAAATATTCATAGTAAATGCAAAAAATATAATACTAAACCTTTTTTCTTCAAGAATAACATAAAACTCTAATATTAACAAACAAAAAAACCTAAGTTTTTCAAAAAATGTAAAAAAAATTTACTCAAATTAGTAATTTTGTATTACAAAACAAAAAAAGTCTCTAAACTTTTTAAATTAAAAAACTAATACTAAAAATCAAATATTATTAAGAAAACAAACAAAAATACTAACCTTTTTGTATTAACAGACTATAAGCATAAAATAAAAAATAAAAAAAAGACTCAAATAACAAAAATAATATACTATAAAATAAAAAAAAGTCTAATTTAATAGTAAATGCGATAAATCTAATATTATTTACCATGAAAACGAAAATAAGATAAAACATTAACATGGTAGATCTAACATAATATAAACAAGAATATTAAACTGTAAAAAAAAGAGCTCATAACATCAATCTATAAATATTCTTAAATTTAACGACGATTAAAAACTAATTAAGAACATTAAATGGGTTGTATAACATGATATAAATATATAAAAAAAATGTTAAAAAAACTAGTAATAAATAAAAAAATACTCACAAATCAACGACGGTTCTACTATTTTTCTTCTTCAAAGTGGCAACAGTTTCTCGTTCTTGGTTATTTGTTATCAAAACAACAACAAAAACTACAAAAATATTGAAAAAATAAAATAGTATGAGAATATAGATAAAATTTATAATTAATTATAAAAAATAAAAATTTAATAATAAATATACAAACCTTACAATATTAATTAAGCCGAAGAAGAAAAATGAGAGAAATTGATATTAAAAAAGGAAATGCCGAGAGTGAAAGCAAGAGGGAGTGAAGCCGGTGAAAGTGAAAGTGAAATGCCGAGAGTGAAAGCAAGAGGGAGGGAAGGGGTGAAAATATAGGAGAGGGGTCGAGAGTTGAAGTCTTGACCCCCAAACACCCGTGATGCGCCTACTGCCGTGATGCGCCGAGATTGCGCCTGCTGCTATGATGCGCCGAGATGCCTGACGCCTAGAAGGGTAGCTAGTCGAGACTTGAAGTCTCGACTTTTTGATCGACTGGAGCTGGGAGAGCAGCCTGACGAGACTGGATTGTCGAGACTTGAAGTCTCGATATTTTCAGACTTTTCTCTTGGTCGAGACTTGAAGTCTCGACTTTCTCTTCATGTCGAGATTCCAACTCTCGACCTACTCCCACTGCCACAACGTCCCTTCACCTGAAAAAAAACTACAATATTTTTATAAATACTTTTAAAACTACAATATTCTTCTAATTATTTCTTAAAATCACAATATTCAAATAAAACATCCAAACTTTTTATATATATATTTTTTTTAACTTTTAAAAAAGCAAAATTTTTTATAAACCTTTCCTTTTACATTTTTAAATCCTCTCTTTTTTTCGGAAAATTTCACAAAATGACCCATTTTGAGAAAACTTCTCCACCAATGACCCATTCTAAAAACCTTTTCTATGGTTGACCCTTTTCCTATGTGAAGTACCATTTTTACCCCTAACTTTTTAAAACATCTTCTTCTTCCTCTTCTCTTCAGCTGAACTCACAGTGAATAATTACCAACTTCTCATCTATTGAATGCTGAACACACAGTGAATAATTACCAACGTCTCATCTATTGAATGCAACACTAAAATTCTACCAAAGCATTTACTTTGAACTAATATTCTACCAACAACATTGAATGCTATTGATATCAACAATGGAATATCACTATCACGGTTTATTCACTGGCAGTCGAACTCCCAAAGAATTTTCTCCCACTGATAGTTCAGAGTTTCAGTCGAACATTCTCTCTGTCCGTCGCTTTCGACTTCGTTCACCCTGTTTTTTCTTAAGATACAGATCAAAAATTTTCGTCCGAACCGAAGAACGCAGAATCGTCAGGTCAATGTAAGTGATTACGAAGATACATGTTTTCAGATCGCTCAAATCAGTGTAAGAGATCGTTGTGCAGTTCATAAACGATCGCGTATTAATAAATACAATATCGTTTAAATAAACATATGTGATCTCTTATAGTGGATAAGCGATCGCATACGATTCGGTATGAGATCGCATAGAATTTGCTATGCGATCGCTTATCACGTGATAAGCGATCGCATAGCCCATTGTATGTGATCTCATATCTAGTTGTATGCGATCGCTTAATACATACTGAACGATCGTGTAGTAATGGAATGAGCGATCGCTTACTTTATACTATGCGATCGTTTAGCAAATTTTATGTTAAATCGCCTATTTCAATTGCAACTCGAAACCAACTTGCGTGTTTTCTGATTGCAGACCAATGACACTAATTCGCATCTTTGTAAGGTTTGGTGGGGATTGGGATGAGTCCGGGAGAAACTATGTTGGAGGTCAGCTGAAAGGTTTGAAGGTTAGGAGGGATATAACGTGTAGTGAATTAGTAAGCACTCTACACCAACGATTGAACATTGATCCGTATATGCTGGACATACACATCAAATGTTGTTACAATCTATCGATGCAGGCTCCTCCAATGGACATAGTGGATGATGAAGACCTTAGTTTTTTTCTAGAAGGCACTGATGCATCTCAAATGCAATTGTTTGTATCAGTTACACCCCATGGACAACATGGGTTGGACACAGAAGATATGTACCAGCAATGCAATCCAACGGCTCGGAATGTCGGGTTTTCACCCATTCCAACACACATTCCAACCATGTCTTCCCTAGGTGGAAATATAGAGCCGTGTAATTTGGGGGATGACGAAAATGAAGAGTGGATGGGTCACAATATCCACTATACATGTAGTCCGCAGTTAGATGCCGATGATGTACCAGAAACAAATGAGGCAGCACCAACCATTCCAACACCTTCCATTAATGTTCCAACATCAGCTGCTCCCATTCCATCTATGGCGAGGGCAATGCCTTCGGCTCAAATGCATTCCACTATGCCAACCCAACCTTTTGTAGACATACCAAGACCATCAGACGCTCCATTATGTGATGATCTCATCATAATACCACATGATTGTCTGAACGATGAGGATCTAAAGGCTGGTCAGATTTTCTTTTCGAAACACGACTTATCAATTAAGTTATCAATACTTGCAATGAGAAAGAATTTTGACTTTCGTGTAAAGAAGTCTACGAAGAGCCTGTTAACAGTCCGATGTTTGATAGAGGGTTGCAAGTGGAGGGTACGTGCAAAACGATTGGAAGGAAGTGAGTCATTCAAAGTGACTAAATATCCAAGTGTCCACACATGTGCACTTGAAATGAGAGTTGGTAACCATCGACAAGCTAAAAGTTGGGTTATCGGACACCTGATCAAGTCCAAATACGACCGTGCTGGTAGAACATATCGCCCAAGGGATATAATTGAAGACGTCCGCCGAGATTATGGGGTGAATATAAGTTATGGGCGGGCCTACCGTGCAAGAGAGCATGCTTTGGTATTTGCAAGAGGGTCACCGGAGGGTTCATATGCCATTGTTCATGCATACGGTGAGGCACTGAAACTTGCAAATCCAGGCACGGTATTCGAGGTTGAAGTGGAAGACGATCAATATTTTAAGTACGTCTTCATGGCATTGGGTCCGTGTATCAGGGGTTTCTTGAACTGCATCCGCCCTGTAATTGTGGTCGATGGTACTCATTTGCACGAAAAATACAAAGGTATGTTGTTAATAGCAACATGTATCGATGGCAATAACAACATATACCCCATTGCATTCGGTATTGTAGATATTGAGACAGATGCTTCCTGGACTTGGTTCATGACTAACCTGAAGGCTTCCATTGGGGACATTGTAGATTTAGTTATAATATCAGATCGTCACAAATCGTGCAGTTTACGCTACGCGATCGTGCACTTTAAGCTACGCGATCGTGCACTTTAAGATACGCGATCGTGTGTAAACTATATTGATGAGTATTCTTACCTTCTTGGGTTGGAAGACATTCTGATCGAGCGTCTTCCAGGATGGAGCTTGAGTACATGTCCACCTCAGAATGCGTGGTACTGCATTCTTGCTACTTTTGGTGGCTATGAACTTGGTTGAGGATGACAGTATCTCGTAAGCCCATACCTACATTATGTAAACATGCTATTAGTATATATATAACAACACATATAAGTTGCATAAACTTTATTGAAGTGTAATTACCTGGAAGGCGTGTGTAAATCCCTTTACACAATAATATGTGACATGTTTGGGATTTGACTGTTTCTTGATCTCGTGGGTCTCCTTCTTCCCACGCAGTATGGTCTGCAGACTATCCAGCAATCGTCTGTAGATGACCGATGACCAATCGTAGTTGACGAATACTTCTGTGTCGTCAACTATCCCAAGTGTCTTTAAGTCGAACTGTGTTTTCTTGTCCTTTCCCATCAACACAGTCTCTATGTACAATGCCAGTGCAACCTTCACTGCATCCTCATCGGTTGCAAATCTGGCCTTTACAAACGCGTTCTCTACATCCTTACAGAGAACTGGTTTACTATCTACGGTTGGCCCAAGGATGACTTCCCGTAGCCTGTCACTGTTAGTGTCCCGTTCCACTCTCTGCTCTGTAGGCCACAGACCGGTTATCAGGTTGAAGTCATCTTGAGTGAAGGTGACCTTCTTCCCCAAGATGTTGAAGCTTACAACATCTGGATTGTCATCAGTGACCTCCCTCAGCAGAAAATGATGGATCAATTGTCCATTGAAGACGAGATTCACATCCAGTAGTGGTCCAAAGCATGTTTTCCTAAACATGCCCAACTGTGATTCAGTCAGCTTCTTCTTGATCAGTTCATTGGTGTTGCCAATGTGCACCAAACAGGATACAGTAGCTGAGAAGTATTTTTCAGCTGGTACTGAATGCGCCATCTTAACTCTACAAAACAGACAAATTAAATAAGAGATAAGTAACCATAATATATAAGAGATCGTGTATCATATGCTAAGCGATCGTGTAATTTAAACTAAGCGATCGTGTAACCTAAGATAAGCGATCGTGTAATTTCCACTGTGCGATCATGTACTTTAAGATAAGCAATCGTGTAACCTAAGCTAAGCGATCGTAGACTAATAAGATAAGCGATCGTGCATACTAAGCTAAGCGATCGTAGACTAATAAGATAAGCGATCGTGCATACTATACTAAACGATCGTGCACCCTGTAATAAGCGCCCACGTATGAACAGTTAGTCTATCGTGTAATATAATATACGCGATCGCTCACCATTTACTATGCGATCGCATAGTATATGGTGAGCGATCGCGTATCTAAACCTACGCGATCGTGTGTCTACATCCTAAACAACCGTGTATTACACACTATGCGATCGTTCATACAATACTCAGCGATCTTTTATCTAAACCTACGCGATCGTGTGTCTACACCCTAAACGACCGTGTATTACACACTATGCGATCGTTCATACAATACTCAGCGATCTTTTATCTAAACCCTACGCGATCGTGTGTCTACATCCTAAACGACCATGTATTACACACTATGCGATCAACCATAAAGCCCAGGGATCGAGTATCAAACTCCATGCGATAAACCATAAAGCCCAGAGATCGTTTAATATAACATGCACATACCTCTCGAAGAATGGAAGAGAACTGAGCGTTGAGTGATGACGTGAATGGAAGAGACGATCGCGAATGGAAGAGACGATCGAGTTCGCAGCTCAGAAACGTTCGAGGAAGAAGACGAGCTTGAGAGAAATACGAAGAAGAATACGAGCTTGAAAGCGTGAATGAGCGTGATTGAGCGTAAATGAGCGAGGAAGCCAAACGATCCTTTAGTAATTTGGAATAGTAAGAGACGGGAGTGTGAGAGCGCGCGCGCCGACATGTTTTAAAAAGTTAGGGGTAAAAATGGTACTTCACATAGGAAAAGGGTCAACCATAGAAAAGTTTTTTAGAATGGGTCATTGGTGGAGAAGTTTTCTCAAAATGGGTCATTTTGTGAAATTTTCCCTTTTTTTCTTTTTCCTTCAACTTTCTCTCCTCTCCTTCTTAACTTAAGTTTTTCTCTTTTTCAACTTCAAACCCTTTTTTCTCTCCTCAATAAGCTAACCAAATTTTTTGTGATCACAGCAAGTGCTAATTCAATCTAAGGTATGTAACTCTCGTTTTTTTAACTTTCAACTCTTTTTTTTTTGCTTCACACTTTACATTCTTTTTTTTAAAAAATGAAACAAACAATGAATAAAATGTCATGGATGAAGAAGAAGATGAACACAACAAGGAAAGAAAATAATAATGATTAAAAAAAAAAAAAGAAACCGTAATAGTAAATCTAATACAAATGCACATAAACATTATCACATCATAATAAACATGAAAATGAAACGAGAAGAAATAGTAAAAATCTTCCTTATAACCTTTTCTTTCACTCTATTTTTTTCAGATCTCCAAGAGAGAAGAAGAATGTTGAAGGTTAGATCCGGAACAAGAACTCGCTCGTTATATGAGGTGCGGATCCTTGGACACAAAACCCTACCAACAACCTCCAACTAAAGCTTGGACTTCTCTTGGTTCCGAAATTTCGAAAATGTTGGGAGGATGTTAGAAAACTCTCTGATTTTTTTCTCTCTGCGGGTTTGCTTCTAGGTTTTTTTTTTGTGTGTTCTTTAGACCTCTAGGATTTTTTTTCTTTTTTTTCTCTGTATCCTCCCCCTTCACTGCTGAAGAAGAAGATGGCTTTAAAGCCAACAAAACTTCCTTATTTGCCAAAATAATTTACTGGCTAGATTTTTCAAATTGAAACAAGGCCAAACTTGGCTCACACCCTAAGAAGGAAAACAAGAAATTGGAAGTAAAACCTCATAAAAAAAAACTTACTCTTTTTGCAAATTTTCTAACTAACTAGTTACTTTAACTAACCAATCTAGTTACTCTAACCAAACAGTAAAACAAGTTTTTTTTTTCTTTCAAAATAAAGGTGGATAAATACAAAATTAAAATTAACAAAATTAAGACAAAATTAACTTAATAATTAAACTTATTTTAAATAGGCCGGACAAAATTAGGTGGCTACACTTGTATTTCTAAATTTGTAATGATTTTATCTCTCTACATTTAAAGATGTAAAAATTTAGTCTCTTAACTTTAATAAGTATTTTTTTTTAAAAGGAGAAATTATTATTAATAAATACAAGAATAGATTACAGCCGACATAAGTTCCTTTTGAATCGAAGACAAAAGTCAAAGGGAAAAAGAATCAACCCAACAATTAGAGGGAGCAAAATTGGTTACAAAAGATGCCAATGAATGTGCTAAATTGTTGCAACAACAAGGAATATGTTTGATTGAAGAGGAAATAAGGAGCTAAAGGGATTCTTGAATTTTCTCACACCAAACACAAAATTCATTCCGGTAGGAAGTAATTCCATTGCGAGCTTTGATTGCAACAAGAGAATCAGACTCAATCTGAACGTGAAGAATATTAAGGCTGATAGCCAAATCCACACCATGAAGAATAGCAGCCATGCACTTCCATCAAAACAAGACTCTGAAGGAGATTGAAGAAGCTGACAGACCCAGAAGAATCTCTAATAATGACACCCACACGAGAGGAGTCTTTAGAATTTTGTTTTAAAAAAACTTTAATTATTTCCCATGTAGATTAATAAATTGATTAAGGATCAATTTGTATATAAATTATAAAAATTAAATTATTAGATAATTTGACGATTAAGTTGATGAGATTTTTCACTTTGGAAACTAAAATTATAATATTTTTGAAAATATATGATTTAAATTGTTACAAATTTGAAAGTATAGGGACTAAGTTGTTGCATGCTAAAGTTTAAGGAATTTAAGGACATGTTTGAGAGTGATTTTAAAATAGCTAAAATCACTTTTATCATTTTCAAAATAATCGTGAAATATCTTTTTAATTCTTCAAAACTAATTTTGATGATTGAAAATTGCATTTAAAAGTGTAGAATTGAAAATTAAATTAATTTTGAGTGATTCAAGTGTATTTTTGAGTGATTTTAAAAATGATAAAAGTGATTTTAACGATTTTAAGGTCATCCCTAAATATGCCCCAAAAGTACGAGGACTAAATCATAATAGATTAAAGTTAATGGATTAAATCAATGGGGTTTAAACATAATATATATTACTAATAATTAACAGGAATTTACTATTTAGTTAATCATTGATGGGATACAACAATTTCTATTACCGAAAAAACCAATTAGTCCAATTTTGTTAAAAAAAAGCTCTATATATAACTTATATTGAAAAGACTTTGGGCCGGCGTGACTCCGGCATGGTTAGCCCAATTCATTCAACAGGGTTGAGCAATGACCCAATCAATACCAATGGATCGATAGATTCAAATAGACTCAAACTCACGTGCAAACGCACGTGTATATATATATATTAATATTATTTTTCAATTGATAATTTCATCTTTAAATTTGTAATTGTTGAACTAAAATAAGTGAAAATTTAAGACATAATTTGTTATTTCTTTACTATTTTGTTGTTTGCACAAATCAAAATTTTGGTTGAGATTTAAAACTAATTTGAGCATATCTATATAAAAAAAAAAAAAAAAGTAAGTTATATTTTAGTTTTATATAATTGTTGAGATTTGAAATATAAATTTATTTTATAATTAGTTTTAATTGAATAGGTTTTCATATTGTTAAAACTTTTGTTTTTATTTATATCTATGTAATGATAGAAAATATTTTGATGATAATTCAAAAATTTTTAAAATTTTTTCTACAGTATTTGGTTTAAAATTTTCCATATATATTGATTATAATTTTTAGTTTAATACTGTTAGAATTTGGTTACATTTTCCTTTGGGTTTCCATTTACTTTTTTAAAACTTTAATTAAGATTAATGTGTAAAACATAATTAACATCAAATATGTAATTAATTTGATAGTTTAATCGTTTCTATTACTTTAATTATTGTATTTATTTTTATGTCATTTTATTTATTTCTTTAGCTATCGATGCCTCAATTATCCTTATCTTGAAAGTGGGTTTATTTTTCTTACAATTTTTTTTTATATATTTTTAAGAACAAATTTAAATGAAATTTGATGATATAAAAAAGTTTCATGGTTTTTTTTTCTTTCAAAAACGAAGTACAACTTCATTTACTTTGTTTGTACTTAAAAAGTATTTTGTATTAATTATGAGTGACATTGGTTTATAAATTTAAAAATGTATAAAGGATAAATTTAATATATTTTATATTATAGAAAAGAAATTAAAGTTTATTGCCTTATTTAAAAAGGTTTTTCAATGGAGTCTCTTGAAAAGAAAATCTAACCTCTATTATTATCATACAAAGAAATGTATAAACTATAAAAATGGAGTCAAACCAATCAAGTAAATTTGGTCATGTAATCATCTTCATCTATTCAAATTACTAAACCAATTAAAACAATTATTATATTAAATTGAATTACAACTAAATTCAATTCAAAATAAAAAAGAAACTCACAAATAAATTCTACGGTATATGGTAAATTGCAATTGTCTTCAAAACTTCAATCTTAAATGTGATATGCTTTATTCTTCTCAAACCTCTTTTCACCTTAAAATTCTCTCTATCGGAGCTGAAAAACGCTTATATATCTCATTTTGCTCATTTTTATTCTTTTGATTATCATTTGTAATACGTTATGTGTCGTTGTCACCATTTGTCTAAAGGCACCATCGTCATTCACCATATATATGTTGATGTCGTCATAATTTGATTTTTCATTATTGGTTAGGACAATTTGGTCTAAAACGATAGTGTTAAACTTGTGTACATTATTTGACCGTGAGAAAATTGTTATTCTTTTTTTGGAATTGTGAGCAGTATATATTAGAAATAAGTGTAAGTATTGTTATTGAATCTATAAGGAAAAAAAGTGTGAGTAGTGTATTCTAAATCTATCATTCTTAGTAAGAAATCAAGAATAAAATAAAATAAATAAATAAATAAGAACTATATATGCATACCTTATTAGCTTTTCTTATTCCTTCTTGATGAACAAATCCAATTTTTATTTTAGATTGTTTCCACTTTTCAAGATGATGTTGTGTTTATAGACTTTACATGAAATTTTAACCATTCTTTTATTGTTTTAATAATAATAATGACACTTATAAGATTAATTTGTAACTGTCATTGATATTATTATTACTTAGTATGTAACTGTCATTTTTTTTAATAAATAACTGTCATGATTTAATTCATTAGTTTTTCTTAAGTAGAATTTTAATAGTTATTTGTTTTCTTTGAAGTAATATTAAAAATAGTAAGTAAATTTGTATTTACAAAGAAATAAAAATGAAAAGTAATTTTGTAAATTTTAAATAGTCGTAATTAATGACGTAAATAACATAATTTTCTATTTATTTGTTAATAAAATTCAAGGATTTTCTATAATCAAATTATTTAACAATAAAATGTTTTTTTTAATAATAAAATAAAAATGAAAGTCTTTGATAATAATATTTTTTCAATTGAGTAAAAATAACAATGTCAAAGTCTTCCTTAAATTAATATAATTCGTTAATTAAATTAATATAATTAGAGTTAACAATTATATAACTAAAGAACAACTTTACATATTCTAGCCTTTTAAAAGACATTAATTATGTGTTATAAAAAAATACATTAATTATGTATAATTTCTAATTAATAGTAGCATATTTGTAAATATTAATTTTAATATAGGGGTAGAATAGACCAAAAAAGTTTTTCAAATATCCTGCCCTTTTAATATATTATAGATGTCGCAATTTTACGAATATATGGATAAAATATCATTATCGATAGATATTTTCATCGGTTTTTTTTATAAAAATAATTAAAATTAATAAGTAATATGCTTTTACTTCCAAACTAAAATTATAGATTCCAAACTAAAATTATAGATTTTTTTTACTAGTATTCATATTCATATTGAGATTAATAGATGGGTATTTTCTTTTTATTTTAAAAAATATCAAAGATATTAATTAATCTGTAAACATCAATGTCGAACCCTTCGATTTATGGATATGTCTTAGATATATCTACATATTGGTGAATATTTCAATATTTGATATTAAAAAAAATAGTAAGCTTCATCAGCCCACAATTGTCATGTACCAAACTGTAGCTACAATAACGCTTGGTCGTTTTTCAAGCGTGGAAGTTTTCAAGGAATAGGTAAACCGAGGCACCATCTTGAGGGACATGTTGAAAAGATGAGGAGACTTCACAATCTTTAGAAGATACATGAACTGCTCTTCTCATTTTAGATTGGTTTTTAGTTGTACCCTCATGTTTAGATTATGGTCTCAAAGCTCATGAAGCCTAAATGGTGTAGAAACCGCATTTGGTCCGGGTTGTTTTTAATTTGTTTAATTTTATTCTTTTTTGATATTTTAATTATTAATCGAATTTTGAAATTTAATGAAAATTGAGATTTTCATTGAGTTTTAAAAAAGTAAAAAATAATATAAAAATAATTTTTTTTCAAAAAAAGGTTTTGTTAATAAATTTAATTGTTTTTAAAAAAAAGCATAAAAAAAATTAAATATTTCTTTAAAAAAATGTTTTACTAATTTAATTATTATTATTATTATTATTATTTTAATGAAATTTGAAAAATGATTTGTTTTAAATGAATTAAATAAATCTATTTTTAAAACCCAAAATTTTCTCATTCAAATGTCTCTTTTCCCCCCTTTTCTCAACCTTTTAAAGGTTAAAAAACTATTTTTGAAAGTTACTCTCCTAGTGAGAAGGAGGGGTGAAGGAAAAAAAAAGGCAGAGGAGAGGAGGTGAAGAAAGATTGAAAAGTAACATTTGAGTAGAGAAAGGAGAGGAAATTTTAGTTGAGAAAGAAAATAAAGAACCGGGTGTAAAAAAGGTAGGGTGAAGACCCAAACGGCCACCCTCCGGCGAACCTCCGTGGTCAATCTCCGGCGAACCTCCGGCGAATCCATTAGTAAAAAAATCAAAGTAATTGAAGGAGAAGTTGAGATTGAAGAAGGAAAGAGGTGAAGGAAGAAGAAGAGATTGGAGAAGGAAGAGAAAGGGGATGAGGAAAGAGAAGGTAGAAAGGAATTTTGGTAAAGTTGGTGGGCCCCGCTACTTATTCATTTTATTTATTTATTTATTCTACCAACACTCTTTTTTCATCATTTTAAAGTTCAATTTGATATTATTTCGAAATTGTTATTTATTAATTAGCTTAAATGAATTTTCAAATTGATTCTAATGTTTTTTTAAAAAAATCACATTTGGTTTTAATTACAATTTTTAACTAAAGGTTCAATTTAGTTTTAATTTAGTTTTGCAAATAAATTATTTTCTAATTTAAAACTTCTAAATAAAATTGAATTTAGTTCAACTCTAATACACGTTTCTTAGATTTCATTTTGATCTCAATTTGGAGGTCTGAAAAAGAATCCTGATATCAATTTGGTGTCAATCCCTTCATTAAAAGGAATTTCAAATCATTTCAATTATGAATTTCTTAAATAACATCTCAATTTTAATTTTAATTTAAAATTTTTATAAGTGAATTTTAAGTTGGTTTTAATTCAAAGTTTTCAATTGAATTTCCATTTCATTCAAATTTGGATGTTCTAAATAAAATTTTAATTTCAAATCGATTTCAACTTGATTCTAATTCTCATTTGTCAATTGAATTTTAATTTCATTCCAGTTTAATTTCCAAAATATTTCAAATTTGTTTTAATTTGAATTCTCTAAATAAAATTCAATCTGATTATAAATTTTTAAATTATTAGTTTGGAGTTTCTAAAGACACTTCAATATCAACTTTAATTTCATTTTTCATAAATAATTTATAACTTTTTTTAATTTAAATCTTCAAATGAATTTCAATTTAATTCATATTTTAATACTTTAAATGAAATGTCAATTTAGTTTTCACCTTGATTTATAAAATGAATTTTAATCATTCTTTGAAGGGCTTACTTACCTCACTCATAAGAATTGATTCATATTTTAAGTAAAATATGAGTTGATCCATATGAGACATTACTTTAATTATCGTGTTAATCCTATAATGGAGTTGATGTTATCAAATGTTTCAAATTCTTGAGGTTAATATTTTCTCTAATTAGAAATTCCAAATATTAACATGATAAAAATTGATGGATGTTGGTCCGCTCACAAAATGCGACTCTACTTTATTATTAATGTTAGAGTATAATTTAGTGAGACATTGTCTAAATTAAATTTTGATATTTAAGTATTATTTAATTATTTTTTATTGGACTTTTCAAATAGAATAAAGTTTGATAATGAATTTTAAAATAAATTGACTATAACAATAGTTCTGTTTAGGCTGAGGTACTTAAGTTGACCGTGAGGGAACACCTCTACCTGGGAACTATTCAATTAGTTATATTTATTTAATTCATTAATTTTTTTTAACAAATATTTTGTAATAAAATAATTTTCTTTCCTCGAATAAGGACTATCTTTAATAAAATAATTTGGATAACAAAAATAAGACGTTTTCAAACGGGTGTTGTAGGGTGCTAATACCTTCCCTACACTCAACGTTCCCGAGCCTATCTTTGTAAAAGTAGACCATTTTTTATTTTTATTCATTTTAAAATGGATGACCAATCACACCCCAAAATGGTTGGTGGCGACTCTAAATCTTTCACCTCGAAAGAGACCCCATAGAGAAGGACGTCGACCGCTCCGCGTCGCGATGACGTTGCGACAAATGGATATTTGGTCAAAAAGAAAAATCAACCTAAGAATAGTGAATTCAAAGAAAGACAATCTCAATGCACATGTTTATCTAATATATATTTTTAGTACAAAAGGAAAAATGAGATTCGTACTAGAAATCTCTTAATTGTTAACACATCCATATATGTCAGTTAAATCATGTTCATTTTGACATTAGTTGATCTAATACTTAGGTTAGGAGTTAGGACCTAATGAGTTGTATTTATTTTTACATAGGTATATGATTTTATTTACTTTAACCTAATTAAAAGTAAATTTACTTTTTGAACCACACACCAAAAAGGACCCATTCATGTATTGATTGAATAAATCTTAAAGATAACTGAACAAGGAAAAGCTAGTTTTTCTTTTATCATCATTATCAATAATTTGTTATATATATTTTATAATATAACACACGCTTTTCGAAAAATATAAAAAAAATAATATCACATATAAGCAGCCCTCTCTCTTTTTATTTGTCTCTACTTTTTTCCCCTAATAGTATTGTATTAATTTATTGCATCATGCGGATGACGGACCATTTGATTCAAATTTATTTTAATGAAAAAAATTCTAGTAATACTATAGTATCAACTACGTTAACTTATTTTAATACGTTATTAAATGATTTATTAATTTATTACTTATTTATTTCGTACATCCTATATAATTCTTAAATGTTACTTTTGTAGCTAACAATAAATAAAGGTATAGTATGCATCACTTTCAATATTACTGTAGTACTAGAATTTTTCTCTATGTAAACCACTTCAGTTGATCTTCTTATCCAGTCAAGACCGGCTGACTCAAGCATCTAGAAGGATTGTAATGGACTATCATTTTTGGGTTGATCACCTCCTAACTAATTTTGTTAAAATCTCTGGCAAAATTTTGTTAGCTGGCATGTACGGATGATTCGCGTCCGAGAAGGGCATTAAGCACTATCATCATTAGAATTGAACTACTATAATTTCTTTATGTCTACTCTTTCTCTTCTCTACTTCCTCTAAGATAAGTCATTAATATATATATTTTTTTGTTTTGAGTTTTATTTTTTGCTATGTGCTTTGATGTTGTGTGTGACTACTCTGTTCTAGGTAGATTTATTTTAACAAATAATTATTAAGAAGTAACTACAATCCTGTTCAAGATTTTTTTTTTTCTATTATTCTCTTAAAAGGTTTAATAGGTTGTTTTGCTGTAAATTTCTCCCGTCATATATTATCTTTTTTTACCATTTTTCAAATCAACATTATTCAACCATTATTAAGAGACACTCACATGATAAGGACTTTCTAACTAAAATACATTTTTCATCTTTTATTTCTCTTTCGATACCAAGTGGGCTTTGTTGGTGTAAACTATATACCACTATAATATGCAAACCTTTTTTCTACTTCATTTAGCTTTAATGGAAAGTGAGGATATGCAATGAACATTATCTTTTGACTTATGAGTGCCAGTGGCCTCCCACTATATGAAATTTCTTTACACATTTTTTATTGGTGAATAGATTCCAAAAACAGTATAGGCAGAATAGCCATCAGTGATGTAACAAACAAATTGTTGAAAGAAAACGATTCAATAATATAATGCAATCACAAATTCTCAAATCAACTAATAATTTATCTAATATGCAACATGCAAAAGTCTATGATTTAAAACCTAAGATTTGTAAAGATTTTAATAGATTGGATAAATTATAAAACGATAAAAATTTTGTAATAATTTAAGATGCATTAATATTTTGTGTTGTTTGATTACATCCACCAATGACATTCACGACTATTTTAAATAACCTACCATACAAATTTTTATACGCTATCAAATCGTTGGGAGACAATATCATATCATTATTGAGATATATATGTGGAGGATCGTTGTCCTGAATAAAAGAGACATACTTAAATAATATGGACGATATGAACATAAATAAGTTTAGAGACCTATATATACATCAACGATTTTAAAGATCAAACTTGCAATTCTAAAATTTATATTTATATTTTCATTCAAAATACTAAACACACCAGTAACATTTTGTTTAGATAAAACTAAATGTAGTAGCCAATTATTAGCATTACCAAAAGAGAAAAGGGCAAGCACATCCACTTGCTATAAAAGGCCACCAAATGGTTTAAAGTTTTTGCAATATAGAATCTCAGAAAGAGCTACAAAATGTCTCTAAGATGGCTGCTGATGGCTGTAATGGTAGTGGTGCTTCTTGCCACTCAGTCTCAAGCTAAGGCTCGTCCATTTCCAAAGGAGATGGAAAACCCCAAGTCGTCAGCCGGAAAAGATACCCTGGCAGTTGATCGCATTCGGAGGCCGATAGGGCCACCGTGGCATCCGCCGCCGAAGGAGATGGACCTCAAGACCTTCTTGGCCAGAAAAAAGAAGAAAGTTTCATCCACCGTTTCTCCGGCGGAGGATCAGAAATCCGGCCACCACAAACCACAGCACAAGCCAAAGTCCGGTTGAAGGCGGCCTCCTTGTTCTGATCACCAAGATGTATGGGACATTATGGCGGATTAAATAAAGTTGTCTCTTTTCTTATGTGTTTACTATGTGTGGTCTAAATTCTATGTGTTGAAAATAAAGAAGTGTCTTCTTATGTTAACGAATTGTGTTATTAAACCCTATATGCAATAATGGACCAAAAGCTAAATTCATTCAAACATATATACTCGACTAAAAGATTAGAAGTTTGAATCTACATCCACATTATATTATATAGTTGAACTATACATATATATTTGTTGGTGTGAAAATTTTACATTAACTTTTATTTTTTGAATTCAATAAAATATGTTAGGGTGACGATTTAAACCTTTAACATTTTATTTAATTTATATATAATAGTACGACCATATTAAAATTTAGACACCGAAAAGCTGGGGGAAAAGTTCTAAAATCTAATTAAGAAAACTCTTTGTCAAGTTTTTTCTTCTCCCTTTGAAAAGCTTTTCCTCTCTTAATTTTTTTAAGGCTAAATTATATAAAATATTTCTAAATACTTTCAGTAAAAAAATATTTTTAAAATTTCTAAAGTTTCAAAATACCCATCAACTCAAAATAAATAAATAAATAAAGTATCTTACCATTAATTTTTTATGAAAATTGTTAGTGATTCATTTTAAAAATACCTCTCGATTTCACATGTTTCAAAAATACCCATAAGCTTTTTTTTTTTTTTTAGAAAATCCATAAACTTAAATAAAAAAAATACCCTTACTGTAAGTATATGAACACAACCTGTTAATACCCATTTAAAAAATATCTTTAAACATTCAAAAGTTGGATTAATACTCTTGGTCTTACAAAAAAAAAAATATTAAAATTGCTCCTACCGTTAGTATAGTGATCAGTTTGTTTTTTAAAGTTTTCTTGAGTTAAAAAAGAATTAATTTTAAAATAAATTGTACAGATATCCTCTATTTTTTCTTCATATAAATACTTTCAATTTTCTCACACTTGTCCAAATTCTTGCACAAATTTTCTTACAACAAAATAGAGAAAATAGAGAAATGTTAGATCATAAATTGAAGTAGGGAAAAAAAGAAGAAATTAGAAGAGGGTAGTGATTGGTTGTAGATAAACTGCATTTTAAACTCTTTTTTTTAAAGGTAATGGTACTATTGCAACTTTTAAAAGTTTGGAAGTATTTTTGCAACGAGTTATCAACGGTTTATGTTAATATATAATAAGAATATTTTTGAAACTTTGAAAGTTTAAGGGTATTTTTAAAACTAACAAAGCTAAGGTTTCCATGGAAACTAGTAAGAATATTTTTAACTTTGTTGGCTTCTATCCTTCAAAATTTTATTTTATATTTCATGTTTTTCAAGCTTTTTTTTTATAGATACGTTGGATCAAGAGTGCACCCAAACATCTCTACTAAAGAAAGAACTAAATATACACAATCATCTAGATAATTCCCTACCAAACAATTAGCCACACCCTGAAAGGTTGTTAGGATAATTTTTTATTTGATTTAATAGAAAAAGCAGTAGCCCAAATAGAAAATATTGCCAAAAAAGAAAAAGGCATGCGCACTTACACCGAATATAATTGCTATAAAAAGGCACAAAATTGATCCAAGTTTTGCAGGGAAGATCAATCTTATAAGTTGAAAGGAAAAAAAAAAAAGTAATAAAAATGTCTGTAAAATGGATGATGGTGTTTGCAATTGCAGTGGTGCTTCTCAGCGCTGAGTCTCCAGCCAAGGCTCACCGGCCAGGGCTAACTCAACATGATCCTTATTATCCTAATAAGGAAATTGAATCGTTGGCGGCTGCAAAAGAGCCGTTGGTGGGTCATCACAATGATCACAGTACCAATCCTAACCATGGAAAAGGATGCAAAAAAAACCCATATTCGAAGTGCAAGCCACCCATGTCCGACTGAAGGGATCTCCCTCTGTGCTGTTGGGGACAATATATATGGCTTTATCTACTAAATAAAACTATTGCAAAAGCCTATATATTCACTGCTCCCAATGATATGGTCTCTTAATAAAGTAATGTAATGTTGGTGTTAAAGTTGGTGTCTTTTTCTCTGTAATATATATGTTTGTTGTGAGATCTAATATCCATATATGCATCCTCGTGCATTTTCACCTTGTATATATTTTTCTTTTGTTTTGTTTCTACCAATCCGATCAGGATCTCTAGCTTAACTCCCGACTTCCTTTTTCCTTTCGGCTTAAGAATGTTCTATGGGTAAAATTAGATTACAAAAAAAATACACTAATGGTTATGAAAATGTTTAGAGGAAGAAGGCTTTAAAATGAATGGATCTAGTGTGAGAGGTGAGAGGTGAGAGCTTCGCTAGGGCTTGGTTGAGCTAGCCTTTGGGCTGATCAGGCCTAGGGGCAACTAGCCCACAAGCCTTGACCCTATCTTAGGTTTAACTAAACCCAGGGTTAATTAGCTAGCCATGAGTCCAACAAGTCCTTGGTTGACCAACCCATAAAGAGACCCGACTTTAATGGTCCGATTATTCGAGAATGCGTCGAGGGGATTGGTTTACACTCGTTGAGTCCACTCCATTAGGAATAAGTTGAAAAAGTGTCAAAATCTCATATAAATTGAAAGAATCGACTTCCATTTAGGTAAATTTACAAAACCCTAATATTTACTATGATATACATAAAAATTTAAGTCTAACTTAAGTATCAGAATTTGTATGATGCTTTAACACATCAGTGTACAGTTTCTTTATTTTATAAATGTCTGTCTTTCTATAAATCATTCTTGGGATCATGCAAATTACGCAGGGTTACTAACACCAGAAATTTGCATATCAACAAGATATGGCACAAATAGTTTGCGATAAGTTGCATCTATATTTTTTCATGTAGATTAATTATTCCAAATTAAATCCTTATGCAATTTTTGAAATAAACTACGATCACCAGGTCACGATGGGTGTTTCTAATGTCAGTCTACTAGACTATAAAGACTTCAATTGATATCTATTTTGTATATATTTTTTGTCAAGTCAATATCACAGGTTGTTACATATTTCTGAACTTATAAAAATCATATCATAGACTATTTTTTTTTTTTTTTGTTATAAGTCATAGATCTAAAGCATCAAATGTATATTTTATAAAGTACAACAAGGGTGAGGCTTCATACCATAGATCTCTCGATCTCTAACCTATCTACTATATATTAAATGAGCTATGCTCGCTTTGGCAAAACATCAAATATCTGACATAAACTTAGGTTTGCTAACACCTATTCATTTGCACAATTAAGAACATAACCTCCTACACAGCTTTACTAACTTAAATTTATTAAAATTTGTGAGTAAAAAACATTGATAAGAGATAAATTAATATTTTACACTTAGTTGATGTAACTTGTATCTAGTACACAACCTCTGAATTTTATTGAATGGCAGTTGATATATAGAGTCTAGACTATGCTATAGAGGAGCTAGATAATGAGAGTAATTTTTTTTCTATCTAAAAAGAAACACTTGGAATTGGTTTAGGTTCAACCAACTTAAATATTTTTTAACACAAGAACTAACCTCTATAAAAAGAATTAACTAAAAAATCAATACTAAAAAATTTGAATATTCACATTTGTAATATTATACAATATAGTTTATGACTAAAATATTTTTTCTTATCGACAATTGTGTTGAAACTAAAATATTAAAGACTCAACTCTCTCTATATATAATCTCATGTACATTTCCTAACTAGCTAAATGTAGAACACTATATTCTAACAACTTGTTAGTACACAAGTATTTCTAATAATGTGCATTAACTTTTTGAACTAATTAAATGTCTACCAAAAAGGTTGTTGCATTGATTTGGATAATCTCAAGAGATATGAACAGAGGAAAAGTCACTTTGCCTTTCCTCAAGTTAGCACTCATCTTTTTCTTTATATCTTTATAGCCTTTATTGGGTTTTGTTGCTCAAGAACACCCCCACCACATATGCAAACTTGTTTCTCCCTCATTTATCAATAGAAAGTGAGCATGCCTTGAACACTTTTGACTTATTAGTGCCAATAATGCCTACCACCATATATTAATTAATACATTTTCTTTCTTTTTCTTAGTACACAATTAAAGTAGGAAGGTTTAAGCTTCCAACTCTGCAAGAAATAGAGACAGTTATAAATATAGCAATCAGATTTAAAGTATTAACATATATAGTAATATTTTTAAAAAAATTACAAATATAACAAAGTCTATCATTGATAGAAGTCTATCACTGATAAATCTCAACTGCTAATAGACTTTTATGGTCTAGCTAGGTGGTCTACTAAAGAGTCTATTAGCGATAGAAGTCTATCACTGATAGACTTTGCTCTATTTCCAATTTTTTAAAAATGTTGCTATACACTTAGTTATTATTCATAAAATTGAAATTCATAATCAGAATATAAAATTCATTCTTTTGTTTGAGCCAAAAAAAATTGTGTCAATAGAAATCTTCTTGATTTGATACATAAATAATAATGGATAGAAATTTTAGAATTACTTAGTGTAAAATTAGACAATATTTTGCACTTTAAAAAGCTTTCTAATGGTAATTTTACTAAGAGGAAAAAATGGGAGTCGTTATAACTTTCCACGGTTTTCTTTCCAAATAATGGATCCATGATAATGTTGTTAATTAGGGTAGAGCTTTTTCTTCAAAAAGAAAAAAAAGGTAGAGCTTAGAAATTTATATTGGTTGGAAAATTTAAAGTTTGTCTTATAAATATACATATTTTTTTAGGGAGATTTTTAAAAATAGAAAAACAAGGAAAATTATTTATACACAATAACAAAATTTTTAGATAGTTGTGATAGACGTTGATAGAAGTCTATCAGGGTTTATCAGTAATAGAAATGATAGAAATCTTTAACTGATAGATGCTTATAGAAGTCTATCAATGTCTATCAGTGTTTTTTTTGCTATTTTCTATAAATAGTTTGAAATTTTTTCTATCTGTGAAAATTTTCCTATTTTTTAGGAAAATCATCCTTTTATACTCTTAGAATTTTGTAATTGTTTCAATTCAAACTTTGAAATAATTTTTTTTTTCAAGTTACACATTAAATTTTCATAAGTGAATCCAAAATTTAGACTTTCCATTATAATTTTATTTTAAAATTATTATGTTTATGTAAACTTTCTCACACTTATGTGTAGAAATAATTACATTATAATGTAAAATAATTTTATTTAAGTGATTATGAGTTGATTTTAAACAAAGCAATCAAGTGAAAATAGCTACAAATCACAAACCAATAGTATAAATTGATTCACTTATAAAAGCTTGACACAATTATTAATTTGAAGTTTTAATTGATACAACCTCAAAATGTAGAAGTAAAATTGATATTTTCCCTTAGTTTTATATATAATCTTATTATCTCAAAATAAAATTTAGATGTGACAAACTACAAGAATATGTATGGACAATTGGACATTAACCAGAAAGAAAAAAAAAGAAGTACAAGATTTATGTCAATCAAACTATTTCACATGCATGCTCCATCTCTAGCAAAAAGTTTGTACTATCGAACCACAATATTAGAGGTTTAATTCTCCCACCTATATCTATACATATACATATAATAAAATAAATTGGTAAACATGAGCATTTTCATAATGAAAATTTAAAAAAAAAATTAATTCAACCACTTCACTACTACAAAAATCACCTTTCTTGACTCTTGGAACTTTTGAGTACTTGATGTTTTTATAAAAAAACATCAAGTAACATGTAAATTTGATGAAAAACGTCAAGAATAATGAAATAAAAGCGGAGTTTGGCAGAAATTTTCGGATTTTTTCACGATGTCATATACTTGACAATTTAAAAACATCAAGTCGTTTCCTCAATTACTTGATGCTTTATAAACGTCAAGTAATTTGTGGTTTATTTTTTTTAGGGTTTGATATATATAAAGGAAAAATTGGGGGAGGCGCCCCCCAAACCTCCGAAACCCACCTTAGTCTTTGTTTCCCTCCTCCTCCCCATCTCATTTTTCATTTCCCTCCTCCTCCCCTTCTCATTTTTCGTTTTCCTCCCTTAATCTATTTTTTCCTCTCATTTTCTATTGGAAAAAAGAGAGGAAAAATAGAATCCAAACCCTAAACATCATTTTCCTCCAAAAGATCATTCTAAATTGCTTTCTCTACCTTTCCTTCTTCTCCTTTTTTTTTTTTGATTCCTATAGACGATAAGCCTTTTTGGATGACACCAGATTCGCAGCAAAAATGATATTCTTCTGACCACAAGTTTCTCCTTATCTAGCAAGCAGGAGCTTCAACTCTTTCTTGTGAATAATGGCATGGACACAAGTATTATCCAATTCAGCAATACTTGCTTCTGCAAACCCATACAAGCACAAAATCTTGTTGTGTGGAACGTGATTTGGATGGCGAACATTGTCACCAAGAGTGAGTGAACTCTAGCATTTGAGGTTGTTGCTCAAATGTTTACTTTCACTTTTTCCCACTTTCACTTTTTTATTTGTCTTTCAAATTGATTAAATTCTCTCGCAAAATTTGTAGTTGATACTCAAAATCAAATTTTGTTCTTCTTCTTGCTTTCCCATTTTTTAGCGGATGAACACAAAATAAAACCTATTCATTTTCTTTACTTTTTGTTTAATTCTTGATGTTGATAGAACTATAATAATGTTGCATTTTTTTATTTACTATTGGTCTTATTACATGATGCACAAATGAGAAATTTTTTAATATAAACAAAAAAATATAGAAGGCTTGATTTCTCTCTCTCTATCTTTTCTTTTATGTATATATAGATATTATTTCACACTTCATGTCATACCATATAGTGTCAAGATGAAATTGATGTCTGTTTATGAATTTGGTGGCAAGGTAGAAAAGGTTTGGCAAGCATGATGAACTCACGTTTAAGAAGTTATATAGGTCCTAGGTTGAGTTCAAGAAAGCTTCACCATCACCATAATGCTTGAGAATTTGTGTTGCAGGTTAGGTGCTTGAAAAAATGCCCATGAGGAAATTACTTTCCTCCCCCCTCCCCTTACTTATTTCGATGGTTATGCTCTACCTATTTCCTTAATGGTTGATATATTGAAATCAAGAAGGGTTAGGTGGACTCAATACTCATGGAAGAAGTCAACTTGAAGCTTACCATGCTTGTGTTGTTGTAGTTCCTTCTTCAAGGTGAGAAACTTAGATTGTAATAGAAGAATATACTTCTTGTGCCACTGAGTTGTATGTGTTTATAAGTTTTTTGGTTTATGTTTATATATTTTGCCAAATGAAAATGGTTGTTATTAGTTTTTCTTTTTTTTAGTTTAGTAGGCTTGTTTGAATTGATAAGTAGCTTTCCATTGATTTGTGTATGGTTTCTATTGAATTTGTTTTAGTTGACGTTCATCTTAAAATTCTAGTTTGTTCTTTTCTATAAAACAAATCTAGTTTGTTCTAAAGTATTGGATTAGATTGAGCAACAGAAAATATGTGACTAATTTTAAACAGTGTTTTTCTTCTTTTGTAAAGTATAGTTGAATCACAACAAGTCACAATTGAAAAAAATCTCAAGTAGATTGTTTTTGTTGAGTTTGTTCTATTAGTTGTTTCTTTTTCTTTTGACAATCTTTCTTGCTTGGGTTGACAAGTTATTGTTGTGTTTTCTATTAGCTTCATATTGCATACACTGCTACTATATATAATAACTCCCTAGCTATTCCAAGAACTATAAGAGTGTGAATTAACTACCATAAAAGTACAAATAATCGAATGAGACAAAGTTTAATTAAGCTTTATCATCATTATTTAAGTCATCGTAACTTTAAATCTTTTATAGGTACTCGTTTATTGATTTAAATCGTTTATAGGTATTTGCACTCGAAGGAAGTTTCACAGTACATATTTGCTGACCCATCTCTTATAGCTTCTGGAAACAACACTCAAGAAATTAGAGCTCATAACCTATGTAGTAGACTAATAGCTTCAGAACAAAACCAAATAGTTTTTGCCCCTTTTAATCCAGGGTAAGTAAAGTTTTACCAATCAAGTAGCACATTAAAAGTTCTTGCATTTTAATGGTAAACATATATACTTATTTTATTCTATTTAGTGGTCATTGGGCACTACTGGCTAATAACGCGTATGATGATATCATCTATTATCTTGACTCATTATGAACAACATTCCATGTAGATATTAGATATGTAACAGACACGTAAGTTAACTTCTTTCCTACGATGCTTTTCATTTTAGAGTTTACTTTATTTTAAGGTTTTGTGGTTGTTTCTTGTTAATAGGACTATTGCGATCTTTCGATCTCAGAAAATATTCAAAAATGTAAAAAATAAACATTATAGAAAACAGTAAAGATAAGTATAAACATATTTATTTATTAATTAAAAATTTTATATAGGTAGGTTATTGATCCTAATGTGTATGTGCAACATAAAGTATTTGGTTTATGTATTGCAGTGTCCTATACAAGTTGGAACCGTTGAATGTGGATATTATGTGATGAGATATATGAGAGGTATTATCACTAAAGGGAGCATAGTAATCACAGATTCGGTATGGTAATAACTATTTTGTATTATTTATAATAGTTCCAAATATATAGCATATGACAGAGCAAAATATTAACTTCAATATTTGGGCTTTATATAGATTGATACAAGGTACTCGTACTCACAGTTGGAGTTGGATGAGGTGCAAGTTGAGCTAGCCGAATTTCTAGGTTCCCACATGTGATGGTGACGATATGGATTTTTTGGATATTGACAAAAAAGTTTGATCATTTTTTGAAGATGTCATTGGAGATATAGGTGCATTTTTTTTTTTTTGAAGATATGGGTTACCTAGGCAGAAATTGGATATAGGGGTAGAACGTTTATATGATGTGGTATCCTAGTTTGTAATTTTGTAAATGTGTGTGTTGATCATATGGGGTACTTGGATATATATGTAGTTGTCGAACTTTTGGCATTGTTTAGATATGGGTCTGATAAATTCTTTTGGGATTTTAGTTCATATTGTGGTGGTTGCATTCTTTTGAAATTGTTCATATGGGGTTGATAGTCTTTCTATGACTTACACATTGTTCATATGAACTTTATTATGAACTTTGTAACATATATGATCAGGTTGTAATTAAAGTATATGACAAATGTTTCAAGGATATAAATTGATGCACTTTTTTAGGTTGGTGGAAATTTTGGGTTGACTGAAACTTAAGTTATTGTTCAAATATAAGTTGTTTATTGGTTATAAAACGATCATTTTCAATTAAACTATATCATTATTGTTGGTCCTCAAAATAGGAGCAATAGGAGTAATTATATAGGTAATTTCTAATAGTACAAATTAAAAAAAAAATACAAATGATCTTGACAAGTAAAATGTATCAAGTATTAATTAGTTTGTCATTTTTTGGGTGTCAAGAAGAAGTTACATTTGACAAGCAAAACTTGTCAAGTCCTAAAAACCTTGATCCATAATAAGTGTCAAAAAGAAGTTACATTTGACAAGTAAAAAATGTCAAGTTCTAAACACCTTGATCCATAATAAATGTCAAGAATCCAGACACTTGACATTTAAAATAAGTCAACAGACTCCATGTACTTGACATTTATTACATATCAAGTTAATATCAACTTGATGAGTTTACCAAGTCAAAAATATTGGTCTTATTCTTGACAGGGGCTTACTTGACGTTTTTTAAAATATCAAGTACATTGATAGTTGACTTGGAAAAAATGTCAAGTAATACAGTTTTTGTAGTAGTGCTTATAAAGTCGGAAGATTCAAAATTACTAATCTTCTTGTTAAAGATCTATCGATTGGCTCAATATTTTTTCAAGGCAGCTTGTGGTCGTTTTTGCTATTGTCACAAATGAAGTCTTAACATCTGTTTCAAGCATTATTAATTCTTATAGTATCTCTTGTTTCCTCATCTGGAAATTCTATGAGAAATATTTATTTCTTTCCTAATCTGGAAATTCTCAGTAGATGTATCTTGTTCGATACTTTCCTTATTTATGTCGCAACTTATTTTATCTAAAGGGAGAATATTTTTTTTCGAAATTTCTCTTTTAAAAAGAGTTTTATGGTGTTCATCTAGAGTTGCCGCATTTGTTTATCGTGAGAGAGTTTCTATTCTTGGTGGCCGAGTTGTGCAACATTGTGTTGATCTTTGCTCACTATTTTTTGTTGTGCAATTTCGTTGGTGCCCCCTTGAAGATAAGTTTTGTCTTAGGGGGAGCCTAAGGTATTGTTGTGGAGAAGGGATTCTTGATCTTAGGGGAGCCAAATACTTCATTCTCAAGAAGGACTTCTCCATCTTAGGGGGGCCTAAGATTCATCAGTGAAGGGAGTTCACGGAGTTACAAGGAAGATAATCACAAGAAGAGAAGAGTCTCTCACGTTGTTGGAAGCCGAAGTGTTCAACCTAATATTGACACACTTAGGGGGAGCCTAAGTATACTTGAGACTCGAGTCTCACATCTAGAGGAGTCTTGGTGACTTGTGAGTTAGGCTTTACATGAGTCACTATAATAGTCGTTGAATTACAGATAAGTACTACATTGTAATTGCTTAACTTTCAATATTAGTAGATTATTTTTCCTGGGCACACTGCCCCCAAATGTAGATAGTTTATCACCGAACTGAGTTACCAACTTCTATGTGCATTTACTCTTTTGTTTGTTGTTAGTTTTGTTGTTGTTACAGTGTTTATCTGTACTTTTTGTTTAACATTTGTGTTTTTGAGTGATGCGTCATCTTACAACTTTTTTACTTCTTATCAAGAATATATATATGCCTAAACTAGCGAAATTATGTTAACCTATCTCAATTGGTCAATCAAAGTGAGCATAACTTAACTAAAATATAGAATGTATAAGCGATCAAGAGATTTGTAATTCGAATCTTTTCATTTTTTATTATACTAAAGGAAGAAATTCAATTGTTTGATATATTATTAATTTTCTTTATATATTTGAAAGATGGAGACACTACCTTTCCGTTTATAATTTGACAATAACATGATTTGTTTGTTAATGGAAGACTGACGTCACTTTTTGTTACCTAAAAAAGTTCACTCGTATTTGTTAGCTTGACTCAGGAAGTCCAACCACTAAGTGGCCCTCTAAATCAATAACGTTTATTTTTAATTGGCAACCAACATTAAAAGAGGGAAATCTTTGTCGTTGAGTTAATGGAGGGAGAAGTTTCTGCGAAATCAAGATTGGCAACTTTCAAATCAATCATTTTGGTTAACTTTAGTAACGAAATATCATTTCGTCACTCAGTTATTTAACTTAATTTATAATATTTTCATTATTGTTTTAATCTCATCGACAGTTTAATTGACATTTCAAGGTCAGAAATTTAATTTTCCTATCCTTCATATTCTAAATTCAAAAAAATATATATTATTATGCCGTGAATTATGGTTTCTAACTTTTGATGATCATACTTTAATTTAGGCATTTGGATTTGTTTTTTTAATATATTTTTAATTAAAAGGTAGTTAATTTTTTTTAATTTTAAAGTTGGTAGAGAATTTGCAATAGGTCTTTTCGAGCTATATTTTTGAATTTTTTAAAAAAAAATCTTTGCAAAAGATACATGTTTCTAAAATTTCATAATTAGTTAAATGAGGTCCTGTTTGACTATTTAGCTTCTAGTTTTGGGTTTTTTAAAATTAAGTCTATTTTCTGATCTTAATTTCTTACAATGTTGTGCATATTTCTAAAATAAAATAGTTGAATTCTTAGTTAAATTCTAAATTCTAAAAACTACTTTTTTTTTGTTTTCAAATTTTAACTTGATTTTTAAAAATATTAGTAAAAAGTAGATTACAAAAGAAATTTAGAGTCTAAAATGGTGTTTATAGGCTTAATTTCCAAAAACTAAAATCTAAACCAAATAGTTACCGAACGGAGACTTAGTTATTATTGTAATTTGAAGGATATAATGTAGAAAATGAACTAGTTGAAATATATTTAGATATACTATTATAGTTACTCTATAAGTATTTGATAATTATAAAAATAAATTAATCAACAACTTGATGTATTATTTATTATTCCTAAAAAAGAAAAAAACTTGTTTATTTATTATTTGAAAAAAAAAGTAACTTGATGCGTATTAGTTCATAATTCATATTTTTATTTGTGCAAAAAGATTTTTTTTTTTTTTAAAAAAAAAAGTGGTCTTCTATGGTGTATATGTACGTAGTATTTGACAAAGGAAAAAGAAACAGAGGCCAAAATTAATCAACTTTTTCCATAACCTTTTCATTTGCCATTTTTTTTTAAATAAACATAATTATTTGATAATAATGATTATTTTTTATGTTTTCTGTTTTTTAAAAAAGATTTTGAAATGAAAATAAATTTTTAAAATGCTTTTAAAAACTCAGCTTTTTTCTATCTCCATCTAATTATTTTTTTAAACAAACAAACACAAGGTAAGAGAGATTAGTAGCTAGTATGTATATTTGAATATCTCGATTAAGTTGACACATTCATAGCGTCAACTTCTTAATATTTTTAACATATCTCTTTTCAATAAAAAAAAATCTAACATTTTTCTATTTAAATTTTTCTATATCTATGACCAACTAGGCGTGTATGAGTGGTGAACATATAAAATGAATGAGGTCTACGTGCAAGTATACACGATCGATGAAGTAATAAACTCGGAGTATTCCAAGTATCAAATCTCATAGGACTAGATTGAGCTTAGATTAATTATGACTATATAGACCAATGAAACCAAGATAACCAGTGAAAAAATTTGTATTTTGGTAGGTGAAAGAACAACTTAAAAACAATAAACAATGGTAATCAAATAGGGGAAAACAATGTTACAACTATTAGGGTGTTGTGCCTCAGGTGATGTGACCACATCACATCATACCAAAACAATGAATCACACATGAGCAGTAAACTACACCTATTCGGTATTGTGTCAAGTTCTTTTAGGAGTTCTAAGCAACTAATGTCTAATGTTTCTATAGTTAGCCAGATCTTAGATTACTTCAAGTTTAGTTCATTTATCCTATGGTGTCACTTATTTCCAAAGTGACCTGACCATCCTATTTTTAGGCTCTTAGTCTCATATCCCTTCGTGACATCCGCTTACACATTAACCTTTTCAGCATTAGAGCTCTGCTAGATCGTTAAATTAACTGACTAGTTTAACTTACCGATTTTATCTTTTAAATCAACAAAGAGAATATGCCAAACAAAGTGGTATGAAGTGTAACATAACCTAAGTCATAACAACCCTAAGGCTTTCACATTGTTAAACCCCTAAAAATATTTAGCTCATGACTTTTGATAAAATAATCATCTTTATTAAATCAAGAACTATAGCTACAATGTAAGGTTTGATCGATAGAACCTATATGGAAAAGATAACAAAGAGTAAATAGAAAGTAATGCTGGAAAATACAACTCAAGAAGGACTTGGGCAAATCCTCAAGTGCCAAGTCTTTCCCTAGGATGATTTCTCCTCTTTCAAGGAAGAATCGTGCCTCGACACACTTCTGTGGGAAGCGAAATCCTAGAGCCGCTATGCCCTAAAGAAACTTTCGTTCTTAAGGCTACTGACTTAAAATATTGAGAAGAAACCCAAGGGACTGGAAAAATGACAGAATGGCGATGAATTAGTGATGATTTCGGCAATAGAGAGTTGATGGTTCGAAAATGGGAGAGCTTCTTCTCCTTTTAAAGGCTCCGAATCCATGAGGAGGATCGAGATTCATGTTCTAAGGGTTTACCAGGCAAAATTGAGGATGTCCAGTTGATAAAATCGTGAAAATCGCAACTGCTCTTAACTGGTTCAAGTTCTAGAATTGTAGGGCTCGTCAGTACTGGTACATCATTCACTGTTGCGGGCACATCAGATGAAAATTTTACAAAAACAACTAGAAATCTGCTAGAAATACATTAGATCAACACCAAATCTGCAAATAGCATCTTTTAAGCATAACTAACCCTCAGCTTATTTAAACGAATTAAGGGAACAGTTAAGATAAAATTCATGCAAGAACCCATTTTCCACATTAAAAGTGCACAATTAAGAGCTCAATTTCATACATTTCATGACATGAATCAATCTAAAATTTTTATCTTTACATAAATTTTTTCTTTTTAAAAAATTTTCATCTTTGAATAATTTTTTTTCTTTCTAAGGGTGTGTTTGGTTTATCTTTTCCAGTGTTTTGCAACCACTCAAAATAACTTTTTGAAAAATGAATTTATGAAATATATAAGTATGAGACAAACACTTGAAAACAACTTTTAGAAAAATGATTTTTTTAGTGTTTATTGATTAATCACACCCTAAATTAAATAATACATAAAATTACAAAAATACCTTCACTAGTCCGGTAGCTACCTCACTTTCACCAAAGTTGTCGCCAACTACCATCGCCCTTCGTCGGTCACCTCCAGCAACCACCGTCGGCAACCTATTCCGACAAAACTTTCGTCAACCATCTTCAACATCAATCACCACCAACTCCCTACAACCACCTCTGGTGAATGTTTTAAAAGTTACTGCAATGACAGACATAATCTCAATAAGTGACTAAAAGGTCATGAGTTCAATCGATGGTGGTCATCTACCTAGGTATTAATATCCTACAAGTTTTCTTGACACCTAAATATTGTAGGGTCAGGCAGATTGTCCCGTAAAATTAATCGTAGTGCATGTAAGCTGATCCAAACACTCCGAATATAAAAGAAAATACTGCAATGACAAACTAAATTTAAATCAACTAGTTTATAATTGATGGAAAGAATAGCAATTATTTTGGTAAAGGATTGGTCCATCTTGGCGGCTGTCTGTAGTCTATACTCTTGCAAAAAGAAAAGAAAGGAGTAAAAGAAGTTATGGCGGCCGTAAGTAATGTTGAAGAACATCTATTTCTCTCAAGGTTTAAATATTATTTTGATTTTTTATTTTCAAACATTAATTCATTTTAGGCTTTCATTATAACATCCGGTTTCATCTTCGTATTTTCAATTTTTGTTTATAACGCTTATTTTAATTTTTCTGCTTTTAAAAAGTTTAAGTATTTAATTGACTTTTTTTTTTTTCTTTTTTTTTTATGTTGGTCTCATTTATTTCTACCAAAAAGAAGTATTCATTGTACATCTAATTTGTGTTAAAATTGTGCTAATATGAATAAATAAAATAGTAGTTTTTAAATATAGCAAAATGAGCCTATTTATTTATAAATATAGCAAAATGTCACTACCTATCATATTTGAAAATATTTCTAACAATTTTATCATTTAAAAAAATTATCCTAAATGAGTCCTTCTTTAAAATAATAGATCAAAATCAACATTTTTAAAATATAAAAATCAAAATAAACTAAAATAAATAAATAAATATAAAATATAATTTTGCTTGCCCACCTTCGACCTTTTATCATCGAAGTTGGTAGGTCTCAATTCTTCCCTAATTTGTCATTTTGTTCAAAATTATCACTCTCTAAAATGTCACGTCAATGATTGAATTGTTGGGTTAAACTCTATATCTTTTTGGATCAATTATCCCACTCTTGTGTGAATCTAATAGAATACTAATCAACTAGAAACAATAATAACAATCAAGTAAGAACACAAGCAATTTTAACGTAGAAAAACCTCCTCAATGTGAGGAGAAAAAAACCACGGACCGAAGTCAAAATTTCCTCTATAATCAACAATGGGTACGATATGTTGACAAAGAATCTACCAAGAGAGAAGCTTGAGTTTTGTCGTTCCGTCGCAGGAATGGCAAGTTCCTCCACAGTGAAATAGGGGGGGAGATTTGTTGGATTATTTCACTAATGTGGAAGGCCCACATGCAAGGCCCACTTAGGCATTTTAGGTTTTATTTTTTAAACCTCAGCAGCCGTCGGGTTCAAGTATGCACGCAAACCGAAAGATGAAAAAACGACTTAAAAATTGCTTTAAGTTCTCTATTACACAAACACACAGGTAAATATATTCTAAATTCAAGGTTGAAAAGCATTACTCAAACTTCTATTAATTTAGTCTTGTATCTTAAATTGTCGATTGACTCAAAGGCTTAAGCTGGAGAGAAAAAAAATAACTTTTGAACCAACTTGCTCTAATACCATCTTAAATCGTCGATTGACCCAAAAGCTTAAGCTGAAGAGAAAACAACAACTCCTAAACCAACTTGCTTTGATATCATCTTAAATCGTCGATTGACCCAAAAGTTTAAGCTAGTGGGTAAAGACAAATTTAATTATATCATCTAATAATTTATAACAACTTACTTTCAAATTTGCAACAATTATTGATCTTTAGTATATAAAGAAAAATTATTACAACGATTGTGGGATAGGGAGTCAAACCTTTCAACCTTTACAGTGGAAGATCATGTCAATTACCATTAAGCTAAACTCACTTTGGCTTGTATATAACAATTTAAGTCCATATATTCTTTAAAGTTGTAATAATTTAACCACTCCAATGAAAAATCCCATCAAATTTTAGTATCATTATTTATTACCTAACGACTTAATTTTTATAGTTTATCAATACTTTTAGTGACTAGTCAATTTTTTTATTTATATATATATGTAAGAAATTTCATTAAATCTATTTACAATCTTTTTCAAAACAAGACCAAATTAGACAAAATTTAAAGTAAATGAAAGAAGGGTTATCTGACACACAATGTAACTTATTATATACAATTTCACAACAATCCCAAAGGCAATAAGTAAATCACAAATAAAAAAATAGTAAAAGACATAACACAAGGTTTGGTAACCCAGTTCGGTGCAATACCACTTATGTTTAGGGGGCAGTGTGCCCGAGAAAGATATTTTCACTAATATAAAATCAAGCAAATTACAATGTTGTACTTAGCCGTGTAAATAAATGACGATTCCAGTGACATACGTATAACCTAACTTAGTGCACAAGATCACTTAGGCTCCCCTAAGTGTGAGACTATCTCTCTCATTGAAACTTAGGCTCCCCCAAAATGAGAGAATATTACTAAATGATCACTTAGGTTTCCCCTAAATGTGAGAAACTCTCTCTCAATGAAACTTAGGCTCCCCCTAAGTGTTAGACTCCTTCTGAACTTCTATCTTTCCACCTTCAAATGAATATCACTTCACTTGATGAATTTAGGCTCCTCCTAAGTTTGATAATCTCTTCTCAAGTAACGAATAAAACTTCAAGACCATCTAGAAAAACACCTCAAGATCTACAACAACAAACTTCCACAATCCTAGGGATTGACACACTTGTGGTTTTTGGTAAACACACAAGACAAACGATTCAAATATTCTTCAAAGCGGCCAACCCTAAAAAGAGTACAATATCTTCTTAAATATGCATGGCGAAAAAGATGAGACAAACACCAATCATAATCTGCAAAGCTCAAAGAAGGAAAAAATCTGTGAGGAATAATTACCCAGAATTCTCTAGGTAAGGAAAAAAATAATCTGCATTTCGAGAGACATCCTATAGGAAATTACAAGGGACTACATTACAAGGCGTACAACTACCACAACATCATTAAAAAAAATAGCATATACCAAAACTCTAACCGTTGAGATGCTAAATTAATACATATTAAAATTTAGTTACTAAATTGTTGTTATAAAATTTAAAGTATATGGACTATAACTAAATAACTCCTTCCAAAAAAAAATGTAAAGATAAGTTAATTTCTCAGTGTAGTATTGAAGTCGTTGGAGATTCAATTAAATAAGATTACAAGTACTACCCATGAGTTAATGGATGAAAATAAAATAATTTTTTTATATAAAAAAAAAATCATTGATTACATATATTATGATTTAAGGACTAAAAGACTTCTTCGCAAATATAACCTTAATAAGTAGTCAATTGCAAAAATAATTCAAAATTTTGCTATAAAAAGTCACCTTAAGTCTAAGCATCTCAACAAGCAAGTGAAACAAATCCCAAAAAAAAAGAGCCACAAAAATGTCTAAAAAATATTTGGTTATTCTTCTTCTTGGAGTGATTCTTCTTACCACTCAAGTTCTTTCTCAACCTTATTACCTGCCGGAGACCCACCACAAACTCACTCCCTCCGCCACCGTCTCATCGGGGGTCGAGGAATCTTTGAAAAGAATCCCACCTTGGTTGAAGAAAATTATTCCAAAAAAACCTCCTAAACTCCCAAAAATCAACTTGCCGCCGCCACCGCCACCACGGCGGGTACGCAGACCGAAACCACCTTCTTCCAACTGATCCAAAAGTGTGTAATAAATTAGCACCACCATAATTTTGGTTTGTGTTTCTCTCCAGCTTAAAGATGGATGATTATTGGAAGTTTACTTTTATGTAATATGTTTTTTATTATTCGTGCAAACTAAGTCCACGTGTCTCATGTGGATATGGATATGCTTTTTTTTTCTTTTTTAAAAAATAAATGCGGGGTAAATATTTTAATATTTAACCTCAAAGAAAAGTTCTGGTTGCTTGTTATATAATATATATAAATTTGAAGGAAATATGATTGTGTTCTTCATCATTAGCTGCCTTTTTTTAATTTTTAGAATGTTTGAGAATTGTATTTTAATTGAATTCTACTTAAAGTATATGTGTTGATGTAAGATAATAGAATATTTATATCATCCTATAATAATTTTTTTTTGGTACATTTCTATGACAATCTAAAAACTAGAAATTAACATATATGCAGGAGAGATTTCTACTAATTAAGTTGAAAAAAAATTACACAAACCACTATTGAATTATATGGATTGGTTATCACAACTATTCGTTATCCTCCCATAGTTTTTTAATAGTTACAATCAACTCCTTTTATTAAATTAATTTTTATTTGGGTATAACTCAAACATGAAACTATTTTGAGAAAAAAAAGATGACTAAAGATGATTAAAATGGAAGGAAATAGAACTAAAATAATCAAATGGAATGGATAAAACTAGCATGTTTATATTATCTTTTTTTATATAAAATCACAACATATATAATATATTAAAGGGAAGCAATCAAATCAATATCTACTAAACATGTTTTGTTTGTCATTGAAGAGAGAGTGTCATCTTCCAACGTGACAAAAAAATTTCGTGCAATTTGCAACACTTGCAAATGGACCATAGAAAGAGTTTCGATCCCGTGACACACCCTATCATAACAATATTTATTTAATTATCAATGAAAAATCATAAGAAACTTTTTGTCGTTAAGTTGAGGATAACTTTCACCACAACTTGGGTAAAAAAAAAATAGTCAATTTGAAGATCCCACCATCAAATTTTATCAGAATAATTGGTGTCCTATCCATTATTAAGGTTTTGTTCAAATTGATAAATATAATATAATATACGAATAAATATCAATTTATATTTTTAGCTACAGTAAACTTAGCTCAACAGTAATTGACATGATCTTCTTTTCTTGAGGTTAAAGATTTGATTCTCATCCCATAGTTGTTGTACTAAAAAAATTATACCCCTAAACTTTAGGGGCTGTCAGTTAAAATATTCAACTAATAATTGTATCAATTTAGACCTTAAACTTTAATTCTCAAACATGTTTTGACCTTTTCAAATGTCAATTTAACAAAATGGATGATTAGAGTAAATGTATGGATGATTTTTCAAAAGAAATTTTGTCTAAAAGTTTAAATTGATTTATTTATGAAAGTTTAGGAGATTAATTGATACAATTATAAATTTCATACGATAATTCTCCAAATAAAGTATAATGAATAGTGTGAATTGACACATTTAAACAAGTTCACGATTTAAATCGATACAACTCCTAAATTTTAGGGGTATTAAATTGATATTTTTTCTCAAAAAAAAAAAATATTTAACCTGCAAAACTGACTTGGTTTTTGTTAGTTATTTTTTAAGTGTTAAACTTTTAGCATTAAATATCATTTCTTAGCTATAATTTCATAACTTTTTTAATATATTATTTTATTATAAAAAAAAACCTGTTTTAAAATTAAATTTCCTAAGGTAGAGTTATATATAAAATTTGAATTCAAATCCAAATGAACAAGTAGAGAGGTTCATTTTTCCAGTAGAATAGGTCCTGGCCCAAGCAATGGGAGATGGAGTGTGGAAAAAATTTCCGGTAAGCTAAATAGGGGGTGGACGGCCAGACCAAGCATGTTCTTTATACCAACTTTAACCGCGATTACCTCTTTTTTAATTTATTATTATGTTATTATTATTATTATGTATTTAAATTTCTTGACTAAGATAATAAATATGTTTGAATTGAACATTCAAATTTAGATTATATATGTGAAAATTATTATAAGTAAAAAAAAAATCAAACTATTTACAAATATAGAAAAATTTCATTATATATTAGCAATAGACTTTTATCGCTCTGCAATGAAGTCTATCGTGGTCTATCGCTTACTATCACGGTCCGTCGTTGATAGACAGTGAAATTGTTTTATATTTGTAAATAATTTGACTAATTTTTCTATATTTGAAAATAACTCTAATTATTTCCTTCTACTTGAAAATTTAATTAAAATTAATCAAAACAAAAAAAATGGTGAGAAATTTAACTATTTAATTTATAAAAAAAAAAATTATAGTAGTTATTTGAGTTATTTGATTTAAAAAAAAAAATGAATAAAATTCTCTGCAAAATCCCAACCCCTGCAAAACTAAGTGGAGAATTTTGTGGGATGAATAAATTGAGTGGGAACAGAGAGATGAAGATGGAAAGCTATCTCTAGCCTTACCCTGTCATCTCTATCGAAAATGACATATCCTAAATTCCTCTTTATAAAAATGTGGTAGTGATTTAAAATAGTTAAAACATAAATATGAGATATTTGTTCCTATTTGTTCCATGTTTACTAATAAACTTTGAGAATTAAAAAAAAAAAATCAGTAAGTCAATTAGTTTATAATTAATAGAAGAATTAATAAGTTTTTCTTTTCGAGTTAGAGTTTTAAATCTAATTCGTGGTGACTTGTTGGTTCTTTGCACTCGGCTTGAGGGTAGGCTTCAATTAATTTCATTTTTAGGAAAGAAAAAGAAAAAGTTTCTATAGAATTGTGGTCATTTAGGGCGGCTACACCTTTGGTCCTTTGGAAGAAAAGGTTAAGGCGGCTTGTAACCTAATTTGGAAAGGAAACTGAACCGTGTGTGTGTCAGTGGCTATGTCCCCCACTACCACTAGCCTATTAATCAAATTGTTTGGTTCTAATTTGTTCTTCAATTTTGATTAGTCTAGTGGGTATTCAAGTAAAGGAAATAAATTATATTTCTGATTTTTCAATTTTTATTTTAATAAATCTCTAGCATTAATAAACATTAGACACAATATTTTTTTTTACATTAACAATTATTGAAAGGTAGAAAATCGAATTATCAATCTTTAAAACAATATTATTAGTCCCTAATTCATTAAGTTATATGTTTGAATTCGCAACATGAAATATTAATAAATAGAAATGATAAAAAATATTCAAACAAACCAAGTTGATTGACCAAAAGTTGGTCGAATCAACTTTAGTAGTTCAGTTCATATTAAAGATGTTCAAATAACCAACTCAGAACGATTCAGACTACTCAACCCAAACTATAAGAAAGAATGGTAGTGAATGGCTATTTCAAGTTACTTAATTGCAAATTTAGCACATTTAGAAAAGAATTGCAAATATGGTAATTTATTAAAATTAATATTTATTCTTCCTGTTTTACCCTTGATTTAATTGGAGTCGTGCACTTCCTCTTCTTGTATTCTTGTTGTCTTCTACTTCGTTGGTTACGTTGTTGATTTTAGGTCGTAAAAGGTCATTGAAATCAACAATGAATTGCAATTCGGAAATTTCAAAATTAATTACTGATTTTGTTTTTGATTTTCTTATATTTTGTTTTTCTATTTTCTTATTTTTATTTCATAAAGATTCCTCGTGAATTTTTTTATTTTCTTATAATTATTTTTATTGTATATATTATTTGATATTAAATTAAATTTTCTATCACCATTAGCTTAAGCTTTTGGGTTAATGGACAATTTAAGAGAATATGGTAAAATTAAAATTTCAACCCTCTTGTTTTTCTTTTTCTTTTCATCTTTATTTATTTTAAATTAAATAAAATAAATTGAACTTAATGTATGTTTGTAATAATAAAAGTCTATTTGACTGATGGAATTCCATATATCAATGATATCAATTCGATAGATATCAGTGATATTAATGATATTAGCGAAATTGAGGATATGACTTAGGTAGATATTAATGATAGTCACTTATAGACTTCTCATTGATAGATTAGCACTTATAGCTTTAAGTGTTAATTTTTGAAAGTTGATAGTTTCTTTTCAAAGTTGTGGCCACTAATAGAAGTCTATTAGTGATAGTCACAGATACTATTGATAATTAAAGATTCATAATCAATATCATCGTAATCAGAGAAACCAATGCGAGACGACGAAGCATTAGTGGAGAGCATTGTTTAAAGTTCATTGACTTAAGCTGATAACGATTGATACCTAAACAAAGTTGATAGCAACTAATAGAAATCCATCAATGATAGCAACTAATAGATTTAAATGTTAATCTTTGAAAGTTGATAGCCTTATAAAAATCTATCAGTGATAGTCACTTATAGCTTTGAGTTTCAATCTTTCAAAGTTAATAACTTTCTTTCAAAGTTGATAAGCAGCTCATCAATGATGGTCATGATAGAAGTTTAACAGTAATAGCCACGGATAGCTTGGAGTGTTAAAGTTTCAATTTTTTTCCCCTTGCAATACTGCTCAGCAAGACACTATTCATGTCTATCTCACAGTCACCCTCAGGCCCTCTCCCTCTTTCGATTTCTTTCGTTTTATTTGCCTTCTCCTTCAATCCTTCAACTTCATCTGATTCAATGTTTCGTCTGCTTCATCTGCATCATCTGCTTCATCTTCATCTACCTCACAATCACCTCAATCTTCGTCTGTTTCATCTTTTTCTCCTTCAGTCACTCATCTACTTTCTCCTTCGTTTGATTCGTTTGCTTCGACAGTGAGTTGAGTCCAAACAAAAAATCGACTACTTTCTATACTTCTTTTGATCAATAAATTTGATTCTTTGTCAAACAGTTTGGAGTGTGAATCTTGATGAGGAAGGACTTTTTACATTTGTTTTTTTTTTTTCTTTTTCTCATTGTATTTCTTTGGCCTTTTTTTTTCTAATTTCAAATCTTCAATTTATTGGGTGTGAAAAAACAAAAAAGGAAAAAAAATTGACAACCCACCCCAATCCAACCCAATCCGAATATTAAAGATTGGGTTGGAGACTTTGTTTGAGTCGTTCGAGTAGCCAATCCGACCAATTCGAATTTTCAGGTTGGTTCTAAAAAAACACCTCCAACCCAACTTGTAAGTCGGGTTTATTTTGAAAGGATGAAAACCCTAACGCAGCAAAAGAATTCAGGACCAAACTCAAATTTTAATTAAGAATTTGAAACACCAGTACATTGGAAATACAGAAAACCTACTATACAAAAATTCTAGGTTAAACACACTTTCTAATGAGAATTTTAATCCTACAAGAAAAAAAAAATTCTACTTACTTTTGTTGATGACACTAGAGAAATACAACAATTCTCCTTTGGATCAAATTCAGGAACACCACTAGTTGGCAACCTTCTTAGTCTCTGAATGATCAAGATAAAGGTTTGAGGAACCTTTCTTGAAGAGGGAAAATAATTCACAACATTTTTGTAATTCACATAAGCTATAGTTTTAATTCAATTAATTTAATTAAATTAAATTTAATTAAATTTTTTTTATATCCGTGAGTGTCCGGGCCAGCTTACGCGCAGCTCGACTAATCTCACAGGACAACCCACCCGAGACCCTACAACAATCGGGCTGCCAACTTACCTGTAGGATATTAAATCCTAGGTAGGTGGCCACCGATTTAAATAATCAATTAATTCTTTAATTAATTAATTATCAAATTAAATATCTAATATTTAATTTAACCTACATTTGAATCATATTTAACTGTAATTCTCTCATAACCTATAGTTTTAATGTGCATATAATGCACATTAATTTTAACCTATAATTTTAATATAAATCTAATTCATATTAAATTAATATTTGAACTATTTCAAATATTTAATTCTCTCCTAAATTAATTTTGAATCATATCCAAAATTAAATTTATACTATAAAGTTTATTTTATAAAATAAACTTTATATTATAATGTATCACTACACATTATAGTACTATTTCCCTAAGTGAATTTGAACATTTCAAATTTCATTCCAGACTTATTTACCTCAATACTCTTTACGAGCTACGAAGGTGACCTATTGGACCTACAAACCAGAAGCTCCAACAATATGAGATTAATCAGCTACACTCATTAACCACATTAATCAATATTCGTTAATTGTGGGTACACTTTACTAAAGACCCACAACTGCACTCTTCTCACTGCCGATATATTTCTGCGTCCACGAATATAGATCAATAACAGCAAATTAGTCCTTCACAAGTGTTTGTAACACTAACTGGGTCAAATTATCGTTTTACCCCTGGGTTACTTCTAAATCCTTAAGTACTAGTGCTCCTCTAATGAACAACATGTTTATGGTCCAACCATTAAACAGAAACCCCTCTCAGGCCAGTGAGAGGGTTTATTTCGTTCAAGACCTGGAGACACCAATTAATGAAACACTCATTTACTTACCCTAAAGTCGGGAAGGAGTGAAATCCATCGTGTATAATTATGTTCTCAACTCCCTATCTCATCTTGTCCTCAAAATGGTAGGCATATTGAGTCGGCAAACCGACCACTCTCACCAATACAAATCAACGGACAATTTCTCAACAATTACACCTTTGAGATGATCGAAACATTTTATATTATTAAAATAAGGGTAATTTGCAAATTTGATTCCTATGATTTTGAGAAAGTTAGAATTTAATCTTTATGACTAATAATTAGAATTTAGTCCTATGGTTTTGTAAAATCCTAAGAAAGAGTCCCTACGGTAAGAATTATTTCTGAGGATTTTATCAAACCATAGCGATCAATTTTATAATATTTTAACTTTATAATAATAATAATTTTACTAGATTATTAATTAAGTAAATTTTAAAGAAAAAACAAAGTTGTGTAAGTTAAAACGTACATTTTATAATTTTGGGTACATATTTTTCCACAAAAGCTGTTTGAGCGCCCATGGCCTAATGGATAAGGCGTCTGACTTCTAATCAGGCGATTGTGGGTTCGAATCCCACTGGGCGTGTTTCTTTTTGTTCGTTCTTTTGTTTGAATCCCACAGAAAAGATAAAACAAGAATCGAAAACATTAAGGCTTTTTATTATCAAATTGGTATATCTCAATTCTTCCCTAACTTGTCACTTTATACAAAATTATCACTCTTTAAAATGTCACGTTAATGATCTCAATTGCTTGAAGTTATTTCTCCGCACAAATACCACATATATTTATACTAAATCTAAGGAATACAGTATTTAAATTTTTATGAGAATAATAATTTAGTCTTTTCTTTGTAATAACTTAGACCTAATTTTAAATTTGTTACACTTATTGAGCTTATTATATAACAATTTAAGTTTGATCATATACTCTTTAAAGTTGTACTAATTTAATATCTCCTATGAAAAATTTCATCAAATTTTAGTATCATTACTTATTACATAATGACTTAATCTTTGTAGTTTATCAATACTTTTAGTCCTAACCTATAATTTGTTGATTTATACATGTAATAAAATTTCATTCAATCTATAAAACAATATTCTAAACAAATTTATATTAAAATTCAGTTACTAAATTGTTGTTATAAATTAATTGAAAATATATGTATTATTACAAAGTGACTATAAAATAACTACTTCCACTAAAGCTTGGATATCAAAAAGTTTAAAAGAAAAAGGAAATGGAAAAATAAGTCAATTTCAGCACTGCCATAACTGTGGTGTGTGTTCTCTCAAGCTTAAAATGGATGATTATTGGATTTTTTTTTTTTTTTTTTTTTTTTTTTTTTTTTAATGTGGAGTAGAGATTTGAATATCAAATTCAAAAGAAAAGTTGTGGCCGCTTATCATATAATATAAATATGAAGGAATACTGATTGTATTTTTAATCACTTATTTTCTTTTTAAATTTTTAGGGTGTTTGAGAATTATTTATCAATACTGATGTTGATTATTCTATATAAGATATATTAATTGTATAGCCCTTTTGTGTTGATACCATATAATAGAATAATGCGATACTTTCATGAGGGGGAGTTATATGTGTTGCACTCTTTTTTCTTTGACTACGATTTTATCCCACTGGGTTTTCCTAGTAAGCTTTTTAATGAAGCAGTTGTTAAAATATATGAATAATGTATTCTTTTTCCTTCACTAGGTTTTTTATCCCATTGGATTTTTCCTAATAAGGTTTTAACGAGGCATATATTCTATATAATATGGATATCTAAGGGGGAGTATTATAAATGTAATATTTAGTGTAGATATCCATAACCTACATAGGTTACAAAAATTCATAACCTCCCATTTAATTGCATAATGTAACATACACCATTCATGTCCTATAAATAGTGTGGAATGGTGTCTTTGTAAGAGACACCACAATTGAGTTCAATTGTTATCTCTACTTTCTAATTCTCTCTATTTTGTTCTTTTGTTATTTCTTTGTTATTTCTTTGTTCTTTCTTTGTTCTTCTTTTGTTCTTGTTTTGTTCATATTTTACAACACGTTATCAACACGAGTCTCTACCACTTTGAAGCTTTTTGTAGAGATTCGATTCGATTCATTGGAATATCAAGAACGCTAAAGACCCACCAGAATTTCCTCCATCATTTTTAAGGTATTTAGAAAGAATTTTTAAAACAAAAGAAAAAATGAGTTTTTTTTTTTGGAAAAGTGAGAATCCCACATTGCTTAGTTTAGCATTGGGATCTCACTTTATTTATAATTCCCTTTAGTGATGGGCTTTGGCCCCAAGGGATACCATGTCTTGGAAAGGGTGAGGAGATAGGCAATGGTGGGCTTGTTGGATTCTCCACGCCGTTCGTCGGGTGTGGTGTGGTGGCAATAAAGATAATTTTTTGTTATTATTATTTTATTTTTTAAAATAATAAAATATTTTTTTGAAATTACGGTCTTGCCCCTCACCGCATGGTTAGCGCAGTCTTCGGTCGTCGCGTAGTCTTCGCGTCCGCGTCGTCTTTTTTGGCGCACGTGGTGTGGATGAGCGCTCACCGCACAGCGCACGTTCTGTGGCCGAGCGCTCGTCCCTCATGCGACCGTTGAGCTTCGCGCACTATAAATTCCTGCCATCTTCAGTTGAAAGGATACGAAAAAATATTTTCCTCTCAAAATACCGAGCAATCTAGAAAGAGTGTGAGTACCGATCGATTCTTGTGCGAGTTTCGACCGAGACAGTATTATCTGGGCTGTTTTATCATGGGGACGGCGTGGCATTAAGTCAGAACTGCTAGCACCTTGGGCAGAGCCGCGAAACGTCTTAAAGAGAGCGAGCTCCGCGACTCAGCCATAACGAGCTTTTATTTTGCAGGTTCACTGCATAGTATCATCCAGTTCACCGCATAGTATCATCCAATTCACTGCATAGTACCAGTCCAGTTCACTGCATAGTACCAGTTCAGTTCACCGCATACCATCTTGCGTTGAACGCATAGCGCACAAGGTTTCCAACAATTTTAAGACGTTATCCATCTGCCGCAGTAGTAATGGCCCAAACCGACATCATGGTCTCTGATCTCAACCGACCGTTCCGTTTCGAAGGAGCAAACTTTAAGCGGTGGAAACAGAAGATGATGTTCTTCCTCACCGTTAAGAAGGTCGTTGATACCTGCAACACGGAAAAACCAGAAGTCCCAGAGAAAAATCCGACCGATGAGCAGATCAAGGCTGCCGCTGACTGGGAAGAGAAGGATTTCTTGTGTAAGAATTTTATATTAAATAGTTTGACTGATGATCTGTATGATTATTACAGTTCTATGAAGACGGCGAAAGACATCTGGGAGGCACTGCAGAAAAAGTACGACACTGAGGAGGTCGGGTCGAAGAAATATGCTGTTAGCCGTTACCTGAAATTCCAGATGACGGACGACAAGTCTGTGGAGGCCCAGTCCCATGAACTGCAGAAAATCGCTCATGAAATAATCAGCGAAGGTATGCCTCTGAACGAGCAATTTCAAATTGCTGTTATTATTGACAAGTTGCCCCCTCTGTGGAAGGATTTTAAAAATACGTTGAGGCACAAGATCAAGGAATTCTCCTTGGAGAGCCTGATCACCCGTCTGAGGATCGAGGAGGAGGCCCGGAAGCAGGAGCAGAAAGAGGAGATAAATGCCCTGTCGAGGAAACCCGCCCCAGCCGCAGTGAAACCTGACCAGAAGCAGAAAGGAACTAAGAGGAAAGGTCAGAATCGTGGATCCAGCAACCAACAGAACCAGAAGAGACAGAGACCCCCCCTCAGGAGAAACGGTACAGTTCCTCTGTTTTAACTGTAATAAACCTGGACATATGGCTAGCAACTGTAGGAACAAGCGTCGTCCTGCTGGGCAGGCGAACCTGACGGAAGAGTCGTTAGTAGCCATGATCACAGAAGTAAATGTGATCGGTGGTTCTGAGGGATGGTGGATAGACACATGCGCCACGCGTCATGTCTGCCACGACCTTAGTCAATTTAAAACATACACTGAAACTAAGGATAAAAATGTTCTGTTGGGGGATCACCACTCGTCAAAAGTTGCTGGAACGGGCGAGGTGGAGCTGAAGTTTACCTCCAGAAAGACGCTCACTCTGACGGATGTCCTGCACACTCCAGAGATAAGAAAGAACCTGGTCTCGGGCTACCTCCTCAACAAGGCTGGCTTCACACAAACAATAGGGGCAGATTTGTACACATTAACTAAAAATAACATGTTTGTAGGAAAAGGATATGCAACAGATGGCATGTTTAAATTAAATGTTGAAATTAATAAAGCAAATTCTTCTGCGTATATGTTGTCTTCATTGAATGTTTGGCATGCTAGGCTTTGTCATGTTAATAATCACATAATTAATATCATGAGTAGGCTAGATATGATTCCTAAGTTATCTTCAATTGAATTTGAGAAATGCGAATTTTGTAGTCAGGCTAAAATAACAAAAATCTCGCATAAATCTGTACTTAGGAAATCTGAGCCTCTAGATTTAATTCATTCGGATATATGTGAATTTGATGGTATTTTGACTAGAAATAGCAAACGTTATTTTATCACGTTTATAGATGATTGTTCTGATTTCACTTTTGTTTATTTGTTGAAAAATAAAAGTGATGTATTTGATGCTTTCAAGCTTTTTATAGTTGAAATAGAAAACCAGTATAATAGAAAGGTTAAAAGACTTCGTAGTGATAGGGGAATTGAGTATGACTCAGACAGTTTTAATAACTTTTATAACTCACATGGAATAATACATGAAAAGACTGCGCCTTACTCTCCTGAAATGAACGGTAAAGCTAAAGGAAGAATAGAACTTTAGCCGAGCTAGTAGTTTCTATTCGTCTTAATTCAGGAGCAGCGTCTTATTGGTGGGGACAAATTCTCCTTACCGTGTGTTATGTCCTAAATAGAATTCCAAAATCTAAAAACACAACTTCACCATACGAAGTCCTTAAGAATAAAAGACCAAACTTGACCTACTTTAGAACGTGGGGGTGCTTAGCCTACGTTAGGATTCCTAACCCAAAAAGAAAAAAACTTGCTAGTAGGGCCTACAAGTGCGTCTTTATAGGTTATGCCGCGAATAGTAAAGCCTATAGGTTCTATGATCTTACAAACCAAGTAGTCATTGAATCGTTAGATGCTGACTTCTTTGAGGATAGGTTTCCCTTTAAATCTAGAAATAGTGGGGGCCCGAGCTTCAGTAGTCTACCTCCCGTTAGAAGTCTTCCCTCTACCGAGGAAGTCGTTTTTGAGCCTAGAATGAGCAAACGGACAAGAATAGTCAAAGACTTTGGAGACGACTTCCAGACCTACAATGTAGAAGAAGATCCTAGAGACCTTAAGGAAGCCCTGTCCTCAGTAGACGCCAACTTATGGCAAGAAGCTATAAACGACGAAATGGACTCTCTAGAGTCAAATAGGACTTGAAACTTAGTAGACCTACCCCCAGGCTGCAAAGCCATAGGATGTAAATGGATTCTAAAGAAGAAACTTAAACCTGATGGAACGATAGACAAGTTCAAAGCTAGGTTAGTAGCCAAGGGCTTCAGACAGAGAGAAAACATAGACTTCTTTGACACGTTTTCACCTGTCACAAGAATCACTTCCATTCGAGTACTATTCTCTCTCGCCGCTTTAAACAACCTCGTAGTACATCAGATGGATCTAAAGACTGCCTTCCTAAACGGTGATTTGGAAGAAGAGATTTATATGGAACAACCAGAAGGCTTTGTAGTCTATGGTCAGGAGAACAAGGTCTGTAAGTTAGATAAATCTCTCTATGGCCTGAAACAAGCTCCTAAGAATGGCATGAGAAATTTGACAACCTTATTCTGTCTGAAGGTTTCAAAGTTAATGAAAGTGACAAATGCATCTACTATAAGTTTGAAAATAATCTTAGCACAATCCTTTGCCTATATGTAGATGATTTGTTAATATTTGGTTCAAATTTGCACGTCGTTAATAAAGTAAAATCTATGTTGAGTGCAAACTTTGATATGAAAGACTTAGGAGAAGCAAGTGTAATCTTAGGGATAAAAGTCACTAGGTCGGAAAAAGGACTTTCCTTAGATCAATCTCACTATGTGGAAAAGATTCTTAGGAAATACAATTACTTTGATTGTAAACCTGCCTGTACTCCTTATGATCCTAGTGTAAAGTTGTTCAAGAACACTGGTGATAGTGTTAATCAATCCGAGTATGCGAGCATCATAGGCAGTCTTAGATATGCTGTTGATTGCACTAGACCGGACATAGCTTATGCCGTAGGTTTACTATGTAGGTTTACAAACAGACCTAGTATAGAGCATTGGAATGCCATAGAAAGGGTTATGAGGTATTTGAAGAAAACCCAGAACCTAGGATTACACTATCAAACGTTTTCCGCTGTCATGGAAGGCTACAGCGATGCTGATTGGAACTCCCTCTCAGATAACTCAAAGGCTACCAGCGGCTAAATATAGCTGGTGGAGCTGTCTCCTGGAAGTCTAAGAAACAGACTATATTAGCCCAGTCAACGATGGAGTCAGAAATGATAGCACTGGCAACAGCCAGTGAAGAAGCAGGCTGGCTTAGAAGTCTGCTATCAGAGATTCCCTTATGGGAAAAGCCGGTACCAGCCATTTTGATCCATTGTGATACTACTGCAGCTATCGCAAAAGTTTAGAACCGTTATTATAACGGAAAGAGACGACAAATACGTCGTAAGCACAACACCATTAGAGAGTTCCTCACTATTGGTTCCATCAGAGTGGATCACATTCGGACTGATGAGAACTTGACAGATCCTTTGACGAAAGGACTGGCCAGAGAAAAGGTTTTCAAAACCTCAGAAAGGATGGGACTCCTGCCTATAGAAAGATGAATCACGAGTGAGGAAAACCCAACCTGTAGATTGGAGATCCCAAGAAACAGGTTCAAAGGGTAATAACTGATCACAAGTGATAGGTAGTGAATCATGCAAATAAACATAGAGTTCCCTTCCTAGGATCTAGACTCTTGGCATGATATCCTGAAGTGAATGGTAGGTGGAACTTAGTTCTTAATGAGATCTATACTTGATGTCAAGTGGAGTACCTAGCTACAGGAGTACCCCTGATAGACTCACCTATATGAATGTGGAAGTATAGGCTGCTTCCTATGGAATTTTAGGCAAATTCTCTAGAGCGTTCACTAGACTGGGATACATGTGCATGGCCTCAAAGCACGGGCTTTTCGAACTACACTCTAGTAATGCTGTGTGTGAGATGTTGTCAGAGATAGAGTTCAAAACCAAGAGTTACTCTAGTAAAATCTGAATCATCAAACATTACGTAAAGGTTCAAGTCGTAAGACACCTTTGCTTATGCACAGTGTTATACATTCTGAAATTGCTCGATGAACAAAATTGTTTTTCTGTTTTCAAAAATTTTTCAAGTGGGGGATTGTTGGTGAAAAAAAGGTTGAAAAAAAAAAGAATTTTTAAAACAAAAGAAAAAATGAGTTTTTTTTTTGGAAAAGTGAGAATCCCACATTGCTTAGTTTAGCATTGGGATCTCACTTTATTTATAATTCCCTTTAGTGATGGGCTTGGGCCCCAAAGGGTACCCATGTCTTGAAAAGGGTGAGGAGATAACCAATGGTGGGCTTGTTAGATTCTCCACGTGCCGCCGTCGGTCGGGCGTGGCAATAAAGATAACTTTTTGTTATTATTTTATTTTATTTTTTAAAATAATAAAATATTTTTTTGAAATTACAATCTTGCCCCTCACCGCATGGTTAGCGCAGTCTTCGGTCGTCGCGAAGTCTTCGCGTCCGCGCCGTCTTTTCGGCGCACGTGGTGTGGACGAGCACTCACCGCGCAGCGCACATTCTGTGGCCGAGCGCTCGTCCCTCATGCGACTGTTGAGCTTCGCGCACTATAAATTCCTGCCATCTTCAGTTGAAAGGATACGAAAAAATATTTTCCTCTCTAAATACCGAGCAATCTAGAAAGAGTGTGAGTACCGATCGATTCTTGTGCGAGTTTCGATCGAGACAGTATTATCTGGGCTGTTTTATCCTGGGGACAGCGTGACATTAAGTCAGAACTGCTAGCACCTTGGACAAAGCCGCGAAACGTCTTAAAGAGAGCAAGCTCCGCGACTCAGCCATAACGAGCTTTTATTTTGCAGGTTCACCGCATAGTATCATCCAGTTCACCGCATAGTATCGTCCAGTTCACCGCATAATATCATCCAGTTCACCGCATAGTACCAGTCCAGTTCACCGCATAGTACCAGTCCAGTTCACCGCATAGTACCAGTTCAGTTCACCGCATACCATCTTGCGTTGAACGCATAGCGCACAAGGTTTCCAACAATTTCGTTCAAATACGGTGAGTATTTTGATTTTGGTGATTTCGTCTTGTTTGATTTAGAGGAAACAAAATTATACATATGTGTTTGATGTATTCATCATTGGTTTTCTCACCACCATCATTCATCTTTATTCTATTAAAACTAAAGTCCAAAATAAGGTGAGTACTCTATTTTAATCATATATGTGATTTATATGTTTGCAAATAGATTTTTAAGGTATATTGGTATTAGTTTTTTTTTTTTTTTGTGTTAACCTTTTAATTAGATCAAAGGTCATATTATGAGATTTCTTTAATAAGGAAACTTAAGCAGTAGGTTGCATTGTAATTTTGGTTTCCTAGACATTATTTATTCTTGATTTTGATTGGAGTTATTCTACTACCAGTGATGAGATTTTTCAACGTTTTGAAGTAAAGTTTAATCTTTGCTTTTATAAGCATTTGTGTTAAGTGTGCGCTTGCCTACATGAACTCTTGAATGCGCTTTGGTATAAAGTAATTAAGCATTATTATTGAAAATTCATATAAAGCATTGAGCATTCAACTTTTTATTTTATGCCTTTGGGGTGCATATGATGCATATTAAACATTGATAATTCGCATTTTGGTTTAAATTTTATTTAAAGTATATACAAATATACATATGTATGTTTACTATTGTTAGGCCATAAACAATTTTGAATTTGTGAATTGAATAAGTTCTTCAAAGCGATTGTGTAAGTTGAGCAAAAAAAAAAAAAAAAAATTTTTTAAGGTTTTTGAATTCTAAATTCAAATTAATATAATTTAAATTGTCTTCAATTTCTTAAGACTACCAAATTGTAAATTATCATATATGTTTAAAAATGCTTGATATTTTGCCTAAAGTATGTCATTTAGAATAAGGTTGTCAATTATGGTTAATTCAATTGAGATGTTTCCTAATTAATTTATATTTTTCATATATTTGAATAGGAAAATTGAATTAGGATGTGCTTATCTCTCATATTTCTAACCATTGGAAATTTTCTAATAAGGATTATTATGATTCTCTCCTACACATATTATCTTTTATATGTTACAATTATCTTCTAATAATATTATCTTTTATTTTTCAAATATGAGAATAAATATACAAGACTATCTTTAATTTTATTTTGAAAGGTTTAAGATTTAAAATATTAAAGATTATTCCTTAAGTGAATTAGTTTTTATAAGATGAAAAATAAATTTTAATAATTCACTAAGATTCATTAATATATTAATTAACTCTTAATTAGAATATTAATGAATTAGAAATAAAAATTTGACTATAAGATAACTCTGTTTAAGATGATTCTCGCTAGGATGAGGTATTTAAGTTGACCATAAGGGAACACCTCTAGGAACCAACCTGAGAGTTGAATTAGTCAAATTTTTGTTTGCCTATTGAAATTTATTGGATTGTTGAATATTTAAATGAATATTTAGATTATTCTCATGTGGATTTTGTAAACTTTAAAAATTTATATATAGTAATAATATATATTTGAATGAATTCACTTATGATAAAATTTGAAAGTTATGCATAATATTTCATTACTTTCCAAAAGCTAATTGTAATTCAATGTACCTAAAGTTGCATAAATCAAAATAAGCTTATGATTTATGCAAAATAATGAATTTCGACCATTTAATATCATTCCTTGACGTGAATGTTGCAATATTTAATAATTGTGATTGAAATAATCTTAATAGAGGAATAAGTAATTATTCTATTAAAACCACACATATTTATATGAGAATTTCATATTTCAAATGTGATGCAAAAGAGACAATGATCTTGTACCTGTCATACATTAAGAGTCTTTTTGAAAAATTAAAATCCTTAATAATGAAAAGGAAGACGATGTGTGGTATAACACATTTTGAGAATTTATTTGAATCTGTTGAAGAGATCATAACTTAACATTTTAACCCCTAAATATGATGATATTTAGATGTTACAAGTTTTTAGAATCTCCTGAAGAGATGATTATTCTTTTTGATCCACTTGTATATGAGATATTTGGTTTTTTTTTTAATCTCCTGAAGAGAAAAGAATAATTAATAATATTTATGTTTTGCATATACTACATCTATGCATATGATACTTAGAAGTAGACAATACATTTTCCAAAATTCAAATGCTTGAAGCGAAAAATCAAATATGATATATATTAAGTCCTGTAGACTTGATTAAATATTTTGGAAAAGAAAATATTATTTTGCTCAGATGAGCAAAATTTACAATTGATATACCACATTCTCTTGTAAATCAAAGAGAAGTTTAGTAAATTTGGAAGGTATATATTGTAATAAATATCATCTAGAGAAATTGATAATCTATTGTATCTTATGGGAAATGCATATAGAAAAGTTGTATGCTTTTCCTTCTAAATTGTATTACACATATTCGTGTAATTGAAATATATGAAACAATGAACCCGAAGTTCATTGATCCAAATATATTTGTATTTGACATGATGAGTCATTTTGGGTCAATAGTGAAAATAATTATTGAAAATATACATTCACATCTACTGAAGAACTAGAAGATTCTTCCATCTAATAAATTGTCATATGTGGCTTTGTTCTCAAGAGATTAATTATCAAACTCTCACTAGTTAAAATTGAAACTGAACCTCTCAAGTGAACCATTTAAATATTTTATGGTTTTGTTGGAGCATCCAGTTGATGGTCACATATATGTTTATTATCTTCAAAACCTTACATCTGCAAGGTTAGTTGCTCAAATAGTTAAGAGTACAATTTCATGATTTTGAAATTAAAAATTTTGTTTTGATAATGCTAGTGAGTTTGCATCCTAACATTTGATAATTGATTGGAATAAGTGTTGAACATCCTACATATAGCTTATGTTCAAATAGCAAAATTTCTAAATCTGTATGAGATCACATTGTTGTGTATGCTCTAAGCCAATAGCTTATGAGCTTATTGCCAGAAGCCAAATATATTTCATGTGTGCAAATGTACAGTAAATGATTAAATTGTTACACAATAACAATTAAGATAATGAAGTAATTAAAATGAATCCTCAAAATAGGTTATAAATCTATATTGAAATTAATTTCACATCAATTAATAAATACTATGAACCCCTGATGGGTGATATATTTACTACACAATTTGCTATTTGTCATTAATGAGACAAATTTTCCAACATTAGGAGGAGGAATTAAGAAAGTTGGAAAAAGAAATTGAATGAAATGCATATGCATTGTCTCATTTTGATCATCATACAGATCACTTTGAACTAGAAATTCAAAAGATAACTAATTTAAATATTACAAATCAAATTCTAGATGTATTTACAGAGCTTTTACAGTTGTAAGAAAGTTAGTAAATTATATATATTGGTTGTAAATACAACATCTAAAAGTGATATCCCAATGCAAGAAGTTGTCACTATTAATGAGTCTACATCATGCCTGAAGCGTGATAGACAAATGAGTTCCAAAGATAAAGATCCTCGAAAAGTAGTCAATAATAAAAAATGACTTAGTTAAGAATGTGGATATTCCAAAAGAAATCTTAAATATGAGTACTCATAAGAATCTTTAAGTAAATAAGGATAATAAAGAGATCTCGAGAAATTATATGTCATGACAAGAAAAAGGATGAAACCATACTTATATAAGTTGACAACATTTTTTTGCATATAATATTGCTCACGATATTATTTATGAAAATGAGTATTATGTATTGAAAAATGTCGACATAGAAGGGATTGACTTATGTGGAAAGAAACAATCCAACAAAAATAAACTCATTTTTAAAATCGTGAGGACTAGTAGTCCAGACTTCAGATAATGTCAAACATGTGGGATACAAAGTAAGTATTTGTAAGAAAAACAAATGGAGTGAAGTCACATGATATAAAACGAAACAGATTCCACAATAATTCTCGCAATGAATTGGTATTGACTATCATAGAACATATCCTCTAATGGTGGATATACAATACCATAAGATATCTAATTTAGTTGACCGTGTATGAAAAGTTTAATATACATCTTATGGATGCAGTCATACCACATTTAATGAATCTCTTAATAATGATAATCCCTGAATGATTAAGGGTACCAAAATCATATGATTCAAATATTAGATAATTATATTTATCATAAAGGTTCTTATAAAAAAAAAAAAAAAACTCATGGCGAATGTGATATAGTGATCATCTTATTAAACATTTGTTAAAATAAGGGTATAAAATAACCCTGTTTGTCAATATAATATTATTGATAATTTGTAGAAATACAAGTTATTCTATTCTTTAAAACAATTAGAGAAATTCATAAGGAAATGATAGAAGTATGATATAAATCGTAACAAATAAGCATGCTTTGCGATCAGATACTTACAAATGCCATAAAATGAGAATTCACGAAAATTTCCTTGTTTCAACGCAGGAATAAAGAGAAAAAGTACAAAAGTTGAAGAACTACTGCAATCATGATCGCATAATCATAGAAGAGGCGACCAACATGAACTACGCGATGAACGGTAAAGGTCTGACACGCTCAGGCGGCGACTGCCAAATCCACAGAACAAGTTGGTAGTTGATTAGACGGATTCATGGCAGAGCCAATGCACTTGTGACAAAGCAAGCAGCGCAGCAGGGTATGGAATTTAATGCATGCGTCAGGAAATCATTAGAGAGAAGTTTTATTGACGCCTATAAATAGTCAGCTTAAAAATTGAAGAAAGGGTTGGTAGACTCAAAAGATCAACTTCCCCAAGAGAGAGACGAGCATCGCCATTATCAACTCCTCAAGCTTTTCTCTGCAGAATTTTGAATACAGAATCCATTCTTTTTAGAAAAGCAAGAGTCATTTTCAACCTTGAAGCATCTTCATCAAGCAGCCATTCTCAAGCCAGCGAGATCAAGAGATTGACTCAACGGCCCGACATCTTCATTCTAGTTCTTTCTCTTACTTGTATTTGTATTTTGAATTGATTTTGAGAGATTTCTTATTCAAACGTCAATACAAGTCCATATATTTCATTCATCTACCTGCTGTTTGCATATTACTCTTTTTGATATGATGGAAGATCTAATTAAAGTGTGAATCTATGCATGTTTAGCGACTTCACTAGTTAATGCATCATTAATCCTTGTTTTAAACTATTGAGAGATACGTTTAAGCCTGAGTTCTTGCCTGAGAGGGTAAAGAAAATGTAAAAAGCATTAAGTAGTGAGAATTAACACCTTAGAGATAATGTGAGACATTTAACTAGTCAGTCATCGCATGTATCTTAGAGATAAGGAAAAGTATAGATTATGAACCGAGAGGTTGCTACAAAAAGTATATGACTGACACCGCTAATTAGGCATAAGGCGCATGCTGTAGAAATTCTTGACTGTTATTGAGATTAATTATCAAGCGATGTCACATGCTACTTGAGTAGAAAAACACTTCATTGACAGACACCATAATCCCCTTTGCTCGTCGCTTAACTCTCTTGTATTGTAATTACATTTTAAATTAGCTATCACATCTTCCACCTTTGTATAGACATTCATCGCATAGTTATCACCACGAGGTTAAAATCACAAAAGCATAAAGTCCCTGAGTTCGACCCTGGACTCACCAGGTTTCTGACTTGAATTCACTTGAATTTAAGTTGGATAAAGCTTGTGTTCACCGCATATCATCACACATATCAGCCAATTAGTGGAGAAGTATGCATGTATACCATAGTTATGCATTGTGCTTTATGAACGCAACAATTATAAATAAATCATAGTCAAGATTTACTATATACGTATATGTTGATGATCTGAATATATAATGGAAACTCCTGAAGAGATTTCAAAGGCAATAAAGTTTCTTAAAAAAGAAATTGAGATGAGAGTTCCAGTAAACAAAGTTTTATCGTAGCTTGCAAATAAAACATAAAGAGCGCAGATGTGATTACATCAATTTATACAGAAAAGATCTTATATGAACTAGTTAGAACATTGAATACTCCTGTGGTGGTTCATTCACCTGATGTGAAAAGATATACCATATGATCTCAGGAAGATAATGAAAAATTTAGGTCCTGAAGAACCATAATTTTGGAAAATAAGTGCACTTATGTATCCTTACTAGTTACTCACTACAACTACATGTTATAGTATTGTAGATAATTTTGTTATATAGATACAATATTCCTCTAAACGAAAGATATTGGAGTAAAGTTAAACATATGCTATATTTTATATGAGAATTAGCTTACATGGATTTATTTTATTATGATAAATCTAATTATGATTTAATTGGTTGTGAAGATGCAGATTATTTATCTAACTCATGCGAGCTAGATCCTAAACAGGTTACTTAGTACATGGAAAAGCATTTTTATATTTTATGGCGGCCTGTGGAGCAGATCATAACAACAACCACTTTAAATCATATTGAAATCCCGATGATTCATGTTGGCTCCAATAGTGTTCTTACATGAAGACAATAAAGCATAAAATGACAACATCAATATTCAACATATTTCTTCAAAAGATCACTTGGAGACTTATTGACGAATGTGTTATCTACAACAACATTTGAGAAGTTAAGACACAATATTTGCATGTGACAACCAAGAATTATCAAGTGATGCTTTCATGAGGGGGAGTTATATATGTTGCACTCTTTGTCCCTTGACTACGGGTTTATCCCATTGGGTTTTCCTAGTAAGGTTTTTAATGAGGCAGTTGTTAAAATATATGAATAATGTACTCTTTTTCCTTCACTAGGTTTTTTATCCCATTGAGTTTTTCCTAGTAAGGTTTTAACGATCCATATATTCTATATAATATGGATATCTAAGGGGGAGTATTATAAATGTAATATTTAGTGTAGATATTCATAACCTACATAGGTTACAAAAATCCATAATCTCCCATTGAATTGCATAATGTAATATACACCATTCATGTCCTATAAATAGTATAGAATTGTGCCTTTGTAAGAGACACCATAATTGAGTTCAATTGTTAACTCTACTTTCTAATTCTCTCTACTTTGTTCTTTTTTCTTTCTTTGTTCTTCTTTTATTCTTATTTTGTTTATATTTTACAACAAATTTTACTTACACGGATTATTAATTAACCAATTTTTAAAGAAAAAACCAGGTAAGTTAGATTAGCTTTTATTAAACTAGTTTGGTAAATTTTCCATCAAAGTTGTTTGAGCGCCCATGGCCTAATGGATAAGGCGTCTGACTTCTAATCAGGCGATTGTGGGTTCGAGTCCCACTGGGCGTGTTTTTTTTTGGAGAAGTTCATCTACAACATTTGGTGATGCCCTTGTGGATCCTATTCTTCTAGATTAATCGTCATTTATTCTAACTGTGAAAATTTCCCTTTATTCTACCATTTACATAGTATATACTTTTTTTTTTTTTTGAAATTATGTAATTTGAATTTTAAGATTTAGTATTTTTTTTAAATTTTTTTTACTATTTTAAATTTGTATCTCGTTGTAAGTAAAATTTGATTTTTTGAAATCCAGAATTTTCTAAGTGAGTTTATTGTGATTTTATATGTTCTGAAATCTATTTTCAAGTACACCAAAATTTTCTACATCTTTTTAGGGGTATTTTGGTCTATTACAGATCTAAAAAAATTAGTTGATTTTCTGATTAGCTATTTTTTTAAAGAAAAAATATTTGTTTATTTTTCAAAAACTCGTTTACTAATGTGATATATTAGTCTAGTTACCCAAAGGTTGGAAATATTGAAGTCGGCCGAGATATCAATGTTCTAATTTTATGGAAATATCGCCCTCGATGAAATTTTAGGAAGCTTTATGGAAATGGATAGAAATTATTATAATTAATTAATGAAACATTAATTATGGTTAAATTAGACAATAATTGACTACTTTTAATCATCATTTCTACAAAGTAAGACAACATTTCGAAGTATATTGTAAAATAATTGTCTAAATATAATGTCGATGCGAGAGCAAACATTTTAAAAAGAAATGAAAAAATTATTACAAAATAATATCAAATATTGGTAATTAAATTACAAAATTTTAGGATATGAAATATTTGCATACAAAATAATTATAAATTGTTTATTATCATAAGAAGTGGACACAAGAATAAAAAATCATAGCATTAAACTTTCACAACATAATAAGGATATAAAAATCATAGCACTAAACATAAGAGGGATACAAAAAAACATAAAATTAAACATGACACAACATGATGAAAATGAAAGAAGAAAAAGAAAACTTTACAAAATGAGAGAAATACTAGAGAACTTGAGATTTGAGAGTGACGTGGAAAAAGTGATTTTGGTGGAGGTATTTATAGGATGAATTATGAGTTTTATTTTATTTTTTTAAAGTCTTTTTCTTTGACCTGAAAACTTTGGACAGTAGAAAAATCAAAACTCTAAATTCAATTTTAGAGTGAAATGATGTGAAAATTCAATAGAAAAAATTGGAAAGAACTTAAAAGTAAATACATGCTATTTTTCTCAATTTTAATTTCTTGGAAATGAAAGTTTTAGATGGTAAAACAAATAAAAGTTCACATCAATTTAATTTTGAGGTGAAATGATGTGAAAATTCAATGAAAAATGTTTGAATGAAGTTAAAAATAAATATATGTTATTTTTTAAAATTTTAATTTCATGAAAATGAAAGTTTTTTTTTTTGTGGTAAAAGAAACAAAACTCACATCAATTCATTTCTTAGATGAAATGATGTAAAAACCCTATAAATTTCATGGAAATTTCGAAATTTGGAGAAATTTCTAGAAATTTGGGGAAAGTCAAAATTCTCCCCCATATCAGAATCTCGAAATTTTGAGATTTCAACCGAAATTTTTTACTATGGTTACTCCTAAATCTTTTTTCTATACTTCTAATCAATTTTAAATTTAGTTGTTCAGAGTTGTTTTTTAAAAAAATTATTAAATCGCAATAATAATTTTCATGCAAGAAAAAACACTATGTATATTTTTAAAAATTATAAATGCATGATAAGAGAAATCTTAGGCCCCATTCAATAACAAGAGAAATTGTATGTCTAAGACAAAGGTTTAAAATTTTGATGTCAACGGAAATATCGAAGTCTTAGTTTTACGAAAATTTCGATTTCGATGGATATTTCTGGAAAAATTACAAAAACGAAAAATTCAAAAAATAAACTTGAATTAGTAAATAAATATTTTATAATTTTTAAACAAGCTTACATGTGTATTATTTATATTATATATAGTGACATGTTGTTGGTTATTTTTTTATATTTAGTGGATTTTGTGCCCTTTTGGTGTTCAGGATTCATTCGTGGTGTTTGTTGGTGGTTGTAGTAAGGAAGGGGTTGATTCATCTGGGTTTGAGTGTGTGTTGCTGGATGAAAACGCAAACAAGGTATGGTTTTAGCTAATCTTTTTCTACACCCATCTATTCTGAGGCTCAAGCTATATGACGACTGTGAGATTTTTATCAATATGTTTACTTGGAGGTGAGACACCTCATTGATGAAGTCAGATGTTGGCTACTTCTTTTGATAGTGTTGTTTTGAGATTTATTCACAGGTATTAGAATAGGACATCTCATATTCTCCCCCGACGGGGACTGCCTGCTATTTCATTTTCTTGGTTTTCTAATTTTTATGATGGCTTGTTATCTGACTTCTAACCATCATCTTCGAAACTTTCTCCTTTTACTATAGTTTGGTAGGAAATTAATATAATTTTCTCCTTCGTGTCAAACAAAAAAGAAAACTAACCTTGCATCACATTTGTCTAATCTCCAAAATATTAAAAATTGAATTTTAGAACCTAAAATTATTTAACCATGTTGTCATATATTTGTTTACTATGATAATCTAGGTTAAAATGTTATTTTAGTCCTTATATATACTTGAAGTTATTAATTTTAGTGTATGTACTTTCAATTGTTCAATTAAAACTTACAAATAAGTCTTAAATTTAGTCTCTAATGCTAATTTATTATTATTCTTTTAAAAAAATTTGTTGTTATTATAACATTTTTACTATAAACTTTTAAAACATATTCACATATTTTATTTTCTTGAATGAAAATTATTATTATTATTTAATCAATTTTGAAAAAAAATCAATTTTGAGAGACTAAATTTAAGATTTTTTTGAAAGTATAGAGACTAAAAATTGAACAATTCAAAATATAAAAACTAAAATTGAACAAACTTCATAATATAGTTCTAAAATGGTATCTTAGCCAAATAACAAAATTCCTATAAAAAAAAATATATGCACCCAATGAAATGTCTAACACGCGTCAAAAATTGGTGGGGAATCTCCGATTACACGGGGAATGATGTATATATACTCACTTGCGGACTTAAAATATGAAGAAGAGTCAAGCAAGTGGAAATAGATATTAATTGGGGAGGAAACAACAACGCAGGGGCTTGAACACAGGACATCTACCCGCTCTGATACCATCTTAAATCGCCAATTAACCTAAAAGTTTAAGTTAATAGGTGAAGGACAAATTTAATATCATATCTTAATAAATACCAATATAAGCTCACTTTGGCATTAATTTCCTATGATTGACTGTTTACAATAGTTAATTATAAGACATTCACAATTTTTAAACAAAGAAACATATGTTTGTTTAATTGTAAATTCAAAATAGAATTCAGGTATATGAATTTCAGTCCAATTCTCGCATATTCTGATGTGAAGTATGATCACTCATTTATAGTAGAGTGAGGAAAATAATATACAACAAATTTCTTAAATCTGAAATATTAGGAAAAGATAAAACTTGTGAATCAAATGTAAACAAATCTTAAAATAAATCAAAATACTTTAATCCTCATTGAAAACTAAATCCCTAAATACTTTAAATTTGAATCTTGGACCAAAAAAAAAAAAAAAAAAAACCTCTATTCTATAGTTGACTATGCTTGTCCCAATTCTAAAAAACAAATTTTCCTTCTTGAAAATATTAATTAATAATGGAATCGTTTTTATAAGGAAAAAAAATGTTGAATTGAGCCCATTTGAAAATATATAATTATAACATTTTTTACTTTGATTCCATAAACCCATCCTTTTTGTTGTTGAAATGTAAGAAATAATTATAACATTTTTTTTTACTTTTCGTACGTTATTGCCAGCTAAATTGGTTAAAATGATCAGGTCTCTAGTTTTTCTCGATTTTAGTTCTTATGCCATCACAAATTTATTTTTATAGGTCTTCTTTCAATAAATCTTAATTTAAATTTTCTTGATTTTTTTCAAAAACTTTTTGTTATTTATTTACATTTTCACAATAAATTTTAAAAACATATTCTTATATTATATTTGGTTGAAATTATTAATATTATTTATTATTTAAATAGTATCACATAATATAATAAATTATATAACAATCTTTACATGAGAGAATCTGAGCCCAATGAATTTAAGTTGTTTAAGACAATTTTACTTACCCTAGTATCTGAGTTTCAAAAGTGATTGTCTCCCAAGATATAACAAATTATCTTTCTTGTGGAAGCAACACTTTGTCCATAAGATCTAACGAACTCTATTTTGTAGAATAAACTATACTTCAATGAATTTATAAAAGGGAGAAAAGTTTTATCGAAGAAAAATGTTTATGGAAAACTTAAAATGCAATTTGAAGAAGAGACATATTTATAGATTAATTTATGGTCATTCGAATATTCGAGTCTCTTCTTCAAATTGGTTGTTTATGAAAAGACAAATAAAGCAATTCATGGAATTGAAATGATATAACCGTTAATCAAGAGTTACATACATTCTAACATTACTTAGCCAATTTAGACTAAACTTTTATATATATATATATATGGTAATAACAAGAATCTTAAAAGATGGAGGAGAGAGAACAAGAGAGAGAAGAGAGAAGAGGAAGAAAAAGACAAGAAAGGAAAGTGAGAGGTGGCAAAGATTAAAAAACTTACATTTTTTTAGAAATCTTCTTGCCACATTATATATTTAGTCAACTTTATTTTTAAATTTATTAGATTGATTAGTTGAGTTCGACATTTCAAACCCATTTGACTAAAATAGTTAATATAAAATATTAAGAACTAAACATACGTATTCTTAAAAATTACACACAAACAAAAATACTGTAGAGATACAAAATCTAAAAAAATATAATTAGAAATTAATGGTTGAAAACTACAAAAATTAGACCTTTAATTTTCACCCACAAATTAATATTTAATCATCAAGAATATTTAATTATAATTAATAACTCAAAATTTTGGCACAAAATAAGCAAATACATACTTCATATTCAAAATAGCTATCAAATCCCTTTTACCCATCAACTCCTAAAATTTTCTTATACAAAGCCTTAGATATACCTTCTACTCATAAACAATTAAAACTCATATTATTAAGAGCAACTTAAATCTTCGTTAGACTAAGTCATGCAATTACCATGTAATGGCTAAAATTTCCATCTTATTTTGTAAATACTATATTGTAATAGCTAAAATCTTTATAAGATTAAGTCATTTCAAAAATGCAAATACTATTGTATTAAAAACCACACAAATACCATATACTAAACTAAAGTATGAACAATTTGTTCAAAAGCTAAACAACTTCTTCTTTGTGGAGCACACTCAGTATTGACCATGGACAGAAGGGGTCTCATACGCAATAACATATGCAAGGGCCAAATCTTTCACGTGTGTAATTTTGAACTACATCAATTATTCTTCTTCTCCTTCACAACTCCCATGTCACCTATTTTGCCACAACTTTTTCATGAAAATACCAATTCTTCAAACCCTCCAATCCATCTTTCATTCTAATTGGTGAACGATTTAGATAATAAAAAAAAAAATTACTTACCTTAGTGACAATGGACAGTATGCGCAGATCATATCAATATTATGTGGTGAGGTCAAAAATCACGCCCAGTGGGATTCGAACCGACAATCGCCTGATTAGAAGTCAGACGCTTTATCCATTAGGCCATGGGCGCAAGTTTGTTATTAGAAACAAATAATAATTAATTATATAGACGCTATAACTTTCATAAGTCTTTTTATTTTGTTAGGTTAATCCCATCTAGTATTTAATATTATGATATTTTAAATTTTACTTTTAGTTGTTTTTTTAGTTCAAAGCGTAACTTTATTGTAAGATAATTGACAATTATCCATTGAATTAAGCTTTGATGGACTCATAAAAATATCTATTAAACTTTGTTAATAGATTCTTGATATTTATTTCATTAAATTACTTTATATATTAAACCTATGAAATATATCCTATGATAAAACATTTGCCAAAAGATACAAAATTTTGTTTTATAAGTGGTGATGCCAAAATTCGAACAAGAAAAAAATGCGCTTGACTTTTATGTAACAACAATGGTAAATTTGTAATTTAAAAGAGAGAAACCTACAAAAGAAAGGTAAAAGGCTTCAATAGCGAAGTTAGAAACAGAGAATTGTAGAATGGGAGAAGAAGTTAGATGTTTAAGTTCCAGATCAAGATGAAGATCAAGTTGAAGTTCATATTCATGTTCTCTAATATGAAGTTATTAATGTATTTATAGGAAAAATGATCTAGAGTTTACTTTTTTTCTCTCAAGATTAAAATCAGATGAATCTTTCGATTACCCTACATAAGTGAGGATTATATTCAATTGGATCAATGATTAGTTGTTACCTACCCTACATAACTGAAGATTATATCTGATTGGATCGGTGATTAGTTGTTCACTTTAACTTGGACTTTGTCTTTCATTGTTTTTTTCTTAGATTTGGCCTATTTCGCCAGATTCAAATTCAACCATAATAATATAGCCTAATTTGATTTTACTTTTGTGAAAATTGAATCTCATGCATCAAGTAACCATATTCATCCAACATGTCTCACATGTCTAAGTAAATATTGTTATGTCTTAAATTGTCGAACGACTCAAAAGCTTAAATTGATGAGTGAAGTTTGAAATACGCAAAATGTCCAAAAATTGGAAGTGAATATTAATTGGAGAGGAAACAACGTTATAGGAAGTTTGAACTCAGGACATCCTAAACTAATCTTCTTTTATACTATCTTAAATTATCGATTGACTTAAAATCTAAAGTTAATAGGTGAAAACAAATTTAACTATATATTGTTATATGATAATATCACCGTGACACGGGTCGAAACTGTATAACTGTGGGCCACTTGCAATGCAAGTTGCATGAAACTTTTTTGTCACTTTGGGAAGATGGCACTTTCTTCAATGACAGACAACATGTTCGTAGTCAAAAGTCAAAATTATGTGCTATTAGTTTTATTATTTCTTTGAATATATTATATTGTAATTAAAAAAAAAGAAGAAGTTATAAGTAGTTAGTTTTATTGTCCAACATGTAGCGAAAACAATATATGGTCGATTTTCCCCCAATATACATAGTCCTTACAGTTTAAACTAGATGCAAACCTAATTATCTATTCCACTTCAGTTTTTTTTAGTTCTATTTCAATCCATTTTTATTTTTTTTTAGTTCATATTAGTATACCATCAAAATAAGTATAATTCAATGTTAATTGACATGCATTATCGTTTTTAAAATTAGAGAGTAAATAATACTCTATATCTTATTTGTTCTACTAAAAAAAATAGCATAATTGCGATGATACATTAATATTTAAAATGAAAATCATTAAAACGAAAAAGTTAATTTAATCCCAGAAATCTATTGTCAATTTCTTTAGAGTTGTGGAATTATTTTTTTTCCCAATAAAAATCTAATAAAGATTATTAGGGTAAAAAAAGTGATGAATATTTTATTAATATATGCTCTAAAAACAAAATGGTTATACAACATATCTTATGTAGAACTCCATCAACAGTTTTGTATTGACAGATAATTCTCAAGCACCCTAAAATTAAAAAGACAGGAAATGTTGAAGAATACAATCATATTTCTTCATATTTATAGTATATAATAAGCAACAACAACTTCTCTTTCAGGTTAAATAATATTCAAACATTTACCCTCCATTTTATTTTTTAAAAAGAAAAAACAAGAAAAAAAAAAAAAAAAAAAACCATATGGTACCCACGTGAGACATGTACTTAGATTGTACCAATAATAAATAACATATTACATAAAAGTAAAGTTCCAATAAACCATCCATTTTAAGCTTGAGAGAACACACAACACATTTATGGTATTTTAGCTTTGAATCACTGCAACTTTTGGCATTCAGTTGGAAGAAGGTGGCTTGGGTCTGCGGACCCGCCGAGGTGGTGGTGGCGGCGGCAAGTTGATTTTTGGGAATTTGGGAGGTTTTTTGCGGATAAGATCCTTCAACCTGGGTGGGATTTTTATCAAAGTTTCCCCGACCGCCGATGAGACAGTGGCGGAGGGAATGAGTTTCTCGTGGATCTCCGGCAAGTAATAAGGTCGAGCAAGAACTTGGGTGCTAAGAAGAATCACTCCAAGAACAAGAATAACCAAATATTTTTTAGACATTTTTGTGGCTTTTTTTTCTTTTCTTTTCTTTTTTTTTTTTTTTTTTGAATTTGCTTCACTTGTTGAGATTCTCAACCTTGAGGTGGCTTTTTATAGCAAAATTTTGCATTATTTTTGCAATTGACTACTTATTAAGGATATGTTTGCGAAGAAGTCTTTTGGTCCTTAAATCATTAATATAGTCAATGATTTTTTTTCTAAAAAAATATTTTATTTTCATCCATTAATTCATGTTTAGTTGTAATTTTATTTAATTTAATCAAACCCATTTTTCCATTGTTTTTCATTTAGACTTTTGATCTCTAAACTTTAATGCAAATAGTTATTCAATCTCTTAATTTTATTGTGTATTGATAGTTTATATAGTTTCTAACTTTATAATAAGAATTTAATAATGGAATTTTAACATGTACTCATTTAATATATTTTACTTTATAATTGGTTAAATTTAATTAGTTCCTGTTCTAGAAAATATTTGTTGATAAATGTTAATAAAATTTCTTACTATATAAACCAACAAATTGTTAGTTAGTCACTAAAAGTATTGAGATTAAGTAGTTAGGTAAGAAATAATGACACCAAACTTTGATGAAATTTTTAACTTGAGGGATTAAATTGTTACAAGTTTACACATAAATGGACTTAAACTATTATATACTATGGAAATTTATAAACAAAATCACATGTGACTGCCCTAACTTTTTTGCCTCTCTAAATAAAAATACTAATAAATAAAACTCTTTTTTTTCTCTCCTCTTTTCTTTCTGCGAGAGTACAGGCGAGCCGCAGCCACCACGAACCAATCTTTAGAAAAATAATTGTTAATTCTTTAATTTTAGACTTAAATAACGTTATTTCAAAGGAAAATTTACATACATAAAAAATATCAAATTATTTACAGATAGACATTGATAGGCTTCTATCAGCATCTATCAGTGTTATACTTTTATAATTTTATTAATTGTTGATAGACTTGGATAGACTTCTATCAGCGTCTATCATAAATATTTAAAAATATTGTTATTTTATGTAAATAGTTTCTCTTATTTTTCTATTTTTAAAAATTTCCGTATTTCAAAATCACTTTTAATTCTTTAAAAAACTCTTGGTAGTGTGTGAAATAATTATTTCAGTTTCTAGTTTTAATTAAAAAAATTTAAAAACAAGCTTGTTTGATAACTAATTTATTTTTTTCATTTTTTAATAATTAGAGTGATAATGACATGTTTTAGAGAGAAAAAAATATGTGTGACGTGTAAATAAAAAAGTAATACATATAAATGATTTAGAAAGAAAGGAAAATAATTTTAGAGATATGAAAGAAAATATATTTAGAAAGAGATCATTGGTTAAGCTTATTAAAATAATAGTCAGAGAAAAAGAAAAAAGAAATGTTGAAGTTTAGAGAAAAAGTTAAATAAAGAGAGAATTTTAGAAGGATAAAAGTTAAAAGTAAATGATATATTAGAAAAATAAATATTGTTAGGAGGGATTTTAGACCGAAAGGTATAATTGGCGCAAAATAAAGATAGAAGTAATAAGGTTGAGAAAATAAACCGGTTGGAAACAAAGATAGCACCCTAAACCAATTTTGAGTCTAGGTGAGAGGGTTAGTTTGTGTCAAAGCCCAAATTAATGTGCTCAGCCTCGGCAAGACCAAGCCTAGCAAAATAACTCATGGAGCATGTCTCCTATGCATGCCCTGACCCCGCTAACAAGTGGGGCGGACAGTGTAAGTGGCGACACGGGAGTGTCGACACATCTGGCAACGACAGAGGGCCAAGACAAGTGCCATGATGCGACCGAGGAGGACGGTGCATCATCCAACACACCAAGATAAATGGGCAAGCATGCCAAGTCGAGCATCAAGCGAGAATACAAGCATCAGTGCCATTGGCAGTGTCAGTGACAAGCTCAGTGGGGGCCAGATGGGGCCTCGGGCCGTTTCCTCAAATGAGGGAGTTTTGTTGTGAGTTTGGACGAGTGGCTTTGGAGTTAGGACCATATTGATGGAATATGGAAGCACGTCGAATTTCATGTCAATCGGAGTTCGGACGGGCGCTGTACAAAACTTGTGACGAGGTAGCACTGTCAACGTTCATCGGTGCCAAGGTGAGAAATGCTCAGAATGTACTATAAGGGGGAGGCATGGTGTCAGCTCTCCACCACCCCTTGGCCTGATGGCTTAAGCGAGCTACCCTATGGCACATACATGTGTCATGGCGTGGGCGAGCGTTCCGGGACAAGAGTCTCGGGCGTCTTCCATTGAGAATGGGATCTCGTGGATAGTGTCGGACGGCACGGGTGTGCCGACATTGCGCTTTCTCCCATGGGCCGGAGGTTCGATATAGCACCCGCTATGCCGTTTTATCTCGGTAAATGATTTAGCATGGACACGGAAGGGTTCATGCCTCGTTATGTTCGGATGGATGAATGTCCGGGTAGTCCCGACGTTGGAAATATGCCCATGGGGTAGTTGTGACGATTCTTGACAAGCAGACCCGAGTTGGAGAGAGAAAGCTAATAACCTTAGCCTCATGCAAAGGCAAGGTTGAGCTGTAAGACTTGGCCTAGATTAAAGGCAAGTCAGATGGAGTCGCTTGATGGAGGGAAGTACACGTACAGGTAACGTGTATGTCTGAATAGAGTTCAGTTCCGCATGAGCTCAGTTCGGTTGAGGACGAGAGAACCTTGCCTAAGGTCCGTTGAAGCTTCAAAAAGAATGGAGAAAAGAAGATTGGGACTTGAGTTCCCCTTAAGGCTGACCATGTACGAGTGACTGTCATGGTGCCGCACGGTTGGAGAAGCCCGACCGTGACACCCTGACCCAAAGAATTACCCTAGAACCACAATGGGCCTAGCGAAAATGTTTGGCCTTAGCCAGCCATAGCCAATAGTGAAACAACACATAACCCTTAGCTTGGTAAGTTGTATGATTAAGTCTAAAGTGACTCCAAAACTCTATCGAAGCAACCTGGGTCAATTACATCTATAAATACATTAATATAGCTTCATATAATAAGGTAATTAAGTTGAATCCTACTCTCAAAATCCCTCGCTTCTACACTCTTTCTCTCTCTAATTTAATCATTCAAATGTGTGTGGTAATTGGTGTATAGATTTTCTCTTTTGTAAGTTACGTTCTTCTCCCCTTCAAATTCGCTCTTGATATTTTGTAAAGTTCAGTTGCGTTTTTCCTATTCGAATTTCTACCTCAACAAATATATATAAATGTGAGGAAAAAAATGAAAAGTTTCAGTGAGATAGAATATTGTTATAAATTTATTTATCAAGAGAGAGAAAAATGTTTAGAAATAAATAAGATATAGATAAAGAAAAGTTTAGAGAGAATATTTAGTTTTGATATAGAAATTGGTGAGGGAAGAGATGAAAAAAATAAAAATTAATAATCATTTGATTCATTTGAATATTTGATTAATTTGAATCGAAATCTGGGTCTTAGATAAGATTTATTTATGTAGTTACTCAAAATAAAAAATAAAAAAATAACTTTGCATATGCACAAGATTTTTGTTAATAAAATAAGTTTCCACTGTTTTCATTTTAAAACAATGGATCATTAAATCGCAATAATGCAACAAAAATGAATTGAAATATATTCATATTAATTGAATATAATATATTAAAGGAAATAATCAAATTGACAACACACTTTGACTCTTACATGTAGTTTGTCTTTGTCATCCCACATCTTCAAAATGACAAATTCTTTCCTTTCCAATCTTCTCAACACTTGCAAGTGGCCAACTGACTGTTTTAGTTTCGACCCACTATCCAAAAAAACAAAACATTTCTTTTATTAGCCAAGAAAATCAGAGGAAACTTCTTATCATTATATTATATAGATAGCCTCTCTATAAAGAAAGAGTTGAATGATTGTAAACTAAGGATTATATATTTTTAAAACTATAATTGATACATTATACATTGAATCATAATAGTACTGACAAATAAAACTACATTATTGACGTTACTTTTTTAATTGTACTTTGTTCTAACTCACTAATTAACATTTTGTCACATACTTACCTTTTATATTCATAGTATTTTTTTTTAGTTCAACAACAATTAAAAATTGAAAGATTTTAAGCTCTGATTTCTTGCTTAGAGTATATACCTTAACCAATTAAGTTAAGTTATGTTGAATTTAACCATTTTCTATTAATACTAAAGAAATTACGATTTTTTATACTTTTGATAGTAATATATATAAGTATATCTTAATTGCTTATATATATATATATATATATATATATATATATATATATATTACTATTTAAATATATATATTACTGTCAAAAGAATAGAATATCGATTTTTCTAAAGTAATGATCAACTATAATTAACTACGTAACCATTTTTAAGATTTATTACAAGTTACAAAGATTAAAATTAGATATGTAAAAATAATAAATCAAAATAAAATGAAAAAAGATATCAATCAAAATAATATTTTATTTTATTTTTATTATCTGAAAGTTAATAAAAAAGACAATGACGTCATAAATTTACTCTTAGAGCTAATAAATTTGAAATAGTTGAAATAGAACCTAGAGATGTTCCATGTCTCCTTAATAAAACTTTGATAACTAAAAATTAGTAAATCAATCCTAATTTATTTATTTTAGTAAATCAATCCTAATTTATTTGTAATTGATAAAAGACTTTGTAAAAGAGTGGTCATTTAGGGCGGCTATATCTTTGCAAGCCACCCACTTGCCCTTGCCCCACTTGCCCATTAATTCAAGAGAAATATTTGTGTACTTTTTGGGCACATTTATCAATTAGGCATCTTACTGAATTATTCATATCATAGTTTGTGATGTCATAAATTATTCTTATTTATCATTTTAAAAATATATATATATTTTTTTTAGGCAAGATATGAGATATATAAAAATAGGTGCACCTTGGAATGTACCTAAGTGTTGCTCTTAATCAGTTAGTTAAATACACTTGTTTTCCTAAACTTCTAAAGGTATGTTCGTGTGGTCTATTGCTGATAAACAGTAAATTATTTTTTTTATATTTATAAATTATTTGGCTCATTTTTCTATATTTGAAAGTAGTCTTATAAATTATGTTAATATTTTGTTCCAGATTTGTACCAGTCTTTTTAGATGATTAATGTTTGTTTTCTAAAAAAATGACATTAGAGATTGAAAAAATTAGAGAGTGATAGATAAAAATTATATAGAGAGAAAAACAGAAAGTTAGAGAAAATTTTTAAAGAGAAAAAAAATGTTAGAGGTAGAAGAGAAATTTTGAAAGAGAAATTTTGAAAGAGAAATTTAATAGAGAGAAGAAAAATTAGAAGATGGAGAAATAAAGAAACATAGATATAAAAGTTTGGAGGAAAATAACTAATTTTATGGAGAATATCTTTAAAGATAGAAAAATAAAATTTAAGAGTGAGTGATAAAAAAATTGAGAAGGAGGTAAAAAAACTAAATAGTTAAAACATTGGAGTGTGAAAAAGTGAGAAAATTAATAATTTTTTTAGAAAAAGAGTAAAATTATAGATAAATATTATAAAAGTTTTAGAGAGAAAAATTAGGGAAAAGATAAAAATTAGATAGAAATAAGAATAAAAATAAAAATAGACAACATTTGAAAAAAAAATGTAATTTTTCTACCAATTTTAGGACAAGATAGAGTGAAATAGAAGAGGATTTTTAAAATAGGAAAACATAGTCTTTTAAAAAAAGAAATCACTCACAATCATATAATAAAAATTACTTTCTAAATTATTGGAACGGTTACAAAATTACTTTCTTATCATTATTAAATATTACAATTTAAGAAGGAAAGTAATTTTAGGTATATCAAAAATGATTTTTGGTCATTCTAAAATCACTTTAAAACATGTCCTAAATTGAAATAATAATATATATATTTAATTTTTGATTTTTGATTTTAACAAATATCTAGCCTTAATATTATTACATAAATATTAACTAAATGCATTAATAATTAATGATGATTTGAATCACACGATGTTGTCTTGATGATCACATGTAGCATAAAAAGGCAAAAGTGTCAACAAATAAAATTGAAGTGAGATAGATTAGGAAAGGAAACTTGATTTCAAATGTATTACTTTGCTGACCGTTCTTGACCTTTATATCGTCAAGTTGGTATGTCTACTCTTTCCTCATATGATAACAAATCAAATCATTTTATATTAGATAATACTTGAGTGCATCTGAAGATGCACATTTGACATGCTTTTCCTTCCATCACACACACCAAAAAGATAATTAAAATATTTTAAAAATAAATAAAAATAGTTTGCCACATGTCACAAAATGATAGGACAATTTGGTGGGATGAACAAAGATAGGTGCTCCCCAGAATGCACCTAAGTAGTTTTCTTTTATATCAAACTACTTGACGGTCTAATTCATGTCTAAGGACGTTGGTGGAGTTGGTGCAAGAAAGACCTTCATGTTCCCATCCCTACTCCCTATTTCAATCTCTATTTCTGCAAAAATTTTCGTATAATTTTATTGGCTCCAAAATGGATAATTTACCTGGATCGAGTTTCCTACTGGAGAAAATTTATCATCTTGTTTTTTAATTTATTCTTATTTTTTTTAGAAAATTTCATTTATTTACAACCAAATAATTACTTAAAAAATTAATTATTTAAATGGAGTGTTATTTTCAATGCAATTTTAATTTAGGGGTAGTCGCAAATGCAATGGTCAGCCCATTATTAAAAGATATAGCACAATGTAAAAAAATTTGCAGATATAATAAAATTTAGATTTAGCTTTCAGAATTTATCAGTAACAAACTATATTGCTAATAGGGGTCTATTAGCGATAGACCATATCACTTATAGATTCATACAAATGATATGGTCTATCACTGACAGATTTTTCTATAGTTGAAATTCTTTAAGAAATTTTTTATATACTTAATTATTATCCCTCAAAGTGTTACCCAATGCAATTAATATAATATTACAAAATTTCCTAATAAAATCAAAGTTAAATTATAGAAAATACCTCTATACTTTGTACTTTGTGTAAAAAACTTTGAATATAGATTGTTGATATTTCATTAAATTACTTTTTATATTAAACATATGAAATATAATGTAAGATCAAAAAAATTGCCAAAAGATACGAAATTTTGTTTTATAGGTGTTGATGCCAAAATTCGAATAATAGCGAAGTTAGAAATGGAAAATTGTAAGATGGAGAAGAAGTCAGAAGTTTAAGTTCTCGATCAAAAACAAGTTGAAGTTCATATTCCCATTCTCTCATATGAAGTTATTATATTGTATTTATAAGAATAATGACCTAGAGTTTACTTTTTTTTCTCTCTTAGAATCAGATGAATCTTTCCTTACCCTACATAAGCGAGGATTATATCTAATTGGATCAATAATTAATTGTCACATACCCTACATATTATTGAGGATTATATATCTAATTGGATCAGTGATTAGGTTGTCACTTGAACTAACTTGAACTCAAGTCTACTTCATCTTGGACTTTGTCTTTTATTGTTTTTTTTTTTTTAACTTTCATCTATTTCGTCAAGTCCAAATTAAAAAATAATAATATAGGCTAGTTTGATTTTACTTTTGTGAAAATTAAATCTCATGTCTAAATGTCCGTTTGGATTGACTTGAGAAAAAAATATTTTTTTAAAAAATTCCTTTTTTATTTAAACTCTTTTGATAAAAACTGTTTAAAATACATTTCAAAATTTATTTTAAGTACTCGCCAAATATTCCAATTTTTTAAAAATAACTTATTTTTTAAATTAAACACTTGAACATATATTTCAAACACACTCAATATTATTGTTATTATAATGGGTGTGTCACGGGTCGAAACTGTGTAGTTGTGGGCCACTTGCACGTATTGCAAGTTGCATGAAAGGAAGATGACACTTTCTTCAACGACAGACAACATGTTAGTAGTCGAAGTCAAAATTATGTGCTATTAGTTTTATTATTTCTTTTAATATATTATATTGTAATTAAAAAAAAAGTTATAAACAGCTAGTTTTATTGTCCAACATGTAGCGAAAACAATATCCAATATATATAGTCCTTAGAGTTTAAACTTGATGTAAATCTAATTATCCATTCCATTTCAATTTCTTCTACTTCTATTTCATCCATAACTATTTTTTTTTAAGTTCATATTAGTTGTATCAAAATAAGTATAATTCAACGTTAATTGACATATACTGTCTCTATCAAAGTTAGAAGTTTAAATAAATACTCTATATCTCACTTGTTGAACTAGAATTTTTTTATAAAATAATAGGATTGCGATCCTACATATTAATATTTATAATGAAAATCATTAAAATGGAAAAGTGAGTTTATTTGGTGTCCAATACCTTTTAGAGATAGGAAATTTATTTTTCCCTAAAATAATTTGAGTAAGAAAAGTGATGTTATACAATACCGAAACAATACCGAAATCAACAGTTAACTATGGTATTAGCAATACAAAAAAATATAGTCATGTTATAAAAAGTAAGGGTTAGGTATAGTGTTTTATTTGGGTTAGGCCTCATTTCAAATATATTAAATCGAGATATAGATATTGGGCATCAGTTTGTATGAAAGTCTAAGCCTACTTTATCCAAGTTTTCCAATTAATTAAATCAAGTATCATACCTAAAAAATTATCAAATATATATGTTTAGTATTTTGAAATACATAAACAAATTTAATATTTAGCAAATATAATAATTACATTAATTTGACTTAGACACACTATTATGTCCCTATAATTTAAATTATCTTAAATTTAGTCATTCGAAGTTCATTCACTTTTAACTTGGCTAAATAATTATACTAGTTTTAATGCAATAAAGTACAATATATTAATAAATTTTTAAATTTGTAGTGAAAATGCTAATAACAAAAAACAATGTGAGTAGTTTGTGTAATTTGTTGTTAAAAATTGAACTTAGCATCTTTATTTAACAAATTAATTCCCACAAAGTAGAAAATTTTACTAGTTTTAATGCAATAAAGCACAATATATGAATAAATTTTCAAATTTATAGTGAAAATACTAATAACAAAAAACAGTGTGAGTAGTTTGTGTAATTTGTTGTTAAAAATTGAACTTAGCATCTTTATTTAATAAATCAATTCCCACAAAGTATAAAATTTTACTAGTTTTAATGCAATAAAGCACAATATATGAATAAATTTTCAAATTTATAGTGAAAATACTAGTAACAAAAAATAGTATGAGTAGTTTGTGTAATTTACTTTAAAAATTGAACTTAGCATCTTTATTTAATAAATCAATTCCCACAAAGTAGAAAATTTTACTAGTTTTAATGCAATAAAGCACAATATATGAATAAATTTTTAAATTTATAGTGAAAATACTAATAACAAAAAACAGTGTGAGTAGTTTGTGTAATTTGCTGTTAAAAATTGAACTTAGCATCTTTATTTAATAAATCAATTCCCACAAAGTAGAAAATTTTACTAGTTTTAATGCATTAAAGCACAATATATGAATAAATTTTTGAATTTATAGTGAAAATACTAATAACAAAAAAGCGTTTGGGTAGTTTGTGTAATTCGCTGTTAAAAATTTAAATTATCTTTATTTAATAAATAAATTCACACAAAGTAGTAAATTTTGGGTTGGCCTAAAATTTCTCTTCAACTTTGTTTTCTAAATTATACATAAACTAATTAGTCAATATCAATATATTTGTTTAAATCATACAAATTTTCTGTTGATATATGTTTTGTTTCTAATGTAGCAAATTTTGTCAGACAAATACAAAATGAGTCAAAGAATGTTCGAAAAATACCCTAAACAAATCCTAAGAGCATAAACATGAGAAAATGTCGAACAAAAGTCATAGATATCAAAGTATTATACGAAATAATTTAAATAAAAAGAAAATTACACAAATGTCCAATAAAAATCAAACATCAAACTAGTGAACAAAACTCATAAACCTTATAGCAGCAAAAGAAAATTACAAGAATGTCCAAGAATTATCAAACATAAGTAGAATGAACAAAACAATTAAATACAGCATATTGATGTAACTAACTATAAAGGGAAAAACACATTCCACCAACCTCAAACTAATTTGTGCAAAATGTATTAGTTTGGGGCCTGCATATAATAAAAAATAATGTAAATGTAAGAGGAGTTAATTTTGTGTGTGTGTTGGGGGCGGGGGGAAGTTGGGTATATCTAATACAAATTACCTTCTTTCGTTCAAATGGTCAAAAAAGAGATTTAAACGATGGACCAACTGAAAACTAAAATATAGAACATTAGTACTCAAAGTTGGGTGGAAAGAAACCATAAAAATACAGAATGAAAAAAAAAGGACCAAGGATGATATTAGGAATAACTCACCAGACTACAAAGGAGATCAGTAGGCAATGGAGATTTCTCAAGAGTATAAAACGTGGGATACAAGTGATTTATAGAAGAATAAATGTGATGTTTACCACCTAATCTTATTAATTGATGGTGTGGGAAGTAATGTTGTGCAATAAACACAACCATCTAACCCAATAAAGCATTAAAAAGAGGATAAGACAACACTAATAATCAGCCTCAGACATCAATATATTTTGGGTGTATTTCATGTTAAAAAAATTGTGGTTCAGCAGATGAACAGGAGACATAATAAATGAAGGTTGGCTGCAGTAAATGTTATACTAATGAGACAGCCAGAATGCATTAGCTATAGCAATAGTACATATCGAAAACATAGATGAAAATAACAAGATGAGAGGCATCACACATCCATGAGTGATCAACATTACCAAAAATTCTATATAATTGGAATGAGTTAGAAGAAAAAAAAATTAGATAAAAAAACCAGAGAATTTCATCCATCAAGACGAAGTAATAAAAAAATAGAGAAATCAATTGGAAAATTTTAACATCCACATATTTACAGTTGCTATGCATGAAAAAAAAATGACATAAATCATGAAATAAAAATTTAGATTTAGTTCATACCTAAACAAAAAAAAAAAACAAATTAAATCATGAAGAAATCAAGATGCAAAATAAATTAAGATGCAAATAAAAAAATGGAGAAATCAAGATGCAAATAAAAGAAGTGAGAATGGAAACATCGAACAAAACAAATTAAAAAAAATAAACAGAGGGATCTTATCCAGCAAAACGAACTAATAAAAAATAGAGAAATCAAGATGCAAATAAGAACATCCAACATATTCATAGATTGAAAATCGACATGTATGAAGAAAATAACATAGATTGTGAAAGAAAATTTGATCTAGATCATTAAAAAAAATCAATCCTCCAAATGATTTTACCTAATATGTAAATCAAGAGGTGGGTGTGGAATCATCATTGGCCGATGTGGGTTTAGAAAACATACCTCTTCCCCCTCCCCCCACCTAACTTCGATTTGGAACCCATGGACTCCTACCATGTATTTCCTTCCGCAAATCGAACATGCATTTGATCCCACAAACCCAAACAAGGAGCGAACTATGAATGAACCAGAGGAATATCAAATCCATGAGGAAAACGAAGGAACCGGCAAGGATTTGTCATGGGTCATGGTTGAAGTGGCGAGGGGAGTGAGATCTGAGCAACGATCGAGAGAAAAAATCCTTCTCCATAAAAGAACCATGAAATCTAAGAAGAAGTTTTCGGAGAAAAAACCCTTCGCCATGGAAGAATTAAGAAATATAAGATGAGGTTTGTGAGGGTTTCAATCAGAGAACCAAATCAGAGAAGAAAAATCCTTCTTCATGGAAGAATCAAACAATTCTAAGATGAAGATTGCAAGGGTTTCAAAGCTGAGTGAGAGAACTAAAGCGTCTGAAGAGAGTAATGAGTGAGAGAAGCAAAGCATCTGAAGAGAGTAATGAGTGAGAAAACCAAAGCGTGTAATGAGTGAGAGAACCAAAACGTCTGAAGAGAGAGGAGAGAGATCACATATCACCGTGTATTGTGCAGATGCCATTTTACCTGATGTGGGGAGTTATCATCTCAGTGGGCCAAACAATGAGATGGGTTAAAAACCCATCTCATCTCATCTCATCTCATATCAGTGGGCCAACACAACCCCTTAAAGAGATGAGAATGCCATAAATGACAAAAATGATTGTTGAGCGCATCAGTAGAGCTGCTCGCCTTGGAATTAAGAGGGCTTGAGTTTGAAACCATCTATTGTGTATGGGTGAAAAAGTAGGCGCCAATCGATGCGCTTAGGACCACCAACATGGTGGAAAAATATTCTACGAACTTGATCTAGAATATTATAAAACATTTTTCTTAGACTAGGATCTTAGACTAGGATTTACAGGTAGTTATTCAAGATTGATTTATGTATAAGATCGATCAGAATCTAAAACATTTTTCTTCTTTGAAGATGATGCTGTAACAACTTTGCAAAGATAATTTTATTTATCAAACAAGTGGTTCGATTGGGGTGGTACTGCTAAGAGTTTTCTTGAGCTGCAAGACATGAAAAACTGGGTGTATCATTGCCCCTTTTGGCAATTCAAACCTGTACGCAACCTTCCCAACTCGTTCAATGATTCGGTAAGGACCAAAGTATTTGAGGGACAACATTTCACCCTTCCTTTTGGCGACTGTTGATTCTCGATAAGGCTTGAGTTTTAGGAAAACCATTTCACCTTCATCATCTTCTACTTCTCTGTGATGTCGGTCAGCGTGTGTCTTCATCCTTGCTTGTGCCTTCTGCAACTGGAATTTAAGATTTTGTAATATATTGTCTCGATCAGTAAGTTGTTCGTCTAGTGTAGCATTGGCTGTTTTCTGAGTTCCATAAAATAAAAGTGGGGGAGGAGGTTGCCCATACAGTGCTTGGTAGGGTGTCATGTTGATGGAATCATGATGGGTTGTATTGTACCAATACTCGGCCCAATTAAGATAGTCTGCCCACTTCCGTTGTTTCTCTCCACAGAAACACCTTAAATATGTTTCCAGTCCTTTGTTAACAATTTCAGTTTGTCTGTTGGTTTGTGGGTGATAAGTTGTACTTCTTTGTAACTTAGTCCCTTGTAGACGAAACATCTCACTCCAGAAATAGTTGATGAAGATTTTATCTCGATCGGAGACAATGGACTTAGGAAATTCGTGAATATTTACTACTTCCCTAACAAACACCTTAGCTATGTGTTTCATGGTGTATGGATGGCTCAAGGGCAGAAAATGAGCAAATTTGCTCAACCTGTCTACGACGACAAAGATAGTATCAACTCATGCAATCTTGGTAATCCTTTGATGAAGTCCATGGAAATGTCATCCCAAACCATTTCTGGTACTGGTAACGGTTGTAACAGTCCGCCGAACAGAGGGTACTAGTTTTATTCCTTTGGCACGTTTCGCAACCTTCTACATAACGCTTGACCGTTCCCTTCATTCCTTGCCAGTACAATTCTCTTGTTAATCTTTTGTATGTGCGATAGAAACTCGAGTGCCCTCCCATTACAGAACCATGGTATGTATGTAGGATTGATAGTATTAAATTGGAGCAATTAGATAAGACTAATCGGTTCTTTGTACAAAAGATTACCTTTTACTACAGAGAATCTGGGATGGCTGTCTGGATCAACCAGTAGCTCCTCCTTGAGTTTGCACAACTCCCCATTTTTCTTAACCTTTTTTCGAACCGTTTCCACATCTAGAATTGTAGGGGCTGATAAACTAGTCGTTGCACATGCGAGGGAATTCGAGACAACGCATCAGCCAACTTGTTCTGAGGTTCTGGTTTGTATTGTACTTCGAAGTCATACCCTAATAGCTTGGCCACCCAGTGCTTATACTCGGGTTGTATGACTTTTTGCTCGATAATGTATTTGAGAGATTGTTGACCTGTCTGAACAATGAAATGTCGTCCTAACAAATATGACCTCCATCTTTGGATGGCCATTACGATAGCCATTAACTCTCCCTCGTATGCTGACTTGGCTTGAGTTTGAGTAGATAGTGTCTTGCTAAAGAAAGCTATGGGTTTCTGATTTTGAGTTAGTACGGTCCCAACACCCGTTCTTGAGGCGTCTGTTTCAACCATAAATGTACTAGAGAAGTCTGGAAGAGTAAGCACAAGCAATGTGATCATGGTATGCTTCAGATTTTCGAATGCTTCGATAGATTTTTCGGACCACTCAAAAGCATCATTCACAGTCATCAAATGTAATGGCTGAGCGATTTGCCCATAATTCAATACGAATTGTCGATAGTAGCTGGTTAGGCCCAGAAAACTTCATAGTTCTCGCACGTTTGCAGGTCTCGTCCATTCTAAAATGACTCTTACTTTCTCAGGATCAGCCTTCACGCCTTCCGCTGAAATCCAGTGTCCCAAGTATTCTAGCCTCTCTTGGCCAAAATGGCATTTCTTGAAATTTGCATAAAGTGCATGGGAACGAAGGGCTTCGAACATAGTTTGTAGATGAGTTTTGTGTGTCTCCATATTGGACCTATAGATGAGGATATCATCAAAGAAAATGAGTACAAAAAGGCGTAAATAAGGACGGAAAACCTGGTTCATAAGGGACTGGAAAGTAGCTGGCGCGTTCTTTAGACCAAAGCGCATTACTACGAACTCATACAACCCTTCATGTGTCTGGAATACAGTTTTAGGAATATCTTCATCCATGACTCGAATTTGATGATATCTGGATCGTAAGTCTAACTTAGAAAATATCTTCACTCCATTTAATTCATCTAGTAATTCTTCTATAACCGGTATAGAAAATTTGTCGGACACTATGATTTCGTTAAGGGCACGGTAGTCCACACAAAACTGCCAACTCACGTCTTTCTTCTTGACCAGCAAAACTGGACTCGTGTAGGGCCCATGGCTTGGATGTATCACCCCTGAATGCAGCATATCATTTACCATTTGTTCAATTTCATCTTTTTGATCAACTGAATATCGATACGTCTTACTGTTCATAGGTTGACTGTCGTTCTTCAACGGAATTCGATGAAATGCACTCTCGACGTGGGGGTAACTTCATGGAAATTTGAAATACGTCTAGATATTGAGCTATGACTTCATGTATCTGGGATGGGATACTCACATTAAGGGCCTCCAGAGGGGGATCTTCTTCGATTTTTGCGGTTAGTGATCTCATCTCCACCAGAAAGCCTTGATCTTATGCGTTCCATGACTTCTTCAGGCTCCAGAAAGAGACTTCTCTTTTCATCAGGGAGTGGTTTCCCTTAATGATCACTTGGTTTTGCCCTGCTCCGATTGTCAAGGTTAAATTTCTCCAATCCACCATGGTCAATTCAAGCGTTCGTAGCTACTGCATGCCGAGTATGATATCAATTCCGTCTAATTCCAAAGGAAGAAAATCTTCCTGGACTGTGAGCCCCGAGAGAGTAACTACTACTCCTTTGCATACTCCTTTACTCTTAACTACAACGTTACCCATTATTACTCCATAGTTGATCATATCTGAAACTGAAAGTTTAAGTTTGTCCACCATAAGTGGTGAGATAAAATTATGGGTGGCACCGCAATCTACCAACACCACTACGTCTCCCGCTTCAATTTTTCCCTTAACCTTAATCGTTCCCGGGTTGGAATTCCTATCACCGTGTTTAGCGAAAGCTCAGCTACCTCCTCGACGACTTCTTCTATTAGCTCTGTCATATTTCCGTCGTTCAATTCCTCAGCCCATACCTCGTTGTCTACTACCATCACTTTAAGCTCTTTGCTTTTACACTTGTGTCCAACCGTAAACCACTTATCACAACGATAACACAGTCCTTTCTCACGTTTTGCTTGCAACTCTACATCTGAGTGCCTCTTAAACGGGGGGTCTTTTTGTTGGTAAGACAGTGAAGATGACAGAGTAATTTCTCTCACTAGAACCGCCTCTATCGCCTTTGTTGGGATTCTTGATGTCAGGCCATCATTATTTAGATTATAATTAGAAACTTCTGTCTCTTTTCCAGGCCCGAGACGATTACCCATCACCAAATTCTTATCTTCTATTCTTTGGGCCGCTTGCATTATTTGTCCCAGGCCCATAGGCTCATAACACACAACCTCGACTCGAATACTCGGATTAAGCCCATTCAAGAAGGTGCTTTCCAACACTTCATCCGTCAGGTGAGATAAGGGAGCTGACATCGCCTCAAACCTCTCTCTATACTCTGCCACTGTACTCAACTGCCTGATTGCTAAAAATCGAGCACAGATCGAACCTTTTTCTGATGGCCGAAATCTGTAATAGTTGGCGTTTTAAATCTCTCCATCCTTGAAATGGCTCACGACCCTTTGCCCAGTGATACCAATGCAAAGCCGCTCCCGTGAAACTAATTGAAGTAACAGTTACCTTCTCAGAATCAGTAAGTTGATGGATATCGAAATACCGTTCTGCTCAAAACAACCAAGAGTTCGGATTTTTCCCATCGAAAACGGGCATCTCCACCTTCTTAAACTTACTCCTTTCAGCGTATCCGTCCTCTGTTTTGGTCTGTTGAGAACCTTCCGCCACCTCTGGATGTGGGCCCGAAGTTTTGCCTTCCCCTTCAGGGTGTTTACGTTTTCGATCATCAGGTGATCGACTTTTGGACATTCCCCTTGCTAACGACGAGATTGCTTGCTGAGTTTCCTCCGTGGCCGATCTCTGCCCTTCAAAATTTCGAAATATTACCCCAATATTCTTCTAATTATCCTTCGTGATTCGTTTTTGTTCTTCCATCTGTTGCAATACTCTACTCATATTCGTCACCATGTCTTTCATAGTAGCCTCCAAATCCAGAAACCTCTGAAACTCTTCCCTAACCTCGCTCAGTGTCCTTTCCGACGGCTCAACTCTTTCCTCGAGACGTTTTTGTGCCATTTTGCTAGGTTTTCCCAGGATGAACACTCTGATACCAAATGTAACAACTTTGCAAAGATAATTTTATTTATCAAACAAGGGTGTTATAAGTTTTCCATCATTGAAAAGGGTGGGTCTCTCCGTTTCTGGTACCTCCAAAGTTTAGACAAAAAATCATGATCCCACAAAAGATAACACTAAACTATTTATAGTCTATATTCTTAGCACCCTTCCCTAGGCACCCGAATTACCCCTCCTAGCATACGTATGCAGTATTAGGGGTCTAACAGATGCCTCTACAGTCTCTATTATTATTATTATTATTTTTATAATATCTCTTCATATTAGTTTTGAATCAATTCTAGAAAAGTATTAATAATAAGAATATTGCATTCTATTATATAGATTTAAAAGCATAAATATTTAAAGTTTAAGAAGATTTTAAAACTTACCTGTCGAGTTCATATATCCAAACGAGTGACAACATATAATCCTCTAGCTTGAACTTTTAAATTTATTTTAAAAACATATACAAGTAATGTGAATGTAAAAATAAGATAGAAACGAAAGAAAATATATAGAGCGTAATGTGAATATAAAAATTATGTACAGAAAAATAACGATACTTATGGCACATTATGTTTTAAAGGACACATTGTTTGACCTACTTATTTACATGAGTTGGGCTCTAGGAGCCCATTAGAGATGAAAAAACCTGGGTAAAAGGTCAAATAAAATCCGAAATAAAATATTTGTACGAGGCAGGAGTTGAACCTCTATTATTATATATATAATAATACATATTAAAAAAAATACAAAACACGGATGAATAAACCAACAATATTTCAATATAATAAATTTAATAACAATCTTATATTTTTAATAATTAGTTTTAAAAAGCACAATATTAACAAAAAAAAAAAAAAAAAAAAAAAAAAAAAAAATTGGGCAATTGACCTCCAACTTGCCTTGGATGAAGTAGGCTATTATAGCTCACTCAATATTTTGGCCTTTCATTATAATAGTTGAAGTTCTCAATTATTATAATTCACACTTAACTCTACTAAAACTATTTGGAAAATCCTCATTGTTGGCAGTGTTTATTATATTGTAACCACCATCTCTCATCGTTTGTAATTCATACAAAAATAGTCTGCATTCCAAACACAAGTTAGTATAACTCAGATTTAAAATAGGTTTTCATCCCAAACATGAACTATTATAATTCACTAACTATTATAATTCATAACTCAGACTTAAGTTAGTTTAACAAGGATTTAAATAAAATGAATTCAATCATAGTCACTTAAGGTTTAATGTTTATTTATTATTATTATTATTATTATTATTATTATTATTATTATTATTTTGATAATATGGGCCGTGGAGAATCACATATCTAATTATGAGGTTGATAATATATTTATAAATACCATGCGAGTGATGTTTAAATTTTTGGGATTGAATTATTTTTGGATAAATCATATAGCATTCGTACTTGTAATATATATTAATTGTGGTCCTTTATGGCGGCGGTACATTTTGATAAGGAAAATGAAATGAGGTTGTGGTGGAATACTGTCCTACTTATTTATTTATTATTATTGGAAAGAGAGCATCAAAAGAGCTTCGATATTCATGATAAGGAGAATACAAAAAGAAAGGCTAGAGGATATATATATATATATATATATATATTATAGTAAGGTTTAAATACTATATAAATAAATGGTTAAACTTAGTAATGCTTATTTAAAATTCATTTTTAAAATCAATATGGAAAAAAATCTGCAATATGATATAAATTGTAATACTAATAAATTACCCTATTTTTTTAATTAGTTTCAAATCAACTTGTTATAGCCATTTTTTTTAGTTTTAACCAAAAAAAAAAAAAAATTATTATCCGTCCGTATTTAATAGTACTAATCAAGTTCAGACCAAAAAACATAGGACTAAGTATTTTTTTAACAAAAAAATTATCTTCTTTATCATGAACCAAATTGAATAAAAAAAGCCTTTCAATTTCCACCTAAATTTTGTACAAATTATAAAATTAATATACTTTAAAACTCTAAATTGTAAAATTGTAAAATAGCTAACATTGAAGAGATATACTTTCATTTTAATGCATATAAAGTCACTATTTGCTTCCCTATTGCACTAACATTTTGATTGATTAATCTTAATAATTCTTTGGCATAGTATAACATCGTGGATTAGATTTAAAAATCGTGACATCATGTTATCTCTATTATATTATTTTTCATTATTGTTACAAAATTTAAATATACATAATTCGATACTTTCATTAACTAATTGACCATATAAAAGGCCACTAATATATATTGATAACAAATTTTAGTTATTTCAACACAAAATATTATTGATTAATGTGAATATAAATATTAATTAATAAGGAAACTTTAATGTACTTAAAAATGTAAAATGTTATTTGCTCATTTAAACATTTTTATTTTCAGATTTAATATTTGAAAAATATCCATTCACTAGACACAAACATTACTTTTGTCCAAAGTCTAACATCAATTATTTAAAATCATACGTATGTGAGCTATCTTTTCGGATGTTCTGGCATTGGTGTTTGGAAAAGAATGGTCCTTCATGGCGGCTGTAGCATTTGTTAAGGAAGATGAAATAATGTGACTAATGTCCTACTATGTGGTGTCCTAATGTGAGCCACTCTTTATTCTAAATTTACTATTTTCTTATATTATTTGTCAAAATCTTTAAATACTTGAAATTTTAGATATTCGAAAAAGAGATGTTTGGCATTTATTTTCATTTTTCATAAAAATTTGTAAAGATTTTCAAGAATATTTAGATAAAGAAACATTTGTTTTAAAAATATTTAAGAATAAAAATGTCTTGAAATGATGTATTATTCCAACAATATCTTTCTATTTTTGAATTTCTAATATCTAACATTATTTCGAAACAAATGAGGTAATTAAAATGTCCATTCATAAAAATCATAAATTACTAGAAAAGAAGCGCTGGGGAAAAAATTTAGTTCACACCAATCTTATTTAGAGTGTGTTCGAATTAACTTTTCAAGTGTTTAATTTTGAAAATAAGTCATTTTGAAAAAAAATGGAGTGTTTGACAACCATTCATAATAGCTTTTTAAACATTTTTAAAGTGCATTTTAAACCGTTTTTATCGAAAGAGTTTAAATGAAAATGAATATTTTAAAAAATATTTTTTGCTCTGGTCAATTTAAACAAACTCCTAATTTGGACAAAAAAAAAAAAAAAAAAAAAAAAAAAAAAAAAAAAAAAAACATACAAAGCCTAAATACTAGAAAGTATTATCTAGCCACAAAAAATCTTGGCAACTATGAGCTAATAATAATAATAATAATAACTCAACTAATGAAATATACTAATTTAAAGTTAAATTTTAACAAAATTATTTTTATTACAAATTCTGTGAGATGAAAAATAAATAAACTATTATTTAAGCATGGCTCTACTGATTAAAAATATTATAATCTCGACCAAAATTTTAAAGATTTGAGTAATGATAAATAATTTCTCTTCAAACACCTACCTTATAATAAATTAATGCCAAAAATAACCCTATGTATTACTATAAAAGGCCACAAGGTATGAGGTTCCCAATAGGCAAACTGAAACTCAAAAAGCCAAAATGTTTCTCAAATACTTTCTTTTGCTTCTTCTCGCAGTTGTGCTTCTTACCACAACTCAAGCCCTGAAACAGCCCTTGGACTCCAATCAGGAGGTGATTCCGGTGACCGACGAAAAGGTTCCGACGACCACCACCACCATCGACAACGACCCGGACGAAGAATCAAAGTTCTACAAGAGGTTACCCTACAAGAGGCCTTACAAGAGGCCACCCTACAAGAAGTATCCACCCTACAAGAAACGCCCTCCATACAAGAAGTACCCACCATCCTCCCACTAAATGCCATCCAAAGAAAAGTTGAGGCCATGGACGTGACATGTTTAATTTGTTTGATAAATAAATGCTGCTGTGCTACAACCTCTAAGTTGAGGTCATGGAACTTGACCTTTTGATTTCTGTATTATGTTCATCTAAACTTCATATGTGTGCACCATGTGCTTGCTATTATCTTTGCATTATTGCTTCACTTATCGTGTAATAATTTAAGTTTGAATGAATCTAATATTTTGTTTCTATGTTTTACTTTTTTTTTGTCTTCTTTAGGCTCTCGAGTCGTACTAATTTTAACATATAGAATAGAAATAGTATGTATGTTTAAGTTGATCCGTTCATAGAACTAATTTGTGTTATTAATTAATCTAGAAATATACTAATTATAACATACAACACATATATTAAATGGGCTAGATGTTTTCCTTTTTAGATTAGAGAGGAGTAATTACTTATATAGTAAGATTAATACTTATGTTAATTAAATTAATCCTAGTACTCTTGAAATTTATCAAATCTAGGTTTAAAACTTAAAAAGTAAAAACAATACATCTATGCAACGTTGGATCATTGAAATTTATCAAATCTAAAAATTAAAATAGAATTTTCTACATTAAAGAAACAAAATATATAAAATTTTAGAATATCACACGCATCAAATAAAGAGGTGAATATTCAACCTAATATTCTTAAATTAATAAGATTATACTATTACTAATGTGTCATAACTAGCTAGTTTAACTATGATCATATCAACAATTGTAAGAGAACTTCAATAATTGGGAGTATCAGGAATCTACAATCCTTCAAACTTTTTATTCTAAGTGATTTACTCTACTTATGATGTAGTTTATTTGGGCTTCTTTCATTTTGGGTTGCTTTTCATAGAAAAATGAAAGAAGAAAGAAGAAGAAAAAGATGATGAAACTATTACATTAGGACTAGGGCATGTTTGAAATGTTTTCAAAATTGTGTTGAAATTTTTATAATTAAAAAAAAAATTATTATAAACTGAAAAATTATCAAACTATTTACAAATATAGACAGTGAAATTTTTCTATATTTATAAATAGTTTGGTTCATTTTTCTATATTTGAAAAGAGCCCAAAAAATTAAAATTTCTAGTTTATGTTTCCATTTTTTTTTTTCAAAACATAAATAAAAATATTATTTTATCATTTTTCATACTTCTAAAATGTATAAAAAGTGTCTAAAACGAAATATAACATAAAAAATTTCAATATCTAATTTTAAATATTGAAAATTATTATAAATAGAAAAAATATCGATCTATTTACAAATATAGAAAAATTTCACTGTCAATAGACTGCGATAGATTTCTCTCACGGAGAGATTGAAGTCTATCGCTAGAAATCTATCGCGGTCTATCGTCCAGTGATAAAAGTCTATTGCGGTATAGACAGTAGAAATGTTTTATATTTATAAATAGTGTAGCTTATTTTTTTATATTTAAAAATAACTCTTTCGAAAACTTATTTTCATACATCTTTTTAAAAATTTGTAGTCTCAAATTTCAGAGAGAAAGAAAGTACTTATTATCGCACATATTTTTTGTTTTTTTAATGACAGATAAAGAACTAGAAAGGCAGAAACAATACAACAGTTACCATACAAATTTTATCAAAATAGTGAAATAGTAAATGAAAACGTTAATTACTTTTTTTTTTTTTTTTGTCTAGAAAAATGATTGAAAAAGATATTTGAATTATTGCATGGACGCTAAGAATTGATCAAGATATGATTTTGTTTTTAAAAAATCACTGACTTGCTATTCCATCACATCACATAAATGTGTTTTTGTCAGTCTAAAATAATAATGGATTGCCTTTATTCATTACTTCACCCTTCACTTCAGTCATGCATGACGTTACTATAACTAAAGTTTGAAATATCAATCTCGATAGAAATATTGAAATTCTAATTTTATAAAAAAATTGATATTAATAAAAATTTAAAAAAATTATAAAAATTAATGAAAATTGTTATAATTAGTTAATGAAACTTTGATTGTGACTTAAATAAAATATAACTAACCATTTTTAATCACAAATTCTATCAAGTAAGATAATATTTAGATATCTATTGTAAATATTTGTGTGAATGCTGATACAAGAGCATAAATTTAAAAAAGAAATGGAAAAATAATAACAAAATAATAAAAAGTTTAGAAATATTTTGAGGTGAAATGATGTGAAAATTATGAAAGTTTTGGATCGTAAAAGACAAAAATTCACACCAATACAATTTTGAGGCGAAATGATGTGAAAATTCAATGAAAAAACTTTGATTGAAGTTAAAAATAAATATAGGTTATTTTTTATGGTTTTTTCAAATTCAATTTTTGTATAAATAAAAGTTTTAGGCTGGAAATAAAGTTAAAATTTGAGAAAAGTTGGAAATTAAAAAAAGTAGCACATAAATAAATAAAAAAATTTAATCCTTTGTCGAAAATGATATTGGCGTGTGAAACTATAGAATTATGTATAATAAGTCCATAAAATTAAAAATTTTGAATTGAGCTAACATAGTTAATTTAAAAAAAAAAATTGAAATTTTTTCGAAATCTCGAAATTTTGAAAAATCTTAAAATTTCATCGAAATTGAAGAAAAAACGAAATCTTTTGTAGGCCTTCGAAATCTCGAAATTTCGATATTTCAATAGAAAATTTTCACTAGTACTATAAGACAAGCTCACATGCCTTCTTTTAACTCTCTCCATCACTCACTACTATTTTATTAAATTATAAAAACATGCTTCTACTTCCGTTTTTGAAAATTATTTTCAAATTATGTGTTTTAAATATTAGAGAAAACACTATATAAAAGTGCCTTTTGAAAACAAATTTCGAAACTAAATATTAAAAATGAAAGTTTTCAAAATTGGTAAGAGCTATTCAAAAGTTTAGGATTATTTTGTATAATAATTTTATTATTTTTCCATCTTCGAAAATGGGAAAAAAAATTTACAAGAGCCATCACAAACTTATTAAGATTATTATTAATCATTTATTTTCTAACCATTATTTCTTTAGAATTAAAAGATTGTTGCCATCAATGTATTATAACTTTGTTAGTGATTTGAGTATGATTGTGAACTTTCAAAGAACAATGATCCTATTGAAAATCACAAGACATACTATCTATGATAACTTCAAAAGTGCTTGAGTTTAATTAAGAACTTTTATTTTATCAACTACTCTTCTAAGGTTATGAAATCATAAATTCAAATAAATTCTAGTGTTATAACTCTCTTGCAGTTGAGTCTCACCATAAGTGCAACCACTTCTAATTAACTTCAAAAATATAATTGCAACAATTTATAGAGTAAACCATAAGTGCATTTAGAGTTTATTAGAATGTGGAGTGTAATCTTAACAATCATTTTAATACATGAATGATTTTCATATATTTTAAGTGTTACAAATCTTAGAGTTATAAATGATGGAGTATGTTGGCACTCGGATCTCACACGCGAGTTCTTTGTTGTCGTGTATCCCTTGTTTGCTTGACCTCTGACCCGCTTCTCCTGGTCTGGTCTTGTTCTCTAAGCCAACTAATGTGAAAGATCCTCGCACCAATGTGGGGCAGAGCCTACCACACTCCAATGACTAAGTTAGTACAGATAATGTATAGTTCAACTAAGTACATAAAAGTAAAACTAGTACTCTCCTCTTTGGGGTCATTGAATAGGGTTATTTATAATACCCTTCCTTTGACAGTTTCTTATGGTTACATATAATTGCAGCGATGTCAAGGCAGCTTACGATGTTTGATGCTACAAAGCGCCAAAACGAGTGCACCTCGGTTATTTTTCAATTGGTATATATTTACCAACTCAATTGATTGGCTTAGAATTAAAGGCTCTGACTTTTCTCTTTTAATACATGCATTTTCTTATACTGCTTTTCAATTTTTCTTAAACTTATTCGCTTACAGACTTTGAGCCTGGCGTGGAATAATCGTTAGCAGAGTCTAATCACAAAGATTTCATCAACTTAAGGAGTTAAGGAGATAATGGCTTAAATTGAAATTACCGAATGCCATTAATAACTTTTCAATTATTAATTAAGAGGGATTTTCGCACTATTTATTGAAAAATTCAAAAAATCGAGTCTCCCAAAAACTGTTTCTTCCATCAATGTCAAAACATAATATTAAATATCAATTAATTGTGCCTTCTCTTTTAAGAAGGTATCTTTTTTCTTAAAGGAAAAAAAAAAAGTTCAACAACATGATTCGATCTCTTATGCAATAATACATATGTGTTAACAAGTAAATTATATTAATTATGCCCTTAAATTGGCAAGATATATATTATTAGCATCTTATAAATTTATAATATTTTATCTAATTGTAATGGATTTGGAGAGATTTGATTGCTTTTTCCAAGTTGTTGAAGAAGTAGGTTGGGTTGAAGTGACAGAAGAAAAGAAGATGCACATATTTCATATATGAGACCAAAAATTAAATTCAATCAACTTCATGGATATGTCAAAATCCTTGTGGAAAATTGAGACCATTGTTAGTCTTAATGGGATGGGACCCATTACGTTACATATTTCGAATTTTTAATTATTCCATTATTCCATAGAGTTTCTATTTCTTTGCTCTGCCGACAAAAGTAAAGATCTCGCCCCAAAAACCTCACTCCATAACTTTTCTTTTTTCTTCATCTTTTTCTTCTTTTAAGGATAAAGTTTTTTTTTTTTTTTTTTTTTTCTTTTTCTTTTTAGGATGATTTAGAAGAATCAAATCTCTTCTCAGCAAGTGGCTAAATTATAAAAAAAATATTTTTCAACTTAGTACTTTGAGTTAAAAATATCTTTAAACTTTTAAAAGTTTCAAAAATACTATTCAACTTTCAAAAGTTTAAAAAATACTCATAAAATTTAAAAAAGAGTTAAAAAAATATTCGCATTGTTAGTTTTGGATGAAAATTGGTCGTGTTTTGTTCCAAAAATATCATTGAACTTTCAAAAGTTTCAAAAATATCTTTAAACTAAAAAAAAGTAAAAAAAAAAAAAAAAAAAAACCCTTACTATTAAATATTAATGTATGAATAGAAACTCTTAATACTTCATCGTTAAAATACACCTAAACTTTTAAAAGTTGTATTAGTACTGCCTTATCTTAAAAAAGGTTTAAAATGCTCATATCATTTATCTACATCTCATTCACCTCCCTCTCTCATTTCCTCTCTACCCCCTATTTCAATATATGACCTAACACTTCTCTATTTTTTCCCTCTCTTACTCTCGTTCCTGTAACTATTTGACCTTTGTTTACTTTTTTTTTTTTTTGAAAAAAAAAGCCCCTTTCAATTAATGTAAATATATTATAAAAAAAAAGAGAAGAGAATAATGGAAGTACCAAGTGAAACTTATGACTTAAACATTTTAATGAGGTTGTATGTTAGTAGTTGAGTCTATGCTAATAGCTAAATATACGTTCTTTTTGTATTTGGTTATTTATCATTTTTGTAAGTTTTAATAAGAGATTTTGATTTTGGAATTTTGTGAGATTTTGTGGGATTTTATGATTTAACTTGAAGTTTTAGTTTATATATATATATATATATTTTGTAAGAAAATTGGTGTAAGAATTAGACAAATAGGAGAAAAATAAGAGTAGCTATATGAGAAAGAAAAAAAGATATCTATATAATTTTGTTGTGAGTTTGGTGCTTTTTCCACTCGAAAAAGTTTCAAACAAATTGATCACTGTATACTAGCGGTAGAAGTAGGTTTAAACTTTTCTTTTTTGTAAGGCTAGATTATTAATGCAACTTTTGAAAGTTCAATGATGTTTTTTAAGTGAGTATTAATGGTTTATGTGTTCATATACCAACATTAAAGATATTTTGAAAATGTTTTAAATATATTTTTAAAACTTTTAAAAGTTCAAGAATATTTTTGAAATATAATAAGAGTATTTTTTAACATTTTTTCTTTAAATTTAAAAGTATTTTTTAAAATTTTAAAAGTTAAAAGGTATTTTTAACACAAAATACAAATGTAAGGGTATTTTATATAATTTAACTCATATAGTCTATAGAAATTCTATACCAATTAAATTATGTTTATTTTAGATTTTTTCACATGGGTCGGAGTTACAATTTCACCTACTACATTTATGGGATTGTATTAATTCCCATATATGTCCAGCAATAATTGAGCTCTCCAATAATTCTCAATTAATAAATATCTAAGGAAAGACAAAAATCAGTATTTGATCTAAGAAATTTTATTTTCCTTTACATTTTTTTCTTTTTTGTTTTTTCCTCCTAAAAAACTAAACTTCAGAACCAAAAATAAAAATAGTCAGAATACAATTTTTTTAATAAAATACGATAGGACCGAGGAATCAGTAAATGCACTGAAATATCTCAATTATGTTGACACATTTTTAGCACCTTTATCATGTCCCGTACTCGATATATTCAATAAACAAAGTCTGTACAAAGAAGAACTTTAGATGAGTTCTGAAGTAGAAACAAGACAAAAGACTAGAGAAAAGCAAAAAAAAAAAAAAAAAAAAAAAAAAAAAAAAGAAATACAAAAGAGAGCTGAAAATTACATTAAAGCATAAAGAGACTTTTAAAACTGTGTTAGAATCACTTAGAGACGTATTAAGCTTATTCCTCTTCATTATGTGAGTCATGGGATCAAATCATATCCAACCTCCACATACAATATAACTTTTTAGAGTTAAATAATAAATTTTATTCTGTAAAATTTAAATATATCCAAGACTTTAGCCCGCGCAATTACAAGATATAAGAATCACAATAGTATAACTTATTGGACATTTGGAAGTATAGGGACTAATATAGAACAAACATCAAAATATAAGAGGTCAAAAATTTAAATTTTCCAACTTTATCTGTATCGAGTGGTTGTCCAACCGAATCTAGACTCGAACAGTATCTTAGGCTTGGATTTGGGCATGTATGTGTTAGCCAGAGCCCGACTTCATCTGGACTTTTTGCTTGTAAATCAAAGCTCTTGAAATGAGATTCCATTGTGTGGACAGAAGATGGAGAACAAGACAAGGAAGCTGAGTTGAAGATCCAATATTGGAATTTGGAAAAAAGAGCAATTGGAGAAGAAAACGTTAAACATAAATATTTATGTACTAAGGTTATTAAATTTCATAATGTGTCGATATTTCCTTTTAATGATATGTTTTATAAGTCCGACACAGACACATTAAATAATCTAACATTTGCATTCTACTATATATACAAAATTAAAGCACTCATATGTGGACATATATATTATTAATATAGGATTTTTCTTAATTGTTTTAAAATATGTAAAATATTTTCTCTTAGCTACTAAGACATTTGTAATTAAATTATAATTGTTTTAGCAAAATTTGTCAAATACTTATGTGTTAGTTTACATTTTTTAAAATTAATTTTTAGTTCAATGATTTTTTTCCATATACATATTTCCATTGACATCAACATTTGAAAATTTTGTATGTATTTTCTTTATTTAATGGTTTGATTTTTTTTTTTTTTTAATTTCATTTGGTCTTTTATCTTTTTTAAAGCAACATTTGTTAATTTGAAGGAGAAAAAAAATCAAATTCAACTATATTATATTGAAATAAAAAGATTGTATTAGTCTATTTGGGCTCCAAAAAGAAAGCTAGAGAAGAAATTATTTGGTGATAATTAGGGCTCAAAGTCAAGAGTCTATAGAAGAAAAAGATCAAAAGATTCAAGAATAGCTTATAGTAGTAGAACCTGTTTGGATTGACTTTCTAAATGTATAAATAAGTGTTTATAAGTGAAAAAAAAGTTTATAAACACCTAGAAAGTGATTTCAAACAAATTCGTAGTCTTTGCTCCAAATCCAAAGAGAAATAAAACGGAGTGGAAAGGAAAAACAGATGGAAAACATTTGTAATGGAAGAGGGAAAAAGAGCAATCAAGAAAATTTGACAAAGTTACTCAAAAATTGATTCACAAATAATATCATTAAGATATTCTTTTCAAAACATTACATCATAAATAATATAGAACGAAGTTTGGAGTTTTTTCTTTTTCTTTTTTGAACATTAAGACATTCTGGTTAAAAATATTACCTAAAAAATCTTACTTAATCTTCTTTTACAAATTAAGAGAAAGCCTTACACTTGTTAAATTAAAAGAAATATAAATAATTCAAAATAAGCATAATTAAACCATCGTAAAGATTGTATTATCAACCTTGAAGTCAGAAGTTCAGTTACCTATCCTACATTGTCAGTTTGTTATAACAAAAAATGGTAATTATTAAATTCATAAAATAGTACATATTATTTTTAACTTTTTGTATGTCATCTTCCTTAAATTTTATATGTTGTTCCTACGAATTGTTGATTGAAAAATGAAGATTAATAAATGAATTGAAAAATTAACACATGCATCACCATATATAATATTAAGGTTGCATTTACTATCCCACAATAATCCTAGCAAATGCAGTCCAATTCATGGAAATGGGGTCCACCTGATTTTTTTTTGGTTGTTTACCCATTTCCGTAAACGTAAAGTATTGGTGGAGCCCATGTTTTAATAATACTCCCATTCTTGCAACTCGATTGCTCCCACTTGAAGTGTCAATCTGATTACAATGGATAAACTACATGGGAACCACCTGGATTTTGACGTACTTTGCCTTTACCTTTCTTCAGTATGTACACCTCGGTTTGAGTAGAAACACACTGTTCTTTCCTCCTAAGACCAAAAAAATCTAGAAATATCAACATTTTTTCTCTCCATCATAGCACTTTTCCTGAATCCTCTCATTTTGTTCTCTGCATTTTTTCGCTCTAACTCATGTTTGATCTCACTTTCGCTCTTTCTCCAACCCTTGCTATGTAGCCAAAACCAAATATGCTAGGTACTCCTCGCTCTGGTTTAAGATTGCAGAGAGAGATTCATTGATTCATTATTGTTATTTTTGGGCTTCCAAACTTGAATTCAAGTTCTAGATATGTGATTTCATCGATAAATTCCTCTCTCGCTCAAGCTTGATCTCACTCTCACTCTAACTCGCTCATGCTTGATTTCACCCTCACTCCAACTCGCTCTATAGAAACCAAACATACTAGGTATTTCTAGTTATAGTTTAAGATTTTATTTTTTGTAAAACCAAAAAATATATTATTAATTATAGATATTTTATATAATTAAAGATTTTGTTTAAAACACACACATATGTATCTCTAAAAAAATATATATGTTAGAAATATTCTATTAGTTAAAAAAGATTATTTTGAAAAAAATAAATCTACAATCAAATTAAAATGTGAATTAGATTAACAAAATTTAAAATAATTACTATTTCTTTTTTAAAATTCTTGGCTTGGGTGTTAAATTTTTTAAAATTTGGTGAGAGTATTATGGTAAACCATAACTTTTCTATTTACGGTTACACAAGTTGGTAAATACGATTAAAAGTGGTCTCATTATGTTTGAACCCATTATTTCTACACGTTCATAGACACAACAAAGATAATCCGTTTACTATTATATTTCAATTACTTAACAACACAATCCAATTAAATTGCACCCAAATCTCAAACAGGATAGCAAATTGAGGCTTAAATGTCTAAGGAATCAAATACTTTTAAGTACAATAGGGTGGAGTGATTCGAACTTCAAACCTTTTAGTCACTAACACATATTATATGCTAGTTGAGCTTTACTCACTTTGACAGAAGAATTCAAATATTCCAACCTGTTTGATAATTTTGTTTGGTTTTCTTTTTCCTTTCATTTTCTATGTCTTATTTACAATTCTTAGAAACATATGCATTTGGTATAGCTAGTTCTTTTTCTCGCTTTATTTTTCTAATTTCTAAAGAAACATGATCAAGAGTGTAATAAAATTTGAAATCAAGAAAATTTATCTTTTTTTCAATATAAAAATAAAGAAGAAGAAAAAAAACCACCTAACACAATCTTTTTTTTTTTCCTTAAAAAATGAAAATACGAAAAATATAAGTATGAGGATTTAAAGTTTTTGCCTAAAAAAAGTAGACACCATAATTGTTGCAAACTAGGCTCTCAATTTGGGCTAAATACTTTTATTTAAGTTAGTGTGGCAGTCTTATTTACCTTTTTTTTAATAGGTATGAAAATTTGAAGGTCGAATTTTAGAGGAATTTGAGTGTAATTATAGGTCAATTATTATAGTGCAAAAATAGATTATGCTATAATAATAAAATACAAGCAATCGAAAAAGTGAAGCAGATTAAAAGTTTGAAATTTGAATGATTTTGGACCAACTGTCAATGTTCTGGAGTTTTCTTTGTCATGGCTACTTTTAATACCACAAAACAATTTAAAAAGTTACAGATGTCCAATCTAAGTTTCACACTTCATTGCCGACAAATCTGTACCTCTATATTTTATTACTATATATATATATATATATATATTTCACACTTTTTCTTTTAATATTTCTACTCATTTAAGTTAAACATATATAAAGTTTAGTAGATTTACTTTCAAATTTGTATTAGTAATGCTTTTCAACTTTAGAAGATAATTAATAAATCTCCAAAACTTTTATTTGAACTCAAACATTTATGAAATTATATTAGTTTCATATGATTACAATGGTAACATTTTTTTTTTTAAAAAAAAAAAAAAAAAAAAAAAAAAGTTCAGGACTTATTGACATATAATTGAAAATATTTCGGATATGAGTTGAGTTACGAAGTCTGGAGTTAATATTTTGGAGTTACGAAGTCTGTGTTTGGGGTATATAATTGTAAGATGAAGTTTTTCGATAAATATAGAAAATAGAAAAGAGGGAAAGATGAAAATTTTCGATAAATGTGCAAACTTCAATAGTAAACACTATTTGAAGTTGAATTATATTTAACACCAACTTATTGTTTAAAAAAAACAAATTTATAAAGTCTATGGACTTAACACCTCTTAAAAGTATCACTAAATATTAAATCATTAGATTAAAAAATATATATCAAATTTGTTAACAATGCCCGATTTTGTTTTTCAGGGAGGATTGTCGAGAGAGAAAATGCCTAAAAATTGTAACAAAAGTGACAAAATATTTACACTCAAACACGATGTAGTAGGCTAGCGGTAGCCTTGTCTTAAGCTCTGTTTGGATTGACTTTCTAAGTGTTTATAGACATTTGTTTTGCACTTATAAATACTTATTTAAGCACTTAGGAAGTCAATCCAAACACACCATTAATTTATTTGATTTATCTTGCTCTTCTGAAAATTAATGGTCTAGAATAAAATGATTGTTTTTTTTCTTAGAATATATGGAGTAGAAGAATTAAAACCTGATAACAACCAAGGTTGGTAGTATACTTGTGTCAATTGAGCTACGTTTAGGTTGACAAAATAATCTCTTAAAATTAAATCTCTAAAAACATAAATTAGAATTTAGTCTTTAATAATGTTAAATTGTGTATATATGATATTAAATTTACATTCACTCCTTAGCTTAAATAGTTTTTTGTACCGACTTCATAGAGCTCTTCTCCCGCTCCTCCTTGTTAGGCTTAAAATAAGTTTGATAGCCTAAAAATAAGTTTTTTAAAAAAAATAAAAAAGGTTAATAGTAAAAATATATATATATATATATATATATATATATATATATATATATTAACATTTTACCTTATAATTTGTCTCTATAAATATATGCGCCATTATTTTCAAGCTCTTCATCACAAAGATGGCTTCTTCCAAGTACTTGTTAGCTCTGCTTCTTGGGCTGCTCACGGTGTTTCTCACCAAACCGGTCGTCGGAGATTACGCAATTAAACCTCCACAACCACCATCAGTTCCCATTTACAAACCACCCAAACCTCCGGTTGGTCCAATTTACAAGCCACCCAAGCCTCCAGTGGCTCCAATTTACAAACCACCCAAGCCTCCGGTGGCTCCAATATACAAACCACCCAAGCCACCGGTAGTTCCAATTTACAAGCCACCAAAGCCGCCGGCTGGTCCAATTGATAAGCAACCAAAGTCGCCGGTGGGTCCAATTGACAAGCCACCAAAGCCGCCGGTGGGTCCAATTTACAAGCCACCAAAGCCGCCGGTTGGTCCAATTGACAAGCCACCAAAGAAGCCGCCGGTTGGTCCAATTGACAAGCCACCAAAGAAGCGGCCGGTTGGTCCAATTGACAAGCCACCAAAGAAGCCACCGGTTGGTCCAATTGACAAGCCACCAAAGAAGCCGCCAGTTGATCCAATTTATAAGCCACCAAAGCCGCCGGTTGGTCCAATTGACAAGCCACCGAAGCCGCCGGTGGTTCCAATTTACAAGCCACCGAAGCCTCCGGTTGGTCCAATTTACAAGCCACCAAAGCCTCCGGTTGGTCCAATTTACAAGCCACCAAAGCCTCCGGTGGGTCCCATACACAAGCCACCAGCGCCAGTTGAGAAACCATCAGTACCGCCACCATATTCTTACAAGCCTCCGTACAAGCCACCAACATCCAACTGAGTTATGTGTTTAGTGAAGCAATCTAAATTAGCGTAAATAAGAGCCTTTTGGCTGGTAATGTTCTATACTTAAGAGTGCTCAACTTTCTTCTTTATAAAGCAGGAATGAGGAGGCCATTTGGTTGATGTTGTTTCCAAAAATATATCTGCTTATACTCTTCTTCTTGCCTATTTTTCTTCGAAATTTAATAACAAAATCGCAAATTACCCTTTAATAGTGTCGGAGATATAGCACAATGCAAAAGAATTTGCAGATATATCAAAATTTAAATTCTGCTTTTGAAGTCTATTATTGGTAGAACATGATAGATTTTGCTATATTTGCAATTTTTTTTAAAATGTTGCTATACACTTAATTATTATTCATAAAAGTGCTACTCAACGTAATTACTCTTTATTTTAATTTTTAGGATCATTGGGTAAATATTTCAATGGGCCACCCCAACTAATTGGGAAGTAATGGACTCATAATAAATGACCATGCATGTCCATTAAATAGACTGTACCAAGTATTAATTGTCATTTGTTTTGTTACCAATTAATTATTGAATTAATTTCAACACGACTACAGTTGAACAGTAATTGACATGATTTTGTTCTCTAAAAGTTAAAAGTTTGATCCTCATCTCTCCTTGTTGCCGTGCTCAAAAGAAAAATAAAAAATAATTTCAACACATGCTTGTTTTGAAGCTCTCCTATTTTAAAACAAGAGTTATTTGCTCTTTGCATCATCTTTTAAAAAATAAAAGCCTAGTTTTTTAAGTTGATAACTATTTTTAAATTTTATTTTTAAAATTGTGTTTGTTTTCTTAAAACAAACATTGGATTCTGAGCCTTTTTAAATTTTTTTTTTTTTAACTATTTCTTAGTTTTCAAATTTTTTTTAAATTTTTGGTTTGAATTTTAAAAACACTCCTAAAAAATATACAACAATACAAAGAATCAATAGGTAGAAATAGTATTTTTTTAAAAAAAAAAAAAAGTAAAAATATTGTTTAAACATAAATTTTAAAAACCAAAAGGTCCTCAAATAGGGTTAAAGTAGTGTGGTTCAAAGATTTCAATGAAAACCCGCTAACAAGTGCAACTCCATTCTACTTGGCAATGAGGTTATGCAGCGGCAGATCCCAAAATTTTGTTGACAAGGAACTTTATAATTCAGTAAAAATAATTTATAAGTAGGGAAATTACTATAAATAGAAAAAATATCAAATTATTTACAAATATAGAAAATTTTTTACTTTCTATCAGCGATAGACCGCGATAGAATGCATCCTATTGCTTGAGCGATAGAATTCTATCGCTGTCTATCGCTCAAGGAATATAATTCTATCGCGTTCTATCGTTGATAGACAATAAAATTTTTCTGTATTTGTAAATAATTTGACTCATTTTTCTATATTTGAAAATAGCTTTATAATTCTAAAAATTCATGAATTTATTGACTTTCATACATCACAATTGTACATCACAGTTTCTCTATTTAGATTCCAAATTAAATCTGCAATAATATTGTAATGACAATAAATAAAGAAGAAATTAACAACATAACAACAATATTCTAACTTAAACAACCCAACAAACAGAGTTTAAGATGTTTATTTAAGATCCATAAATTATTTAAAAAATTAATAAAATAAATATAAGATAAAGAAACTAAAACAAAAAATAAGAATGATTTAAAATATGAAAACCAAATGCATATAAATAAAATAAAAAAACTTAAAAAGAAGAAAAATAATAAATTACAAAACATCCCTCACAAACTTGGAGAAGAATTGAAGAAGAAATTTAAAAAACAAAAACTAAAAATAAGAATGATTTGAAATATTAAAACCAAATGCATATAAATAAAATAACAAACTAAAAACTAAGAAGAAAAATAAATTATATATAAAAAAAAACTTACCTCAAAAATTAAGAGAACAAGTTGGAGAAGAAGTTGAAGAAGAAGTCAAGAAGCAGTTGAAAAGAAATTAAAAAATTAAAGATTTATTGGAGTTGAAACTTTATAAAAATAAACAAAATGAAATTTAAAAATGAAGTTGAATGTAGATGACTTCTTTTTAAATTTTTAGCTATATATGAAAAAATAAGGAGAACTTTTAAAAATAAAAAAAATAAGGGAAACTATTTACACAAAATAGTAAAATTTTTAGATAGTTGTGATAGACGATGATAGAAGTCTATCAAGGTCTATCAGTGATAGAAATGATAGAAGTATATCACTCATAGATGCTGATAGAAGTCTATCAATGAAGTCTATCACTCATATATTATATAAAGAGCATAAAGTTGAGGGGACTTAGACCTATAGTAAAGTCGCCCTTGAAGTTATGATTGAGTATATAAATTTGTGAATTAAAGTGAACCAGTCAATTTTTAAAACTTGATGAACTCTCTAATTTGAGTTGGATTGCTTGGTGATCTATTTATATAACCTTACCAATTACCATTCAAAAAGTTGATGATTTGATTTCTACTCGTTGAACTAAACAACGAGTGTCAGAGATTTTTGACATCTTTTTATTTTTTTTATTTTTTATTTTTTTTAAGGAAATTAAGAGGTGACTGAACAAAACACATGAACAAGGATAAAATTTACATAAAATTCATGGAAAATTCATTGGGCTCCATTTGGGAATGGATAGAGAAAGTTGGGTTGATGGATCAATACATAAAATAGGCTTGGTACTTTTGGGGCCCAATTTTCAGCTTGTGTTCACGCTCCACCCTTGTGGGCCTTGTCGATGTAAAATTGCAATGGTCAACAACGCAAATGCTCAAATTTCAAAAACTCTCCCCATATATATTTGTTTTTGACTTTTGAGAAATACATCAAAACCATGAAAACTTTACCTAAACCAAATAATTATAAGAGTGTCTATCTTGCTCCACAAGAATGATGTATTGTAGACACCTTTCGTCATCATCTCCAACAGTTAAATATTATAAAAATCATCCGTAACTTTTAAACTTGTACCCAAGGGCGGATTTATGAAGGGGCAAGGGGCACGTGTTGTCCTCAATATTGTGATGTTTTACATATTTGTATATTGATTTTCATTAAATATTAAAATTTTGTAGTTATATTTAATATATATTTATTGTTCAATAAGAAGCGAATGTTGAAAACCTGGCTTTAGAGGCGTTGCAGGGCTCACGTTTTTCAGCTGCTTGATAATAATTTTGTAATTAATATTACTTAAATCTAGATATCATATATCAATGGATTTAAAATTACATTATATGAAGGTTAAAATACAAGTTTAGTCCCTAAGTTTTGAAAAATGCTATTAATCAAGCCCTAAACTTTCAATTTTGTCTATAGTCCCTTAAAATGTCTAATAAATCTACAAACTTCAAATTTATATCTAATAGATCTCAACAATATTAAAAACTAACTGTTTTATATGAGAAAATAAATATTTTGTGTCTAATTAAACTTTAAGTTTTAAATTTTATACTTAATAAATAAATTAATTTTAAAAAAAAATATCCTACTAATTTTTAACATTTTCAAATATGTGAGAGGCCTATTGAATATATAATTGATATTTTAGGAATCTATTAAACACAAAAGTCAAGACTTAAGAGAATTGTTTAACATTTTTTAAAGTTTATGAACTATATGTATACAAAAATCTAGAAGTTTATGAATTAAACTTTTAACATTATATATACATTTGTGCCCCTCTGACTTGAAGTTCTGGATCTGCCACTGTCTGCACCAACCAGATTCTCAAGTTGTAGCATCACATAAAAGAGACCTATAATTCTTTGGAGGAGAAATCTATGGAGGTAGAAGAGTTGGCACACCATGATTCTCAAGTTGTGTGCAGGAACAGACTATCGTAGTAGCTTCATAAATGTGATTATTTCCAAATTTCCCTTCAACTTCTCCAATATTTCCATAAAAAAAAACTTTATCTCATCTATTATGACCAAGAGAACTCACTTGACCTTCACATGCAAACAACGGTAAATTTATATTTTTAGATAAGAAATACTTGCAAAACAATCGTAATAACACACTGATGTGGTGCTTGTCACAAACGCTTTGATGCTTAAGTTAGTTTTTAACACTACGGTCAGAGCAAGTTTCTTTAAGGAAGAAGATAAACTTACCGATGTAGAACTGCTCTATTGAGGGATCGATCAGGCCGCATCACCAAAGGTCTCATATAAAGGGACCTACTCGAAATAGGCCCCAAAAGAGGGGCATGCTAGCTGAGGCACGCCAATTGAGCCAAATGGTTCAATTGCTTTGTGCTCTCTTTTTTGACATGTGTCCAAAGGAGACGGGCGAGTTGGCTTTGGCTCGACATTCGAGGTTGAGGCAAGCCAATGAGGTCGAGGCTAGCCAATTAGACCAATCCACCCAATTGGTTTGCCTGCTCTTCTTTAGAATCTGTCCAAGTGAGATGTGCAAGTTGACCTTGACCTGCCTCGATCTCAATCCAATTGTTTCATCCATGCTTCATTGACATCCCTCTTGGTCTGTTTCCTATTTTCTCGGTTATGTTTGGACGAGACAACTTTCCTTGTTTTACCTTTATATTTGACTTCCTCTGATCTTATACTTTTTCAATGGTCCAAAATGATCCAAAATAGTTATGAATCTATTAAACAAGCCACACCAAGATTTATATATGCACACAAATTGAGATAAATAGTTTTGAATTACAAAATATAGGTACGTTTATAAAAGACTAATAGATTCGAAATTTGAAGTTATTGAATAAAATCTTATTTCTCCGTGTGTTATTTTCCTTCATTTTTACCACTTTGAAAATTATAATTATCCATCTCGTGGTCATTTTTTCATAAAGTTGTTTTTTATAGATTGAAAGAAAAGATTCAGTATGAAAAATCATCATAATTTAGTCTATTTCTATTGAGTTAACCACTTGCACATTGATTTCAATTTATTATTATTATTATTATTATTATTATTTTCAAGAACATGATTTGAAAAATTAAGAGACGGAACAACTCTTCTAGATCTATCTCACATATGTAAGTTATTTATTTTTTTCATTCTAGTTTAGCATCTGGAAATACTATCAAAGTCTCACATCGATTAAATAAGAGGACGATGATCATGTATATATAATAAGCGTTTTAGGGTGAAACCAAAAGCAAAATCATGAGGTTTATGTCCAAAGTGGATAATACTAAAGCTCCGTGAGCAACTTTAGCAGTTTCACCACACGGTCTAACTTTATTGTGTCACATGTCAATTTTTTTATTTTTTTTTTAAATTTTTGACTAGCACATGCAAAATTGTTAGAGCTCAATAAAAGGGGAAAAAAAAGTTAATGAGAACAAAAAGCTTTATATATAAGGAGGGCATATTCTGTGCCAAAGAGGATAAACCTATTGAATTGTAAATATGTGTGTGTATGTTTAACGATGAGTTGGTTGAAATTTGACCATTTGTTTGACTTTGACTATTTGACCCGACTCAACTTTAACTGTTTCACATGAGAAACTGAATTAAATGCCATTTTTTAAAAATATTTTTAAGGATAAAAAAATTTAAAAATTTAAAATATACATAATAAGTACCTTTTAAGATTAAATTATTCCTAAATTTAAAAGATTATGTACTACGTTTTTAAATTAAGTTGATCAACTTTCAAAGTTATATATAGTTAAAAAGCGTTTTAAAATTGATTTTCACTTTTAATTTTGTTTGTAATAATTATTGTGTGGCACTGGTGGCCTTATTTCAAATAAGTTTAGACCTTTGGTGAAATATATATAAATATTAAACTGATGAAAGGGACAACAATGATCTATGTGATACACAATGAAAATTTGATAGCTCCATTAAGAATATTTATAAAGTATATAGGTTCAATTAACATAACCCTAAAAATTTAATGCATGTTAGAAACTTTGAAGACAATCTTAAATATTTATTAGTTAAAATATCATTATAGTCTCTGAATTTTGAGTTATATTTCATTTTAGTTTAAATTTAGTCTATATAATTGAAATCAATATGACATATATTCATTCAAAGTTTTTTTTTACACAATATTTATTCAAAAGTTAAATTTTCAAACAATTGGTTAAATAATATTAATGGTTTTCATGCGAGAAAATACACCATGTAAATATATTTTCAAAATTTATAAAAGAAACGCTAAGACAAAGTTTAAAAAAAGAAATCAATAATAAACTAATCGTAAAGACGGCTTAAATTTAAGATTTATTGAAACTAGAGGGACTAAATTTAGACATTTAAACGTAGACTAAAATGGAAAGAAAACCAAAATACATTGGCCAAAATGATATTTTAATTTTTATATTTTAACTATTAGTCATCTTACCTCCAAATTTACTAACGAACTCATTATAATAATAGCTCTCACAAATATATATGAATTAAGGTTATATATAGTTTGTACAAGATAGTCATTGCATTATTTTTAAAATACTTCATATCCTATTTTTTGAAATAATGATCTTTTCAATATATAATTATAAACTAAGATAATAATATAATATTTAAAAGTATATATTTATTCAAACTAGTTGATGAATAAAAACAGTATAACACATGCTTTATGCTTTAATCAAAGGATGGAAGGAACCAAGTTCACATTAAAGAATTAAAGCCAACAACTTCTCAATTTTGGGATAAAATCTAATACACCTTTTGCTTTTTTTTTTTTTTTTTTTATTATTTTTTATTTTTTTATAAAAAGAAGATAATAATAATCATCATATTAATGAATCAAATAAGAAAAAAGAATTCAATCTTCATCATCAGAGTGTCTTTTGTATAAAATTAATAGAAAAGAACAAATAGATTACTATATGCTATATTGATGAAGCAAAATAGTTTAATATAATTTATACATTAATAATAACACATAAAAAAAAAAAAAAAAAAAAACGAAGATTTTGTTGTTTTTCTCTTGCTTAAAAAAGGCAAGGAAAAAATTATACAAAATCTTGAAAGCCATATTAACTAATGCCAATAATCTAAGGTTATATCACATGAACATTTAAGTTGTAAAGCTATAAACAAGGCCAAATAATGATATTTTGTTTATGGCCGCCACAATGTAGTTGTTTCCATTTTAACAAATCGTCTATTTCAATTTAAATTTATGACCTTGTTCTAGTTGCTCGAATAATTTGTTCGTCTTGAACACAAAAATGGCAAGATTCTGAAACCATGATAGAGATTTCACCATGGTCGGAGATTCTCCGACGACTTTAGAAGTTCTTCTAAATAATCAGAGCCAAGATCTTCCAAAACAACCACATTATTCTCAATCTTCTCAATCCCATCTCTCTCTTTGCTTTTCCTTCTCGTGAATTTCTTCCTCATTGAGTGCTTTCTCTTTAGAGCCACTACCGGAGATCCGCCGTCTCCGTCGCCTTCGCCGCCCTGTGTGGCGGAGTTGATCATTTCCATCTCCTTTAGCGATTCCTGAACTCTTTCCACCGGAAAATTAAGAACGGCGGCGGGACCCCTCATTGAAAAAGCGGCTTGATCGTAGGCCAAAGCGGCTGCCTCGGCGCTGTCGAATGTCCCGAGCCAAACCCGAACCCCATGCCGGGTTGAGTCTCGTATCTCCGCTGCGAATTTTCCCCACGGTCGCCGGCGGACTCCTCTGTAGGACTTTCTCTTGTGGGGGTCTTCTTCTCCGAGCGAATCGGCCTCCTCGTCTTTGATCGGAGCCTGCCGGGGGGAATTCTCCGGCGGGTAGACGGCAGCCTCGGAGATTAAGCTGTGAAGGAGCATTTCGCCGGAATCATTCTCGTTGAAGGGCAGAGAGTTGTCGTTTATTTGAAAACCTTCCCATCGGAGGGATTCGAAGGAGCCAAAGGAAGATTCCGGCGAGAGATCGGAGTTTTGGGAGTGAAATAATGAAGAATTCATTGAAATTTTAGAAGAAATGATAAAGGGAAATTGTGGTTCATGAAAGGAGAAGGCTGCTACTCTGTTTTTCTTTTATAGTCTCTTTTTTTTTTTGGACAGGGAGATGGCTTCATTGGCTATAAATAAATACCAAATGGCAGAGTAATTGGAGACAAAAAGAAAAAAAAAAAAAAAAAAGTAAAAAGAACAAGCTTTTCTTTTAGTTGATGTCAATGAATAGTTTCAAGATGATTTAAATTTTGGAAAAAAAATTGAGTTTTCATCTAAACTTTTTAAGCTCATGTGTTTGTTTTTGGAAATTACCAATGAGTTTTTTTTTTTTCCCATTATTTATTCTTTAACAATGTTTGTAAAACCTCTGTCAATTTTTGAAGACTAAAAAAATTAGTTGTTAAAAATTTATTACGTTTTCAAAATTTAGCTAAAAATTTAAATTATACTTTAAAAAGATTAATACAACACTAAAAAGAAATTGTAAGAAAATAAACATAAATAATCTATGACAATTATAAATAGTCTAAAAGCGAAAAATCTTCCATTATTTGATTTTGAATGTAAATATTTTTTAAAGTAAATATGTCTTGAAGTTACCTAATTAACTTTTTTTTTTTTTTTTTTTTTTTTTTTTTTTTTTGAATTCAACAACTATCTGACAGAAATTGAAATATCAACTATTTAGATAATAATAGATATCTTAATTAAGTTCAAAGAGTCATTACAAAAGTTTAGGATTAAAAGTGAAATATGGAAAAAAAAACATTTTTGGTCCTAATAATTAAATAAGATTTGTTGATTAGAAGAGAATATAATAATGAAATTGAAAAAATGGGTTTTCTTGGGAGATACACCAAGGCACTAAGCCTAGAAGATGAATTGGAAAACGTGGGTCAATTAGGAGGTTTGAAAATAAAATTAAGGATTGGTGGCCAAGTCAAAGTGGAAGAAAGGAAAAGGATGACGTCAGCCGGATGACCAATTTTTTTTCTTCTACATAGATTCGTTGTACACGTGTGAAGAGTTTGAGCTGACGTGGCATTTAGTATTCAGTTCATGGAGACAAGTTTGTATGGATGGGGAAGTTTTTATTTAGTGACAGTTGAGAGGGAGCATGTGATCCTCAACCGAAACACATATGCCAAACTTTCTAGATTCCCCCTCCTCTCTATCACATTATTATTTCTTTTAGGTTTATGTCTTAATCTTTCATTTCTATTTTTAATATTTTTTAAATAAAAATTTGATTCACAAATTCGACGTACATAAATCTCCACGATTCAATACAAATGGATCTGTATGAGCTCAGTGAATAAACGATATGAAACTAGTTAGGATATTATGAGTCTACATTGACAGTGTCATCCTTTTCTTTTTATATGTTGCATTTAGAGTTTTTGCGAGATATATCGAAGCTAAACTAAATACACATCAATTTGGATCGATTCTAGTTGGCATAGGCTAGTAAAACCAGACTTAGAGTGGGCTCCAATCCCACACATTGGGCCTAATTAGCCTTAGCTTGATCACCTAGGGACCATCCATTATATTGAGCCTTCATTGGGTTCATTTCGACTAGACTCATTGCTTTAGCATGGTTTGGGTTTGATTTCACCCGTAACAAAAAGTATGAATATATTTCCACATTGAGAATTAAATGCATTGGATTTGAAGTTGAATTTTCAAATAAATTTAAGCTTTAGTTAAGTAGTTTGTTTAAACTAATATATAATTATCGATAAAAACTAAAATTGGATTAATGTATAGATATAGACTAAAATAGAAGATTTGAAAATCGAGAGTCTTCTAAAGAAAGAACAAAAAAAAATTGAAAAATTGAAAAAAAATTATATATTTTTTTAAGTTCAACATGAAAAGTTAGAAAGATTTAAATTTTTAACTTCTTGGTCGAAGTATATATCTTATGTAATTGTGAGAGCTATGCTCAGATTGACAAATGCAAAAGAGCACATAAACTAGAATTTAAGAAATATCTTGTGGTATACCAAGTTAAAGACATTCTAATAAAGTCTTTTAAGTGAAACCAAAAGTAAAGTCACGTATGGTAAGTAAATAAAGAATATTATATCATTATGAGAATGAGCAAATAAAGCATATAATAGCATGCTTTGATGTATTGTAACTACTTTTTTGTTGCTTTCATTGTCGATAATGAAGATTTGAAATAATTCATTCTTGAGAAAGAGATGATTAACCAAATGCATATTCCTCACGTCTCTTATCCTACTTTTTCTTTCCAAAAAATTAAAAAAAATATATATATATATATATATGTGAAAAGTAGCATCGATCGGGTTTCATTTAAAATGAGTACATAAATAATCAAAATTTGCTGCCCACATACTCATTAATACAAACATACAAACACAACCCAAATAAATGTTTATCCTTCAAAGTAATCATCCCAAATAATAATAATAAATAAATAAATAAATAAAGCCATCTCTTCTAGAAGAACTCAATTTTTTTTTTCAAATAAAATAAAAATGATTACCCTTTCTAAAAGCATTTGAAAAATCTTCAAATGTGTAAAATTGATGGTGTATTAATGATCCAAATACAGGCCCCCTTGAAGAACTAGTCTCCCTCTTCACATCTCTCTCTCCATTTCAAAAGTGATAGATTTATCTTTTAGTTTGCAAGTCCTCCAAGAAGAAAGGGAAAGGTAGAAAATGACCATTCAAATCTATAAACAGTGGAGAGCATCTTTCAAAATGGTTTTTTTTTTTTTTTTTTTTTTTTTTTTTTTTTTCCCTTTCAATATGAAACTTCTTAGAAAAGCCCCAAATATAAATTTAAATATATATATATATATAGGATTATCTCTCTTTCTATGTCTCTTTCACAAATCATTTTTCATATCTTCCTTAATTAGATAATGAAATTTCACCAACAAGGGGGGTTTTAATATTTTGTCCACTTTATCACTCACTCATGTGTTTCTTCAATTTCTATGATTATAAATCATTTTTCATGTCATTTATATCATTTTGATATATATATATATATATTTCGAATTAATTAGTGAATGTAAATGCATGTTGCATTTAACAATTGGGTTTTCATTTTTAGAATAAAAAATTGTTCTTTGACTTGGAAAGTAATATATGCCTTTATTAAGATCAATAATTCAAAAGTTCAAAAAGCCATCTAATCAATATTGGCCTAAACGTTTTAAGTTAGATAATTAATTTATATCATGATATGATATATGAAAGTGAAATCTATTTAGAATTATCTCTATAATACCCACTACCCCATCAAAATTGTTAGAGATTAGTCCATTCTTAATTCCATGGTTTTTGACCTCTTAGGTTATTTACAATTAATCAATATATATATACATATTTAAAAAAGAAAAAAATCAATGGAATTATTAAATTAATTTTCAACTCTTCATTCCATTTCTTCTCACCTAAAATACTCTCTGAAAATGGGATTGAGATTGTTTTGGAGAAACTTCTTCCAAGAATGTTAGTCTTCCTTGCTTCATTTTCCCTTGGGAGGAGACAAAATCTCAAAACCATGTGTTTCTCTCTCCTCTTTTGTGCCACATCATCCCTTCGTGTGTGAGAAAATGACAACCAATATTAAGTTAGGTACATAAAGTTTATAGCTTAATTGAAAGGTTACTGTATTATGGTAAAAAAAATATATTAAAATATCTAAGTTTGTTCTATTTTAATCTAATAACATTATTTTAAATATCTTTTATAGTCTCCCTTTCTATGGTTAGATTGTAGTAAATTATTTAAAGTCTTTTTTTCTAAAAAAAAATTACACGATTGGTAAAATAGTACAAATTTTTACATGTTCAATAGTTTTAATTAATTAAATATATTGTATATATGGGTAAGATGAGTTGTAGTATATCACTAATGTATATTAATTGTCATTGTTATGACTTAACATCAAAAGAGCTTTTTTTGAGTTGGGCATTATCAGAACAGGGTGTCCTCGCTTTATCTGAGGACCTTATTTGTATGTATTTATTTAAAGGATATTTTAAATTTTTCTCAGTTTTTATTTAGGTTGGGCCGTTTTTTTTAATAATATGTAGGATGAGGAATCGAATCTCTGACCTCAAAGTTGATAGTATATACTTAATGTCCTCATTTTGACATTTAGTTATTTTTATTATACTTGCAAAAAGAATAAATGTAAATACAATTAGAGAAATTATTATAAATGGAAAAAATATCAAACTATTTATAAATATAGAAAAATTTTACTATCTATCTGCAATAAACTGTAATAGACAGCGAAGCGATAGAAGTCTATCGCTATCTATTGCCCAATGATACAAGTCTATCGTGATTTGTCACATATATTGAAATTTTTTTATATTTATTAATAGTTTGGTATTTTTTTTCATTTTTGAAAATAGGTCTGGTAATTTTATTTCTTTACTTATACGTGCAATGCACCAATTAAATAAGTTAAAAGGGCGAAATTTAACTTTGCTTTTACTCTACTATTAATTAATTAATAAATCCAAAAAAAAAAAAAAAGGAAATTGTGGGGTAATTTCCTCATTTGAATAATCAAATATGGTGTAGTTTGTGTTTGTGGTGGGGTGGAGAAGCCAAAAAAGAAACAATATTATATTAAAACCTTAGCAAATCTCTTGAATCACTCATGATCTAATATATGTTATTATTATTATTTTTTTTTTTAATTTTTGCAAAGGAGCCAATAATACTTTTATGATTTGAATATAAGAGGATTGCTTTTAATGATCGTGTTTTTATTGCCATTCAAATATTCTTCCACGGCATAAAATAAATACAACCACCAACTAAATATATGTGTTAGAATTAATCGAATAATTAATTTTTTTTAGTATCATATAATTAAAGGAATTCAAACCACAAATATTTTGATCACTAATACAATCAGTGTCAATTGAGTTACTTATTACTTTGACAATCTAATAATTAATTTATATGTGGGTAACAAATTAAATAACAATTCTATTTGAACTACTTAATAGACATAATATTGTGTGCATTTTGATTATTGGCCCTATTTCCCCTATATGGTGTGAGGGTATGTCAAATTTGGTTTGCATTATGTAGTTGAGGAAGACCACAAATAATTTGTCCTGACTTGTTATGATCTATTTATCTATAGTTCTTGAGGATTCTAACATGTTTAAATATTACTTTTGTTTTTCTATTATAATAAGGGGGGAGAGAATTTGAACTACAAACTTCTTAGTCACATACTATATGTCAGTTAAGTTGTGTTTGTTTTAAAGCAAAATTTGGAAGTTTATTTTTCTACCATGCTTAGATCCTTTAAATTGATTGTTTCGTATGAACATCTTAGATTGGTTTTGAATTATTAAGGCTCTGTCTGGCAACCATTAAGCTTATAAACTCTCCTTCTAAATTTCTTAATTTTTTTATCTACTTTTTATTAATGTTTTAAAAAACTCAGGCAAGTTTTGAAAACTAAAAATAGTAGTTGTTGATACCGAAAATCGAACCAACAGTGAATTTGTATTTCTCTAGGAAGATTAGCTCAATGCCCTGTAAAAATAAACATATCTAACATCAGTGTGGTGTTGAACCAAATCCACTCTGATGCTTAAGTTAAGATCAAGTTTGAAAATGGCTCAATTGTAGAAAATAAATCAGGTTTAGATATACCTTTCTCCGTCTACAGCCTGAAGATTATATAGGTCGAACTCTGTAACCGAAACTTGCCTGACCTTTTAGCTTTTGGACTTCCCTCAGCCGTTATCCATCTAAGGCACCATTGTTAAAGTCGTTAAACATCTCGGCCATCAATGTGCTAGACTCTTGGGTAGACCTCTAACGTATGGTTAACTAACCACAATACATAGCCAGTGCATGGCTAAACCATGCATAACTTGCTTTCTTACTTAGGTCGAGCTCCTTTCTTTCTTAGGTCAAGTTCTTTTCTTAGCTCGGCCTCTTTTCTTAGGTCGACTTCTTTTCTCAGGTCTACCACCTTTCTCAATTGAGTCGAGCTCACTAGAGTCTCCCCATGGGTTCACAGCTCGACCTTCTTTCTTAATTGGACCAGTCAGGTCGACTTGCTTTCTCAATTGGATTGAGCTCACTAGGTCTCCCCATAGCTTGATCTCCTTTCTTAGCTGGACCTACCAAGTCGACTTGTTTTTTCAGGTTTAGGCTTGAGCTACTATGACTCTCCTATCTTTTAGAAGAGCTTTTCTTTATGGGTGTCATTTTGAGCTGAAATCTAGGCATAACAATAAATTTAGCTAAGATTACAACTTTTGTACTCAAGAGGGATGCTAACCATTGTAAGAAAAAAAACCCAAAACAAAAAATGAAATGATTATCAAATAGAGCATAAGATTTACATTATTTACTAGTTCAGTTTTGGTTTTTAACTTTTAGATTTATTGGATTTTTTTTTATATTTACTGTTTGGTCACTTTGATGATCCTCATGGGATTTAGAATTTTAAAATTTTGACTTTGAAATTTGGGTTGTTTTTAAATATAGAAAAATGAGTCAAACTATTTATAAATGTAAAAAAATTTCATTGTCTATCAACGATAAATCACGACAGACTTCTATCACTTGAGTGATAGACTTCTATCAAGGATGAAAGTTAATCGCAGCCTATTATTGATAAATAGTAAAAAAAATTATAATCGTAAATGTTTGATATTTTTTCTATTTATAATAATTTTTCATCCAACTTTTAGAATTTAAATTTTATTCCTTCAAGCATCAAATTTGAAGAGCAAAATTTTATATATTTAAACATTTTTTTGGTCCTATGAGACAAAAAAAAGTAGGTTGATTGAGGTTGAGGAGCAAATTTTGTATGGAAATAAGTGGAGAGAGACAAGGAAGTTGATGAAATTGGGCAAATTAAGGATAAAAATTATTGGGTTTTTTTTTTTTTGTCTGACTTTTTTATTGTTAGGCAAGTGATGATGTGTATTGATACAAAGTAGATGGGCAGATTCAATTTATTTGCAATATACTTGCCACCTTTCTCTTGCTTTTTCCCACATCTTTCCTCATTCCTTATCTCAAATTCACAATTTTTAAAAGAGAAGTTTGAATTTTTAGTCAAATTTTAGAACCAAGTTTTTATTTTTATTTTTTAATTTTTAAAAATATGACTTAATTTAAAATGTTAGAAAAAAATAATTAAAAAAAAACTAACAGCGCTAAATAGTGTTTACAAGCTAAAGTTTAAAAAAAAAAAAAAAAAAAATCCCATTTTTTTTTAACCATTTAGTTTTTTATTTTTAGAAATTAAATCTAGTTTCTCTTCGTTTTTTAGAATGCTTTTCATCTTCCTTAAGTAAAAGAATTGAATTGTTTGAAAACTCTAAGAACAAAAACTATTTTTTTTTAGTTCTTAAAACTTGGTTTGATTTTTTAAAATATTGGTATAAAATTGATAACAAAACAAGAAATTTAAAGGTGAAATAAATGTTTGTAGGCTTAATTTTCAAAAACTAAAAGCTAAAAGTTATCAAACTGAGCCTAAATAAATTTCATTGCAAAGTTTCTAGTGTATAGACATATCACACATGCACATCCATGCGAGCGCGCGGCACACACACGACTTAGGGAACTTTGTAGCTCCGGCAATGCAAAAAGCTTGCACACACATGCACATGCACTCTAGTAATGTAAAAAGCTTTCACACAGATGCACGCGCATACACACTTGTTGGTATAGTAGTAGACCAGGAAGTCTAGAGAACTTTGCAACTCCAACAATCTAAAAAGCTCACAATCCAATTAGAAGGACACAAACTCTCTCTACCAGAATACCTTGTATTGAATTTTCAAGCCACCCGATGCAGATTATAGGCAAGCTTTTGGCCCTCCGAGTTTCAATCCGCCTAGAGCGTATAAAGAAGAATGTTTTTAGAAAAAAAATAATCTTTTATATTGTCTCCATATCACTTCAATATGATATTTATTCTATTTATGTCTATTTTCACTTAAATAATATGTCTACAAACTTTCATTTCAATTTATTTTCTTAGTACAACAAATGTAAAAATGAGAGATCGAATTTTAAATTTTGAAGGTGATAATATACATTAATTACCGTTATGCTAGATTTATTTTTAACATAGACATTCTTGAATTATAAGAATGTTGGGAAAGAATTTTGTTCTAATAATACTTATAGAAAATTTTCAATGGCCTAGATTTGGACCAAGAATTAAACGGAAGACTAAAAAGAAAAGTAAAAAAAAAAATAGATTTGGTAGGCTTGAAAAAAGAATAAATAAATAACTTCCACTTTCAAAATGAGGTTGACCCAAGATTTGACATAAGGTTTGGCACCCCAAAAGGATAATATAATTTAATTTCTTCTTGAAGAAATACGATTGGGTTACGTCTAATTCTAGTTAATTGAAATAATTTGATTTTGATTCATTATAAATAACTTGTTAAATGATATAAAATATACCCCTTAGTCTTTAGCCAAATCGAATTCATTTGACAAGTCAAATACTGATAATACTATTTTAAAAGTAGATGATTCGGTAGAAGTCTATCGCTTAAGAGATGAAATTATATTGTTGCGGTCTATCACTGATAGATAGTAAAAAATTTCAATATTTATAAATAATTTGGCTAATTTTTTATATTTGAAAACATCCCTTTTTATTATCTAAATATAAAATTCAATATATATACATATATACAAAATATAAAATACTCTTAAATTTTGGAGTAGATTTCAATTATGTGTTTAAACTTTTAAACAAATTTGATCTTGAACTTTAAAAATATTGTTCCAAAAATAACTTTTGAAAATTTTTTTGTTAGAATAATGGATACACAAAATTAAAAGGTATACGCAACATTATTTATAATATTATTCACACAAATTGATATAAAATTGAATACGTCAATAACATTGTCAATGTTGTCAACAAGATCTTTTAAACTTGATGTAATAACGATTACAATCAACTATAAAGTTGGAATACAGATGAGAATATCCATCGACATGTCAATATATTTGTTCATATATCTATAAATCGAAGGGTTTGACATTGATATTAAATATCCATTGATATCTTTGATATCTTTTATAAATACTCGTAAAACATAAAAAATGTCATCTATTTAGTTCAATATGAATAAAAATACTGATAACAATATCTATAACTTAGTTTACAATTTTTTTGACTTACAGAAATATCTGCCAATATTAGAGGTGATAGTTGGTTCGGTTTTATCAGTTATGGGGTCAACCAAAAACCAAATCAAACCAATCGATTTTGTAAAGAAGAGATTTAAACAGATGTCCAATAAAGAATAAAACCAATGGATTAGTTTTTATATGGTTCGGTTTATTATCGTTTTCATTTCGATTTTTGAAATTTTTTTTCTTCCAAAATTTTAATTTTATTTCGAATTTTGATTTGCATCGATCATTTTTACTCTTTTAAAATTAAAATTGAATCTATTTTTTTTTTATAGATTGAAATTAGACATTTTTGTTTTTTTTTTCTTGGCACTTTTCTAAATAAAAAACATACATACTCCTTAATGATTGGTCTTTTTTCTAAACAACAAATATATATGCACTATAATTATTAAAATACTAACAGATATCTACTGTTAGAGTTTATTTTTAAGGGTATATATATACTCTCGGTTCGGTTCAGTTTGATTTTGATTGGTTTTTTCAATTAAAAACCAATTCGAACCAATACTTTTTAGTTTTCTCCAAATACAAATCAAGATGCCCAATTTTATACTAAAAAAAAAAACCAAACTAGTAAATTGGTTCGGATTGGTTTGGTTTTTCGATTTTCTATTGCACTCCTAGTCGATATTGATATTTTATCAATATATCCATAAAATTGAAATAATATTTTAATTCTTAGTTATGCCTTTCAAATTTTTACACATCATCACGGCAATTTTCAGTTTAAATTTTAAGGAAAAAAATTTCAAAGGTATTTTTAGAGAAAAGTTTTAAAGTTCAGTTAATAATAGGAAAATTGTTGTGTATAGAAAAAAAAAACAAAACTAATTACACATATAGAAAAAAGTGCACTCCATGCTTTTGTATTTCTCACTTTTTTTTATATATAATTAGTTTTGTTTTTTTTTTTTTCTATTTGTGAAAAGACCGCTTAATAATACAACTTTACCATGTTTACTAATAACATAATTGAAATTATAATTTAACTTAAATATATATAAATACTTCCAAAGTCAAAGTTTCTACTTTACTGGTTCCAACTTCCAATTCCTAAGCCCCAAGTGCTTTTCAATTTTTTTTTTTTTTTTTTAAGATTTTTTAAAAGAAAAGAAAAAAAACTTTGAGATCCCCCTCTTGGACCTCACATCCCTCCGTCACACTACTCACCTAATTAACTGAACCATAAATATTCTTACTTATTCACCTTAATTTTAGTTTAGAAAGAAGCTTAAATTAAATTAGCAAAAAAGAAAGTGATGTAGAATATATACTATGATATGACACCTCAATCCTAGCTAGATTTTGTTGTTAATCTCGTAATAATCAGGTACATGAATCTGGATATTAAACTTTACAGAATTAAGTTAACTGAACCAATGTAAATTAAAATAAATAATTGATCATATTTAATTACTTCAGGGAGGGGGTATTTTTCAGTTTCTAGATGCATTATGCTTAAAAAAAATAATAATAATTTAAAAAACCTTTTAGCCAAACAATTCAAATTGGGTCCCTTTTTATTTGTATTTTTTAATCTGTTTTGGATTAAAGGGAGTGGAAGTATCTAGTAGGTTTTAAGGTGGGAATATAAGAATGATACGATGCGTTTTATTCCAACATGTGAAAGGGAAATTAAGATTTTGATTTTTTAGTAGGTGATTAAAGAAATTTGATTAATTAAGTGGTCAGGCTCAATTAATATAAATTAATTAATGGTTAACTTTTTGTTTTTTATTTTTTAAAATTAAGATTTTGAAAAGTTGCTTCTATTTTAAAACGGAGGTGTTTGACAATAATTGAGTAGAATCCAAAATCATTTCAAGTGATCCACGGTCACTTGAGAGATAATTCTAAGAGAATCCTATCTTTTTTGAATTTTGTATATTATATTCTTGAATAATAATTTAATTAGAATACAAAGAATTATAAAATAAATAAACATCAATAGACCAAAAAAATTAGCAAAAAAAGAAAATACAAGAAAGAAAAATATAATTAAGCCATAATTTTCTTTAACAGTTTTGATATCTAAATTTTGAGTTTAGTTAATCTTAGGAGTTATTTAGAACATTGAGTTTATTAATATTATAGTTTGTATTATAATAGTTTATGAATTATGTACATACTATTTTAGTTTGATTTAAGATAGTCTGTGTTTGAGGTGCAAATTGAAATAGTATGGGTTATAATAGTTTATGTTTGGGGTGCAAGTTATTTTGATCCAGGTTTAGGTTTTTTTTTCTACTATTTTTGTATTATACAAGTAATGATACCTTAGATATCGTATGTTGTCAACCACATAAATTTAACTTAAACTTATTACTTAATTTGTGCATAGCTCAACTAATTAAAGCATATATTTGTAATAAAAAAATAAATAATTTTAAGACAACTTATACAACTTTTAAAAGTGGAGCAATACTTGGGTGCATCCTAAGATGCATTCATCTTTATACATCCCACTCTCATCACACACATAAACAATGAATCAAAATGTTTTTTTTAAAAAAAAAAAAGTAAGAAAATTTGTCATGTGGTAAATTATGATTGGACAATTTGGTGGGATATACAAAGATAGGTACAGCCCGAGATGTAGATACATTATAATATAAAGTTAATTTTGAATTAGATTCAAAATTAAACTTTATAATATGAGAGTATTGATGTTTAAATAAGATTCAAATATTAAATTAATATAAATAAGATTAATATTGTAAGGGAATTAAATGTTAATTGTATATGACACAATTAATATAATGTATATAGATACATTATATATTATAAAGTTAATTTTGAATTAGATTCAAAATTAAACTATATAATATGAGAGAGTATTTATATATTTGAATAAGATTTAAATATTAAATAATATGAATGAGATTCATATTAAAACTATAGGTTAAAATTTAATATGAATGAGATTCATATTTAAACTATAGGTTATGAGAGGGAAATACATTTGAATATATGATATTTAATTAATTAGATTAATTAATATTTATTTGATTAATTAAAATTATATTAAATTTGATTCAATTTAACTTTAGTTAAAGGTTAACTCTCCATGGTTAAGGAGAGTTAAAGGTGGGCTAGAGGGAAGTTAATTTAATTTCCTACTCTCTCCCAAATTGGTAATTAACGTGATATTCCAAGAAGTGGAACACTTAACAATTTTGTGGAAAATCAAATCCAACTCTCTTTCTCTCTCAATTCTCAATACTCACAAAAGAGAAAAGTGTTTTCTCTGTTTTTTCTCTTTTTTCCTTATCATTTTAACAGGGGTTCCTACAAACCTGATCCTTGCCGGAGAATAGCAGGGAAAACTTTGGTGGTGGTGTTCGAACCAAGTTCGTTGAGATCCGAATAAGAGTTGTTGAGATCGTGAATACAACATAGACTTGGAGAGGATTGAAGAAGAATCTTCAAAGGTTGTTTTGTTCTTGATTTATATTAAAAAAGCATGCTGCTATAAAGTTTATTCTTTTGTCTTCTGTTTTTTATGGTTTTTCCAAATCGAATTACAACGACATTGACGACCAATCGCTTCTACACTGGGATTTGATCCCTTTACACCCAACATAAGATTACTCCAAACTAAGCACACTTAACTTTGGAGTTCTTACAAATCGAGCTACCAAAAAGGAAAGTGTACCTTGTTGGTATAAGTAGTAACTTTTAGTTCTGTTAGACCTTTGATCTTAACCATACTTTCATATTTTCAGGATCCTTCCTTAGAATGCAATCTCATTTCATTCATGTCCCCCTCCTAAACTCGGGGCGTTACATTTTTCTTCAGAGATCTTTTCTCCTAGAGCGAATGACTCATTTGCTATATCAAAAAGACACACATTGAAGTCACAAATATAATCATAATTTGTCATTATCAAGTTTTCAAACTTCGTTGTAAGTAATTAGAGTTTTGACATCTTGACCTTACTATTTCCTTTATGAGCAACTTCAAGAATTTTCCAAACTTCTTTAGCTAAAGCACGTGTATTAATTAATCAAATAACATTCTTATCACTCCCATTAAAAATAACATTTAGAGCCCTTGAATTTCTTAAGGATGCTTTATCTTCTTGCTCAATCCAGTACGTTTCAGCTTTTAGAACCTTGGTGCCATCGACATTGGTAATTTCTGAAGAAGTCCAACCAGCTATGACAAATTAATTTTCAAGTTTTCTTGCTGATAGATTTCAGGAAGGCAGTCATACGAGCCTTCCAATATGCATAGTTTAGATCTATCCAAAGCCAGTGAACGAGTTGTAGATCTGTCTTCTTTGATAAAATCTATTAACTAGATCAATAACACGCACAAAGAGTTTTACCCAAAAGTTAGGGTCCTACTCTGATACCAATTGAAAAAAAATTGTGTAAAACGTAAAGTTCTAAAACATAGTGTAACAAGTTGTAGCACAACAAATAACCAATAAGATCACAACACGAGAGTTGGTAACCCAAATCGGTGCAAAATTCACCTACGTTTGGGGGACAGATTGTCCTGTGGAAAGAAACTTCAATAATATCAAAGTTCAACAATAAAATACAGTTCTTATATGGTGGACACACCTAACAAATGACTCACACAAAGCCAACTCCTAGTTCCAATTTACACTCCCCCTAAGTGTGAGATCTCCTTTACTTCCAATAATGCTCTAACATAAAGCAGGTTTTTTAGATCTTCTCAAACTAAAACATTTAGGCTCTCCCTAAATGCATGTTCGACACCACATGGACGATTCCAATAACATGTAATAAACTCTCTTTCTTCAAATACATAAACATACCGTCTATATTACTGTCTACTACAGACTCTCAGAATACAATATATTGCAAATAGATTGCCACAAAGTAAAAGTTAACTGCAACCATACAAACATGTAAACAATCACTTCAGGGTACTTCAAGACTGCCTCGAAAAACCTTTCAAATAACTTGCTTAACTTAATCAAAACCTCATGGCACCACATATATCTATCTATATATATATATATATATCAAAACTCGTTTTTAAGAAAGATTCGAGTTGTTAAATGATCGAAGGGGCGACAACAAGGAAAGTGCTATAGAAAATCCGCATATTTTTCAGATTCAAAACAACTTCACCGCAAATATGCATGATGCTTGACATTTAGAAAAATATTTTTTCTAATAAAAAAATAGCCAACTAACACTGCAATAAAAACATCATATAAACTTTTAATGAATTGACGGGACATGACAAATAGTGATGAAACTTTTTTTTATTATATAATGATGGAATTAAAATTAAAGTTAAAAGGTCGGGGGTAAAAATGTAATTTAAATTCATTTTTATTTCTTTTGAGCAATGATTGGATTATAATTCCACGTGTTAAATTAATGTAGTGGAGAAAAAAGGATAATAAAAAACAATAATAATACAAATAATGTTTTTTTTTTTTTTTTTTTGAGAAACTAAATAAAAAAGAATGTGATAAATACTGTATTGAGCATATGACTAGGGTGTAGTGTAGGCTTCTGTTTCGGAGAAGGGACAAGTGGGTCAAGTGCATCACATAATGCGACCAAAAATAATAATTTATTTATTCCCATTTTCCTTGATATGTAAATTATCTTTTTTTTTCTTTTTTTTTTTTTTTGACATCAACGTAAATTATCATTTTTTATTCCCTAAAAAAAAATTATTTTCCAGGTTCAATTAATTGATACTGTGGGGAATTCCAAAAGGAAACAAAAGACGTGGACTTTGTTTTATAATTTTCTTCTGCTGTTTTTATCTATTAATTTCTTCATTTCTATTTTATTTTTTAAAAGTATTTCCCAACTTCAAGTGAAGTCTGAATTTTTAGAACTAAAATTTTTAAAATTTTGATTTTTGTATTTGATCACAAAGACTTCAAATATATAAAAAAATTATAAGAAAGGAAGTACAACGGTACAATATCTAAAAACTAGCCAAAAATGAAAGGGTTCTTTTTCAAATATAGAAAAATGAGCAAAACTATTTGCAAATATAGAAAAATTTTACAGTCTATCATTGATAGAACGCGATAGAACTCTATCACTTTCTATCACTCAAGCGATAAAATTTATTTGCTTGAGCGATAGAAAGCGATAGAATTCTATCGCAATCTATCACTGATAGATAGTGAATTTTTTCTATATTTGTAAATAATTTGATATTTTTTCTGTTTATAGTAATTTCTCAAAATGAAATGGTAATTTATTATATGAGGCTTAAGTTTTCAATTTGTTTTAGTTCTATTATAACTTTAATATTTTAATGTTTGATTATTACCTTTTTTTTTCCCTTTTTTGTCTAGCTAATTTTTTTCATAAAATTACTTATCCGCTTCAAATTTGCTAATACATGAAAAATTAAATCTAGGTTTTTTTTTTTCCTTTTTTTTTTTTAAAAAAAAAGAATTATGCATTCAAGATTGGAAAAAGAATAGTTTAAAATGCAATATAATTTTTTTAAATCTTATAAATCACTAATAGAGCCCTTAAGCGGAAAGACAAATTTTAATATAATATCTATAGAGATAATCTATTTAATTAAAAACTGCTTTTCTTTTAACATATATTCGATAAGGTCCTTTTAAGTTTTAATATATAATGAATGTTTTTACTTAAAGAATTGTTTTATATAAAAAAGAAGCAGTTTTATATAAATGCAGCTCCAGCACACATTAAACACAAAGTCTTGCATAAATTTTAAACTCCCACTTACATTTAATACCAATTCATGAAAGATTTGAATGCCAAAAAAACAACGGTAACTTTAACTCTACTCTCTTTATAACTTATATATATATATATATATATCTGAAACTTCCTGAAAAGTATGAACAGCAACATCAATCAATCAAAACCAAAAATCACCACTACCCACCACAGTTTCTTATTAACGAACTTTTTCTCAAAAGATTTTGGTCAGAAATGATCCATGTTCTACTTTGAGGTATAAAAAAAAAATTTATTTTGCCACTAGGTTATTTTTAACATTTTATATTTAAAAATTTATTTAAATCTTCGGGCTAGTTAAATTGACTAATATAAAAAAATGATATTAAATTAAGTTAACTAAAAACATTATTATCAGTTTGTGCAAATCACACTAACAAAAAAGAAAAACGAGGGGTAATTTTCAATAATAATTAAAAGAAACTCCAAGAGAAAAAAGAATTGGAAGAAAGAGAGTGTATTTTTTTCAAAAAAATATTATTGTAATTAAAATAAAATTAAAAAAAGAAAAAAGTAACCTATGTTACTATTCAAATGCATGGAAAAGGGTGTAGGAAGCCAGGCTCAACCGTTGAAACAAATACCCCACAAGATTACTTTGCTACCCTTTTGGGTTTTCTAAATTAAGTCAAATAGATCAAAATTTGAAATTTACTTGCACCAAAGAAATTGTGAAAGAAATTGATTATTTTGTCTCTATCGAGGTTTGGTGGTTATCTTTTTCGGGAATATATGTGAATAAAAATTAAAATGAAAAATTTTCATCCGTCAAAAATAATTTAAGGGTCACTTGCACTAATGATAAAATATGTCAACAAAAGTTTAGTCGACAGACTTGTGCCCACACTATTTGTCCACACATAAAAATATTGACAGAGACTTTGCCAATACTTTTCTTAAAATCCATTGACGCTTTTTGGCATCAGTAGAGACAAAATTCTTGTAGTGTAAAAACGAAGAATAAATGAAAGCTTTGAGTTCTCTAATAAGAAGTTGGAGTGATTTGATGAAGTAGTGATGAAAAATCGCATGCAAGGTAAGAAAATAAGAAGAAGAACAATAAGGATTAACGTGATTCGAAAAACTTGGCGTACGTCCACGAATACAAGTTAAACTTTGATTCTTGAAGTTTTTGAAGAAATACAGATAAAATCTCTCATTGATTTTACTTTTAATATTTTTCTCTCTTTTAGATCCTTTATATACATGATGATTTACAAATTTATTGAGAGGTAAATAGTAAAAATAAAATATTGAATTTCACTAAAAATTAGTTACTGGTTTTAACACATTATAATACTATATGAGAATGTTTTGTTTACCTCACTAAGCAAAGATATCCTAATTTATTAAGAAAATTTATTCTATTAGAAGTTTGAACTTTCTATTTTATGGATCTTGTTTGGATACTGTCCATGCACTTTCAAGTTTCTAGAAAAGCTTTACAAAGAATATTGTTTAGACTAATTTTGTTATAGAATTATTATTATTATTATTATTATTATTATTATTATTATTATTTCTTGATCTGAGAAGTTTTTTAGAGGATATATAATTACTCTTGCTCTCTATTTATATACTTAAATTTTTAAGTTCAAATTATACTTTATAATAGTCAATGATTGACAATTAATTATTTATTAAACCATACACACACTTGTGTTTCCTTTTTAAGATTATATTCAAAAACCATGTTCTCAAGTATAATACTTTATAAGCACATAATTAAAAGAAAAAAAATTTCCCTAAATTTCTTCTTCTTTTGGAAACACATTATTAAAACCACAGGCAGACATCATATAGACTAAAATTTAGATATTAATATGTGGGCTGTGGCCTCCACCTTAAAGTCAAAAATTTTCTTTGGGATTGCTGTAATTTTTAAAATAATTGTTGATAGCTTTAATTTATGAAAAATTAGCTGTGCAAGAAGTAAAATAGTGTTTGATAAATTTTCATTTTAAATTAAAAAAATTAGTTACGGTGTTAGATAAATTAATACTAAATTACTGTAGTTTAATTATATAAATTAATGTAGACTTATTATTTTAATTATTTTCACATTGATAATTATTTTATTATTTATTATAATATTTTTTTAAAAATTTTATATGATTTGAATTTCAACCAATTTTGTTTCATCTAAATTATTTGATAAAAATTTAATAAAAAAATTTATCAAAAAAAATTTGAATAAATTAAAATTTAAAAATATATGTGAAATTATAATATAAATATAGAAGAATATTGTTATAATATATTTATTTAATTGGTTAATAAATTAGCATATTTTTTTAAAAAAAAATAATCTAAAACTACTACTGTTAAAATTTTAAAAGTGATTTTCATAGCTAGATTGTGTATTTGTGTACAAAACCATTCAAAAAAAAAAAAAAAATTCACATGCAATTGAATTGGCATTAATTTTAATTGATTCGACAATTAATTTTTAGAAAATATATGTTTTTTAAAATTTTCTAATCTTTTTTTTTTTTTAAGAAACATATATATATTCCCCAAAAAAACTCAATATATGTATATATGTGTGGTTCTTATTATCTTGTTTGTTACTGTATGTAATAAAAAGATAAAAAGCTAGCAACATTAATTCATTCACATATTTTGAAAATCTCAAAAGTAAAACGGTAAGAGTTTAAAAGTTAAGTAGTCAAAGTGAGTTTTAGTTGGATGATAATTGATATAAAATTTTAATCTTGTCTCTAAAAATACCTGCTTTACTTGACTAAAAACTATATTCAATATCATATGGTCAACTTTAAGAAATAGGGACTTTATTAAAATTGTAAATTTTCATACACCTTCAAGTTGAAAGGATATATTTTAACTTATTTAAAAAAATGTACTAAACAAATATAATATATATATATCCTTCTTTGATTTTATGCTCGATGTAATTTAAAGCTAATTTTCACCCGTTAGATTAATATTATGTAAATGATAAATAAATAAATAAATATTTTTAATAAAATTAAATGTATTATAACTAGTAGTAGAAATGATGGAAGCTTCACATCAATTGAAAATAAAAAAGATCACATCATCTTTTAAATAAAGTAGAATATGAAAACTTAAGTTTAAAGTATACTCTACAATATATATCAAATCATTATTAAGATAGGGAAAATGCTTTATTATCTTCGTAATGTATGTATATAAGAATAAGAATCTATGGAAGTGCAATTTGATTGTTATATTGTCACGGTTGCTAGTGATCATATTTTATATTATAATTAGTAATATTACTAAAAGTCTAAAATGATGAAATTTCATGGTTAAAAATCAAAAGCGGATTCCATTGTCAATGATGAAAAGGATGTAATTTTCTGTTTTTCTATTTCTAAATAATTACTAATAATAAATTCGATGAAACCAGAATCCATAAGTCTGTCATGTTGTAAGTTGCAAGTGTATGTTATTTCTTAGAAAATTGCAGTCAAATCAGTAGTATTAACAGAGCGATTGGAGCCACCCATTGTTGTATTAAAAAAATCGTTTAATGATATTTATTTATTTCTAAAAGATATAACAATTTTTTTTTTTTAATTTGGTAAATCAACTATTAACTTAAATAGTTAATCTAACCAATAACTTCAACTAGTTAAGACATTATAATCTATCTATCTAAAGTGGCTATACCTACTTTATGTCTACACGTGTTAAAAGGGGAAAAAAAAAGATAAAAGGATCCTTGATATTTAAGTGACCACCATGGATTAAACCCACAATCCCGTAGCCCTTTAGGTTTTTTTGGATGTTCCCACTACCACTAGGCCAACCCATGATGGTTTATCCCCTCCTATATAATTTTGCAATTAATTTGCTATTATAGTTTATTGGTTGAAATTAATTGGTCATATTTGTTTGTTTTAATTGGTAGTTCTTAAATTTGCATATCTTTACCAATCTTATTATTAGAATTAAATAGGGTGCTTGAAAGTATTACTTTTAATTTCTTGATTACTTTGGATTAGAATTTATTTGCATGAAATTCTTGTTTAAATTACTTGTTAGTATAAAGTGTATTAATTTATTTAATTGGGCCCGCATTAGTAAAAAGTTTTAATTAGCTTAATAAAACCCTATTCACTCCCTTCTAGGATTGCCATTCCGATTCTACTCATGTTTTAATTATAACCATTGACACAATGCTCATAGTTTGGGAGGAGAATCATGCCTTATAACCATTTAAATTAACTTTTTTAAAGTCTTTGTGTGATTGTTAAACTCTTTTTGTACATTTTTCTTTATATATTTTAAGAAATCTTTCATAATATTTGTTTTTTCTATTTCATCTTGTATGTGTGAATTCTCGAGTATTGCTTTTTTTAAGATTGCCAGATGATTACTTATTTTGGTTTAGCATCTCACTTATTTTGGCTTAGGAAATTTTAAACTTTTTTGTACGTGAGATTTGTAAGAAGTTATTTTGGTTTAACATCTCACTTATTTTGGATTAGAAAATGTTAAACTTTAATTTTTTTTGTTTTGTATAAGGGACTTGTAAGAAGCCAGTAATGCTCAAACTTAATTATATATAATATTTTTATTCTTAGAATTTTACCAACTGTATTGAATTTTAGTGTTATTTTTAATATATTTGTTTGAATTTTAAATTTTGTTTGTGCAGAATTAGGTAATAAGAAAAAAAATTGGTTATTTAATTATTACAAATTACATATAAAATTATGAATAACTTATGTCGACGCAGAATAAACGTCGACAAAAATAAAACATAAATCTATATGAAAATTTTCATTTTTTAGAAGTATGTTTTTGCAGACGCAAGTATATTTCATCGGGATAACGTATATGCTGACGCAAAATACTACCTCGGCAGAAGTATAATTATGCCGACATAACCAATTTTCGTCCGGATAAGGTATCCGCCGATGCAATATACTTTTGACGAAACAAATATATGCCTCGACAAAATTATACTTTTGCTAACGAAAATATTTTTTTATTTTCGTCGGGAGGTACTTTCTCCCAACATGGATACGTTGACAATTATTCCAACGCAAAAAAATGCGTCGCCATAACTTTTCTCGAAGTTTTAAGACTTTTCCTAACGTTTTATTGCATTGGGAAAAGTGAAAATTGTTGTAGTGAGGAGATGGGAGGACAGATGAAAGTGAAAGTATATGTTGACGCAACATATTGCCTCGGCAGAAGAATAGTTATGCGGACGAAACCAATATTCATGAGGATAAGGTATCCACCGACGCAATATACTTTTAACGAAACAAATATATGCGTCGACAGAAATATACTTTTATTGATGAAAACATTTTTTTTCGTTAGGAGGTACTTCTCCCGACATGGATACGCCAACGATTATGCCGATGCAAATTTTTTGCGGTCACCATAACTTTTCTTGACGCTTTTAGAATTTTTCCTGACGTTTTATTACGTTGGAATAGTGAAACTTGTTGTAATATGAAGGATAAGGGAAGATAGATGAAGATGATCTTCTTTATATTTATATATATTTAATGGGATTGAGATTGAGATTTAAATTTTTTTTATATATTGAATAGTCTTGTTTTTAAGAAAAAAAATAGTCTTTTTTTTCTAGAAAAATTGAATAATAGTTATATTAGAAATTAGGTTTTTAATTCTAACAAAAGTGGTTCACTTTTATTTTAAATTTTTCTGGTTATAAATAAAAATATTATTAATTTGTTTGTTCTCCTAATTTCATACATTTAAACTGATAATTTTTTTTGAACTAATAGATCAAAAATTCAATTAGGAAACTAAAAAAAAGTTTTAAAAAATATTGAAATTAAGAGGATAATAAAATCATCCAAATAAAATTAAAATTTTTAATCATTATTACGAAATTTTATACAAAATAGAAAAAAAATAATATTTTAATTTAAATTAAAAGGATAATCACATCAACCAAATCAAAATTAAAACATTTTTTTAAATACGAAAATATTATAACGAAATAAAAAAATAATACTTTGTTTCAAGTTAAAGCTTGGAATTAAGAGTATCACAAAAAATTTAAGAAGTAAAAAAAAAGATTTTCTTTTTAACTAAGAGAGTATTATCACAAAATAAAAAAAACAATATATTTTTTAAACTAATAGAAAATTATCACAAAGATTTTAAAAAGATTAGAAAAGAAAATATATTGTAGTTTAAATTAAAGTTTACAATTAAGAGGATAATCAAATCATCCAAATTGATCAAAATAATTTTTTTAAACTAAAGGAATATTATCAAAAAAATTTAAACAATATATATATATATATATATATTTTATTAGTATTTCTTCCTAACAAAATTCATTTTTTTTTAAGAAAATATTTCTAGACCTTAGATGCGTCAAGCTTAATCCTCAAAATTACTTTACTCATTTCTAAACACTTTTGTATACTTCTTTTTTAGAAAAATCTTATGGTTCTTGAAAATACATTCTCCTTTTATCATTCTTTTTATTTTAACTTTGCATAGTTGTGTGCTGACTTGGGTTACCCACCTTCGTTTTGGCTTGCTCCACGGGTGTCATGTAGAGACATCCAACTATCAGCAGACATCCTTTTAGCGAAAAATACAACTTAATTATACTTGTGTTGATCATGATTCTCACCTTGGTTTTGGCTTGCCCCCACTGTGTCATGCAGACATCCAACTACGAGCAGGTTCCAATCTCAACACTATTTATTTTTTTAATTTTTTTAGTAAATAATATAAGGAGTTTTAAATGTTTGAACGCATCAGCTCAGACCTCTCTCACCCTAGCAACGACGCCAAAAACTTATTGCGCTTAAAATGTGGATAAATAAATGTGTTTTTGTTCCTCTCATTGAGTTATAAGAAATTAGTCTATTCGTTGTGATGATCGCAAGTTTTCCTACCCTAAGCACAAGTATAAACTTAGAGGAAGGTCATGTTGAGTCCAGGGTCAAACACGGGAGTTTTATGTACTAGTGATTGAATAAGCGCTTGATTTCTATACAATGAATTTTATACAAAGAAATTTTGAGATGAAATTTATAAGTATAAACTAAATTATTAATTACAAGGGCAAGAGAGAGATGCGATGAGTGAGTGTGAATGATGATAAATATCAATGAATTGCAGTCTTGAGTCAAGCATTATGCGATGGAATAGAAATCAGTATAAGAATAGGGTTTAAAAGAGTTCTTAGTATTTTGTTGACTAATGCATGAGATGCGTTCATCAACTTCTAAGATTAGACCTGACCTCTCGACCTTTGAACCACATTTTATCTTATCTCTAAGATGTATGCGATGGTTGATTCAATTGAAGATCTTACTTTATTTCTAAAGCAATACTTCTTTTTGCTTAATGCTTTTCTATGGGTTCTTTACCCTCTCAAGCAAGAACTCTTTCACTAAATTTATCTCTCAACAGATTTAAGCAAAGGATTAAGCGAACATTAAACAATAAAACGTTTACTCATGCATAGTTTTGAAAATACTAGTTCAATCTCATTAACCCATTAAGAAATTAGCTACTCATGATGGATGAAAAGATTCTTATGGATGAATGATAATACCCAATATTGATATCAAGAAATGAGAAATCTTTCAATATCACATCTTAATTAAAAAATGAGCAAGGAATAGAAATGAGAGTGAGAATGTCGAGCCGTCAAGACAATTTCTTGATCCCTTCGACTTTGAATTGACTGCTATCGACAAGAATTTTTTAAGGTTGGAGATGAACTCTCACTTTTCTAACAAGAATTCTAAGCTTTCACTTAGAATTCTGGAGAGAAAAACTTGAGGATTGACAATGACATTACTCTCTCTCTTGGGAAAATTGATCTCTCGACCGAATTAACTCCTTCCTTCATTCTCTGAGTTGATTATTTATAGGCGTCAAAAAATGAAGCTTTGAGCTTCTCTCCAATGATTTCACTGACACCAAATATTTAATTCCATGCCCTTGTTGTGCCGACTTCATCGTGTCACAGGTTCATTTATTCTTCTATGAACTTTTCAAATCAGCTGCCAACTTGCACTGTGAATTTGATATTCACCACTTATGTGTTTGTCAGTTTATGTCTTTTATCGCATCGTATAACGTAGTTTCCTACCAAGTTCGGCGCCTTCTCTATATTTATGCAATCACGACTGTAATTCTTCTTTTCTTCATTCATTCCTACGATAAAACATAAAATTCTCATAATTTTCAGATTTTTAAGCACTTGTAAACGTACGACCACAAAGCATGATTATTTGCTAATTCATGTCACAATAATGCAATTTTCTTGTGAATTTTGCTAATTGTTTTGAATAAAAAGACAGAATAACTTGTATTTCTATAAGTTATCAGTATATCAGTGATAGAAATGATAGGAGTCTATCACTAATAGATGCTGATAGAAGTCTATCAATGTCTATCGGTGTTTTTTTTTCTTCTATTTTCTATAAATAGTTTGACATTTTTTCTATCTGTGAAAATCTTCCTTGTTTTCCTTGATGAAACTTTTGTGATAGTTTATTTAAATTATGCTAGAATTGTAATTAATTGTCACTTTTTTTACACAAAACTAAATCTTTATTAAGAAACATACAAAGCCATATTGGCTACAAATTTCCTCGCGTCCGACATACAATTAGACACTAACCAAGAAGGAAAATTACAAGTATAAGAAAAAGATAATTTATTAAAACCCTCGTCGCCCCAACACATCCATTGTCCTATTCCAAAGTCTCGGAACATAGCAAAAACTGACAAAGTTCAAAGAGATCCTCCAATGCGCAATATCCAATACGAAAGACGCAATTTTAGTCTCATACAACTCTACCTAATTAAGCATAGCCACAAACAAAGAAGAATGAGACAATACTGCAATCGTAGAAAGCCCCAACGATAGAGTCATTTTCAGGCCTTCCTTAATAGCTATAACCTCCGCTCCAAGCAGAGACAGGGAACTCTCTTGGAAACCATAAGAGGCTGCCAATAGTGAAGCAACACCATTAAGGATAACACAACCATAACCAAGACCATTCTCCGAGGAACGGCACCACGCAATGACATAAACCACATTGCTCCCCTGTATACCAATGGAAAATATCATCAAAGATGGCCACCTGAATCTAGGGGTGACTTGATCAAAACTTGTCCACTGGTTCACATAATCAATAATCCAATCATGAAGGAGAGAAACAAGAAATCTTTAGGAAAATCCATAAAAGTGTCGACCCAACCCACTCGATCAAACCGCTGGAACGATAACGAAGACCATTTAGAATCAGGCTCTCCCAAATAGTTTGAGCTCTTGAACACTCAAACAACACGTGCTCAGTAGTTTGAGGGGAAAACCATCGGAAGGACACCAAGGAGACACATTAATAAGGAAATAATTGGCCTAGCTGAGGCATTAAATATTTAGTTTCAAGCTAAGTTTCCAAACTTTGTGGAAGAATGAAAATCTTCCAAGCTTCTGGTCATCCAAGAGACTTCATGAATCTGAAAATTCAAATTCATCCACGTATTTAATACTTAACGTATCAATTTATTTTAATATATTTACATTTATTATGGTTCATGCATGAAATTGAAAAGTTTTTGCCGAACCTAAATAAATAGATGAAAAGTTGTGACCTTTTCTAGTGACCTTCCAATAGTTTAAACAGTGTTGTAATTTTCACAATTGAAATATCATAATTTGAATTTCAATAAATCTTTCATAGAGTTAAATCTCTCGAACTTTTATGCCTTTTTTTGTATTCTTGTGTTTAGAATGCATGTTTTTAGAACTTTCAATCAAGTAATTTGATCAATTAGATTGTGGAGAGTTTGAAATCTTGAAGATAAGAACAAGTTCTCCTTTCATCATGATCTTTGATCAAACCTTTCCAAGCCAAAATCTGTTTTAACTTTCTTGGGGTTGATTATCATTTAATTATTGGGGGTTGTACTTATTATTGTTGTCAGGGTTCACCTTGTATACAAGTGGTTCTCAAACATAGTTGAGATAGTTTTCCTTTATCAATTGGTAATAGAGCTTTGGTTTTAAACCGATTATATTCGTTCTTTATATTTTTTTTTGTTCTATCTTAGTTTTATTTCTTCCAAATTTCAACCTATCTAACTTTTCTGTGACTTTTCATCTTCTTTTATTTCCATCATATTTTAGTATACTTGCTAGGAATTTTTTTTAAAAAAATTGTCTTTTGCATCTTTATATAATTTTTCTAGAATTCGAGATTTTGTGACTGTTCACATTATAGGCTATATTGGAATATTCTTGCATCATTCTCACATGAATAGTAAGAATGAGACAATACTGTAATCGTAAAAGCCCCAGCGATAGAGCCATTTCCAAGCCTTCCTTAACAGCCACAGCCTTCGCTCTGAGTAGAGATAGGGAACTCTCTTGGGAACCATAAGAGGTTGCCAATAGAGAAGTAACATCATCAAGGATAACACAGCCATAACTAGAACCATTCTCCCAAGAACGGCACGACGCAATGACAAAAACCATGTTGCTACCGCATATACCAAAGGAAGATATCATGGAAGATGACCATCCATATCTAGAGGCGATTTGATCGAAACTCGTTCACTGGTTCACATAATCAATAATCTAATCACACTGGAGAGAAGCAAGGAATCCTCAGGAAAATCCATAAAAATGTTGACTCAACCCGCTCAATCAAATTGCTGGAACTATAGGGAAGAACCATGTCATGCGAGCTATTAAAAATCATGAAGATTGTCTATTTCCAGAAAATAACCAACCAAAAAATGATGGAGTTTATCCCACAAGTTGAAAAGGAAAATTACAACGGTGATATTGTTGAGATAAATAAGGAGATATTTGAAGTATATGTTGAACATGGAATCATAAAAAACTCTGTAAAGAAAAGTGAGGATAATGTGGACGTTAAGAAACTAGAGCAAGTAAGGACAATGTGGAAGTTAAGAAAATAGATCAAAGTGAGACATGGTGACAAGAAAAAGAAGATAGTGTGATTAAGCGGTGAAGTGAAAGAAAATATTCATGTGAGAAAAATCATGGGAGTACTTTTCCAACTAACGTTCTTTCCAATTACTTTCCTTGTGCTTTATATGGTTCAATAAAGATAAAGTGCAGCATCAAGTTTGAAAATTTTGATCAACGACAATTGGGGACGAATGCTCTACAAAGAAAATACACATTTGGTTTCTGTCGAGATGAGACTTTCAAGCTTCTTTCAAAAGTTTGAGGTGTCCATGATGACTACAAAGTTACTCTATCAGGCGATCCTTAAGATTTGAGGACAAATCTTCTCAAAGAAGGGGAGAATGATAAGGAAATAATTTGTCATGACTAGCTGAAGCATTAAATATTTATTTCCAAACTAAGTTTCCAAGCTCTGTGGAAGAATGACAACCTTTCAAGCTTCAAGGCCATCCAAAAGACTTTATGAGAATCTGAAAATTCAAATTCATCCACATATTTAATACTAAATGTATCAATTGTTTCAATGTATCTACATTTATGATGGTTCATGCACAAAATTAAATAGTTTTTGTTGAACATAGACAAATAGATGAAAAGTTATGACCCTTCCTAGGGACTTTTCAAATAGTTTAAATGGTGGTGTAAAAAATTAAGTCAAATTTTGAAAACTAAAAAAATTATTTTAAAAACGTGTTTTTGTTTTTAGAATTTGACTAAGAATTCAACTCTTAGCTTGTACTTAAGAAATATGCAGATCATTGTAAAAAATTGAGAGGAAATAAGCTTATTTTGAAAAACCAAAAACCAAAAAATGAAATGATTCTCAAATGGATTTTAGTTTTTGGTTTTTAATTTTTAAAAATTGTGTTTGTTTTCTCACAATTTCTTACTCATGGTTTTTCATATTTTCTATATAAACACATTTAAATATTAGCCAATTTTCAAAAGCAATAACAACTTTTTGAAAACTATTTGTTTTTCTTTGAAAGTTTAGTTTAGTTACCATAGTGTATTTATTATAACTCATAAGATATACTACCTATAAATGACCGACACCCTTAACATATTGGGAAAAAATCTCTCACTACTATTGCACGAGCTAGATAAAATTTTACTATGTGAAAAATTACTACAATCACACATAAATCTCTCTCCAACCCAAATTTCAAAAGCTATCTCTCAAAGCATTATGACACTCACACAACTAAGCTAGTATATCAACAGCTTGAAGTGCTTCAAATTGGGATGATTAGAAATTAAAGGCGTAGGCTCCTTTTATAGTGGTTGGAATTCATCACTTTTGTGAACTTTTCAGATGTGTGAAACAATTGCACTTCTAATATTTTGTCCAAACCCAACTATAATTAGTGCAGTAAAAAAATCTCTACCTCTCTTTTAAGAGATTATGGATTAAAATTTAAATCCCCACGACAACCTTACCAATGAACAACACACACTCCAAATACTATGCCTCCTTTGATAATAATTTCTTTTTTAGTTTTCTATTTTTTAAAATTTATGATTGTTTTCTCTCAATTTCTATCTTAAAAAACGCTTGAAATCCTAGGAAAATTCTAGAAAAACAAAAATTTTGAAAACTATTTGTTTTTTTTAGTTTTCAAAACTTTGCTTAGATTTGAAAATGTTAGTAGAAAGTGGATAGTAAAATATATAAATTTATGGGTGGAGTAGTGTTTGTAAGCTTAATTTTTCAAAAACAAAAATCCAAAGAAACAAAATAACCAAAGTTTTGTTTGAGAGTGTGTTACAAGTAAAATCACTTTTAGTAATGCATGAAACGTGTCACTAAAAGTCAAAATGTCACTAAAAGTATTAGCAATGCATAGAGGCGCGTCGTTGTAAACGTCGTAGTAGTCGCGTAGTAATAAGTTTCAGTGACATACTCATTGTGCACCGCCAAAAGTTAACATTCACTGACGGCCACACATTACTAAAAGTTTATTTTTAGCAACGATTAGTTCATTGCTATTTGTTTGATACAATGATGTTGCAAGCTTGTTTCTAAAAGTGTGTTTTTAGCAACATGTAAAGTTGTTGATAAATATTTATACGATTTCATTTTTAGTTTCCTATTATTTAGATTTATACTTGTTTCCTCCCAATTTTTCAATTATGAACTTCAATTTTTTTTAGAAAAAAATAATAGCTGAACTCTAGTCAAATTCTAAAAACAAAAACAAAATCTTGAAAACTATTGGCCTCGAATGGTATTTGGTTTTTTACTTTTTGATTTTGAAAATTAAACCTATAAACACTCATTTCACCTCTAAATTTCTTGTTTTGTTATCTACTTTAGACCAATGTTTTTTTAAAAAAAAAAAAACCAAACCAAATATTTGAAACTAAAAAACATGATTTTTAAAAACTTTTTTTTGTATTTGAAATTTGGCTAAAAATTCAACTCTTGTATTTAAGAATGGTGCAAATCATTATTATAAATTTAGAGAAAATAGACTTAATTTTTAAAAACAAAAAACAAAAAAACGAATGGTTATTAAACAAGGCCTACATTTTTTAGTTTACAAAACTTTAGCTTAGTTTTTGAAAATATTAGAAGAAAAGATAACCAAACATAAAAACTTAGAGGTGGAAGTAAATTTATAAGCTTAAATTTTCAAAAACCAAATAGTTATCAAATGGGACTTAACCTATTAAATTTCAATTCACAACTTCAAATATCAAAGTTTGACATTTAACTTAATCAATTAAGATATATATTTTCAACCAATCAAGAGGTTACTCTCTCTCAAACATTAACACATAAACTTTGCACCTTTGAAACATATTAATTGCATAACAAAATTTCAATGATAAAGAATAATGCACCCAATCAAAATTCTCAAATCAAAATGACATTAATTTTATTATCAAAAATGTCAAAAGAAGAAAAAAAACATCAAAATTAGTTAATTAAGGTTAAAACCTCCATAATTATATAGACCAACAATTGGGGAAATTACAACACACAATTATTGATAGACACAAATCCCCAAGTTAGATAGCTTACCATATTTCATTCCTTACTCAAAGGCACTTTATTATTAAATGTGAATTGATTTCACTTCTTCCTTTTCTCCTCATACTCAAGTAGTTCCTCAAGCACCTTATCATCAAGACATTCCAATTCAATCACTTGGCTTTGATCACCCTGCCCTTGGCGCCTAGGAGCTGCAGCAGAAGAAGAACTCCCACCAAGAGAAGGATATTCGTTAGGGAAATTCAGGATAGCCAAATGACCACGCATGAGATAGGCAGCTCGGTCATAGGCCCGAGCTGCCTCCTCCGCCGTGTTGAACGTTCCAAGCCAAACCCGAGCCCCATGTCGCGACGAGTCACGAATCTCCGCTGCAAATTTCCCCCAAGGACGCCGCCGCACGCCTCGGTATCGAACCTCACCACCTTGATCATTGTTGGACCTCCCTTCCTCGTCCATTTTGCATGGTCATGTATTAAATCATCATCCTCTTTTTATATGCATGAGTCCTTGGAAACTAAAAGCAGCCAAAAGGAAATCTAACATACGGCTTAAAAAATACACTTAAAAACCTTTGATGTTAACACGTGAGTTTTTCTTGTAGACTTAGAAGCTTCTGCAAGAAAAATAAATAAATAAAGATCATGGTCTGTCTCCAATGTATCTGGATTGGTCAAGGTGGTGGCTTTGAGAGGAAGAAAAAAAAAAAAAAACATCAATTTCAGCTTTAATTTGAGTTGGGTTATTTTATGGAATTTTTTAATTTGGTAATGCATTAAAGGCCAACGATTTGCTACTTCCTTCTTTCTTTCTTTTTCACTTAGATTCTGTGTTCATTCCTTTTCAATGGAAGTTTAGGATTCCTTTTATAAATTATAGAGGTAGGGGGACCAGAAACTTGGCATCTTAATTTGGTTAATTGAAGGGGTTTTTGTTTTGTTTTTTGTTTTTTGTTTTGTTTTATTTTTTATTTAGGAGTGAGATTCGGTTCTGTTTCTTTGTCTGTTTTTAATTTAAAAATATAAATTGTTTATTATAAAGTTGATTTGGGGGGTGAATTTACAAAAGACAAAATCGATTTAAAGTAAAGAAAATGGTGAGACATGAGACATTGACGGTGGGGAAAAATGGATTTAAGGTTTGAAAGAAAATTCAATCGTTTGAACAAAAGTCTAATTCATTATCATTATTCTTCAACACTATTTTCTAATTATTGTCTTTTTTTTCATTATTATTCTCTTTTCTCTGTTTCAGGGCCCCTTAATTTACCATTTAATGAAAACAAAAGGCTAAAATTACACCCAAAAAAAAACCTAAAAATATTTCAATTATTTTCAAAATTATGAAATTATGTTTGACTTGGTTATAAACGTTTCAAACTAATAGAGTGACTTAGAATTAATTATATTTTCTTTGGTAATGTTATTTTTTAAAATAAAGGAAAATTATTGTAAATGAAAAAGATATCATTGTTCAGTGATAAAAGTCTATTGCGGTTGTCACTAATAGACAGTAAATTTTTTTTTTATATTTATAAATAGTTTGATTTTTTTTTTCATTTTTAAAAATAACCTTTAAAGTGTCAATGTAATGCCTCGAGTGAATGAATTTTTTTTTTTTTTTCTTTTTTGATGTTTTAACTTTTTCAAACAGAAAAGTATTACACCGCCTAATAAGTCCAAAAATGTTTGAAGTTGAGTTTAAGAAAACTTTTCCTTTTCTTTTTCTTTTTTTTCTTTTGAAATTTTAATATAGTTTTTTGTACAAATATTTCTTTTTAAAAAAAAATAACATACATGAAACAACTATATATATTCTTATACAATTTTTTTTTCTCTCTCTACTATAATAAAATTTAGGGTAACTTGTAAAAACCATTTCTAAAATATGGTGGTAGTTACCATTACACTTTCAAATTTTCAATTATAAAAATTGAGCCCTCGAACTTATAAAAATGATAAAATTAGATCCTTAAACTTATAATAGTGGGAGAAATTGGACGTTTAAATGATAAAAATTGAACCCTCAAATTTTTTTATCATTTTGGAGTCAAATTTCTACAACTATTATACGTTTGAAGGTTTAATTTTAACACTTGTATAAGTTTGAGACTTAATTTTTACAATGAAAAGTTTGAGAGTTTAATTGCAAATACCAAAATACTTTAAGGGTGGTTTTGTCATTTGCCTTAAAATTTTAATGTCATATTTTTAAAATTAATTTGAAGACTAATAAGACATATTTTTATCAAAAGTCTTTTTTTTGTCATAATTAACATTGAAAATAGTTTTGAAAAAAAAAATTATATAACAATTTTATGTAACCATTATAAAAAGAAAGGACGGAATTAGGGAAAAAAAAAAGTTGTAAAGTAATAGGGGAGTAAGAGATTTTAGTTGTGGCTTTAACCAACGCAACACTAATTAACCAATGAAAGTGAAACACAAAGGAAAGCAAAAGAAATTAAAGAAATATAAAAGAGAGCTATTTTTTGTTGAAGTGGAATTTTCTAGAAGGCTCTGGATTTGAAAAGTCTTTTGATTCCCTTTCTAAATTGTAAAAAGCTCATGGAAGTTTCAGCTATGCTTTTGGTATAAGCTTTCTAACATCACAATGCAACTTGCTCTTGGTCTCTTCTTGATTCCCAATGCTTTGTTTTTCTTTTTCCTTTTTGTTTTGCCTTTTATTTTTCTAGTTTAATTCATTACAATTTGGACTTTGTTTCAATTTCATATCTTTGATTTTAAAAACTTTCATTATTTATGTAGGTTGAGGCAAACATATCAAGTAAGTACACACTAATTTAGTTGTATAGTCGATTTGTGAGCTGAAGTGCTCAAGATCTCACACCAATGTATGATGTGTCTAACACACTTCAATGCTTAAGTTAATTCTTAATTTATGTGAAAAGATGAGATGACTCGCCACCCAAACAACAGATGTTAAACTAAATGTTTTGGTTCGTTTTGTAACAACAAGATAATATCAGACAGAGAATTAATAAGTAATGCATAGGAATTGGTAACCCAGTTCGATGAAAACCACCTACGTCTGGAGGGCAGTATGCCCAAAAAAGATAATCCACTAATATTAAAGAGTCAAGCATTTGCAACGTAATACTTATCTGAAAAGTAACAACTTTTACAAAGATTCACGTAGAGCCTAACTCACAGATCACCTAGGCTCCTCCTAGATGTGAGACTATCTCTCAAAGATACCTAGGCTCTCCCTAAGTAGACTAATATTAGTGTTGAACACTTCAGCGTCCGACAGTGTATGAGACTCCCTCTCTAACAACGTAATCTTCCCTTCTAATAGTGAACTCTCTTCACTGGTGAAACTCAAGCTTACCCTAAGTTGGAGAAATCCTTCTCCCGTAATGAAGTCTTAGGCTTCCCCTAAGATCAAGAAACCCTTCTCGTGAGTAACATCTTAGGCTTCCCCTAAGACCAAGATCATATTCTTGCCCTTGATATCTTCAATAACAGTTTTTGCATAGTAGATTGTGATGAGAAATAACAAAACAAACAATGTTGCACAGTCTGACCACCACAAAACTTTTAACACACTCAAAACAAATGAAAGCGGCAATCCTAAGAGAAATACGACTTTCCTTTTTAAATGAACGGTAAGAAAAGGAAATATCACCGCATCCAGAATCGACATCGCTTAAACAAGGAAAAAATTTAAGCAAATAAATTCGCATAAATTTTTCAGATAAGCAAAAAATAAATTGCAGGAAAAACATCTTTTGTGACATCTACTATAACATCTTGTGTGACATACACCAACCAGCACAAGCCGCCTTAAACAAATATAAAGCCAAGATACCGAACTCTAACAAAATCCCTCTATGGCTGATATTTTTTAAGGCAAAAGAAAAAAAACAAGACATCCATCGGTACCAAAATAAGATGTCAAAGAATGTAATAGAAAAGAGTCTAAACAACAACAGTAACAACTGTCACAAGGATAAACAGGAACAGTATAAGCAGAAACCATTACAACCATCCCCAGAAAACCACACCACCAACCAAACACCAAACACATGCAAATTTTCTTTTTCTCCCCATTTCTGACTAAAAAAAAAAAAAAAAAAATTAGTCTAGTCCATGAGATGTAGATGCCCCATTAATGTGGACAAGGACACTCTCATCAACTACAAAGCGTCATCAACCTTAAACTTTCGCTCTTGAAGCCTTTGCAGCAGAGTAGCAATATATTTGGATTCATTAGATAACAAATGCAAAATTCGACTGCCAAAAGCAGATTCAACCATGACCTAGCTGAGATCATCAAGACAAGAAGTTGGGGCTTGAGCAGGCAACACATGATGACTGTCCAACAATTTCGAGTTAATAGACAGGAGAGCTAGAGGAGGACCAACATGTTCATTGCCATCGAGCAAGTCTGGTTTTTGGGTAAGCAAAATTCCACAAATCAATTGGAGATAACATATGGGCAATCTGAGAGCTTGTGAGCCAATATAGCACTTGGTTTGATTAATAATAAATGTCCCGTAATTAAACTGAGCATCTGTCCCAATTTGAAAGAGCAGGGTGGCAAGGGATATTGACAGACCAGACTTGTGTTAAGAATAACACCAATTGAAAATTCCAATCTTATGAAGAATGACATACTTTACACTCAACACAACAGTGGGCAATTGACCCTTCCTAGGCCATAGAGACCTTGCACCCCTAATCAACTCAAACACAAAATCCTTCATATAGGAGGACGTTGTTCTGTCACATTTGCAGGCACACTCCTATTCAGAAATTTATTGATAATAGCAGCAGAAGAAACAAACGAATGACATCTCACATGAACCTTTTGAAAATCGGGACAGTAGGATTGTCAAACTCTTGAGAAAGATTGACAACGAATTCAAGCACAAGCTGAGGATAAAAAGGTCCCAACCTTAAACTCTTTTTGAAAGTTTAAGATTATTTTCAAAACTTTTGAAAGTTTAGGGGTATTTTTGACACAAAGTACAAAGTTCAAGGACATTTTTTATAATTTAGCCAATTTATTATGAGATTTCATAAAATTTAAATTTTCAAAGAGTTTATGTCTTTTTTTTAGCATGGACTATTATTTCAGAAAAAATTAACATGTTCTCTAATTAATTTTTAATTGTAAATATTTTATGATTTGTTTGAAATTTATAAGTGGTTTATTTTTCATTGGGAACTTTTTTTTTTATTTTGGATATCATGAAATATTTTTGGAAAAAATATATTCCTTGTAATAAGGTTATGAAGCTTCTGAAAAGTTATTCTAGAAAAAGTATGATTTTTAGAGTGTCGAAGAATGAAGAGTTTTAAGTTGGAAATAGTTTTCAAACCACTAGATTATATATCCATGGTGGTTTTTCAATACACTTACGTGAACATGTTTATATAGTGTGTATGTATGATAGAGAGAGGTCTTTGGGACCCAACTTCAGCACACACATGGCTTTGAGTCAATTGTTAGGGTGCTTTGCCCTTTGAAGGTCGCTCTGGGTGCACATATGATAGAGAATTGTAAATAGGTATTCTAGTAATCTTTCAACCATTACAGAGAATAGCAAACACAACCAATAAGTTTATGATTATGATTCAACTCATTCCCATTACACGTTAGAAAACACCATTGAATGTAATCTGATTACCATTCCAGCTCATTCTCCTTACAAGGCAATCCAATTACAAATGTCATCTGAATCTCAAGTGAGTAGGTAAATGCACCTTGAGTATTTAGTGAAAATTTGAGGTTAAAGTGTAAATCTTGAAACCTAGGGACCAAATTGAAATAAAACTCAAATTTGAAGGAAATCTAAAAACTAAATTGAAATCAAACTCAAAATTTAAGGACTAAAATTGTAACATTCTTCTTTATTTTATTTTATTTTGACTTCACCAAATTTCAAACATTTTTAGTGGAGAGAAACTATACTGTACATTGATTATTTTTGTATAATTTATGCCAGAGTTAGTGATCATAAGAATGTGTATTAAAAACGTGCTTCTAGGTTTTTTTTTTTTTTTAAATAATGTGTGTTCGTTTAAAAATCTTTTTAAAACACACTCATTCATAAAATTTGGTTTTAAGTTAAAATTTTCAAACACTAATTTTCTTCCTATTATTGTTATTTTTTTTATATATATAAAATCTCAATTGTCAACAATTATTGTGAAACTAATAGTAAATGTAAACTAAGAATAAATGGTGTTTAGTATAAAAATTATGTGAAGGATATGAATAGAATCTCTAACCTTAAAAAGAGCCGTTGATATCTTAACCGTTAAACTATGCTCATGGTGACTATCATTATATTGTAACTATTTTATAAATTTTTAAAATATATTTTTTAATCTTATATATATATACCGTAATGTTTTCATCATACAAAATAAATTCAATTAATTACGCCACGCTAATTAAAGAATACTTTAATAGTTTAAAATGTTGGTAGTGTTGTTTATTTAAACTATTAATAATAATAAATAGTTTCTAACTCCAATATAACTCAACTAATTTTAACTCGACTTTTTGTAATTATATATTCTCAAATATTAACATTTGAATCACCCTATGTGAACCCAAGAAGGCGAACTAAGGGAAAAAGGATCCACAAAATAGAAGAATGTAAATGGGCTTGGGCTGTGTTGACTAAGGCCGGCCCATTCTGACATTGTCGGCGAGTTTTTATGAATAAAAAAATAGAAATGTTTGAATATTTGTCGTGGTAGTGGTAGTCAAATGGGAATGGGATGACTTTGACCAGTGACTCTAAAATGAAGTTCTCGTGGTAACACGTGACTACAGCACTGGTTCACGTGCTGGTGCGGTAGAATTTAAAAAAAAAAAAAAGTGAAAAAGAAAAAAAAAAAAGGTTGGGTTCTGGCTGTTCAAACTAGACTTAGTCAGCCCATTGAATATTATGTCCACAATGCAACCTTTGACTCTTTTCATCTTTCATACATAGAAAAAAAGGACGAAAAGAAAATTAATTATAATAAAAAAAGTAACCTATTAAATGTGATAAAGTAATGTCGGATTCATCAATCTTTGGCTATAAGTAAATTTGTATGATTTCACTTTTTAGTACAATAAAGGTGAAAGTGAGAGATCATTGTTTCAATTTAGAAAAAGTAAATGGTATATTATCTCTAAAATTAGGTTAGAATCAGTTAATATATAAGATAAATAATTAACCTGTACATAATGCAATGAGTTTAAGTGTATACTATTGAGTTTAAGTGTATACTATTGAATATCGATTAAAAATCAGATTAAATATTTGAATTTTCAATCTCACATGTTGTTGAATTAAAAATTAATTCTAAGTAGGTAGTCACAAGGTCTACGATAAAAGTCAACATGTTGTGTATTAAGAAAACTTTGTTATATATATATATATGATGAATGCTTTCTTAAAAAAAAACAAAAAAAAAAAAGATTTAAATCTCAGTTTTGTCATTATAAAAAGAAAAATTTTCACATATAAAAAAATTGTCAAACTATTTATAAAAATAGCAAAAAAGACATTGATAAACTTCTATCGGTGATTGATTTCTATCATTTCTATTACTAATAGGCTTTAATAGACTTCTATCAGCGTCTATCACAACTATTTAAAAATTTTGATATTTTGTGTAAATAGTTTTTCTTATTTTTCTATTTAAAAAATTCGCTTAATTTTTTTTTTTAAAATTTGGTTAAGAGTTACATGTTTATTTAGGAAAGATGATAATAAAAAAACAACCACAACAAAAATAAAAAATGACCCTCCAAAAAATTAATATAAATAAAGAAATAAAAAGAAACACACTTAAAAAAAGATATTAGGATTCTACATTTGCTGGAATGACATTATTGGACGAGTAGAAGATTAGTAGATAATATAATAATTTTGAATAAATCACTATAAATTAGATTTATAGTAGATAATATAAATCACTATAAATTAGATTTATATATGAGTAGATAATATAATAATTTTGGAAGGAGGTAAAGGTCTTCTTTTTTTTTTTTTTTTTTTTTTGGAAACAGAATAAAGGTCGAAATCTAGGTCTATGTAAGTGAGGTGAAAAAATAATAATAATAATAAAAATAAAAAAAATAAAAAAAAAAGTGAAATGTTGAATATGTGAAAGTTTGAAAGAAAAAATTTAAAAGGATTTTTCCATCTTCTTCTGACAAACTCACTTCCCAAGTAAACTGCCCTTCAATAGCTGCTGCCACCTCCCCATGTGCTTTGTCTCACATTTTTCTATTTTCAAAATCACTTTTTCTCCTTTCCATTTACATACAACTTAAGTCAACCATTAATTATACAATTAAGGTTACTAATATTTTTCATCCTATAATATAATAATTTATTCATTTCAACTTCACTTTTATTAGTTTATCAACATTATTCTATTTTATTGAGTCCTCAATTTTATGGAATAATTTCATTCCTATATCTCAAATCTGATAATATAATTGGATTTCTTATACGTATCGATTGATGAATTTATTAGAAGACAAATATTTTTATAAATTATAAAAACTAAATTGTTGCATAGTAAAATTTGACAATTTTAATAAAAAAAATTTGATATAAAAATTAAATGGTTACAAATTATAAAATACAGAAAATAAATTGTAATAAATTTAAAAGTACGTGGATTGTTAAAATATATATATAAAGACTAAATTGCTACTTTGATGAAAGTTTAAAAGGAACCAGTGTATTTGAAAACATTTTTTTTTTGTTGTTAAAATGCATTTAATTAATACAATTTATTTTCATTATCTAATAAATTAGCACATTTTTTTATTTTTTAAAATAAATTTGTACATCTAAAACTAAGGAAAATTTTAAAAAATAGAAAAATAAGGAAAACTATTTACACAAAATAGTAAAATTTTTAGATAGTTGTGATAGACGCTGATAGAAGTCGATCAATACCTATCAGTGTTCTTTTTACTATTTTCTGTAAATAGTTTAACATTTTTTCTATCTGTGAAAATTTCTCTAAAATTAATTTACTTTAGGTTTAAGAAAAAAATTAATTTTAAACTAAAATGTCGATATCATTACAATGATTTAAATGTCAATATCATTAATTAAATATCTTCATAAATAGTCTCTACGGTAAGGAGTTATGAGAGTTTTATCAAATCATATGAACTAAATTCTAATTATAAACTATTGAGACTAAATTCTAACTTTTTTTTTTTTTTAATCATAGAAACTAAATATTGTTTTTTTTTTTTAAAACAAACATATACATTAAAAGAAGAATGTTGTTGCAAGCACAAATGAATTTGATTTTGTCCAAAATAATGGGCATGGAGAGAAGGTTGGAAATTGTTTTAGAATTAACAAATGGTTTTAGGGCAGACAAGATAGGATAATGTAAAAAGATTTTTTTAAAAAAAAAAAAAAAAAAAAAGACATAAGTGACAGCAAGAAGAATCTTGTAATACAATTATAAGAGCAGCTTGGAGTGGATGTTGTAGTAGTTCCAACTACAGAATATTGCCCCTAACTTTGCAACACACACCTATAATTCTTGGCTTCAACCCCAATTATGTTAAATAACATACCTACTTTCAAACTTTTCTTTTTTAAAAAAAAAAAAAAAAAAAAAAAAAAATTTAAAAGTACATTTCTATTATTTGGATTTTTTTTTTTTTTTTTTGAGTAAATGAGTTAAAATGTATATTTAGGTAAGATGGTTTAGAAGAACATTAATTTCCATAACTATATTTGACAATCTCTCTTCATGTAATTTATGTTGCTATATAAAATATTTTCAAAATGTTTTAATCTGATGGGTTTTTTTTTTTTTAAAAAATCGTGATTCTTTTTAATACAAAAAGTTAGGATTCTAGATATGTTAAATCCCCGATTGACCTAAAAGTTTTCTTAACACTTCTCCTTACTTGCGGGCTTGAAATATGAAGAAGAGCTAAGCAAGTAGAAATAAATATTAATTGGGGAGGAAACGACAACGCAGGGGCTTGAACCCAAGACATCCTGAAGTAACCTGCTCTGATACCATGTTAAATCGCCAATTAATTTAAAAGCAAATTTAATATCATATCTTAACAAGATACAAGCTTTAATTATTTATTTTTTTAAAAAAAAAAGCCATAAAAAGGTTTAGTATCTATATGAAATAAAATTGAAAATTGAAAAATATTAGATACATTTGAAGTCGAAAAATCTATTAGATACGAAATTAAAATTTATAAATTTATACACACCATAGACTTTACCTAGGTAAGGGGTCAATAATTTGGCAGCTAGTTGGATGGAATTTAAATCTAACTACTACAATGAAATTAATGTTAAAGAATTGGTGCAAATGTATAAATATTATTAATTCTCACTACTTTGCCTTTAAAATGATGATGCTGATGAAAACTTTCAGGTCTCCATTTTAAAAAAATGTCGATGAATATTTATGAAAAGAATTATAAAATAAAAAAAATAAAAAATATTTAAATTAATAAATAAATATTTTTACATTTTAAGCAAATTAAGATATTTATTATTTATATTATAATTTTTGTTACTTATTCTTTTATATTTTATCAATTCTCCTTACGATATAATGAAAATATTAGTTCACCCCTCGTATCAATGTCAAATTTAGAAAAATATGAAAAACATTGATAAAAATGTCGACAACATTGAAGTAAATTGGATACCATGCTAACAAAAATTGTAAACGAAAGTTAAGAAGTGAGAGTTGAGAGTAGGGGTGTTCATGGGTTGAGTTGGGTTGAAGCACTTTTTAGAACGAACCCAATTTGTTCGGGTTGTAAGTTTTTTCAACCTCAATAACTCTTATGAAAAAATGAACCCAACTCGACCCAACCATGAAACATTTGGATTGAGTTGATTCGAGTTACTCAAGTCATTTATTTATTTTTAAAAAGTAAAATGTTAATACATAAAAATTATATTTAATTATTTTCATATATTGAATTTAGAATAATAACTCAATTTCAATTTATATTATGAAAATTTCCTTTCCAATGTGTTAAAAAATTATTTTTAGGAGTTGTTAGAGAACAAATTATCCAAAAAATAATGAAATTAAATAAAATAAAAAAATATATGTATATATAATTATATAAAAGAACATACTTTTTAAAATTAATAATAAATTCAGGTTGATTTGTGTTATTTTATGTAAACCCATGAACCAACCCAACCCAACCTAAACCGTAAAGATTGGGGTTGATCGAATTGTTTAACTCATCGAATATATATATATATATATATATATATATATATATATATATATATATATATTTTGAATACTTGTAGTTGCAAGAGTCAAGAAAGAAAGATATTGGAGAATATAATTTATTAGTAAATTGAAAGTAAAAATTGGTGTGGGGAATTCCAAAAGGATTGAAGTGAAAGAAAGAAAAGGAAGAAAAAAACAGAGGTTTTGAAGTGAAAGAAAAGGAATGGAAGAAACTATTTGTTTTATGGGCAACAAAAAAGGGATCAAAATTTTTGACTCAAAGTTCCAAAGACTACATGTTTTTGTTGTATTTGTACACTCAATTTTTCCACAATTTGAGAAACAATTCAATTGTGCTTTTTTGATGTGGGACTCAAAATGGTAATATCAAACAAACAAAGAGTGAAATAAATAAATTACACCCATTTTTAATTGCCTTCTTTTTCTCAACTTTCCCCTTTTGTGTATTTGTAAAGCAAAATCATATCATCATTCTTTTCATCTCTTTTCAAATCATTTGATATGACTTAGATCATAATTACTTTATTTTTAGTTTTCCAAAATTAAATTTATAAATATTGTCTTTATTCATGATTCTTTTATATTTTGTTATAGGTTTTATACTCATATTCTAAAAAATCAAAATTAAAAAAAAAATAAAAAAAAATGTATATTTTAAAATTCTGATCTTAATTTTAAAATTTAGCTAGGAGTTATTTTTTTAAAAAAAAAAATGTAAAAATGATTATTGAAAAATTGAAAGAAAATAAATATAAATTTTAAAAATTAAAACCTAAAATTTACCAAATCTAAATTTAAATTTGAATTTGGACCCATATCACCAATTTTCTCCCACAAACATGACCCTAATTTTGGAATTTTGTTGTTTTCTACAACATCCTTTTGAAGCTAATTTGGGGTTGCTTTTGCTTTCCCTTTCGAATTAGTGGGAAATCTTTGGTTGGAAATCTTTGTTTTCTCTCACTTTTTTTCTCCTTTTTCTAATTGGGATTTGAGAAAGGAAAGTGACCTTTTGGGGCTTTTTTTTTTTTTTTTTTTTTTTTTTTTTTTTTTTTTTTTTTTTTTTTGTGAAACATAAATCGAGAATTTAATTATAAAAGAGTTATTTTTAAATCTAGAAAAATATTAAACTATTCACAAATATAGAAAAATTTTACTGCCTATTAGCGATAGACCACGACAAAATTTTATTACAGTCAACGATAGATAGTAAAATTTTTCTATATTTATAAATAGTTTAATATTTTTTCTGTTTATAGTAGTTTCCCTAAATTCATTCTCTATTTTCTTGTTTAATAACTAGAGTAATTATTTTAAATAGTAAAATTGTTGAAAATATTTTTAAATATAATAAAAATATCTATATATTTTTTTTAAGTGATAGAGATATATTACTATCTATTTTTGTCATTTTTCTATATTTATAAATAAGTTAATTCATTTTGCTATATACGTAAACAACTCTAATAACTATTTTATTTTTTAAAATTAAGCTTATTAATACTATTTTATCTATGAGCTTTTTGTCTTTGTTATCTAATTTTTAAGTGTTTTTTTTATTAAAAAAAGTTTTAAAAGTTTTATTTTTATTTTTTGAATTTAGTTCAAAAACACAAATAATTAAATGGTTAATATGCATTTAATTATCACCAAATATTTTGAGGATTTTGGTTAAACACTTTAAAGTCTTTTTTGTTTTTCGTCTTTTTAATATAATCCATCTATCTCAAGAAAAACATTTTAAAAATCAATCCAAGTTTTTGAACTACTTTTTATTTATTATGGTATTTTAAAAAACTTGTTTTTAATCATCTAGAAAACACTCAATAAACTATACTAAACCCACTTTAAAGACATTTATAAAAAAAATTAATTTCATTTAAAAATAATATTTCCAAAGTTATAGTGCACTGAAAATAATATTTTTCTTTAGAAAAAAAAATCAAAATCAAGAAATTCCCTACATAAACTTAATCAATAAATATAACAATATTCGACCAACGAATTGAAAAAAAGGTAGTTCTCTTAGAATATTCTCGTCCAAAAATTTTGCTCATAGTTTAGTTTTTTAGAATTAAGAGAAACTATTTGAGAAAAAAAATTGATTTGAATTATTTGATGTGTTGTTAACAAAGGAAGAATATATTTCTGAAACGGACAAAATATATATATATATATATATATATTTCTCTCATTTTTTATTTTCTATCCCAAATGTTGGTTTGATACCTAAACATAATAATGATTATATTTGATTCTTTTCCTTCATTGTTTTTTTAACTACTTTCCGCCAATTTTGATTCTTGCATTTTGGACTTTTAAGAATGGAAAATTAATGTGTGTTTAAAATGAGTGTATATAAATTTTCTATATATAATTTTCATTACAAATTCGACTAAATTCAAAAATATTATCAAAATCTAACTCAAGTTTTCAAATGTATAATTTTTAACTTTTTTATTTTTTAAAATTTGATTAAAATTTCACTTGTATTTTGAAGAGGGGTCGAAATTGTGGTGGTGAAATTGTAAGAAACCATAATAATTTTCAACACATAAAATAAAAAATAAAATTTTGTAATTAAGTGGAGTTTAAATTATTTTGAAATTTCATTTTTTTAAGAATGAATTTGAAAAATTAATATAAATAGAAAAAATATCAAACTATTTATAAATATAAAAAATTTCACTATCTATCGCGGTTTATCGCTACTTCTATCGCGGTCTATCGTTCCAGCAATAAAAATTTATAACCATGTATCGTTGATAGACAACAAAAGTTTTATATATTTGTAAATAGTTTGACTCATTTTTCTATATTTGAAAACAATCTAATAAATTTCACCTGTTCTTTTTTAACTTTCAACTCTTAATTAAATGATTTAATAACCTCTTTTCTTGCTAAAATATACTATATGTCAGTTTATTCTCTTTGACAAAAAGAAAAAAAAATGCTAATTGCAAATTTGTAATATATAAATATAATTTGAGTTGATTTCATCTTGAACTTTCAAATATATCTAATATTTCTGTAAGCTTATTGTGTCTAACAGACCTATAAACTATAAACTATTAGTTTTATATTTAATAAGTTGTTAAAAATTTTAAAACTTTTTTGGTCTTCCTCTAAAACAACCCTACTATTTTGCTTTAAGTACTACGAGATATAAAATTTGATATATTGACACGTTATTATTAATGAATCCTCATTATAAAATATCGTATCTCAATCGAGAAAATAAAGAGGAAAAAAAAATGATCACATTTTAGTTAGGAAACCAAAAACATAGTCTAATCATATATCGATAAATCATAACTAAAGGAGGGAAAAAAAAATCTGTAAATTAATGTTCATCGTGCAACCCACATATTAATCTAAGTTTCGATTACGTAATCAAAGTACACAACTTTCAAGACAAACACAAAATTTTATAAGCTCCCAAAAATTAAAAATTAAAAATTAAAAAGTCTTCCAATTTTCTGTCTTCGTCTTCTCCAAGTTTCCCCTTTTTTCAAACCGAGTCCCTTCCACTCTGTAACTCCAAATTTTCCTCTCAAAGTTCTCCCATTAATGGCCCAAACCCTTATCTCTCCCTCGACCAGTCCGATTCATTCCTCCAACTCCGTTTCAAGTTTTCCAATCATCGCCGTCGCCGTCATCGGAATCTGCGCCACCGCGTTTTTACTTGTCAGCTATTACATCTTCGTCATAAAATGCTGTCTCAACTGGCAACGAATAGAAATCCTCCGTCGGTTTTCTCTCTCCCGACGCCGTGAAGAGACTTTAATACTCCGGCAACCAGCGGAGCCACGTGGGTTAGACCCATCAACGATCCAATCAATCCCATTGATTAATTACAAAAAACCCACTAACGAAACTACCGGCGGCGGTGAATGCGCCGTTTGTCTGACGGAGTTTCAAACGGAGGAGCAATTGAGAAAAATTCCGATTTGTAGCCATCTCTTTCATATTGATTGCATCGACATTTGGCTTCAGAATAACTCCAATTGCCCACTTTGCAGAACCTCAATCTCCGCTCAAAATTGGTTGATTCCAACCGATCAAGCCCCTTCCCCTCGAGATTTGGCCCTCAATACCCGCAGCCCCATTTCCGCCGCCGATGAGAATTTCGTTGTGATTGAACTGGGTCGGAATCTAGATCGCCGCCGTCCTCCGGCGTTGGGGTCCGGCGAGGCGGCGGAATCGGGGAGGAAGTTTAAGAAGGTTACGAGTATGGGCGATGAGTGTATTGACATGAGGGAGAAGGATGAAGAGTTTATAGTGCAGCCGATTAGAAGGTCGTTTTCCATGGATTCATCCGGGGACCGGCAGCTGTATATGGCGGTGCAAGCGGCAGTGCGGCAGAAGGGTGGCGGTGAGAATGGGATTGAGGTTGAGGGTTGCAGTAGCAGAGTACGAAGATCTTTCTTTTCTTTTGGGAGTGGCAGAGGATCTAGAAATGCAGTTTTGCCCATTCAGTTTCAACCTTAAAATCCTCTGTTTTTTTTTTTTTTTTGGTTGATTTTTCATCATTTTAATTTGTAATTTGGTAATGTAGGTTATAGCATATTGTTGATATTTGTTTGATTTTTGGTGGAAAATTTTACCTTTTGATTCTGATTTGTTGGGGTTTTGAGTGAAAATTTTCCTTTTCTTGTTTTGTTATCACTAGAAACGTATTCACATTAACGTAAAGAATAATTATCATTTCAAGTGTTTGACCCACCAACTTGAGTTAGATGAGTTAAAAAATGACCAGCTAACTTTACAACTCCTTTAATAATTAAATTCTCTCAATTTTAACAATAATCAATAAATTTTCATTATGTTGTAAAACAAAGTCCATGAAACATATCAAATATGTAACAGTTTGGGCCAAAGATATCACCCTAGGCCTAGAGAAGAGGATTAGTTTATGTCAAAACCCAATTTAATGTGTCTCTAGCCTAGCAAAATAGCTAATGGGGCATGTCCATGCCCTTAGCCAAACGTGAAACCGGGCACATCCCTTAGCCCGATGAAATTGTATGATTATTCTAAAGCAACTTCAAAACCCTATTAAAACAACTTAGGTCAATCACTTCTATAAATACATCAATATAACTCCATATAAGATAATTAGAATTATACTCTCAAACTTTCTAACTTCCACATTCTTCACTTTTTGAATTAAGCATCGAAGTGCGTGTAACAAACATCACACCAATGTGCAAGTTTCATCTTTTGCAAACTACGATCTACTCTCCTTTAAATAAATTTACTTTCAGCATCAACAATAAGAATTTTAGTTCAAAAAGTGTAAAATGTTTATTGATTATATATATATATCTTTTGAAGTTTTTGTTTTTATAACTCTTTTTATAAATATCAATCGAAGTCAACATTTTATCAATATTTTATTTTATATTTTTGTCTAAATGACACCTCAATACATTTTTATGTGACAAATAACATTTGACGCATCCAAGAGACATGACCACCCGTCTATAAGTAAAACATCATGAAAATATAAAAAAAAATAGAAAAAAAAGAAATATCAGAAGAAACATGTGTCAATATACTAAAATAAACATCTAAAATTTTAGTTGACTAAATGAAATAAACATAAAAGTTTAAGAGCCAAAATGATATTTAAAAAAAAAAAAAAAAATGAAACTTAGACATTCACAATGTGTAATAACTATCAATTACCATACACACTAAAATACATGTTTGTTTATCAATATTTACTCCAATTAATACTTGTTATTTATAATTCTCCCAACAGTATTCACAATGTGCAACTATCCATTTCATAGTCGCTAGATATTAAAATTAATAATTTCCTCATACATTTGTGGAATTTCTAAAGGGCAATCTACAATATAGCAACTACATCGAATAATTTTTGAGAAGAGATTACAATGAAAGCATCTTGGTTACACATTTAAGTAAAATAATATAATTAAAATTAGAGTATATGTCTTTTCTTTAGGGAGATAATATATAATATTAATAATTAAACGCATTAAGGTTGATGTTGTAAAATATGCTTAATTATTGGCAGCCGATTAGGGACCAATTTGCAAATCAGATTGTTTGAAAGTTTGATGCACCGAATCAGATTCCAATGGTGACTTATTTTGAAGCTTCTGTTCATCTTGTTTGCCCCATAACAGCAAATACAGCCCTATGATGACGATACCTCCACCAACAATGCTACACAAATACAACATATTACAATTTTAAAATATCTAATAAGTTTTCTTTTAACTTTTAATTCCGTGTATAATAAATTATTAAACTTTTAATTTTGTTTCATTAGCTAGAAACAAAAATTGAAAATATCTAGAATTAACACTAGGCGTAAAAATTTCAAAAACTAAAAACAAAATCTTACCAAATGATGTCTCAAAAATAGTTTTAAAAAACTTAATTATTTTATATATTTTAAAATTTGACTAGAAATTCAAGTATTTTTTTAAGATAGGTGATATCATATAATATAGATATAGAAAGTAAACAAGCATAAATTAAAAAATTAAAAAAATTATATTTGGTAACAATTTGGTTCTTGGTTTTTAGTTTCGAAAAATTAAGCCTAAAACGCCCAACTGTTTTCTAAATTTCTTACTTTGTCATCTACTTTTACTAATGTTTTCAAAACTTAAGACAATTTTTTAAAACTTGTTTTCGTTTTGAAATTCAGCTAAGAATCTAACTATTTTATTTAGAGCTCTTTTCAAATATAGAAAAATGAGTCAAACTATTTACCAATATAGAAAAATTTTACAGTCTATCACTGATAGATCACGATAGAATTCTATCGCTTTCTATCGCTCCGGCAATAGAATTTATTTGCTTGAACGATAGAAAGCGATAGAATTCTATCACAGTCTATCACTGATAGACAGTAAAATTTTTCTATATTTGTAAATAGTTTGATATTTTTTCTGTTTATAATAATTTCCCTTTTATTTAAGAAAGATGAAAATTAACATAGAAAATTGAGAGGAAATAAATTTAATTTTTAAAAATAAAAAATAAAAATCCAAATGGTTACCAAACATAGTCTAAGTGCCTGTTTGATAACCATTTAAATTTTAGTTTTTAAAAATTAAGCCTATAAATACTCATTCCACCTCTAAATGTTTTTTTTCTACTTTTTACCAATGTTTTAAAAAAAAAAAAAAACCATAATTTGAAAACTAAAAAAAATAATTTTTAAAAACTTGTTTTTGTTTTTGGACTTAAGCTAAGAATGTAGCTCTTATACTTAAGTAAGATGCAAATCATTGTAAGAAATTGAGAAAAAATAAGCTTAATTTTCAAAAACCAAAAACCAAAAATAAAAAACAAAGGTCTTGTTTTGTAAACATTTTGTTTTTTGTTTTTGTTTTTGAAAATTAAGTCTACAGACACTACTTCCACTTTCAAATTTATTCCTTTGTTATCCACTTTTTACCAATGGTTTAAAAAACCAAGCCAAAATTTAAAAACTAAAAAAAGTAGCTTTTAAAAACTTTTTGTTTTTGAAATTTGGCAAATAATTCAACTATTGTATTTAAAGAAAGATGCAAATCCATGTAAGAAATAGGGAGGAAATAAACTTAATTTTCAAAAACAAAAATAAAAAACAAAATGGTTATCAAATCAGGTGGAAATGATTACCAAATGGGGTCTAAATTGTTATCAACCGGCTGAACATTTTTTTTTTTTTTTTTTGGTTGTAATTGTAGTTAGAAGTTGTTTACCTGCCCAAGTAAAGCTTTTGTCCAAAAACAAAGTAAGCTAAAAGCGCAACCAAAATGGCACAAAGTGGATTGTACATTGTCACAAAAACTGGCCCTTTTTCTTCTGTGCACCACAATTGTATATATATTATCAAACCTGAGCACACAATTCCCTGCAAACAAGTATTTTCATCTTCAAATTTTAAAACATAATTAATTAACGGATTTTAATTACTTTTAATTAATAACGTCCATTAAACCCTAATTAATTATCAAGATTACGTTTCTTTCTTTCATCATTTGGTCAGTTTAATTTCCTTACAGCATAGATAATGGCCCAGAGATCAATGTTGAATCCAACACTCCAAACTCCTGCCTTGTGTTGTGTCAACACTGTGTACACACCTGCTTGTGCTGCTCCTATCAGGTTCATCCACGTCGTTAACGATAGCTGTGCCGGGTATCGTTTTAACGTAAATGCCTGCATTTTCCATTCTTGAGAATATATTGAAAAGATTAAACTTAATCGTAACATATCCACTTAAAATGGTTTGTAGGATGAATAAGAAAATTAGAATTTATAGAAAATTGTACTTTTGATCCTTGAGGTTTAAGCAAAGCATATTTATTTCGTCCTTACATCTTAAAATCGTATAATCTTAGTTCAAGTTTAGGAAATCATTGAATTTAAACGTCTACATTAAATAGCTAGTGGAGATGATGATGTGACAATACTTTTATAATAAATAATGGTGATGTGTCATTTTTGTTAAAGAAAAAATATTCCTTCTTCTACACTCCCTCCTTCAAAACACGTCTATCGTTGTCGTTGTCATTGCCACATCTTCTGTCGTAATCATCATTTCGATCCTCCCATCTCTTGTCATTCCAAATCCGAGTGAGGAACGATAATTCCTCGTTCTAGATTTGGACGAGGCTTTTGACGATGGGACAATGACAAATGGGCGGGTGAGATTATTGAAGGAGGAATGGAAGGAAGGAAGAGCCGAAGAGTGAAAAAGAAGAGTGAAAAAGAGAAATAATTCATCTTTCTTTTTTTTAAAAAAAAACAAAAATAACACAACATCCTCGTTAACTATTTAATGAAAGCGGAAATTTAGGGACTCAATTGAATGATTTCTTAAACCCGATGAATTAATAAGATGGAATAAGACTTTGAAATTGAATGATGAAATTAACTTATAGTCCAAACCTCAAGGACTAAAAGCCTAAAGAATTTACATATAGTTACATGTTGAGACTCTTTGTGAGTAATTAAACCAAAAAAAATGAAAGAAATTTGTTAGAATATATTAAATAGATCAAACTTAATCCTAATGTGTAAAGGAAGCAGTGATTTTAGTTTCAAAATTAGGATTAGGGACCTGCATAATGTAGGAAATGGCCCAAGAAAGGCAGCTTGAAACAGTAAGAAGTGAACCCTTAAGCCAATCTTCATGGAGATTAGTAGCTTTGTGTTGAATATGGATGAAATGATGCCAAATATTTCTAATTATAGGTCCTTTATAGAAAGTCATTAACATCACACCACCCAATGAAACCAATGTCCCCAAAACTTTTGCTATTCCTTTTGGATTTTCAAGCTCAACAACCTCCATTCTGTTCATATGAAAACGAGCTAGTGTTAGAGCAGACCTCATTTGAAGTTTTTGTTTCTTATTTTTCACTCATTTCAATCAAACATGTGTTAACCTTTAAGTTTTTAAAAATTGAAATAATCAAACCTGAGCACAACTGCAATTATAAACGTCAAGCCAGCTATAGTGTTGACCATTGATGAGATAAAGGTGGGAGATGTGTATCTCAAACTTGCAAAGTACATATTGAGACTCAAACTCACCCTGCATTATTTTATTATCATTTTGATCTCTAAACTTTATAGATTGAAATGAATTAAATGTGTGACATTAATCAAAACATACCCCATAAGAGAAAGAACAAAAATCTCCAAGAATAGTGCCACGGTGATCCTTGGTCTTGATTTCCTACATAAATTAAACCAACGTATGTATCAAAGAAATTTTCATGCAATTAAAATTTTACTTGTTAAATTTTAATATATAATTCTCAAATTTTCATATGTTAACAACGACATCTTTCAACATAACTATACCTTTCAATATAAGAGGGTAATTGTCCTTTTATATATATCTCTGTTTAAAGGGGAAAAAAAAAAGACAAAACAAATAGAGCCTGAAACTTTTGAGATGATAATAACGATACCTTTCGAGAAAATAAGCAAAGGGAAACAAGGCGATGGTTGCAACAATTTGTCGATAAGTGACATGAACGTGAGGATTCATGCCATGCTTGAAGGAAGCATCCGTAAAAAAATACAAAAATGTGTAGCCGAACTGAGTAAAAATTATGAGGATGTGTGGCTTAAACCTTCTAAAAAACACTCGTAACAAATGGACGACGTTCATCGACATGGTGATAGCCGATATTCGCCGCTCGCTCCTTCACTATACAAGTTAATTGAGGTGAGTTGGAGAGTGTACATATAGAAGAACTTATTTGCAAATATCAAGTTGACAAAGAAAGGTTATTTTCTGAAGCATTAATTCTTAGTAGTTGTCACAATCCTATACCTTTTGTTGCATTACTAATTCCAAATTCAAAGAGAACAAATGCCTTCCTTTTACTTCACTCATCAAACTATTTTTGGCTAATTAGAATATATGAAAAGATTGATTTAACTCTATACTTGAGTATATATGGAAAGATTAGGTTAACTTTTAGTAAAATAGCATATTAAATTAAAATTAAAGGTATAGTATAGGTTTTGATTAGTTTTAACAATTTTGATTATGTAAAGGGAAAATTTGAGCAAGATGGAGGTGTGCAATAACTATAAGATTTTTTTTTTTTATATATATTTATATATATTAAAATAACAATGGACAGATTCGGTTGTTTCTTTTGTAATTACAAGACAATGAAGGAAGAGAAACTTGTTGCATGTGTCTATAGAATTTAACTCACTTGGGAATGAATCCAATTCTTGATAATATTGTGTGTATGATTCTCTCAACAAAAAAATCAAGAACGATTTTATTCGTTGCATAAACAATCGAGAATTCATATCTGAGTGATAGTGTTTAAGTCTTAATTTCTATTTCAAGTTGTCATTATAAAAAGTTTCTATTCAAAGATGATTTTAAAATATTTATGAAAAGTCAAAGTTAATATTGCAACTCTCAAGAATAAGGATACTCTTGAAACAAATAACAAAGTCAATGTATATATATATATATATATATATATATATATATATTTTGTAATTTAGTATTATGTTAAAAAAGAAAAATAAGTCAATTTTAGCCTTGAAAATAAACTTATAGTATATGAACTGAATCAAAGTAAAGCTCATAAACTATTGTTCAAAACTGAGCTCATAATACATTATATATTAGAATAACTTTTGTTAACCTATAAAATAAGTATTTAACTAATTAAAAGTATTTTACAGAAAGTTATTCTACCTTACAAGTAATTCATAATAAGGTAAGGAGCAACCAAAGTATAATTCATTTACCAAAAAAAATAAAAAATAAATAATAATAATAATAATAGCTGGACAGCACTAAGAAACACACGCGTTTGAAGTTTAGACTTTAAGAGTAGTTGATGCCAAAAAATAATATACCTAAAAATAAGATTGCAAAAAACTAAAGATATCTGTGTTTAATTGTGATGTTATCATAATTCCATGGAAACTAATTATGCTTGCAATTAGTTTATGGAATTAATCATGAAAACTTTATATAATTTTAATGCATTAATTAATAATACAATAAAAACAATTCAAAGTATTGATAACAAATCAAATAATTAAAAGAATAATAATAATTTTAATTAGATATTAAGTATAAGGATATAGAAAACTACTGTCTAGGGATATAAATGATATCGGGAAAAACATTAATCTCATGCTCTCATTTCCGTAAACCTTATACCAAACAAGGGGTATCACGTACCTTTACCAAATTACCAATTCCTTTGTATCAAACAACCTTTAGGGATCATATGTTTTTTTAGAAAGTAGATAATCGAAATCTTTAGATGTCCAAAATTATAGATACCCAAAATGATAGATGTTCGACATCTTTAAATAAACATGTTTGTTTTATAAGTATATTTTTATAGATATATAGAAATATTTGGATACTATGTTTTGTTTCATGGGATTTCTACTTGAAAATGTCTTGAATTTACATTATGTTCCAAAAATGTCATTACAACTATTCATGAATTTATAATTAATTTAATATAGTTTAAACTTATAAAACATTTTTTTTTATTAATTTGAATTTCTTTTTAAATTAATATTGTTTATATTATCTTTATATATTAATTTTCTCAATAAAATAATACGTATTAATTTAAGATTTTTTAATAAAATAAATATTAATTTACATTTAAATTTGAATATATCTCTAAAAAAATAAAAACAACTACGATATAACAAAAAAGGAGTGATATACATGGTAGACAATATTTATCTTAATTATAAAATACAAATAAAGAAGAGTGGTATATATAGAGAGAGACAAAAAGAAAATATGAAGGGTAAAAAAGTAAAAATGAGATGCCCTCAACATGGAAATCGAGAAAACCCATGTTTCAGGAGGGCATCTAATTCTCTCAAGATGCCTCATATGGACATCCTAGGATATCGAGGAATATTTAGATGAAGGCATCTTTCATTACTGTAAAACAAGCACGGTAATCTAAATATCCACTCCATAGAAATCTTAGATGTCCGCAAAACAAACGACGCATTAAAGTTTAAACCATATTCTTTGACAGAGTGCTTCATTGAGGTGCAGCATTTGCACTTGATCCATAATTTAGAATCCAGCCACAGTGAATAGAACAAATACCTCTTATTTTCAAAGTAGATTGAATATGCAGCCACTCAGCAGTTGCCACTTGGCAGTTTGGACAGATGAGAGTGGCTAAAATAATCAACCAAAATGCTCTTCCAAATACATGAATATAGCTCAACGATAATTAACCTACGAATACGAAGAACAAAAAAGACCAAATAGCCCAACCCCTAGTTATACTCTGTATTTCTCTAAAGTTGCATCGGAATGAAGGGGAAAAGAGCCAATTCTTTTTCAACAAACTGCTCACTGGCATCATTCTATTCACCTATCTTGATTCCCTTTCTATGTCGAAAAAATTAACAAAGATTAAACAGATGTAAGAAAATTACGTGAAATTTTCGCGGTATGAATATGTGTTCAAACTGCAGCCAATATCCAGAGCATAATCAGAGCTGAAATGGCTATGGTTATCCAGCTTAGAAAGGCTAAAACAACAGAGATTTGGAACTTTCGGCATTCGTCCATGAAACTGCAGTGTCCTAAGTCGCTGAAGAACAATACCGCTACCCCACCAGAGGCAGAAGCTGCAGCGAGAGACAATGTTGCTGTCACCTGCAAACCAATAAATTGATAAATGGATGAACTTCCCTAATAGTAATCACAAAACACAATCTAAAGCAACTCAGAATTCTCACCCAATCTCCAACAACAAAGAGGCTGACCAGAATAGGATTGTGAAGCATCTTCTTTCTTACCAATGCATATGCATCTAACAATGCCAGCATAAAACTCCAAGTCACTTGCAGACCCATCGACGCGATCACATAGCTGCAAATCATGAGTGAATCATAAAAAAGGAGTTCAATTCGTGTCGTATATCATCTCAAATTTTGATAACTTTACTGTATGATAGAGATTTTATTATATCCAATGAGCAATGGTAACATTCTCAAGCAACCAAGACCAAGAGTAGTAGTTGAGAGAAAAATACAGCAAAGGCACAGAGTTGTATGTATGACAGGCAAATGTACATTTCATCTCGATTTCAAACGAGCCAGACGAGTATGTTCATACAGTATCAGAAGGTACCTCATAGTTTCTTCTACACAATTATCTTCACTGATTTCTTAAGGAATGTTTATGAGTTAATGTAAAACATGAAAAGGGTTATTTAGAAAGAAACTAAATTGAAATTGTAACAAAATCTTCCCATATCAAATGAATGAAAATGAAGAACAGACACAGCAAATGCTAAGCTCAAGAATGCAAGAAGCTTTCTGAGAGCTCTGCAAAAACAGCTCTTGAACTTCTAAATAGAAACTAACCAATAACCCCACCCCCACCTTAAAACCCCAAATTCCCTGTACAATTATTCAAAGGTTTTTCATAAAATAAAAGCTCAAATGGAGTGCCCTATTCAAACTATAGCTATTTTCAAACTTGCAAGGCAGCAATGAAAAGCCAAAACTAAAAGCAGCCAAACCACCACTAAAAGGCAAGGATCACAAATAGGATTAGACTGAGCAGCAGCATTCCCAAAATTTCTAATTCAATCAAAGATTCACAAGTCATACAATACTCAAGAAAACCCTTGAGGAATATTCGATTTGAAATACAATCCATACAATCATGCCAAAAGAAGAAAAGGGTGAAAATGAATAAATACCAAAAAGCTGTGAAGTTATAGAAGCCAACAGAAGTAGCCATGGAAGCAATAGACCCAGCAGCAAAAACACATTGCAAAATCCTCAACACAAACCCAGTCAATGTCCCTGGAGTCCCAGGAAAATCCAACATATTTCCCCTCTGCCCCAAATCAAAACACAATCATCAATCACAGATCCAAAATGCAACAACAAACCCCATTTTCTTCTCCTCCAATTCTCCATCCACAATCAACAGAATGCTCTCAAATCCCCATCATTCCCCAAATCAAAACCCAGAAAACCTAATCAGCAAAATCCAAAGGGATCACCAAATGAGAGCCAAAAATCCTTCAATCAACACAAAAAAACAGAGTAATGTGGATGTTGGTGTCTTCTGGTATGTGGGTTTTGAAGCGATTACCAAACCTGGGTGCCATTGATCTTTGAAGAGTCGAAATGGGAAGATACAAAAGTAGAAAGAGAGTAAAAATGAGAAATGAAAATCCCTAAATGGCCTTCTTCGGCAGCACGCGTTGATTGGCCCACCATATCCCCTGTTGGGGCGTAGCAAAATTGGCAATGGAAGAACAAATTGAACGGAATTCTTTAAAATATTTGTTAAAAGAAGACAACTTTGGTGTTTGTGAAACTGAAGAAACCACTTGTGGGTGAAGCACTCAACACTAGACAGTGGGTTCTTGTTACTTCAACTTTACTTTTTATTAATCTTTTTTTCTATTTTTGTCATGATTTGATGACTTTTAATTCATTTAGTATGTGTTAGCAGAATCAAAATGATGTCTAATTTTGCCATTACTGATCAGTATATGGAATCTTTCTATATAAAACATGGTTGTTTAATTAATCTTCATTCGTAAGTAATTTTTTTTTTATTAAACTACTATTTTAGTCAATATTATTTAAAATTTATTCCATTTTAGTTTTTAGATTTCAAATGTCCAATTTTAATTATTTACCTTCAATAAATTAAATGTTCATAAATATTAGAGAAATTTTTCTAAACAGAAAAAATATCAAACTATTTACAAATATAAAAAAATTTCATGTGTATCGGTGATAGACCGCGATAGAACTATTTATTTGCTTGAGCGATAGAAAACGATAGAATTCTATCGCGGTCTATATTGATAGACTATACAAATTTTCTATACGTGTAAATAGTTTGGCTGATTTTTTTATATTTGAAAAAAGCCCTAAATATTATCAAATAAATTATCTATTTTTTGTTTAGGACAACTCCAAATAGTTTTTTCAATTATATTCCTATGTGTTTTCAAATAAGTAAAAAAAATCAAACAAAAAGGAACGGTTCAGATACACAATCTTAATTTCAGTTGAACATTTATATAATGTAACATTATATCTCATAATTAAGGTTGTTATTGTTATACGAAGAAAATTTAATAATGAATATCTACTAACCTCTAATTTTGGATACAAAATCTTGTTTTGTTAAAAAAAAAAAAAAAAAACATTCATAAAATAAGTTTACCTTTCAATCCAGTAAAAAGAAAAAAAAAAAGAATTTGTTGGGAATGACTAACAATAACAAAAGAAAATATAACCGAAAAACCGTTTTAATTAATTCAAGAATTAATTGTTTGTCTCAATTAATTCTAAAACCGTTTTAAAATTAATTTGAAAACGGTTTTCTTTTGTTTTAAAAAGTGATTTTTATTTTTCCTTAAAAGATAACTCTCAATTTGGAAGAAAAAGAGAGATATAATTTTATGTTTTAATCTTGGTTCTTCACTGATTTCTGAGCAATTTTCATTGATTTCAACCCGTTCTCCGACGAGTGCACGTCAGCAATCGGGAGTTGTGTTAACCTTGGGGAGCAACCGGCTTTGACAATTTAACACCGAGGTCGCGTCGATTTTGCTTTCAAGGCAGTAGATTTTCTACGGCACAACAATAATCGACATTTGATTCCTACATAATTCTCTATATTTGATCGAACAAAGCCTTTTAATTTTCATTTTCTATAGCAAACTTTGAGCTCTAGACTAAAATGAAGTTTAGGAGAAGGACAAACAAAAATTGTTATATGAAGAGATGCAAGAAACATGAGTGTAGTTATTGTGTGTGAAGAAATTTGAATTTGTTTAAAAATGTGGATGTAGGATGTTTAATTTCAATTACTAATATTTTATTAATTAAAAAAGAAAAAAAAACAAAACAAAACAAAAGAGGTTTCATAAAGAAAAATGAAAAAATAGTAGAGATACAAATAAAAGTATGAAATGATATGTGAACAAAATAGAAATTAATGAAGGATCTAATGACAAAAAGGAATGTAAAATTAAATAGGAAATAAAAAAATGCATGAAGGAATGTGATTGTGAGGGCAAAATAGGTATAATTGATATATTTGAGAGCAAAAAGGTAAATTTAAAATTCTTTCAATAGAGTATATATATTTATTAACATTTTTACTATAAATTTTGGAAACAAATAATTCTTTTGGTATTAAAATTATTATTATTATTGAACCAATTTTGATAAAAAATAATTTTGATTGACTAAATTTAAGATTTATTATAACTATAGACACTAAAATAAGACGTTTAAAAATATGAGAACTAAAATTGAATAAATTAAGTATAACAACCAAATGGTATTTTAACCTACTTTTTTATTTAAAAGAAAACTACTTTTTCTCTCTTTTTCTTCCCATCAAAATCACTTTATTTCTTTTATAATGTAGGTATGTTTTTTTTTTTCTCTCTCTTTTTCTTTCCATCAAACTCTTACTTTATTTGATAACTATTTCGTTTTTTATTTTTTGTTTTTAAAATTTAGGTTTGTTTCCTTCCAATTTCTCTATTATAGTTTTCATTGAATTTTTTTGCAAAATATTAGAAGAATAGTCCCACATCAAAAATATTTTTGGAAAAGATAGGCTCCATGTATTATAAAAGTAGATTATGACTTCAATTTGAAATTGTTCCAAATAAAAATACTTTAAACTTGGGTATGTTAAATTTAGTTAAATTCTCTTTTGTATTCTTTAGTTTGAGAGTGATTAAACGGTGTGAGCACTACAAAAGCTTTGAGAGAATGCTCATATAATTGAGATTGGAGAGAATTCATGATCGTAATAATTTTTCACATACTAGATTTTTTTCTAATGGGTCATTGTTAATTTTCCTCCAGGTTAGGAGTTTTCACGTAAATTCTCGTGTTTTCTAGTTTTGTTGTTTTCTTTTAATTTCTCAATTATCTTTCTATTTATTCTTAGGGAAAGTTTTAAAAATAGAAAAATAAGGAAAACTATTTACACAAAATTGCAAAATTTTTAAATAGTTGTGATAGATGCTGATAGAAGTCTATCAGGATCTATCAATGATAGAAATGATAGAAGTCTATCGCTGATAGATGCTGATAGAAGTCTATCAATATCTATCAGTATTTTTTTTTTGCTATTTTATGTAAATAGTTTGACATTTTTTTTATTTGTAAAAATTTCCCTTATTGTTATAGTAGTAGTGAGAGGTTTTTTCCAACCGTTTCATCCATCCCAATAAAACACTTGACTTCCTAGTCAAAGTTCTAAAAACAAAAACATTATTTTTTTTAAGTTTTTAAAACTTGATTAGATTTTTGAAAACATGAGTAGAAAATTGATATTAAAAACTAAGAAACCTCTAGGTAGAAACAATATTTATAAACTTAATTTTTTTAGAAAAGTTTTAAAAATAGAAAAACAAGGGAAACTATTTACACAAAATAGCAAAATTCTTAGATAGTTGTGATAGATGTAGATAGAAGTCTATCAGGGTCTATCAGTGATAGTAATGATAGAAGTCTATCAATGTCTATCCGTGTTTTTTTTTTTTTTTGCTATTTTCCGTAAATAGTTTGACATTTTTTCTATCTGTGAAAATTTTTTAATTTTTTTTTTAAAAATAATTGGAAGAACATGATAGATGATGATGAGATGAAAAGAAAAGAAAAACGTTGTTGTCTTGATTGTCTCTGCTTGTCTCATACACACTGTGTCCTGTCCCTTTGGAGTATAGAAAAGGCTTTAGCTATTGTCCTATCTTGTGTTATTTCTCATTTGTTTTCATTGCAAAATGGAGAATTATTTTGCCTTATTCATTGCTACCCTATCCAACAAAACCTACTAAAGTTTCATTTCTCTTTATATCTCCAACCAACTTCTCAACAATTATTTCTCCTCACAATTCATATTACATCACATAATAATGCCTATAGATCAAATACAATATATATGTATATATATAACCCATTTTACACCTTAAACAAATCTAATTTACAAGTCCCATCAAGCTCCTTTGAAATATGGAATTTGATAAGGTCTCGTGGATCAACTGGTTTGTATATTGGAGAGTTGTCCTCGGATAATAGCTCTTTAATCGGTTCATATACTTTTGAGTTATCCACATCCTTTCCTATGTATGGTCGAAACTGGCTTGCTATTGAGATTCTTGGCCCTATTTTCTTTGCTATCACCCTATGGTTCACACTCACCATTTTATCGTTCGATATGACCTGCTACAATGATAAAAGATAGGTTAATATATAGTCTCACATCCATTAATTAAAATGGTGTTAAATTACAAATACTTCATAGATCTAAACTACTAAAAGCACCACACTATTATGTTTCTATGCTTTAAAAAAACCTTGTGAATCTTTTAAATTTTACTTTTATGTTTATTGAGACCTATCTTACTCAATATGTATATAGCTAACGAGTAATGAGTTTAGGAGCATATATCGACCTCAACCAAGAGATCAAAAATTCGAATAATTTCGTCATTGTACATGTTGTTGTACTAGAAAAAATCATTTAGGTGTTTTATAAGTGTTAGATTGATCTAGTTAATAATGGTGACCTATTTTAGACATAAAACTTTAAAGCTTTAGAAATCTACTACAATCTCTTTTTACATTATAACGACTAAATAAAGAATATGAAAATTTTAAAACAAAAAATTGTAGGTTAATTAAATTACAAGCAGTTCCAATACTTTTCGGGTTTATGTCTAATAGGTTTATTAGATTTTTTAGAGTGTCTAATAGGTCTCTAAAATTTCAACTTTGTGCATAACAAGTCACATAACTTTAAAAGTATGTAATAGGTTCTTAAACTCTCAATTTTATGTCCAATATGTCATTAATATATCAAATTTTAAAGTAGCTTAACGAATAACAATACACTAATTAATTTCAATACTAAAATCCTTAATTAATATAGTTGACTTGACATCCTATAAAAGTAAAAAATCTATGAGAAAAAAAATCTATAATATTTTGTATTTAGGACTCTGAATTTTCAACTTTGTACTTAATAAATCTATAAATATTAAAAAAATTGTTGATTAGATTGACAATCAAACATATTTATTTTTAAAAACAAAACACGTGATTTGAGAGTTAAGACTCCATTGACAACCATTTCATTTTTGTTTATTATTTTGAAATTAATTAAGCTTATAGACACTCTAGAATTCTTCTCATTTCATCATAAATTTCTTTTGTTTTGTCATGGTCTACTATTATTTTTTTACAAATGTTCTTAAAATTTAAAATTCAAAATCTAAGACAAAAATTTTGAAAAAATAAAATTAGTTTTAAAATGGGTTATTTTCAAATATAGAAAAATGAATTAAACTATTTACAAATATAGAAAAATAAAATTTCACTGGCAATCAGCGATAAATAGTAAAAAATTTCTATATTTATAAATAGTTTAATATTTTTCTATTTATAATAATTTTTCTTTTAAAAATATATTTTTATTTTTAGAATTGGACTAAAAAGTCAAATATTTTCTAAAATTATTATAAAAATCAAACAGAAGCCAAAAAAGCTATAAATCAGAATATTAGTGAGGACTTGCCTGAAGGAAATCTCCAACGTTGATTACAAGGGCTCCATGCAAAGGAGGGACATTGAACCATTGATTTTGATGCAAGACTTGGAGGCCACCGATTTGGTCTTGTAAAAGTATAGTAATGAAGGCCACGTCGGTGTGGTTGGTGGAGCCAAGGGTCAAGTCTGGCTCGGGACAGGCTGGATAGTAATGCCCTAACATTAGGACCCCATCTGCACAGCCCATCTCCTTCAAATGCTTAGCTCCAACTCCAAGAGCCTTTGATATCAGCTCAAATAGGGTCTCCCCTAGTTTCTTCACTTGCTTTGTGTATTCTATCACTATGTCTCTGCCAAAAATTGAAGCAAAATAAATAAAAACACATGAGAAATTTTTGTACTTAAAATTAAAGAGTAAGTAGTCATTGTTATTGTTTAAAAAATTATAATTAACATCAAATTGCATACTAAAAAAAATCGTGTAACAAGATAATATTGGACATAATCTTTAAATTATATAGTCGACACGCATATAAGCATTTATACTATTCAAATTAGCTAGAGTCAAAAAATTGCAAAGAATATGGAAAAAAAGTTTAAATCCTAATTGATCATCTTTGTACTTCTATGTTCACCTTTGATTTGTTTTAATCTTAATACTTTCAAAACCATCATGGGTTGGCCTAGTGGTAATGAAAACATAAAAAAAAAAATAAAAAAAAAAAAAAAAAGATTAAAGAGTTTATAGGCTTAATTTTCAAAAACCTAAAAATAAAAAACAAAATAGTTCTTAAACCTTGATATAAACTTATGAGGCAATTGCAAATATAGAAATCAGGTTCAAAGTAATACTACATATATGATAATAATTTTTTTTTTTTTTTTTGTAAATGCAGCAAAATATATAAATCCAGCTTTCGGAGTGTATCGATGATTCTAAAGAGTATATTTAAAAGAATTTACCTGCAAATTTGAGGTATCTCGTCGGGATTTGGATGGATAGGAGCCACAGAAAAAGAAAGAGTGTCTCTCCAATTAGCGGCTTTGGATTGGAAGAGATCGAAATTGGAAAAATAACTCACTTTCTTACTCCGATCACGGCTGTAGAATTGTTTCTTCAACTCAGAATCTTGTTCATGAAACCCACAAATCCCATCTATTATTTCCTCCAAAATTTCCACCGGAATCCCATGATTCACCACCTCGAAAAACCCCCATTTCCGGCAAGCCTTTCCAATCTCATCCACCACCTCTTCGCCGCCGCAGCCGCCGCCGTGGAGGTCGATGATCGGAATACTTAACTCTGACTCGGCGGCGGGCTTCGTATCTTGTTCGTGGCAGTGAAATATAGGAGGGATCTTGTTTATCCCGGCGTCCAACAGCCCCTTCACGCCGGATTTTGAGTTCTCGAAGAACCAACTCGGATCTTCTCGAGTTGAGTGACTCGGTTCCAATGGCTGCCATTTTGATTTTACGAGTCTCGTATGTTTTGTGAGTCCACTCGTCACACTGCGTTGGGGAATTAGTCATCATAGGTTTGTGTGAATGTGTGGACAGTATTAATATTAATAGGGTAATACTTGATTACATCCCTAAAAATACTCATATGAATATATTTCACTCTCATCACTCACGTAAAAAAATCATTTAAATATTTCAAAAAGAAACAAAAAAAATTTGCCACATGCCAAATTATGATGGTGTGGGATACACAAATGTAGGTGCCCAAAGATTACTTTAAGTTTAATATGTCTAATAATTACTTTAAGTTTAATATGTCTAATAATTACTTTAAGTTTTAATTTGGTATCAACAAAAAACAGTTAAAATTATATATATAAAAATACTATTGAGTTTAGGACAAATGTCAATTTTTACTCTAATTTAAACCTCAAACTAATAATTGTATCAATTTAAACTCTAAACTTTCATAAGTGTATCAATTTAAACTCTTCATTAATACAACCACCAAAGTTCAGGGTTTAAACTGATACAATTATTAATATATTTTTTTAAAAAATCAATAATTCCATAATGGATAGTTTGTTTTGTGGGAATCCAAGATTTCTATGGCATCTAGGGGCCCGTTTGATAACGTTCCCGTTTTCTGTTTCTCATTTTTAAGAAACAGACTTGTTTGATAATCGTTCTCATTTCTTGTTTCTAAAATTTGAGAAACGTTTCTTAAAATGGAGCCAAATTTGAGAAACTACAAAAAGTAGTTTCTCTGTTTCTTTTCTATTTATACCATATTGTTTCTTTTATGAATCAAAACTCATTATTGTCCTGTTGGTAGTCATGCATGTCCAATTTATTTTTCCACCTTTTGGTTGTGTGTTCAACACCCAAAATAGACATTTTTATTTAGTTTTTTTTCTTTTATATTCTTTTATATTTTCTTTATTAATTTTGTTATAAACAAAATTAATTCTACTATATTTATATTTTATTTTAATTTTGAATTTTAAAATTCTCCAATATTTATATTTATATATTATTTTAATTTTCATTATGTTTATTATTTTTTTACATTTCAAATTTCAACGGGCACTTTGATTTTTTTTTTTGTTTTATATTTATTTCTATCTTTTATATTTTATTTATTAATTTTGTTATTAACAAAAATAATTTTGCTATATTTATATTTTATTTTATTTTTGAATTTTAAAATTCTCCAATATTTATATTTATATATTATTTTTATTTTCAATATGTTTATTAAATTTTTTACATTTCAAATTTCAACTCTAAAGATGGGCACTTCGATTTTTTTTTTATTTCTATCTTTTATATTTTATTTATTAATTTTTTTATTTACAAAAACAATGTTGCTATATTTATATTTTATTTTAATTTTGAATTTAAAATCTCCAATAATTAGATTTATATATTATTTTAATTTTCAATTTGTATATTAATTTGTTTTTATAATTCAACTTTTGAGTATCAAAATTGCAATATGCATGTTTATATATTATTTTAATTCTAATATTTTTAGTATATATGAAATCAAGTAGAATTTTACATTATATAAATTTTGCTGACTAAGACATTCATTTACCTTTACTTTAATATTTTACAATCACAAAATTTACATAATAATATTTACATAATAATATAATTAAGTTGGATTTGACTCGACGTCACTTAAGACAATGACTCGAATTAGAGATGACAACGCCGATCAAATTTGGGCAACATATATGAAGGATAAGACACAACTTTGTTATTATATTTAATTGTCATCGAGACTTACTTGTATTAGATGACACAAACTTTTGATAATATCTTTTTCGACGTTTAATGTATGACATATCTTCTTTTTTTATATTATATTATTACAAAAAAAAACAAGAAACAAGAAACAAGAAATTGTTATCAAACAAGTTTCTGTTTCTGTTTCTGTTTCTTTTTTTCAAAAAACGGGAAACAGGAATAGTTATCAAACATGTTCCTGTTTCTTGTTTTAAAAAAATAAGAAACAGGAAACAAGAAACAGGGAACAGGGAACGAGAAACAAGAAACAGGAAACAGGAATGTTATCAAACGGGCCCTAGATTACCTTATTTGTTTTGCGGTGATGTAAGAGCTCAGGCATCTGGAGATTTCCAGATATCCTAGGATGCCTTTATGGAGGGCATCTCAAGAGTTTTGGATGCCCTCTTGAAACATAGGTTTTCTAGATTCTCGTGTAACTTTTAACTTTATGATTATACATTCAAACCCTAATATTGTATAAAACAATAAATGTCAAGATCTTTGAACTAAATCATTTTCATAATAACATTAGTTAGAATAACATACCTTGTTCCATGATAATAGTTTTTTAGGGCATTGTGCTTCTCTCTCTTGGTCTTCCTTTAGAACTTATTTAAGTGTTCTTGATGAGGAGAAAAGAACTACTAATGAGGCAATCCCTAGGGTCTTTATATAGACACCTCCTATCAAGTGTTTAATTAGGGAATTATCTTTTCCTTAATTGACCTAATAAAACAATATGCCTAAAAGATAAATTAGTAGATAATGCACATGGATCACATTAGTGATAATATTAAATTTAAAATAAATCTAACATCCCGTGTTGAGGGCATCCCCTTTCTACTTTTTTAACCATTCTTTTTTCCATATATATAAATATAACTCTTCTTTATTTTCATTTTCTAATTAAAATAAATACTATCAACTATGTATTTTCATTTTCTAATTAAAAAATATATTCAAATTCAAATTAATATATATTTTATAAAAAGATTTAAATTATTATATATTATTTTGTTGAGAAAATTAATCTTATGTAAATTTATTAAAAAAATCCTAAACTAATATATACTAATAAAAATAAATATATTATATAAATTCAAATTATATTAAATTAATTATAAATTAATGAATAGTCGTAAGGACATTTATGGAACATTATGTAAATTTAAGACAATATCAAATAGAAAATCTACCAAACAAACACAATTATTCAATTATTCCCGGATATCTTAAAAAATATTCCTACAAAATAATTAAACATGGTTATCTAAGGACGTCAAATATTTGTAATTATGGACATCTAAAGATTCTGGTTATCTATAATCCTAAAAAAACAAATGATCCTTAACCGTTAATTTTAGATAGAAACTATAAATATTTTGTTACAATATATTTAAGCTTTCAAAAGTTTTATTTATAATCTTAAATTTTTCGAAAAGGTAAAAAAGTACTCATATCATAAGTAAAGGAACAAACACCGTTAATTCCTCATTTTAAAAGTTGCATTATACCCTTAACTTTTAAAAACAAAAGTTTCGGGAAAAAAAAAAATCTTCTATTGTTATTGTTAGTATATGGAAGAGTAGTATATTTAATGCATCTTCTGAAAGCAAAGAAGTAACTTTGAAATAAGATACTTGTAATTTTCGTTCATATACTAATGATAAGAGTATTTTTTTAACTTTTCTTTTTATACAAAAATGTACAAGGTTGGAACCAGCCCTCAGTGTGCATTAAAAAAATGAAATAAGGATAAAAGAAAAATACTTAAAGTGTTAAATTATAAGTTTAGTATTAAATTTTGATATTTTAATCTATTTTAATTTGTCCATGAATTTTTTTAAATATTATTTAAACTTCCAATTGTGTGTTTACTAAAGAAAAATTGTCATTTGCATTTTTTAAAAAATAAAACTCTCCCAACAACTAAAACCAGCTTTGGGTAGGCATTAGGAAACAATAGGGAAAAAAAGAAACATGCATACTGTGTTCCCACTAAACCACATATTTGATTTTTTTTTTTTTTTTTTGGCAACAGTCAGTATAGTAATTAGGCGCAAAATATTGTAGAGTAGATATGATACAATGCAAAAAAATTTACAGATATAGCAAAATTTAGATCCAGTTCTATCAGCTAAGAGTCTATCACGGATAGATATTTGCTATATTTGCAATTCTTTAAAAATGTTGTTATACATTTAATTATTAATTCTAAAGGTGCTACTCATTGCAATTATTTTTTTTAATGTATTTTTTTTCATGATGACTTATAAATTTTGTTTGGTTTAGGTAGGTTCAAATACGTAGAAATATATATGTTCACATATTTTTAATGATTTTTTTATTTTCACTTAAATATAAAATAATATAGAACTACTAAATTACAAAATAATGTTTTCTTAAAATAAAGTATAAAAATATAATTACAAAAAAAAAAAAAATATTCAATTTTGACATTTTTTTTAAAATGAAGTATAGAAGAAATGTATTTACATTCCATTCTTAAATTAAAGTATAAAAAATGTAAATAAAAAAATTGAAAAGTAATTATCTTCCACTTTTTTTTAGTTTTGGAATAGTTGTAAAAAATGAAGCATAAAAAAGGTAATCAAATTTTTTCTTAAATTAAAGTATTCAAAAATATATTAAGAAAAATTTGAAAAAGTTTAAACTTTAAATTTTTTTCAACTTATTATAGTTATACAGAAATGAAGTATAAAAAAGTGTAATAAAATTCCTTTCTTAAATTAAAATATAAAAAAAAAAGATAATTACAAAAAAAAAATGGAAAAAGAATCAACTTTGTCTTATTTATTTTACTTTTAGTATAGTTATAAAAAAAATGAAGCATAAAAAAATTGTAGTCATATTTCTTTCTTAAATTAAAGTATAAAAAATGTGATTACAAAAAAAATTGAAAAAATTTCAACTATTGACTTTTATATATATAGCTTTAGTATAGTTCAAAATAAAGTAAAAATGAAATCAAGTTCTAATAAAAAAAATGTAATTATGAAAAAGTTTCTATTTGAACCTTTTTTAGTTTTAGTACAGTGATTAAAAAAATGAAGCATAAAAATAATGTAATCAAATTCCTTTCTCAAATTAAAATATAAAAAAAATAGTAAGAAAGAAGATTAAACCAACATGCATCTCAATTATAAATTATTATAACTTAGACTAAAATAGTTTGCAATTCGAACACAAACTATTTTAATCTTCACCTCAAACACAAACTAATATAACTTATATTAAAATAATTTACACTGCAAACAGACTATTATAATTAATCATAACTATTATAACCTACATATTATAATAACCAATTAAACTCTCCAAATATCTCTTTTTTTAACTCCTTTGAAGTTCAGACAAGAGTCCACACAATTACCAACTTGCTGTTTATCATATAAATTTTAATAAAAATGACATTAAAAGAGAAGTTATTAAAAGTAAAAATGACAACAACTCAAATATTATAATATCAAGGTAGATATCAATTATTGGCATTTTAATTTTCAGATAAATCAATAGACATGTTTATATAATATTAGTATTTACAAATATTTATGTAAATAAAGAAATTTAAAAAATATATATTTAAATTAATAAATAAGTTATTTTTCTTCCAAACAAAATTTTTTTATTAGTATTCATATTCATATTGGAGATTACTACATGATTTTTTTTTAATGTTTTATGTGTATCTATAAAATGATATAAAAGATAATGATTAATCTTTAATATTGAAGATATCCATTAACACTTAATATATTGAAGTCGAAACTTCAAATTTACAGATATATCAACATATTGACGGATATTTCCATCCAAACCAAGCCACTACCATCATATTTCTCAAATACATTATTAAAAAGAAAAACAATATTGGATTTCACACATGGGATGCATTAAAAAACAAAACTAAATTAAATAAAACTTGCATTATATATTGTTCAAAGCTTGAAGTGTTGAAGAGCAGAGATGCCATTGAGGCCTTTTTGATAGTAGTGAGCCACATAGTCTTTGATGGATGTTTCTCTATAAATGTCTGGATTTTCCTCTGAACTTAACTCCTTAATAGGTCCAAAAACTAAACCATTTTCTGGTGCAAGATTGCACCTAAAAAAACTTGCCACTGATATTCTTGGCCCTCCTTTATTTGCTAATACCCTATGATTCACACTTTTGAACCTATCATTAGACATCAACTGCAAAAGTAGTGTAACAAATATTAAAATTCACTTTAATAACAATAATCAATACATCCCGTCCAGTCCATCTAATTATCCAATCACAGTTTTATTTAACTGTTATGTAGTTACAGTAAACGGCAAGAAATTATTTTTCGAGTTAGGAGAAGCATCCTCTTGTGATTGGGCATTATTTTTGGGACAACATTTTCATTTTTAAATTAATTATATTATATTTAGGTATTTTTTTCATTTATTTAAAGAATATTATTTTCATTTGTAGTCAGTTGGAACCATTTGTAATTGGTAGATTTTTTCACACATGAACATACAAATATTAAAAGAAAAAATAATATCTTTTAGTAAACTATTTTAGAAAAATTATCTTCTTCCTAAACTTAACTTTTAGTCCCTAAATTTTTAAGAATAGTTGTATTTGGTGACTGTATTTTCAAAATATATATTTTTAGCCTCTATATTTCTAAAGGTAGATTTAAAAGGTCCCCAAATAATTTATTATTATTATTTTAAATAATTATACGGAATTTTAAGTTAGAAAAATATTTTTTTGTTAAAAAAAAGATCTCTTCTCTCTAAAATCAAATTTAAACAATATTTTTCTAATTTTAAATATCATATAATAATTTTTTTAAAATTTTTTAAAAAAAAAATGCTCCAAAGACCTTTTAAACCTATTCTTGAAAACACAAGGACTACAAAGGTACATTATGAAAACTTAGGGACCAAATGCACCTATTTTAAAAAGAAATTTGGAGATTGAAAAGGTACAATTTGAAAACATAGAGACCAAACTCACATATTTTTCAAAAGTCAGGGACTAAAAGGTCATAAAAATATTATATCTAATAGAATCTTAAGGGTCAATTGTTTCACAGTAATTTAATATTTTCATGAGATGTGCATCTGGATTGTCTCTATTTAATTTGTAGGAAAGTAGGATACTTACAATTCGTTTGGATTAACTTGAGAAAAATGTGTTTTTCAAAAAACTCATTTTTATTTAAACTATTTTGATAAAATTTGTTTAAAATACACTTTTATTTTGAGTGGTTGCCAAACATTTCAAATTTTTTTCCAAAATGACTTATTTTTAAATTAAACACTTGAAAATATATTTCTAAATACACCCTAGTCATTTTTAAGATACTATATACGGAGGTAATCTAACTACTTTTGAATCATAAATTTTTAAGATTCTCATGTCCATAGTATTCTCTAATTACATTTTCCCCTTCATTTTTTTTTTTGGAAAAATTATCTTTTTAGTCCCCTAAATTTTGAATAATAGGTGCGTTTGATCCCTGAGTTTTAAAAATTTACCTTTTTAGTCCCTAAGTTTCTAAGAATAGGTCCATTTGGTCCATTAGTTTTCAAAATATATTTTTTCAATCCCTGAGTTTTTAAAAATAGGTTTAAAAGATCTTACAAGTATTTTTCTTTGATTTTTTTTTTAAAATAATTATATGATATTTAAAATTAGAAAAAAATAGTTTTAGAGAGGATATATTTTTAAAAAATAATTCTTCTAATTTAAAATGTCATATAATTATTTAAATTAATAATAAAAAAATTATTTGAGGGACTACTTAGACCTATTTTAAAAAACTCGAGAACTAAAAAAATACATTTTTAAAACATAAGGTCCAAATAGACCTATTCTTATAAACTTGGGACTAAAAATGGACATTTTTAAACTCTGAGACCAAATGCACATATTGTTCAAAACTTGAGAACTAAAAAGGTAGTTTTCTCTTTTTCTTTTATTTTTTTTTTACCAATTTTATTTATTTTGGATTTTTAATTTATTTTATTTAAAAAAATTAAGGTATATATGCACTAAAATACCATCAATAGTCTTTTTTTAAAAAAAAAAAAAAAAGTTAAAATTGAATTATTATCTAAAAGGATTTACCTGGATTGTCTTTTAAAGTATTTATAAATATTTTTTTTATTAAAAAGTCAATCCAAACAGGTTCTAAGTATTTATTGATGTTCTAAGTATTTGTTCATCGTTACATCTATGTTTTGTGCAAATTTTGGTTCCTTGTTTATTGAAATATTTAATTATTATATTTTATGTGCCTGATTTGAGAGCGGGCCAAGATATTGGTCTTAATTACCTGCATGAAATCGCCAATGTTTACAACAAAAGCTCCTTCAATAGGATGAACATCGACCCAGCGATCGCCATGGTGGACTTGGAGGCCGCCGAAGTCATCCTGCAACAGAACCGTTAGAAAACTACTGTCCGTATGATCGGTGGTTCCCCAAGTGAGTTCCGGCTGAGGACACGGCGGATAATAATGGCAGAACATCACCATTCCCTCTGCACAACCCAACTCCTTCAGCCGATTTGGCGCCACTCCTAATCCCTCCGACAACAATTCCAGCAAAATTCCCCCCAATTCCATCACCCTTTTCGAGAAATCCATCACAGCTTCCCTAGAAACCAATGGTATATCCTCCGGCTCCACCCCACGTGGCGCCACCACCACCGTCAACGTGTCCCTCCAATTCGTCGAAACCCCTTTGAACAAATCGAAATTCGTATTGAAAAGAATCTTCCTCCGAAAATCTCTCGAGTACAAATCCCTCTTCATTTCGTCGTCCTGCTCGTGAAACCGCCGGATTCCGTTCATCATTTCTTTCATAACGGGTAACGGAACCCCATGGTTGAGAATTTGAAAGAACCCCCAATTTTCGCTGGCTTCTCTGATTTCGTTGATTATTTTTGCTCTGTTTTTCTGGGTTTGTTCTAGATCAATAACAGGGATTGTTAAGTTCTTGGCCTCTGTTTCGCCGGCTAATTTCTCCGCCACCGCAGCTGCAGGGGAGGTGATGAGGGAGGGGGATTGATTGTCGTGGCTGAAGATTTTTGGGATTTTGGTAATGCCGGAATCGGCCACACCCTTTACGCCCAATTTGGTGTTGTGGAAAGCTTCGAGATCGGCTTGGCGATCATAAGAATTGAAAACTTGTAAATAGCTGTTCATGTTTTTTTTTTTTTTTTTTTTTTCTGAGTGGTGGGTTGTGTGTAATGAATAAGAATATTGAGGTGGTTTATATAGATGTGGGTGTACAACTCTTCATAACATCAATAATTGAATATCACTATGGAAAAGTGTGAATATCTTGAGATAATTAATGGATCTTGAGATATATAATGGAAAAGTATAAGATCTTGAGATTTTTTTTCTCTTTTTTTCTTCCTTCTTTTGGATGGGAAATATTTGTTCGTGTCTTGTCAAATAAGTACGTGGCTTTTATGAGATAATTGATTAAAAGATCCAATTTTAAATTTTAAAATGATTTTTACCCCACTTTTTTAAAACTTATTTTACCTTCTTGCTTATATCATTTATCACTTGCTAAAGGTACAAAACTACCCCTAGTTTTCTTTTTTCCTCTCCCTTTTCTTCTTGCCATTTTCCTTCCTCCATTTATGCCTATCATTCTACCTTTTTCCATTTTTCATCGACCAAGTTTCAGAGGTGTCACTACTTACCATTGAAACGTTGCTTCAAACGTCAGATGTAGTAGAACGAGACAGCGATAGGAGACCAAGAGTGAGTGAGAGAGAGGAGACCAAGAAGAGAGAGTGAGAGCGAGACAACAGACAACAAGACAATGAGAGAGCATGAGAGAAAGGTGTGCGATGTTCCGTTTTCATAATTTCACTCCAATATGACGTCAACAAATGATAAAAAAAACCACAATTTCAAAAGGTATGGAAATTTTCATTTTCTCTCCCAATTTTGAGTCATTCGTCTGCTGAACCCAAACTTTTAAGGTGTCTAATAAATCTATGGGTTTTTAATTATTTTAAGAGATTAATAGACAAAATCTAAAGTTATACTACATTTTTTTAGATCAAGAATGGTTCTAAATGCAAACCTTAAGGGTAAAATTGTGAGTTTGAAAATTTAGATACTCAAATGCAATTTAAACCAAGCTTTATAGCCAAAATTGTAATATTTTCTAATAATTTTCAAATGAGAAAATATACTATGTGAATACACTACTAAAATTTTATGAAGGGAATGCTAATATGGACTATATTTAAAAAAAAATGAACAATAAACTAACGGAATGATTAAATTTAAGATTTATTCAAAATATAAAAACTAAAATTGAACATTTGAAAGTAGAAAAATCAAAATAGATGAAACCCAAAGTACAAGACTAAAATGGTAATTTAAGTTTAAAGTCTCATTTGATAACATAATAAACAATATAGAACTTTGTTTTATAACTATTACTTGTTTCTTGTTTCTTCTTTTTCCCCTTTTTACATAGTTTAATTAGAATTTAGTTATATATATACATAAAATATATAACATGCTTTAAAACACATAAAAACAGTAATAAAATTTGCATTATCTAATACTAGTTGGAAGATACGTGCGATGCACGTGGCTTAAAATGTCTATGACTTGATTTTTATGACAAGTTTAAATTTTGATTGAATTTATTTTTCATTGAATTTAATTAGTAAATATTTAGAAAAATTATTATAAATAAAAAAAATATATCAAGCTATTTATAAATACAGAAAAATTTCACTATCTATCAACGATAGACTACGATATTGTTTATGTTTGACTGAAGGGTGAAAAATTAAAAAAAAAAAAAATCAAAAGAAAAAAAAGATACAATATTTTGTTTCCATTATTGTGTTAGTGGAAGAAGTATAAAAGTGGAAAATAAAAGTTAAAAAGATTGAGAAAAACAAAGAAAGAAAAGAAAAGAAAAAGAAAAAGAAAAAACAAGATGGTCCATCGTTGATGGTGATGGTCAAGATGATCAGTCGTCGACGATCGATCACAAAGTTGGCCGACGTTTGTTGCTAACATCATCAACGACCATTGATATAAGAGGTAGGAGATGAAGGAATATTTTTATCAGACCTATGACATTCATTAGAAAAACATATTTTAAACCCATAGATTTAGTTTCTTAATTCTGAGAATTTTATTTCAAGTACTCAAACATGAGTTTGGGCTTCAAATGGCAAATCCCCTAATTCCAAACTCATGGTCAAACACTCCCTAAATTATAAATGGATGTGAATGCCACTTGTATTTACTTTTTCCATCTTTCCTCTCCCATTTTTCCACTCATGCATGCCCCTTCCCAAGGAATGCTTGTTAAAAAAACCTAAAAAAGGAAAAGATACAAACAATTAAAATGAAGGGTATAATAGGTATTTTTTAAAAAAAAAATGTCAAAATGGGAAGAGAATGATTCTCTTCATATAACACCTTTGAGATATAGTATAGTTAAATAAGTAATAATGCAAAATTAGTAACAACAATAAAATTGTCTATCCTTCAAATATTACTCAAATTTAATTTGAAAAGTCATCTCTTACCTGAGGCATTTGTTTTAAATCATGTCTAACTTAGATCCAACTTACTTACATTATATTCCTCATAATACATGTTTTAGTGAACAAAATTTAAATCATGCAAAATTTTAACAAGTTTTAGGTGTATTAAACATTAGAATATTATATTGTTTCAAAAAAAAAACATTAGAATATTATATAAATAAATATATGAAGAAAATTTAAAACTCAAATTTAAAATAACATAAATATACATATTGCAAAATTAAGAAATAAAAAAATGGTTAAAAAATACTTTTTGTCCCTAAACTTTCATGAGAGTAACAATTTAGTTCATGAACTTTGATTTGTAACGATTTTGTCCATGTACTTTCATTTTTGTAATAGTTTAGTCCCTAAACTTTACTTATGTAACAATTTAATCCATGTACTTTAAAATTTTTAACAATTTAGTCCCTATTGTAGAAATTAGGATTAAGATTTAACGAGATTTCTTGCATAAATAAATCAACAACCTAATTATAGAGACTCAATATTTTTATAAAATACGAAGTCTACATCATAAAATAATAAAAATTAACATTTAATTTTGATGAATTTTTTTACGTTAGAGACTAAATTGTTACAAACTTGAAAGTACAAGGACTAAATTGTTACCTACTAAAGTTCAAAGACTAAATTGTTACCAAATAAAAAGTACGGAGACTAAATTGTTACAAATCAAAATTCAGGGACTAAATTGTTATTTTCATGAAAATTTAGGGGCCAACAGTATTTTTTTAACTTAAAAAAATTTGAGTGTGCTAAAACTTAAAATAATATATAAATATATATTTAATTTGAACTACGGAAAAAAAATTTAAAATTCAAAATTAAAATAATAAAGAAATGTAGTGCAAAAGTAGAATATGAAATAAAATATACATTTTAAGACTTAGTCGAACTCAAGACCTCTAGGATAATGCCAATATAAGCTTAGTTCAAGGATAATTATCATAATTTTTTTTAGAGATTGAAGGTTTGATCCCACAATTGTTGTACTAAAAAATGATAGTAGCTCACCTATTAAACCAACAAACTAAAGATCAATAGTAGAATATTGTTGGAATGTATCAATTAAATAAATTATATAGAAATGGAACAGGAAAAAAAAACACCACGATCCCGTTTGGTAATTATTTGATTTTTTTCTTTTTTGTTTTCATAAATTAAATCTATTGAGACTACTTCCACATCTAAATTTCTTCTTTTATTATCTACTTTTTACCAATGGTTTAAAAAACCAAACCAAATGTTGAAACTAAAAAAAATAGCTTTTAAAAACTTGTTTTTGTTTTTGAAATTTGGTTAAGAATTTAACCGTTGCACTTAAAGAAAGATGCAAATCATTATAAGAAATGGGGAGGAAATAGACTTAATTTTCAAAAACAAAAAACGAAAACGAAATGATTACCCAGCGAGGCTTTATTTTTTTTAGTTTTTTAAATTTAACTCTTTTTTAAAAAAAAAAATTCAAAATTTCAAAATTTCAAAATTATTATGAAATAGAGTCTTAAAAAATAAAAATGAAAACAGAAAATAGAATTTATTGCTACACATCCAAGTCCAACAATGGAAAACACACTTAATTAGTTGCATTACTCTTTATATCTGAAAGAATTTTGTTGGCCGCCATTATTTCTTCCACAATTCATTTAGCATATGGATAATGGCTGTCCACAATGATAATTCAAACAAAACAACAAAATATTAGACAAAATTACAAAATTAACCCCTTTAAGTTGTTGCTTTTGATCCATATATTTTTTTAAAAAAATAAAATCTCTTTGGTGTTTTAAAATATAGAAAAATGAGTCAAATTATTTACAAATATAAAAATTTTTTACTGTTTATTAGTGATAAAATTTTATGGCGGATAGATAGTGAAATTTTTCTATATTTATAAATAGTTTGATATTTTTTCTGTTCATAGTAATTTCGCTTTAAACATTTTAACTTGTATATATATTATGTAAAAAAATTCTAATTCATTAGTATGATGTTCCATATTATCATTTTATCTTTTATTACTTAATGGTTGAAGGTGAGAATTCAGAATTTCAAATTTTCATCTTTTTTTCTCTCGCCCATTTCTTTCATGGATGTCTCGATCGAAACTAAAAAGTTTAATCTTCTTTCCTTTCACTCCTCTCATTTCATTTTATCATTTATTACTTAATAAAAATAAAATTGATTTAATTAAGCGGTTTCTAAAAACTTGTTGCATTATTTTCATGTACTGTAAATTTGCAAGTGTACGATGTCAAGTTTTAATATAATAATTATGTTCGAGCATTGTTTACATAATTGGGTCATTAATTTAATTGAGTACAACCATTACTTTTACTTTATTTTATCTAGAAAATCAAACATCTTTAGCATTAGGTCATTTAATTAAGAGGGAATTGTAAGACTAACCAAAAAATAAAAAATAAACATTCTTAAATTTAAATTTACAAGTTTAGTGATCAATGATTTTTTAAAATTTCCAAATACAACGAAAACTATTAAATTTGAGTTTTTTTTTATTATTTCAATTTTACTATTACTATGTATCAACTTGTATATTAATAATATATTTGATATATTTTATGGTTGGTAATATATTTTATATTTAGTATATCAATTATACAATTACTTTTTACATGTTTTTTCTTTGATTTTTTTTTGGTTCAAATAAAATCTTAAACTTCCTTTTAAATACCTAAAATTTTCTATTTTAATCTCCATCCTAATTTTTTTTTAGGGAAAACCAATTAGAGAGAGGAAAAAAAAGTTCGTGTTTAGTTTATGCTCAATTTTGGAAGTCAATGGAACATTCTTGAGAACCAAGAAAAGAAATTCATCGAAAATGACGGTAAGAATTGAAAACTTGTAAAATGGATGATCATCATTTTTCCTCTTTGGTTTTAGGACTATGGGAAGTTTGTTAATTTACTGGGTAGATTATATGTTGTTGATACAAAATTTGAGATAGTGAAAACGCACTTGACCCTCATGTGACATCATCAATTGAATTTGTAATTCAGTGAAGAGAAAACTTGTAAAACAAAAAAAAAATGGCTGAATTATAGAAGAGGGAAGTTCTCTTTGATGGAGTCATTATGGTGTATTTATAAGAGATTTGATTTATGATTTATCTTAAACCTACCCGAATTAGGATATGAGATTTTCCTAATCCTAAATAAGATGAAATCCTTTCCTATTTTTTTATTTTATTTTATTTTACCCAAAAGTGAAATTCACCCCTAACATGTGTAATTAATAGTAAGGTTATATTGTAGATGTGGGTGTTCAACTGTTCATAACATCAATATTATAACATTTTGGATCTTGAGATACTTAATGGAACGGTGTTGAGATATTTCGTGGAAAAGTGTGGATCTTGAGATATTTAATGGAAAAGTCTATAATATTCTTTTCTTTTTTTTTTTTTTTGATTGAGTTTAATTTGTTCCTATACGTCAACTTTAAAAGTCTATAATAAATTTATGAATTTTAAATTATTTTAATAAGTTTTTAAGATTTAACGAAAAATATCGAATACATTTCTAAACTTTAGATTTTATCTAATAATCGTTTGAACTTTTAAATTAAGATAAATAATTTGTTTTAATTTAATAATTTAAAAAATTTAGTGTCATGTCAACTTTTAGTTAGTGATTAACAAAAAAAAAATTTGACGAATAAACCAAAAATGCTATCAAATGCAAACTTAATCCAAATAAAACAACTAAATATTACGAAAATTGACAAAATGAGCTCCTTCAAATTGTTGCTTTTGATAAAAGATCTTCTTTTAAAAAATAAAGTATTTTGAGACATTTTTGCCTTGTACATATTATGTAAAAGAATTTATATTTGTTGGTATGGTGTTCCATATTCAAACAAATACCATATTATCCTTTATTACTTAATGTTTGAGGGTGTGTCCACAATTTCAAGTTTTCATCTTCTTTCTTCTAGCTCATTTTCTTCTAGACTTGGGTGGGTACTCCTAGACTACTTGGGTTATGTTGTCTTACTAGTTCAAAATTTATTTCTAGATGCAGTAAGGCTAAGACACTAAAAATGATAGTGATTTGTCTTCAAATGGAGAGCACTTTCTAAATCTTTCATTCGAATCTCTAGATTGAATCTGATTGCTTAGAGGTGATCAACTTGCTAAATAACATTGTAGATAATATATCACAAAGACTCCTTTTTTATTGAGAAGGCATAGTACTGGAGCTGTGTTTTGAGAACTATTTTTTTTTTTCATGTTCGACGATGTTAAAATGTTTTATGCATTCTCTTGCATTTAAAACTTTAGAGGAGCGTGAGTCTTCCCTTTCTTCTACTTTTACCTCGAATAATTTTTCGTTGTTTTATCTTTTTAAAAAAATTGAACATCAATATTGGAACATTTTGGATCTTGAGATACTTGATGGAACGGTGCTGAGATATTTCATGGGAGAGTATAGATCTTGAGATATTTAATGGAAAAGTATTGATCTTGAGATATATTTTATCTTTTTTTTCTTTTCCTTCTTGGATTGAGATTAATTTGCTCCTGCCTCAACTTAATAGTCTATAATAAATTTATGAATTTTCAATTATTTTATAAGCTTTTAAAATTTTTAAAAAAAAATATCGATTCTAAAATTTGTATGTTAATTAATAATTTTTTTAACTTTTAAATTTAAAAAATAATTTATTTCAATTTAATAATTAAAAAAATTAAAAAAATAGTGTTGTGTCAACTTTCCGTTAGTGATTAACGAAAAACTGACAAATAGATAAAAAAAAAAATACTATCAAATGCAAACTTAATGCATAAAATATTTGAGTTTGAAAATTCAGAGACTCAAATGCAACTTAAACAAAACTTTCAAATGTGTACTTCTTTCTAATAATTATATTTCTAAAATTTATATAGAGAATGTTAATATAGACTATGTTTGTTTATAAAAAAAATAACAATAATATGGAAGCTAAAATTAAATATTTAAAATTAGAACAACTAAAATAGATGAAACCTTGTTGATTGATACACATCCAACGAAGACAAACGCACTTAAGCTCTCAAAGAAACTTGTGGGCCGTCATATTTCCTCCAAAATTCATTATTTAGCACAATGACTAGGCAAAATGATAATTCAAACGCAACAACAAAATATTAGGGGAATTTACAAAATTAGCCCCTTCAAATTTTTTTCTTTTAACTCTTTTCAAAAATATCATTTTATTATTTATTATTTAATGTTTGAGGGTGGGTCCAAAGTTTCAATTTCTGACGTTCTCCCCACTCAATTTTTTTTTTTTTTTTTTGGTGAGGTCTCCTTTTCAATCTAAAACTAAAAATTTGAGATGTTTTCTTGATAATTCAAATTATGTTTTAGATTTTTAAATTTACGAAGTTCAGCAAATATATTTTTGAAAAAATCTAAATTTTATTTTTAAAAAAATGTTTTTGAATTATGTGATTCAAACAGTACAAAGTTTAAAAATAATATTTTTATATTAGATTTTAAATTTTAAAATTTAGAGTGAAGAATTATTTTAAATAATGATCAAAATATTTAGAAATACAGTATGTCTGTTATAAACTCAATTCTTTTTTAAAAACTTATAATATGTATTATGTTAATATATTATAAATTATATAATATTACAAATTTTTTTAACTTAAAACATGTTCATAAATAAATTAATAATAGTTTATTGTTAACTAATATTTAGTGGGTAACTAAAACTAGTTTCATGATTTATAAATTATGGTATCAAACAAATTTTAAATAATTGTTTAAATTAGAATCTAGTTTCTAAATCTGCTACCAAATACATATATGAAAACATGAAATACAATTATGTTTCCATTGAATCTCTTATTTTCAAACTTCCCCTACCAAACACGTCCTTATTCTTACCTAAAGTTCTCTCATTTCATTTATTATTATTTTTTTCATCAATATCATGAGATTTGAATTATTTTAAACTAAAATTTTAAAATTAGAAAAAAAAAATGTTCAAATCTCAATCAATTTCAATAAAATTATGAGTTTCGACTAGAATTATAAACTTCAAGCAAATTTCTAATGAAGATTGTCAATTGGGAATTTTTTTTATGAAATTTATGAATTTCTACTGAATTTGATTGGTTTTTATGAATTCGAGACAGTAAGTCTTTTCTTTCTTATGAAGGAAAGTCTTTTTCAAGGATTCTATATAAATTTCTAGATGAAACCGAGATAGTTATCTTTCAGAAAATTGTAACGATAGTGGAATGCCTATGCTTTATTCTTCTGAAGGTGGAAGAAAAAATAAAACTTATTTAATTATTCAGCAAAATGAAAGTTTGAAACTTATATAATTAACCTCTTTTGCTTAACTCGAGAAAAAAATGGGCTAGATCTATGAAAAATTTCATTCAATTAGATTAGATATGGTAAATTTTTTAAAATATGGGACAGCAAAAGAATTGACTGTTGAGCCAACTAAATTCTGAATTTCGACATACTTTTTAATTTACCAATTGAGTTATGCTCAATTGAGGTTATAGTTAGGTTAGATTTCTATGATTTCTTAAACGAAAATTTAAACAGTTTTTTCCTTTTATTTTTTTTTAATAAATTATTTATTTAAAATTTTGTTTTTCAGGATTAAACCAAAAATAAAATGTTATCTTAAATAATTCATTTTAAGAATTCTCATGAAAAAAAAACACTTTATTTTTATTTAGACTAAAAGAATTAATTGAATTGGAATTACATCAACCGAATAAAAATCAATTTACAACTCATCATCCATTTTGATAGTAAAAGTGGGTAAAGACAAAGTTGATAAACACTTATTTCTATTATATTTAATGAGGGAGGGCATCAACGTCATTTCACATCTAAAACTTTTTCATGCAAACATTACTTTCAATATGGTCCAAAAATACTTTTTTTTTTTTTTTCAAAATGGCTCTTTTTTCAAAATAAATAAAACTTTAGAGCTATTTTTTTACCATAAACCCAACATTTTACAATCTTGCATAGAAGAGATATAAGCTAAAACAAATGTAACTTAGTTTGTATATTGGAGTTAGGTTGTCTTTCATATAATAACTTTTTAGTTTATTCATACACTTTTGAGTTATCTACATTCTTTTTTTATGTATAGTTGAAACTAGCTTGTTATTAAAATATTTGGCTCTATTTTCTTTGCTACCATCTTGTAGCTCACCATTCTCTATTTTATCGTTCGATATGATCATCTACTACAACAGTAAAAGATATGTTACATTAATCTCACCTCGATTAATTAAAATAGTGTTAAATTATAAATCATTCTATTTAGTTTATATACTTAAAAAAATATCTCATCAATCTCTAGATTTTTTATTTTGTTCATAATTTTCTCCCTGTTTCTTTAAGACTATGGGGATTTTTTTTCTTTCTTCAATAGTGTGTAATTACAATTGAGGTTTGTTTCTATGTGGGTGTTCAATTATTGATAACATCATAATGGAATATTGGACCTTCAGATGTTTTTTTTTTCTTTTTCCTATTATGGAATTCGTCTTAGTTGGCTCTATTCTTTATCAAATGGTCCCCGAATTTTAAAGAGGATCAAATAAAGTTATGAATTTTGAATCTCATTAAGTTTCAAAAAATTTTAAAAATGTCAAATAAATTTTTAAACTTTAAATTTTGTCTAATAGTTTTTTTTTTAACTTTTGTTTAATAAAAAAAATTAGAAAAAACAATTATTTTAATTTAATAAGTAAAAAATTAGAAAACATATTTGTTAAAAAAAAAATAGTTGCCACATCACTTTTCTATTATTAATTAACAAAAAAAAACTAATAAAAAAACCAAAAATGTTACCAAATATACAAACTTCATGAGTAAAATTGTTGATTTTAGAAAATTCAAAGACCTAACCGTAACCTAAACCAAATTGTATGGAGTAAAAGTATATAAATTTTCCTAATAATTTTCTTGTAAAAAGTTGCAAAATGGATACATTTCTAAAATTTAAAAAAGAAATGATATATGAAAAAAAAAAAAAAAACATAATAACTAATCATTTATTAAAAATATAAAAATTAAAATTGAATGAGAATATTCGAAATACTTTATTAAGTGCGTTGCAGTCTATATCTCAGGAAAGGAACTTGTCCGCCGCCATGGCGCCATTAATTGATTTAGCATATTTCCACGTAATGGCTATCCACAATGATAATTCAAACAAAACGTCTCAATATTAGGAAAATTGACAAAATTAGCCCCTCCAAGTCTTCAAGTTTTTGCTTTGGACTTTCGTAAAAAATTTATTCCTAGTTAAGTAGCCACTATGGATGGATTGAACCTGTAACCTCTTAATCATATATTGAGACTTTGTCTCATTTTTTAGGTCAACCCATGATGGTCAATATAAATCATAGTTGTTGGTGAAAAATAAATGAAAAATAGAGTTTTCAAACAAAAGAAAAAAAAAAAAGAACTTTGGAGAGGTGAGAATCCCACATTGCTTAGTTAAGCATTGAGATTTCACTTTATTTATCCTCTCCTTTAGCATATTAGGCTTGGGCCCCAAGGGGTATCCATGTTTTAGAAGGGGTGAGGAGATAGACAATGGTGAGTTTGGTGGCTTCTCCACATGCGTGGTCGAGTGTGGCAAGGCAAGGTGGAAATAAAAATAAGTTTTATTTTTATTTTATTATTTTTTTAATATTATTTTTAAAATTAAAAAAAATACCGTTTGCCGCATTCACCACATGGTCAATCGGTCTTCGCGCCCTTGCCCATTTCTCAACGTACGTGCAGAGGATGAGCACTCACCTCGCGGCGCACATTCTGTGGCCGAGTGCTCGTCCAACATGCGTTGGTTGGCCCTTGCGGTGTATATAACGCATGCCTTCTCCAACTGACAAATATAAAAAAAATCGTTTTCACGAGAGATTTTCCTTTCTTCCGAGCATTTTGAAGGGTGTGAGCATTCCGTTTGTTACTTATGCAAGTTTCGATTGAGATAAACTTTTTCTGGGCTGTTTTATCCTGGGGACGACGTGGCAACGATTCCCAACTGCTTGCACCTTGGGCAGAGCCATGAAACGTCTTAAAGAGAGCGAGATCCGCGACTCAGCCTTCACGAGTTTTTTGTTTTGCAGGCGTCGACTTCCCTACTTTGACCACCAACCGTTCAGGTTCTCAACGCATAGTACTAGGCGTTGACTGTCAAGGCGATCAAGCTCTCAACGCAGTGTACTAATTCCAACAATAGTATATATCATAATTTTATTTATATCACAGTATATATCATAAATTCGAAGTAGTCGGAAATAAATAAAAAAAATATCTACCACAGTATATAAATCATAGATGAACTTAATGTTTGATCAACATATAACATATATATAAGCGTATCTATCATAAAACAAGAAATCTAAATACAAAAACCATCATCATTTAACGATTATATATATCACAGTACAATTATTCCTTAGTTTGTGTGTCCAAGAACCCTCCCCATCTTCATCTCTTCTTCTCCCTATCTTCATCTTCATCTCGATTAGAACCTACACCGTCGACCGGATCTACTCTCCCCCGTCGTCGATTCGCCCGACGTAGTCCGTCTCTTATCGCCAGCCGCTGCAACTCACGCCGCACACGGGATCTGCTCGCCCCCATCGTTGATTCGCCCAACACCATCTGTCTTTCGTCACCAGGTGCTATAACTCACGCCGTCGGGAGGAGAAAAAGAGAGGGAGGAGGAAGAAAGGGAAAAGGGAAGGAGAAAGAATGAATTTCTAACGTTTTTTCCTTTTTAAACAAAGGAACATCAATGGGCCGAAGCCCTAGGGTTGTGCATGGAGGAGAGAGAATCAATATTTTTTTAATTTTTTTTGTTTTATAAAAAAACATGGGTGAGGTTTTAATGGTAAATACACACCAATATTAACGAAAATTTGTATTCTATTGACCTATTTCTGAAATAAATTATATGTTGAAGATAATAATATAATATAAGCCTATAATTGAGGCTATATGTGTAGAAATCCCTTTATTTTTTTAGTCTCCGAGTGCTAATTTAGTCTCCTAAAAATAAGTTTAAAAGGTCTTTTTTTTCTTCCTATTTTTTAGCTTAACTATAAATTTTTATCATTACTCTTAAGGAAAATTATTATAAGTAGAAAGCTTTCTGTTGCTCAAGCAATAAAATTCTATCATGGTCTATCGCTAATAGACAGTGAAGTTTTTCTATATTTATAAATAGTTTCTATCGCCTAAGCGATAGAATTCTATCGCGGTCTTTCGCTGATAGACTGTAAAATTTTTCTATATTTATAAATAGTTTGACTCATTTTCTATATTTGAAAACGGCCATTACTTTAAATACTGAAAATGAATTTTAAATAAAAGTAATAATTGTTGGGGAAAATAGTATATATGAACTGAATACACTATCAAACTAATTATAACTCAACGAGAAACAGTACACATAATGCATAATATTCAACCAGAAGATAGTGTAACAAGACTTATATATGATAATAACCAACGACTGGAAAAAACCTCAAAACCTTTGGAGACTCAAAACTGTAGTCGAGGCACGCTTCTGATAAGCGCTTTTCTGAAGACAATTATTCGCTCTGCCCCGAATGCAAACAGACTACAGTTATCGTCTCAGCGGGATACAACGACTAACTCCGGTAGAACTGCAACCTCGAACTACTCCGATCTGGTAGAACTCTTGGATACTTGCTCTCAACTCAACACAAGATGAAAAGAAAGAAGGATAGAAAGAAAGGGAGAGACTTCTTCAATTTGAAGTGGGATGCTACAAATGAAGAAACAAGTTGCTATTTATAGGCTAGCAACTTAGTAACTTTCCAAAATACAAAATAAAATCACATAAATACAAAAATTGAAACATTTGTCAAATTTTCATTTTAGTTGTTACTTGACAAAAATCACATATAACTCATTCAAATTGAAGAAACTACAAATTTACTTTCATACATGTTAAATTTGTACATGAAACTTCATCTTAGTTTGATGGTTTCAATCCAATTTGAAGTTTCCAACAATGAATTTAATTTACACAATTAAATCCAATTTTTTTATGTTTCAAATATTCATCAATATCTCACTGTTTCTTTCACTATAAATATCTAACAATAATAAAACATAGTTTCTCACTCTCCTTCCTCATTTTTCTTTCCCTTTTCTCTCCTCAATTCCATCCCTCCCTCATTTTTTTTTTTTTTTTTGTCTCGGTAGAAATCAAAAACTGAAGAAAGAACTCCAACAAGAATTGGAGTTTACTTTTTTTTTTAATTAAGATAAAAAAAAAACTAATTATTTCCATGAAAAAACCCACAACTACCATAATAATTTTAGTTTTAAATGTCAGTTATAAACTGATATCATAGACTTATGATGACGGATTACAAACAGCTATCATATTGTGTTTCATCGTAGGGTACGATGACAGATTATCTTTGATAGCATTCTAAACCTCCATCAAATATTCTGACATCATATATTTACGATGACAGTTGCTAATTGACATCAAATTGTATATCATCATACCCCTACGATGATGGTTTGATATAATGTCAATTTAGAACTGGCATCTTACACATGCTATCATACATCTACGATGGCAGTTTGATATGATATCAGTTGGTAATCGACATTGTATGCATAATGGATGACCATTTAAAACTGTCATCATTTCTACTCTAACCTGCAATAGATATATTAGCATAATTTGTAATTTTGAATAAAACTATTTTTACAATAATAATAATTTTTAGTCCCCTATTTTAATTAATTCCTTTATACAAATGTTTAGTAAAGTAGAGACAAAATTTTAGAACACAATCTGTCATTTCATTTCATTATGGATCAATTCATAATTGAATTTCAACCTAATGCTCTGAGAATAGCAATCAAAGTTAAAAAAAAAAAAAAAAAAAAAAAAAAAAAAAAAAAAAAATAGACTGACAAACAAATAAAGCTACACAATATATTTGGATTAAGTAAAAAAATAGGGTTGATTATTATTTGCAAAAAAACGAGTTGGCTGAAGAATATTTGCAAAAAATACGGCACATCTTTTTGTCTTTCTGAATTCCTTAAATGGCGTTTGTTTGTTTTTTCTTTTTCTTTTTTTTTTTTCTCTCTTGATTAATCCCTTATTTTTGTAAGTTCAATTTTGAAATTTTCTTTGAACTAAAATTTTGTCCTTACTGTTTTTTTTAAACTAATTTTTTTTTTTAATTCTGTCTTTAAAAAAAAAAACATAATTACTATGAATTTTCTAGGTGAGTTCTAAAATTATTATTTTACCGATTTTGAAATTAGGTGAGGCCTAGCTTTTATATATTATATATTTCTATTAGTATTTGTTTATATTTGTGTTTTGAAGAGAAGAATTATTGATGTTGGTCCTTGAGCATGACAAGAGATAGAGCAATAAAAAGATTTTAGAAATAATGTGCAATGAATTTGATTTGTTTTTAGAGGAGTTACAAATAAAGTGTGCTAAAAATTATTTGGAAAGATAGATTTTGTTGATGCTAAAAAATGGATCAATCGTGAATTTGTTTTCTTTGGGAGAGATTCATCCGAGTGCCTACAAGACAAAAGCAAATGAACACCGGTGTGGTGTCTAGCCACACACACTCTGGCGTTCAAGTCAATTTTGTGTTTTTTTAGTAATTAGACAGTAGAGAAATAATAAGGTATTTTCAGCTTATTTTGGCGTACCTTCGACCAAAGGTTTCGGTCACTTTTATAGGGTAGTAGAATGTAACTGATGTCGAAGGTCATAATACCCTTATTTAATCCTCAAAACCGTAAGTTAATTATTTGAGCAGCTACACCATTATTGTTGCAACTAATGCATCACTTAAATTCTCAACGTCTTATTAAAGGTCTGTTTGTTATGAATATGGATGGCTTCAGCCACAATCGCTCAACCGAACTCGACTCTCCGAAGTTTTCTTTTAGGCTTAGGCTCCTCTGAGCTCTCCTGAGTTGAACGCTTCTAGGCTTGAGTTTGACTCTTCTAAGCCTTCTTATAGGCTTAGGCTCCTTTGAGCTCACTCATACTCTTCTAAGCTCTCTTCTAGGCTTAGGCTCATCTGAGCTACCCTAAGCTTACCTCACAGGTTTCATTGAGCTCTCTCTATGCTTTCTTGGCCTCTCCCATGGGTCTTCTTGAGTTCTCTTCTAGGCTTAGGCTCATCTGAGCTACACTAAGCTTACCTCACAGATCCCATTGAGCTCTCTCTAGACTCCCTTGGGCTCTTTCATGGGTGTTCATGAGCTCTCTCCTAGGCTCTCAGCTTCACTGAACTTGTCTCATGGGTCCCACTAAGGTATCTCTAAGCTCGCTTAGGCTCTCCTATGGGTCTCTCTTGAGCTCCATTATGCTTGTCTCATGAGTCCCACTGAGCTATCTCTAAGCTCGCTTAGGCTCTCCCATGGGTCCTCTTGAGCTCCACTATACTTGCCTCATGGGTTTCACTGAGTTATCTCTAAGCTCACTTTAAGCTCTCGCATAGGTCTCTCTTGAGCTCCACTATGCTTGCCTCATGGGTCCCACTTTGCTATCTCTAAACTCACTTAGGCTCTTCCATGGGTCCTCTTGAGCTCTCTCCTAGGCTCTTTAGCTCAATTGATCTTGCCTCATGGGTCCCACTGAGCTATCCTCTAAGCTCGGTTAGGCTCTCCCATTTGTCTCTCTTGAGCTCCACTATGCTTGCCTCATGGGTCCCATTGAGCTATCTCTAAGCTCACTTTAGGCTCTCCATGTATCTCTCTTAGACTCTTTAGCTCACCTCATTTCATGGGTCAGCTTTTTTTAAGCTCACTTAGGCTCTCCCATAAGTCGTGGCTAATTTTGCCCATAACAAATTTCATCAAGGTGTTTATAATAATTGTTTAAGATTTCATTTGGTTTGAATTTCTTTTTTCTCAAAGTGAGTTTCTTCTCTTAAGACAAACAAACTTTTGTCTATGTTATGTTAATGTTTTTAAACTTGATCGTGTTAATTTTTTGTTTGCCAAAATTAATTTGAAATAATTAGGACTTTGAAATTATTTTCATTTTTTTTAAATCAATTTCAAGCTCACAGAGAATTTACTCAATATTTCAGTGAATATCTTGAGTTTCAATACTGTTGTCATCTCTTAACTCATCGAAACTTAATGATGTCAGTTAACCAATTTTATTTATTTGGTTCATAATTTATGTTCATTCCAATTAATCTTAAAGTGGATCATCTTCCACTAATGAATAAAAGTATTTTGCTTTCAATGTTACATTCATTCAACCAGCAACCTTTCATGGGGCGCTAAGGTGGCAAAAATGGACAATGTTTCAATCTTTTGTAAAGAATGAATCTTAAAGAATTCAATCTTTTTAAGAGATTGAATTTAATAAAGACAAAAAATGTACCTTATTTTTGCAAAAATTTTCGAGCCAACTCGTTTTCTGTAAATAATTTTTCAATCACCCCTAGTTTTGTACTTAATTTTAATATATTTCAAACCTACAAAATGCCTAAGATCTACCAATTTTCAAAACAACCTCTCAACTATGTTGAAGGGCTACCAATCTATCGCTTCAGTGATAGAAAGCGATAGAATTCTATCACTGATAGACTGTCAAAATTTTCTATATGTAAATAATTTAGCTAATTTTTCTATATTTAAAAGCAACCCAAATAAAAAAGTAAGTGAATTTAAATATACTTAATTAATAACTAACCGATAATAAAAATGCCCCATAAGACCAGGATAACCAATTTATTCGAAAAAATTACAGATTTTTAAAACCCAACAAACAATTTTGTTGGCATTCAAATTACATTTTATCCAAACAAAATCTTTCTAATTACAAAAGAAAAATAACAAACTAGATTTTGTTGCTAATAAAAATATATTTTATTTAAACATTAATTTTATAATTAAGAAAATCCCAAATAATAAAGATATTTAGATCATAACAAAATAAATTTTATTCGTATTCAAAATAAATTTTATCTAAACAAAAAAAAATTAAATTAGAAAAGTCCAAAAATAAAAAATTTTAAATCATGACAAATCAAATTTTGTTGGTATTCAAAAATAAATTTTATTTACACAAAAAACAAATAGAAAAATCCCAAAAAATACAATTTTTTATTATAACAAACCAATTTTGTTGGTAAATACATATATATTATCTAAACAATAAACTCAAGTTAGAAAAATTGAATGAATATGTATATTTTTTTAAATTAGAATAAATATAAATTTTTAAATCATAATAAACTAAATTTGTTGGTATTTAAAAAATTTATCAAAAAAAATTTTAATTAGGGAAAAAAATATTCTTTTTTTAGTTTTTCTTTTCTAATTTTGAAAACATAGGAGGAAAATTTCCTAAAATTCAAACATAGAAACACATGATACAATATAATAGGATTTCTTCAAAAAAAAAAAAAAAACTTGAAATAAGAATCACACAAAAAAAAATCCACAAAAAGTGACTAACGATTAATTACAGTATAGGTGTGAACAATTATTGTGTATTTGTTATATGAAATTATGTTATTGGCATCTTTATATACTGTGTTTGCATAAATATAATTAGGATATTAAATAGGATATGGTCAACCACAACATACATATCATTCTAGAGTCTGAAATACCGTATGGGATCAATCATAATGTTTGATTTGTTTGAGTCATCTTGCTATATGGTCAAACGAGAAATAGTGTGGTTGGTGGAGGGAAAAAAAACTTACTACAAATGAATCAACGAACAATTGAAAGAATGAGTTTGTAGGAATAGAAGTCTCAAGAGAGAAAAAAAATGATAATAATGAAAATTTTCATCCGATTCTACCATCAAACAATAGTCCTTTTCATTGAAGTGTCATAGTAACATCAAAATTTGACAAAGAAAAAGCAAATTAATAGATGTTTGATACTTATATCAACATAAAGAAGACTTAGGTTTCCAGAAAGTTTGGAAAATAGTACCCTAAATCGTTAAGAGCAAAAAAGTATTATCGCTAGATCTCATGATGGTTTAAAAAGTATAAAATAGTATTAACATAATAAATATATAACTAAAATTGAAAAAAAAAAGAAAATTTTCACAGATAAAAAAAATGTCAAATTATTTATAGAAAAGAACAACAAAAAAATATTGATAGACATTGATAAACTTCTATGAGCATCTATAGTAATAGACTTCTATCATTTCTATCACTAATAGAACCTAATAGACTTCTATCAGCATCTATCACAACTATATAAAAATTTTGCTTTTAAGTAAATAGTTTCCTTATTTTTCTATTTTTAAAAATTCTAAAAAAAACACTAATATAATATTAAATTGTTTTTAAAATGAATATATATATATAAAAGATAAAGATAAAGTAGAAAAAAATGAAAAACGAAAAAAAAAATGGAATTCAAAAAAAATAAGATAGAATGGATTTTATGATTCAAATCGGGGCGAAAATTTAGGATAATCCGTGCTGGTTTCCTTTTTTTTTTTTTTTTTAATTCCTTGCAAGGATTGTTTGCTCTCATTTTGATGAATGCTTTTTTTTTTTTTTTTGCCATTCTTCAAAACAAAAGTTTAAAAATTTTTATATGGTCCAATTTTCCATAAATATATAACTATAATTGAAAGAAAAAAACATTGATATAATATTATATTGTTTTTAAACAATATCTAAATAAGAAAGCATAAATGAAAATACGGAAAAAAAAATAAGAAAAATTACAAGAAGATAAGAAAAGTCGGAAAAAAAAATCAGATACAATAGAATACGAACAAATAAGATAACGTACAAATAAATAAATAATCAAATAAAATATAATCTTAGGCGCATCTTATATCCTAAAATGTACCTATCTCTAATTTTCATTAGACAAAAAAAAAAGGAATTAAAATATTTTTAAAATATGTATGTAAGAAGAATAATGTAAGGCATGTCAACTATGTTTGAACAATTTGGTAGGATATATAAAGATACTTATGATTCATCTAATTATTTTCAAGATAAATAGAGTGAATTCAGAACTAACATAGATAATATATATATATATATATATATATATATAGAAGATACGTGTTTTAAGATTTAAATATGTCAAATGGTGGTATAAATATGCTAGAACATTTTAGGGTTAATGAAAAGTGCAAACACGTGGATGAGGGTGTGTTTGCTATAAAACTTGTTTTTTTTTTTGCCATTCCTTCAAAAAGAAGTTTAAAACTTGCTACACATTACAATTTCCTCTTAATGTTTGAGAGTGGCTCCAAAATTTCAAAATTTCTATCTTCTTCCCTCTCACCCATTTCTTTTGATGGTGCCTTGATTTCGTTCGAAATTAAAATTTTAATTCTTCCTTATCACTTCTCTCATTTATTACTTAATGTTTGATTGATTGTTTTTTTCTTCAGCCAATTTCAAAAAGATTTGAATTTTGAACTAAATATTTAAAATTAAAAGAAACCGTTTCAATCTCAATTAATTCCAATAGGGTTATATGAGTTTTTGGCTAAAATCATGAATTTAAAGCAAACTTCAAATGAAATTCATCTATTCTAATTAATTTCTAGCCGAGATCGATGAATTTTGACTACTTTCCAGTTCAAAACTATATAGTCGGAACTAGGTTGCTACAATTCTTGACCCTATCTTCTTCGGTTCACTACCACCTTATAGCTAACACTCATTGATATTATAAATTTTTTTCTTACAATATATGGAGTCGGGAATCAAACATCTAACCTAATTGATAGTAAATATGACATGTTAGTTGAGCTATACTCATTTTGGTTTACGACATTTTTCCAAATTTATAAACCTATTGAACATAAAATTAATTTTTTTCTAAGACATTAATTGAAACTTTAATGTTCTATACTATTAGACACAAATTTCAAATTTATGTCTAATTGCTATAAAAAAAATTGTTGTGCCGACGATTTTTTCTGCTGACACAACAAAAAACATATGCAGATCCAATTTCTGCCCCATGCATCTATGCATGGGAATATCCTCATTTCTGCCAACAAAAACACATATGCGTAGACAAAAAGTTGAATAGACTTAGCGGAACGCATTAGTTTGGGTTTATGTCGATGCACATTGTGTGAGCAAAAAGTTTAGTATCTGCCAACGCAAGGCATGTAGACAGAAACCTTATATATCTGCACATTTAGACTTTTGTCAACTATGTTGCATCAGTAGAAACATTTAAATCTATATATTTAGACTTCTGCCAATGTTAGTTTTTTTCCCACGCAACTTGTGTGGGCAAAAGTTATTTTAATATCCCTTACCCATTTTTTCCCACACTTCCTCCCCCCCCCCCTCTTTTTTCCCTTTTTTCCAACTTCTCTCTTCTTCTCCCTCTATTTTCTATTTTTCTTCACTTCCACTCCCACTCTTTTCGATCTTCGTGCCCACACCACTTAAACATCGTCGCCACTTGAATACCCAAATGTTATTGTAGTTCTAGTCGCTCGTCGTCGGTATCGTTGCCGTTGCTGTTTCGAACGCGTTTCAAGTGTCGCCACACGCCTTCAGCCTCTAAACGTTAGTTCTCAAGCAGTGGGTTGAAGTTTGGGTAAGCTCTCTTAGGCTTTTCTTGGTTGATTTGTGACTACCCCTTTTCATTTGGTCTAAATTTGTTTTACCCATAATATGTTGGTGTTAGATTCAAAATTTGGGGGCATTAACGTGATTCCTAGCAAGTTCAAGAACGTGTTGGGTAATTTTTATAAGTATTAAGTCTCCAAAACTATTTTTAAAGTTGTGTTAGTTACTTCAATGTCTCTTGAGTTTTTGGACCAACGTCATGTTGTTGAAGCATGTATTGTTCAAATTTGTGTTAGTTTTTATTTGTGTCAATTATCTTTCAAACTTGGTTGATTTGTGAATACTCACTTTTGATTTGGTCTAAATTTGTTTTATCCATAATGTGTTGATGTTAGGTTCAAATTTTAGGGACTTTAACGTGATTCCTAGCGAGTTCAAAAACGTGTTGATAATTTTTGTAAGCATTAAGTCTCCAAAACCATTTTCAAATTTGTGTTAGTTACTTCAATGTCTCTTGAGTTTTTGGACCAATGTCATGTTGCTGAAGTATATATCATTCAAACTTGTGTTAGTTTTCATTTGTGATTTGTGAATATATCATTTAAGTTTGTGTTAGTTATCATGTCAATTCATGCATATAGTGGAACTTTTGAAAATCATAGAGTATAGGAGACTTGAAAGTCATGGAAGTAGATTCATCTTAGTTTCTAAAGTACACTTGGGCGCTTTTTAAATAACTTTTGAAAACTTTGTTGGTTTTGAGAGCAAGTAAAGAGACTAGCATGTTTGAACATTGTTTTTTTAGGACATGCACTTTAATATGCAAGCTTATGACACTTTCATAGTTTGGGGTGGAAATAGAGTATAGGAGACTTGAAAGTCATGGAATTAGATCTATTTTAGTTTTTAAAGTACACTTAGGCGCTTTTGAAAGAACTTTTGTTGGTTTTGAGAGCAGGTAGAGAGATGAACTTGTTTGAACCTTGTTTTTCGAAGGACATGCACTTTAATATGCATGTCACCTTGTTTTTCGAAGGACATGCACTTTAATATGCCCGTCTAGCACATTTTCATAGGGTTCATAGGTTTTGGGGTGGGTATAGAGTATAAGAGACTTGAAGGTCATGAAATTAGGTCCATCTTAGTGGTTAAAGTACACTTAGGTACTTTTTAAAGAACTTTTTAAAACTTTGTTGGTTTTGAAGGATAGATAGAGATACAAACATGTTACCTTGTTTTTCGGAGGACATGCACTTTAATATGCACGTTTAGGCCACTTCCTTAAGTATTGGGTGGGTATAAAGTATAGGAGACTTGAAAGTCATGGACTTAAGTCCATCTTAGTTTTTAATCAGACTTGAAAGCCAAAACTTTTCTTGCAACACAAATCTCTCTCTAAAAGTTTAAATAGATTAAGAAAATAGAAATTTTTCCAAATAAAAAAATGAAAAACTATTTTTAAAAAATAGCAAAAAAAAATACTAATAAACAATAATATACTTCTATCAGCATCTATCAGTGATAAACTTCTATCATTTCTATCATTGATAGATCTTGATAGACTTTTATCAACGTCTATCACAACTATCTAAAAATTTTACTATTTTGTGTAAATAGTTTCTCTTATTTTTCTATTTTTAAAAATTCCCCCGAAGAAAATATATTATTATTAATTTATTTACAAGCTTTAACTTTAATCTGTATTAAATTTTTATTATTATTTAAAATACCTAAAAAAGCAAATTAAAGATATTTTTTAGTGCAAAAAAAGGCATGATCTTTGACAAAAGTAAACATATAGATCTAATAACTTTGATTTTAATGTTTCATTTTTCATCCACCAACTTCTGTTTACATTATGGTTTCCCACCACCTCCCTTCCCTTTGAAGAAAAGTCTTCCCTTTAACATCATCCCCCATTCAATTTCATGTGGGGATTCAAATTTCCAAATTTCAAACACAACCAACCACACACAGAAACTTCAAAATTATGTGAAAGAACTTTCATTACAATCACATAACCCCCAACTTGAAAATACAAAAATATCCTCAAGTCCATAGAAGAGTAAATAAAACATATCACAGCCTCCAAAAATACAAAACAAGTACAGCCCCCCATTTTTCTTCCCTACTGATTCAAAAAAAAAAACTAAGAGATGATCATATAAGTGTTCAATTCAGTTCGAAAAAGAGTCCTACAGAAAAGAAAAACATACGCCTCTCCCCTCAGTTGATCCATTCATTCCCCGCCATAATCTATGATGTTTTTGACTTGGGATTCTTCTTTCCTACTTGCCTCCTCGGAATCGAGTTCTTCATGCCAATGAAGAACAGCAATGCTCCCAACAATGCCAGATTCTGCACAATATCAACCACACAAGCTTACGATTTGTTCGGTATCTTATCCAGATTCACCGGGTTAGCTCGTTTCTGTTTTGTTTGGTGAGTCTATTTCTTTATTTAGCTTGTATATGAATTCTAGATCCTAAATCTGGAATGAAACCAGAAAATACAACTAAAAGTGTCTTAAGTTCTTAAATTACTTCAAATTCAAAATGAGAGAAGCAATCAGAATCATCATTCATGGTTAATTAGTTCAATTACCTGAGTGAATTTCACAAAAAGTTGGTTGAATTCCTTCTTCTCGACGTCGTAGTTGTAGAAATCGTACAAGATGGGTGTGGTAATGGCCTGGTGCAAGATCTACAAAACAAGGAAACCAACATTCAACAAATCAATCCGGATCAATTTAAGTAGACGAAATTCGTTTAAACAATTTAACATCATATCCATCATACCAGAAGAAAGGCTCCAATGGAGCTGTTGAAGATGAAGAGCAGGCTTCCAAGGCCCTTCAGCGCAATGGCACCAGCCACAAGATGTAGGATCTATAACCAATAACAATTCTCAGAATGCCACTTAATAATGGAAGGAAATGTTAAAGACAAATCCCGATGAGAACTAATAAGAGACACTGATGACAAATTTTTCTCACCTCAACTTTTGGGAAATCCAACCCAGTATGAGATTCAAAGTTGCGAGTGAAAACGTTGAATTTTGGCTTTAGATACTTGGCCGCCGGTCCTCCATCAGTACCAAAATCGTTGAACCTAAAGAACAAAAATGAAATCAAGATCCAAAAAGGGTTTATCATCATACCCTGCAGAAACATTCAATACCTCCAAAGAGATTGTCTCATCACAGCTTCAAAATTCCAGAAAAAAACAAAAAGGGGTTCAAATTTTCCATTTCAATTTATCAAAAACGAACACATTAATTACTAGTACGCAAAAACAGAAAGTTCCCCATCATGTCCACTCACAGATCTGAACTCATAACACAAAGAAACATGAAGTCATCAAAACAACAGAAGCTACCATGATTTCCAAACTTAAAAAGTTCATCAAGTAAAACCCTAAATGGGGGTTTTCTAGACACACATTCAGAAAGTGACCCCACATCTAAAAATTCAAATTTCCAGTGAAGAAACCTCAGAATAGTCAAAAGGGCAACAAATTAAAGTAGATCTGAGTTGCTTACTCTTGCCAAGCAGAGAGAACGAAGACCGAGACGAAGATAACTCTTCCGACGAACGAAATAAAAGCCATTTCAGTAACAAAAACAACTTCGATTCTGATTCCGACAGAGATTTCGAAACCGAAACAAGAGGAGAACAAGAAGAACGGAAACTTCAAGAGAGAAGAAAAGGGAAAGAAAAAAAAAAAATCGCAGAGACTTTTTTTTCTCTTTCTTTTCTGTGTCTGAAAACTTCTCCTTTCGCTTCTTCTTTCTTCTCTCTCTCACGCTCCTCTCTTAAATCTAAACTTGCCGCTCAAAACAGTGTCTTTCTTACAAGTTTCACTCGCGCGACTATAGAATCTATCATACTCGCTTTTCAAATCGACTGTGTTGACTGTGGACCACCCCTTGCCTCCACGTACTCCAGCCAATCACATTCGTTTAATTGGCAAATGGTCAACCACGTGGCGTTCTGATTCAGCAAGTTTAACCTTTTTTCTTACGTGAGATTGCCTACGTGGCTTTTACAGAATTTAATCCTTTTTATATTTTTCATAATGCGGCCCCTCTGTAAATTCACAACTGTTTCCGTGTAATTATCCACTGGTCTCCAGTATGAATTTATCCGCTTAATTAGGGGGAGTTTGGTTTATTTTATTACTTTGTTTATTTTTTTAAAAAATGATACATCTAATAATTAAAAATATAGATAGTTGCATTATAATTGTGTTTTATGAAGTGTTTTTAAATGTGTTTTGACTTTCGAGGTTGATTTAAAATTTACATCTCAATTTATAAAGTTTGTTCAAAATATGTTTAATAATATATTTACAAATAATAAAATAGTTGTTTTTGTCAACTAAATTTTTAATTCAATCTCAATTATTTTAATTAATCATGTTATGATTTTTTGTTTAATTATTATTTTGCAATGTTATATAATTTATAATAAAAAAAAATTAGCAACTTGAAAATACTACATATATTTATCGTAGTTGCAAAATTTGCAACGTTTATAATTTTGGTTTAGTTTCATATGAATACCTTTAATTTTTTAAATTTTAATTTGATCTTTGTTAAACTCCTGTTTAACTAATATGAGGATATAGGATCAAACTTTTAATTAAATATCTTTATCCACTGAATTATGCACGAATTTAAATCACAAATTGTGTTTATACCTTATATATTGCATTTGCTATTACGAGCATGAACAATTTCCCTATTAAAAATGTAATAATTTTCTATTTACATCTTTAATTGTTTTTTATTTACATCTTTAATTGTTCAATTGACATAAAATTTATATTATCAATTCGAGGTTAAAGGTTGGATTCACCCACCCCTAACAAAAATAAATAATTTTTTTTTTAAAAAAAAAGCAATATCTGTATATAAAATCGACTTTTTCTTTTAGTGGGTTGTATTATAGCAAATTGTGTTGGGATTTAGTGCTAACAATTGTTTTATGTAAATTTATGATGTTTTTACCCAACTGTCTGGGGCCAAGTTAAATTAAACCTAAACTACTAAAAATTATAAAAATCATATGAATAAATTTGAAATTAAGTCTAAGGAATAAATTGGTTTATTAAATTATCGAACTTATAGTACCTTATCATTCTAAGCTTAAAAATATGATGGGATGTTTGGACCCATTGGATAATATTATTATTTCTCGTTTTCTTTTTCTGTTCTTTTTTTTTTTTAAATTAGAAAAAAAAAACATATTTGCTAATTATTTTGTTTCTTTTTTACCAATATAATAAAAAAAATAGAAATATTTTGATAACTATATATTCTTGTTTTTTAATTGAAATAAAATTTGGTACATATATACTATAATAAAATATATAACATTGATTAAAACAAATATATAAAACCATTATAAATAGTTTATCTAGTCTTTAATACAATTTTAGACTCAAAGAAAAAAAATTGTAATTATAATAAATTGTATCCTTCAAATATTGTTCAAATAATTTGATTTACAAATCAATTGATATTAAATGATGTCAAGTTACATTAATTAGTCTAAATTAGATTAATTTTATCCAATAAACTTTGTAACTTAAATTTTCAACCTTTAATTTATAGAACAACATGATATATATAGTTGTGTGTGGACAAATGAAACATGTATATTAAAAAGTCAAACATGTTTACATTTGTTTAATTCAATAACAAACCTTAATTTTACTTTTTTTTTTTCTTTAAAAATGCATGTATTTCTAATTAACCAATCATAAACATAAATAAAATTTGAAAAGAGAATAGATTTTTTTTAAAATAAAAAATGAAAAATATGAAATATCTTATCAATTTTGTGGGCTATAGATCTAAATAAAGATTAATGGGAACAACAATGTGGCAATGACTTTTTTTTGTGTTGGAAGGAAAGTATGGTTGGTCTTGAAAAAATCAGATTCTCACAACTATAAGGGGACAAAATTAAGAAAAAGATAATGGAAAAAAGATAAGAATTATTGCTATGATTTACGTATGGATTTAAAGGCATTGTTTCCTTCCATTTTCTTCTTTTCCTTATTTTTTTTTAGATCTAATTTTCTTTACATTAATGCCCATTCTTTTCTTCTTCTTGTCCTTTTTTATTTAATTATTATTTATTTATAAATAGTGGGTGTATTTGCTTTTACATCGTGGCTTTGAACTTCAACGTATTTAATATTTACTTATCAAATTCAAATCGGCCTCTTCTGTCACTTATATTTTATAGTTTATTTTCTTCATGCTAGAATAGTCGTTAACTTTTAATAAAAATAAGGAAAATGGTTGTGTATTGAAAAAAAAAAAACTAATTTCATATATAGAAAAAGTTTTTCCGTTTCCCACTGTTTTTTTCTATATGTGTAATTAGTTTTGATTTTTTTATATTTCTTAAGGACCCCAAATAAAATAAATTAATACATGTTTTTTTTATATGTGTAATTAGTTTTGATTTTTTTATATTTCTTAAGGACCCCAAATAAAATAAATTAATACATGTCATTTGCAAAGTAGCTCTATAGTGTTCTTAAGAATAATATATTAAATGACATGTTTGAAAGTAAAAATATCCACGAGTGAGTTGAGGGATTGGGAAGACTTTTCCGTCCTCGTCCCCGTCTCCTATTTCAATCTCAATTTCCTTATGTAATTCTCTATTTAGTTTCACGATAATTAGATTAGGATTCACCACATCATATTTACGTGGACCGAATTTTTCGCAAGAAAAAAGTTGTTTATTTTTTTAGTTTAGAGAAATTATTATAAACAGAAAAAATATCAAACTATTTACAAATATAGAAAAAATTTACTGTTGAAGTCTATTGCTCAAGCGATAGAATTCTATTGTGATCTATAGTTGAGGGACAATAAATTTTTTCTATATTTATTAATAGTTTGGCTCTTTTTTATATATTTAAAAACATCTTTTTAATTTATTCCCAATCAAATATATTTTTTTAAATCATGTTTATTGATCATTTTCAATTTAAAATTCAATTAAAGAAAAAAATTATAAAATTTTAGAGTAAAAACAATATGTAAAAATATAATTAAAATGTTTAATCATACCATAAATTCTAAAAGTTAAAACTTTTCAATATTACAACATAGTCTTCAATTTAAGTATTATAATATCCATATTAGTCTAAAAAGTAACGAAGTTTTCATTTCCATAAAGGAAAAAAAAAAAAAAAAAAAAAAAAAAGCAAACATGATTTTAAATGCAAAATCGAATAATAAATTGATTTAAAAATGCTTAAACACTTGTTTCGAATTTATTTGAAACCTAACATATGTGATTTTAATATCCTAACAACTTATATTTTTCTTCCTATTTTTTGGGTTTTTGTTTCTCATTTTTAAATGAATTTGATAATCATGCCCTTCTTAGAATTGTTTTGATAATGTGTAATGTGTGTAATATCGTAACAATTAGAAAATTAAATTCTTGTCAACATATTGACATTTGCATCGATATTTTTACATATTCATAGAATTTAATAAATTGATATTTTCATTATATAAAAAAAAATCAAAAAGTAACAAAAATGTCACTTATTGAATATATTATAATTATAAACATTTCAACTTATATTAAAAAGGTTTCTAAAAAACTTATTTAAATAGTATAAAATTTTTATTTGTTAATAAAAATATCATTTTTAAACTTTTGAATTATATATGTATACTTTTCCAAAATATCTATGACACTGATATATTTTATTGATATTTACCTGGATTTTCTAAACTTTAGTATTAATGATATTTTTCTAAAATACAAATCAATCAACTAAAACATACTTTAGTAGATAAAATATTAATTATTATCCGAATTTTCAAATCTATATATAAGCCAAGAAAGGATAAGAATTCATTGTAATTGAAAATTTGTGTATGGTAAACAAAGAATATAAAATGAAACGTTGCAACAACATGTCTAAAAAAAATGGTCTACAAAATACAATAAAATAATGTATTAAAAAAAAAAAGAAAAAAGAAAAAAAAAAAAAAAAAAGGAAACTGCAAAACCCAACTCAGCTAGGAAGCAAAGCACGTGATGCACGTGAACTGAGTAGACGACGGATGTGAGATCTGAAGCTGCTCCAAATGACCCATGCATAACTCCTCAACTTTTTTTTCTCTCTCACTTTTTTAGTTTTTTTTTTTTTAATTCCTATTCTTAATTTAACATATTAAGCGGATATTTAAAATTCTAACTTCTAAGTCGAGAATATTTAGATAGTTATGAGCTAAGTTTAAGATTAAGCATGTGATTTTAAAAATAAAAAACTTAACTTTTTATTCGATTTTATTATTTTAATGGGATACTCTAGTCTCTAATATTATTTTGGTTAGATTATAAGTTTAGTATTTAAAATTTATGTTTATGTCAAAACGGTTGTTTGAGAGCCCGTAATGGAATGAATTTGGATTGTAATGTAATTCAAAACTCACGTTTGGATTGAGCGTTTTGGGCCTGATTTGTAATATTAAACTCATTTCGTTTCGACAGTTTTTAACCAAACCATCTTTTCCATTGTTTTCATATTTCACGATCCCATTTTTTGTTCCGTCCTCAATACCTCACGCATTCCAACACTTCTCTGATTCCAAGTAATCCTGATTACATTCTAGCCTACCAAATACCCCTATAGTTTCTTGAACTTTAAGAACTATCAATAGACCTTTCGAACATTCAATGTAAATGATATGTTTCTTAACTTTAAAAAGTATCTAATAGATTTTTTTAATTTTCAATTTTATCTTATAAGTTTCTTATATTTTCAACATTTTAAAAAATAACTTAATAAGTATATTATACATTGAATTTTGAGTCTAATTTAAAACATGGTTAATTTTGTCTCTAAAAGATTTGAGTATATTATATATTGAATTTTGAGTCTAATTTAAAACATGGTTAATTTTGTGTCCAAAAGATTCATAAAATTTAAAGCAAAACAAATAACTTAAAATAATCTATATCAAAAATTGTGTTTTTTATTTTTGAAAATAGTGTTTTTTTTTCCTAATTTTCTTGCAACAATTTTCATTGAAAACATTTAAATTCTTTGCCATTCTTTTTAAACAGTTGGAATAAAAGTAACCTTTTTTAGTTTTCAAAATTTAGTAGATTTTGAACACATATCCCTACAAATACAAAGTAGATGTCAAAACAAAGAAATTTATAAAGAAAAGTAGTGCTAATTATTATGAGCTTGATTATTAGATTTTTTAAAAACTAAATTATTATCAAATAAGGCCTAGATATCAATAATTTCAAACACTATTTTTTTTTATCCTAAATATGTTACACCATATAAGATAAAATGTCATTTTTAAGTTAATTGTTTTGTTTCTCATTGATAAACATTTTATTCTTTGGACACATTTTCTCCCTAAAGGCATGATTAGCTTCTCCTTTCTTTTCTTGAATATAATATTCTTTTTGGGGAAAAAATTAATTAATAAAACACCATTTATTTATCAAGTATTTCATTAGTCAAGTCACCGTGAATGTAAAATAAACAATTTCATATAGCTACAGTTTATATGAAGATATACAAATAAAATTCACAAATTAAAAAGAAATTGTGACATACAATTCATGCACGTAGTTAAAAATTAAATAAAACAAACTATTTTTCAAATATTATATTTGATTAACTTATATTTTCTTTTCAATGTGAAACCTTGATGTATATAAGACCCTTTAATCTAAGGATGTTCATGTTTCTTATGGAATGAGCTCTGCGAAGACTTGCTCTTAGTTTAACAGTGATTTTTTATTTATGTGAGAAATGGAGAAGGGTGTGGGAGAAAAAAAAATTCTTTTTTGAAATAGAGAATCCAAGATTCAATCCCAAAAAATGAATAGAGAACTTATTTGAAATAAAAAGATGAAATGGGAGTAAAGATGGAAGATATGGATCCTGCAAGAAAGGATAATGAAATGAGGGTAGGAACAAGAACTACAATGTCACATTTCGTGCCCACTCTGTCACGTGTACATCTCTAATATTTTTCTTTAAAAAAATTTCATTATAGTTTAAGGATAATGACAAGTTCATATTTCTAAAAATAAATTAAAAAAAATATAAAAATAGAAGAAAAAAAGAAAATAATGAAAAAGACCAATAATAGCCCATTCACTTTAATTTATGAGAGAAGATGAGTCTTATTGAATAGGAAAACTAATAAATTAAACTAAGACTTGTATTCCACTCCACCCTTTTAAAAAAAATTGATAATGACCTTATGGGTAGGTGAAGCCCTAATGGTGTAATGAAATTGGATTGTTAAATAGCTCACATTGAGTTGTATAATTACTGAAAGTTTTGTCTTCTTTGAATGCCACATGTTCTTATGTCTTTTTCTATCTATCTTATTTGTATTCATAATTCCCAACTATTTTTTTGACCTATAATTTAATGCCCTTCAATAACACACTAGAAAGAGTTCAAGGACAGATCTCAGCATTGTTTTCAAATAATTCTAGTTCTATATATATATATATATATATATATATATATAGTGACTTTTATTTAAATCTGTATACATAGAATTAAGTAACAGTATGACTATTGTGGCTTGAGAGATGAAGAGATGGATAATGATGATGCAAGATTCTAATTCATATAAGTATGTTTTACATTGAATAAACATGTAAGGCAGCTAACACGACTGATTTGACCTATAATAGAAAGAGTTTACATTAATAATATATTGGTTAGACTATAGATTTTTACTTATATTTTTTCTTTTAACACGTGTTGGTTGGTTAACTCATCCCATTAATTAGTGATTAGAGATGATTGAAATAAGTCAAAACGATTTAGTTGATTCTTTAAATTTAATAATATAAATTTATAGTTTAGTGGATTCTGTTAAATTCATTGTTGAATCTTAAATAGAATTTATCATGATTTGATCTAAATTAAAGGTTATAAAGACTCTACACTATACCTAAGATTATATTTGATTAATCCAACATTAATTACTCGAAGGCCCTTTATGATAATTAATTTGGTTAATTTGTAAGTAAATCAAAGTGAAAGTAATAATTCTTCCAAATAGTTATAAATATTAATCCTTATGTGGTCTGCAATATTATATGCAATAGAGACTGACCACTACTGAGGAATGGGGGCCATGGCTCCCCATTATATGTCTATAATTATGATTTTAAAATAGTATATATATATTTTGGAAGAGTGAGATAATACCCTTTTTTTTAAGAAATAAAAAATCTAGCTTTTAGAATTTTTTTTTTATCACTATATAAAGTTATGATTGAAATAATGACGTTGAATTAGAATGGTTTTTTGAAATTTATTTAATTAAAATATAGACGTCAATTTAGAAATGGGTGTATTTTTATGATTAAAGTACAAACCAATTGTAAGTAAAAAGTATGAATTCACATCAAAGAAGTTTCATTTACATAATCAAGGACAATATGGATTTACTTGAGAAAAAAATAATTTTTTGAAAAATTTATCTTTATTCAAACCCTCTCCATAAAAAATAGTTTAAAATACACTCAAAATATTATTGGGAGGATTATCAAATATGGAAAAATTGAAGAAAAATTGTAGTTTTTAAAATTATTTATAAAAATATTGTAGTTTTGAAAGTATTTGTAAAAATATGGTAGTTTTATGATGTGATGGTTAAAAAATGGATAAATTATATATATATTTAAATGGTCGAGTGTTGAACACTCGACGAAGCTATTTTTTTTTCTTTAACCATCAACACTCAAAACTTGCTACAATATTCTTTTTTTTTTTTTTTTTAACAATCAACACTTGAACAAACCACTTTTTTTTTCTTAACAAGATGGTGCTCGGCTATTTTTTAATTTTTTTATAACTAGCTATAATTCTATTGTTTTTTTAATAAAAAAATAACTTTATAAAAATTTATCCATCTATTTCTCAATGATGAGAAAAATTTGTCATTGTCTTAACTTTCTCGACTATAATTTTAAGAGATATTACAGACTTATAGTAAATGATTTAAAATTACTAAAATATAAATTAAAATGTCCATATCAATATAATAATTTAACATTTTTCATTTATTAAGAATGATAATAAAAAAAATTAATGTGTCCCACAAGGTGGACGTCGTCGACTTTGAACTCTAGGTTGCTCTTGTTCCTCTGGTGGCTCTGGTACCTCTGCAGGCGCATCATAGTATAAATACTCGTTATGCTCTCCACGTCCACGCCCATGTCCTTGCATGTATGAAGACGATGGACCAGCTGACGATGGACCGCCTTCTGAATCATAATATCCTGAACCAAATGTTGGCATCATCATCATCGGACTAGCATAATCAGTGTGGCTATGCGTTAGCGTTATAGGGGGCAATTCTTCCACATTGTGATCAACCTCATCGAAGACATCTTCTTCTACTCGAGCATGCCCCCTATGTCTAGCAACCGGTGGAGGTGCAATGGGTATATCATACATATAATGTATCTCCTCCATGTACCTCTCGTTATTATTACAGACAGCAAGGACCTGGTTTGGATCATTTGCAACATCACGAAGGCTACTGTTGCTAGATCTCTGTGAATTAAAAAAAAAAGATAATATTTAAAATAAATTCAAATTTAAAATGATTAAACAATATTTAATTATATACCAGATGACCCACAGTTGCTTCTGGGCGAGTAATATAACGCCTTGTTATATTATTATACCAATCAATGTAATTTTGGGTTACATCCCTATCATATTGCCCAATTGAAACCCGCAATAAACCGATAGTGCCATCGCACTACCAAATGTGTAACTTTATCGGACCAATCTGTGGTTCATAGGTCGATGTCATGCAGTAGGGGTTCAGTATTACAATATGGTGGGACATCCTGTTGGAAACCAAATTGTCTGATTACTCTGTTAGGGAAATGTCACTCACCAATGTGAAAACATATGAGAGGACTTATCGTCCGCCACATGTCTTGACCGTTGGTACAAAAATTGGGCAAAGTGTGCATAACAGCTTTGTGGGGCTCCCAAATAATCTGAAACATAACATATTATATTAAAAATATTAAATACATAAAAAAATATGTATACAAATTCAATTGGATTCAGTATTCCTGTACCTGATCAGGTTGAAGCAGATCCAACATGCATCTATACTGACTCACAACCTGTGTAGCTGATCTAGTTACACAAAATTGGTCTCTCCACCTATATTATGAAATCAATATTTTAGATTTCAATGAACTGTTAAAAAATTATTCCACTGTTCACATTTATGCTAAAACCTCCACTAGCTGGTTGATCATATTCAACACCATCAACACCATCAATCATATGACCATTTGAAAATAACACAAATCCCAAACATTTGTCTGCCATTTTCTAAAAAAAAAAAAAAACAATACATTACTTTTTAAATTAAAAAACTAATACTAAAAAATCAAATATTATTAAGAAAACAAACAAATATACTTACCTTTTTGTATTAACAAACTATAAGCATAAAATACAAAAAAAAAAAAAAAAAAAAAAAAAAAAAAAAAAACTGTAATATTCAAATAACAAAAATATTATCCTATAAATAAAAATATTCATAGTAAATGCAAAAAAATATAATACTAAACCTTTTTTCTTCAAGAATAGCATAAAACTCTAATATTAACAAAAAAAAAACCTAAGTTTTTCAAAAAAATGTAAAAAAAAATGTACTCAAATTAGTAATTTTGTATTACAAAACAAAAAAAGTCTCTAAACTTTTTAAATTAAAAAACTAATACTAAAAAATCAAATATTATTAAGAAAACAAACAAAAATACTAACCTTTTTGTATTAACAAACTATAAGCATAAAATAAAAAATAAAAAAAAGACTCAAATAACAAAAATAATATACTATAAAACAAAAAAAAGTCTAATTTAATAGTAAATGTGATAAATCTAATATTATTTACCATGAAAACGAAAATAAGATAAAATATTAACATGGTAGATCTAACATAATATAAACAAGAATATTAAACTGTAAAAAAAAAAAAACTCATAACATCAATCTATAAATATTCTTAAATTTAACGACGATTAAAAACTAATTAAGAACATTAAATGGGTTGTATAACATGATATAAATATATAAAAAAATGTTAAAAAAACTAGTAATAAATAAAAAAAATACTCACAAATCAACGACGGTTCTACTATTTTTCTTCTTCAAAGTGGCAACAATTTCTCCTCCTTCGTTATTTGTTATCAAAACAACAACAAAAACTACAAAAATATTGAAAAAAATAAAATAGTATGAGAATATTGATAAAATTTATAATTAATTATAAAAAATAAAAATTTAATAATAAATATACAAACCTCACAATATTAATTAAGCCGAAGAAGAAAAATGAGAGAAATTGATATTAGAAAAGGAAATGTCGAGAGTGAAAGCAAGAGGGAGTGAAGCCGGTGAAAGTGGTGAAAGTGAAAGTGAAATGTCGAGAGTGAAATCAAGGGGGAGTGAAGCTGTGAAGGTGAAGAGTGAAGAGTGAAGCGGTGAAAGTGATATAGGAGAGGGGTCGAGAGTTGAAGTCTCGACCCCCAAACACCCGTGATGCGCCGAGATGAGATGCTTGCTGCCTGCTGCCGTGCTGAGATGCCTGACGCCTAGATGGGTAGCTAGTCGAGACTTGAAGTCTCGACTTTTTGACCGACTGGAGCTGGGAGATGCCTGAAGCGTCTGGAGCTGGGTGGAGCTGGGAGATGCCTGACGCTTCTTTGACTGGAGTGGATTGTTGAGACTTCAAGTCTCAAGTTTTTTAGCTTTTTTGGATTGTCGAGATTTCAAGTCTCGATATTTTCAAGTACTTTTTGACTTGGATCAAGCACTTGGTCGAGACTTGAAGTCTCGACTTTCTCTTCATGTCGAGATTTCAACTCTCGACCTACTCCCACTGCCATAACGTCCTTTCACTTGGAAAAAAATTACAATATTTTTATAAATACTTTTAAAACTACAATATTCTTCTAATTATTTCTTAAAATCACAATATTCAAATAAAACATCCTATCAAATATTCCAATTTCTTCAAAATGGCTTTTTTTTTTTAAATTAAATACTTTAAAATATAATTCAAACACACCCTGAATTAGTACAAATAAGTTAATAATTCAATCAGATCATATAGATTGGATTTTGATCGAATTTTCAAATATCAAGAATTTTGAACATTCTTACTTTTATATTGTTTTTTTTAGTTAAATTTTATAATTAAATTAACAAGAATTGAACTAAAAGTAAAAGTAAAAGTTGTAATATTTATCTCACGGATAAAATTGAATACTTATGGTGAAAATTGATACAGATTGACAATTTTAGGAGGTAAATTTTCTTTTTTCAGAAAATAATAATAATTTTAAGTTAATAGGTTGGAATAAAATTTGATTGAACCGACCAATGTGAAGTAGGAAAGGAGATTTTTATTATTTATTTATAATATGGAAATAAATCAAGATGCCACAACCGACCTAAAATATACATATTTAGCTATTCTATTTCTAGTATTAAAGTGAATTAAAAATAATTTTTCTAACATATATTATTATTATTATTATTTAAGCAATTTTGATGAAATATAACTTTGAAATACTAAATTTAAAATTTATTGAATTACATATATTAAAATTAAACAAACTCTATCTCTACCTATAAATTCCTTTGTTTTTTTATCCACTTTCCAACAAATATTTTAAAAAATTAAACTAAAATTTGAAAACTTTGATAACCATTTGGTTTATTTATTTATTTTTATTTATTTTATTTTTAAAATAACGCTCATAAACACTACTCTCATCTACTGATTTTGTTTTTCTACTTTTTAGAAGTGTTTTAAAAAACCAAGTAAGTTTTATAAAGCTAAAAAAACGTAGTTTTAAATACTTGTATTTTGTTGTAAGAAAAAAAAAACAAAAAATAAGATAGTTTTTTTTTATATCCCTCGACTAATCTGGATATTAAATCCTAGGTAGGTAGGTGATGACCACATGAGTTGAACTCATGACTCCTTAGCCCTTTCGACTTGTTTTTATGTTTCCACTATTGCTAGACCAACCATGATAGTTAAGATAAAATAGTTATCAAATGAGAGCTTAAAAGAATAGTTCTTAAAAACTTATTATTATTTTTAGAAATGCAAAAACCACGAAATCGTGATCAAACGAGACTGACGAAAATTATAACATTCATACAATTTCAACTCATGATATAAAATATGGTTTTTTTTTTTTTTTTTTTTTTTAAATTTTGTAAATCACGATGTTGTTTTATTTGATAACATGAGTGCATTGAAACATTTGAAGGTATTTAAATAGAAAATTAAGGGAAAATATCAAAATTATTCCACAAACTTTGAAAATGTATCAATACTTCAAACAAATAATGGCAGTAATTTAAATTCTAATCTTTCTAGTTTCTTTACTATATCAATTTACATTAACATTTTATAACTATTTTAATTTAATTCTTTTTAAAAAAATATTTTTATTTAATTCTTTTTACATTAGTCCAAAGTCACTGGAATAAAATTATTCTCTATCCCATAATCTTCTTAAAGTAGTAGTAGGAGAAAACAGGGAAGAGGAAAAAGATAAAAACCAATCCTGGAAAGTTTATTTATTTAATTTTAATATTTTTCTCTAATATGTTTTTTTCAGTATAAATTGGGTGTAAAAGGATCCGGACCACATAAATTTTATGTTACCAGTATTTCGTTAATTTTGTATTTAAAAAAGTTTTATATATTTGTGAAATTTATATACTAACCCATTTAAAATAAAATCTTGATGATTCAAAAATTTAAAGTTTTAGTTGATTCTAAAATGAGTTTGAAGTTTTTAAAAGAAAAAACAAGTTTGAAGTTCTTATAAAAACGGAGTTTGAAGTTTTTTGTTTTTTATAAGAAATATATATCTAATTCATTTTTCCTTTTAGCATTACTGTTTGGGTGTTGAATTTTACCATTTTAGGCTTCCCTTCTATAATTTCCGCCCCCCGTTGGACTCTGCCGGAGCTCTGAGTTTCCGATCCCTCAAGCTCCAAGGTTCAGATTAGCCCTTCTCTCCCTCTCTGTACAAATGGGGTTCTTCTCTTTCCTCGGACGGGTCCTCTTTGCCTCCCTTTTCATCCTCTCCGCCTGGCAAATGTACTCTCTCTCTCTACATTTTCAGATCGGACTAAATCTTCTCTCTGGTCTTTCAATCTGATTTTTCTGCTGTCTTCTACTATAGATCTGCTACTTTTGATCGTATTTCTCTGTTTATTTGTTTCTGATGATGATCGATTTTAGGGGTTCTTTAATCGCTGCTGTATTGGGTGACTGGGTCTGTGTTTTAACTGACGTTTTACGATATTTGTCGTCGTGGGTCGTTTTATTTTTCTTCTTGTTTTGGGGTTTATGTTCTGATTGTTGATCTCACCTTTTCTTTTTCCTTTTTTTTTTTTTAAAAAAAAACCATTTTGGGGGGTTTGAATGTGCTTTTCGAAATCGAGAGTAAAGGTCAGCTTTCTTCGTTTTCAGAAATGGAGGGGTTTAAGGGATAAACAGAGTCTAGTTTTTGTATTAGTGAGGACTGAAGAGTTTTTACTGATTTTCCTTTGATGATTTTGTTGGCAAGTTGGATATTGAGCTATCGGTTCTTGAGATTCGATTTGGAATATTGGTCATTTTGATGAATTCTTAAGAACCTGCAGTTTTAGTTGATTCCTGAGGACCCACTTCACTTTTGGGTCATTATTAATATGTGATTCATTAAAATTATGCACCATGTCATAATTTGTTTTCCAGCTTAGTAGTTTGAAAGAAGACTCTTTTAGGTTCTTGGTTTCATGATTTTAGTGTTTTCAACGAGATTGAGCTTTCTAAATCCTTTTCTAGGAACCAATCTTAATTAAGAAAAAATCAGCAAATGTATTCAAATTTCTCCTTTCAGGCAATACAAGTGTAGTGTTGCTTGAGTTGTGTTAGATAGATTTGTGTTCTGCTTGTCTGCTATTTAATTGGAATAAATTTTAACTTCAAAGATCGGGAACTTTTCAATAATGCTGCAGCTTGAATATTAGATCGGGTCGTCTTCTTCATCCTAAAAAAGTTAATTAAGTCTATAATTCTTCTTTTAGCTGTATTTTTATAACACGTCATTTGAAGTCTATGTTGCTAATCTTAAAGGTTTCTTGTCAAACATTATTCAGGTGACCATGAAAAATTAGTATGAAATGTAACATGTTCAACATACAATGAAATAAAGTATCTTTGTTGTCTTCTTGCTTCTTGTTAAAGTCTAATGTGCCTGTAAATATTGTTTTCTATAACTTCAAAAACTCTTGGCTTATGACTTGGTTGGGATCTATGCTCTCATGCCTCATGTTAAATGAAATACATGATGAATAAGATCGAACTTCCAAATTTCTGTGTTTATGTTGATCTTAATAAGGTGTCTATTTTTAGGTTCAATGAATTTGGCACTGATGGTGGACCTGCTGCAAAGGAATTGCTCCCGAAGTTGAACACTTTTAGAAGAAACGTCTCTGCTAGATTTGGATTCGACCTACCTGTTATCGATGTGAGCTTCGGTTCTTCTGTGGATTGAACTGCTGAACCTTCATACTCTTTTCTCTTTTATACTCAGTTTATGAATTCGTTTTATAGGTTTCCCATTTAGTTGCTGCATTTCTGTCTCTTAAAGGCATTGGAGGCCTTCTCTTTGTATTCGGGAGTCCGATCGGAGCTTATCTTCTGGTAGAATTTCCATTGCCTCCTTTTGTTGATGCCTTTATTACTTAGAACTTACTTTTCAGTTTATTCTGTTTCCCATTATAGCTTCAAAGCTTGTTTCTTTATGCAGCTTCTCTACTTGGCAATTAGCACCCCAATTCTGTATGACTTCTTCAACTATGGTCGTGAGAAGTCCCAATTCAGCACACTATTGAATGATTTCATACTGGTCAGTTGATCAAATTTACACTTACGCCAATCCATTAATTTCCCTGCAAACTTCATATTTTTGGGTTATAATTCGTTTTGCTATTTCGATTTGCAGCACGTGGCACTTGCTGGTGCATTGCTCTTCTTCATCGGAACGAAGAACTCCATTTCGAGGAGGCAACTGAAGAAGAAGGCACATAAAGCCAAAACAAACTAGAAACGTAAGATAAGCCACTACTTCGACTTGAAATCGTTCCTTTCTTTTCCATTCCCTTCACTCATGTTGGGGCTCAGATGGAAAGGTAGGATTCGATAGCTGGATATTAAATTTGGGTTTTCAAAAAGCTTCTTATTTAATAATTCCTTTTTGTAATAATAGATTTACTCATTTAGGAATTGTAGTACTCTTGACTGTCAATTATTGTTGGAATTGAAACTGGGAATTAGTCATTACAGACAAGCATGAAGGGATTTAGAGAAACTGTTTGCCGAGGATTAAAAATCTTTTGTTCAATTTAACCATATTTGTAGAATTACATGTTGATATGCATCTTTCTGATATTGATAACTCTTTTGGAGCACCATCTATGTATATCTCGGAAAATCTTAGAGTCTCGTATTGATGAAGATGTTTTCGAACCGAACCATCGTTTGCAATCTCTGTACCGTGTGAGGTTTGACATTTCTGCCATTCGTTAAGAATCTATCATCCATTCATCTGGTTTAGGATGAAAGATGATGGTATTTATTTGTGAGAATGAAGTTTTGGAATAGTTTCTGATCCTCATGAAGCTTCTTTATTATGATGTTTTTGTAATCTCTGAGTGAACAACAATTTACCTTTATAGAAACTTTTCAGTTTTTTTGGTATCCCAGAGCACTGTAATCCTTTATGCTTGAATTTATTGAAGTGGAATAATCAAATAGGCTAAATATGTAGCTGAATTGTCTTTGAACATTTCATAAGTTTGAATCTCAGATAGTCTTTATGTTTCAGAATTCTTTAATCATTACTACTCTCGATTAATAATGATAACTAATAAGATAGAAACTTAATCAACTCTAAATATGAGCAATCTACCCCAATTCAACTTATACGATATGGGTTGGGTTGAAAATTACTCTGGACTAGAATAAATTCATGTTATTCTAAAGTAGAGATGATTTGGTTCTTAGATCTTTTAGAGGTCCCAAATTTAAACTCTCTCAAAACTTGACTTTGGAGCAGGTGCAAGTGCCCCTTAGTATAGGGGAGTAAAGCTTTGGCTTTTAGATTTGAAACATATTTATACAGATAATCATAAATTTCATGAACATATTGTTAATATAAGATTAACGTCTAGTTCAAGGTTATTTTTATTTGTTTATTTCGAAACCAAAAGCACCTCATACATTAACATTGCGACGAATGGAATCCGACTTAATTATAAAATGTCTAGTATCATGTTTACAATACGAAAGCAAGTAAGATGGAAAATTATCACACTAATAAAAGGAGACTCAGCCAAGAGCCAAACATAAATTGATATAAATTTCACTTTAATTATATATAATAATTTTTTTTTTTTAAAAAAAAGGCACTCAATAAGGTAGGTAAGTTGACAAGGTTAGGTAAATGTTAATTTGAAATAAATAATATGGTATGAAGTTTTAAATTTAATTAAGAAGTTGTGGAAGAAACATCGGGGTGGGGGGATTTGAAAAATAGAGAAAGAGAAATGAGAAGAACCACATCGGAAAGGGAGAAGGAGGAAGAGGGAGCGGGATAGTATAAAAGGAAAGCTGAAAGGCATTTAGAAAATTAAAAGGGTCGGTTGGCTAAATATGCCGCGCTTGCCCAAAGATTGGGTGAGTGCTGTATGGCAATCTAGACATATGGCCGACATAATTTCTGGAAACTTCATAGGGTTGGCCCAATTGGCCGACCCTCCTATATTTTTAATTCTTTATTTAATTCTTCGACTTTCAAACTTATTTTTATATTTACTCTTTTAATCTAACATAATTCTTAGATTTAATTCTACCGATTTTATTTGACAAGGCTCAAACTAATGATGAATGATAAAATAAAATACTAAATATCAAGACGGATACAAAATCAACATTGCTATCTATTAATTAAATTATATAATAATAATGATCAAAGTAAATATTAACAAGTATGGTCAAAAAGAGTAAAAAATATTAATAGGTATGGTGAAAAAGTAGTTGTCCATTTTATATCTATTTTTAATATAATTTTTTTTAATCAATTCACTAAATATTATGAGAAATGGTTAGAAATAGTCCTCTTTCTTGGTAGATCAAAACTCATAAATGCGAAAACAACTTAAATTATATCTCAAACTCTAACTTCACAGAGTTTAAGTAATCAAATCATAAAACAATAAATAAAGAGAAAAAGAGAACCGAAACATTTAATAAGTAATCAAACATAAAACAACAAATAAAAAGAAAAAGAGAATCGAAACCAAAAAATATACTGGTTTGTCTTAAATTTAAATTCAGTATCACAACTTGTATCTTAAAATAAATAATAAGAGAAACCCTCTTAAAAAGAGTACCTACGGTATTTTTTTTCAATTATCTGCTCACTATCACTCAATAAAAAAACCAAAGAAAAAGATACTTCAACTGTCAATAAAAAAACTGAAGAAAAAGAAACTTCAGCTGTCAGTTTTGCTCTTCGCAGCACACTTCACATTTTTTCTTCAAATTTTTCTTTCACTTGCAGCCCATTTTATTTCTTTGTTAAACACACACATATACGTACATATATATATATATATATATATATATATATATATATATATATATATATTTATACATACACACACGTATATATATTTTTGTTGCTGCCACTTTTTCTACCAATGAGGCAAAGCTCATTAACATGAAGAAAAATTTCAGCCGCAATATTTGATTTTCTTCTTCTGATCTTCCACCACCCCTTTTCTTGTTTTGATAAATTGACCTTCAATCTTAACCAATCACAACCTTGCTTATATGTTAAAGAGGAAAGGCCTTTGAAAGACTTTTGGGCTCCATGATCCCTAGCACTTTTTAGTAATTGTAATGAATAACAATTTTAAAGATGATAACTAAGTGTATAGCAACATTTAAAAAAAAATGTAAATATAGCAAAATTTATCGGTGACAGACTTTTATTGTATATTGTTGATAGACTTTACAATATTTATAAATTTTTTAAAATGTTGCTATATATGCTAATACTTTGAATCTGATTGTTATATTTGCAATTGTTCCATGACTTTTCAAATTGATAAGTGATTGAATTGTGATTTTTAAAATTTGGGAAAAATCAAATTTTGTGAAAAATTAAGTAAGATAGGATAAATATGTAGAATATTGGTGTTAATCTATCTGAGAATTCAATGAGAAAGTCCAAATATATAAAATCTTGGTGTTAATCCCACTCGAGATTAATACCGATATTTTATATATTTCCTAGATCTTACTTTTTTTTTTTTTTTTTTGCAAAATTTAAAATCTTTTCCAAAATTTAAAAATCACACTGCAATCACTTGACATCCATTTGGATAATTGGTAAATTCATTTGGGAATTTGAAAATTCATATAATTGTGAAAACATAAATTGGGTTAAATATTTGAAAAATTACGTAAAAATTTAATATAACATTTGGTAAAGATAATCAAATTTAGAGAAAATTTGAAAAGATATAAGATTTGGTATAAGATTTGGGAAGATTACATAATATTTGGAAAAATTAGTATAATGGTGTTAATCCTACTCGAGATGTACCGAGGAAGCACAAAACAATTCATAAGTTAGAAAAAGTTAATTTTTTTTATCTAAATCTCTGGAGTCGATCTCGATTAGAATGGACCGAGAAAAACTATTTTAACAAGTTTTAAAAAAGATGCTAGTTTTGAGAAATAGAAACTTAAAAGGACTATTTTTGACAATTTCGCAAATATTTTGAGAGAGTCGAAAGTTTTAAACAATGGGAATTAGAAACTATTTTATAAAACATTCAAACATTATGTCCTTTTATCTTCAAAAGAAAAAAAAAACATGTCCTTTTGTTATTTAGTAAGTCATTAAATATTTTTTAATTCAGATTGAGACCCAATTTGAAATTTTTAAAAAAATTACACTCCATACTCCAATGTATAGGAACAAAGGACTGATTTTGTAATTTAATAGGTTATTAATGTTGGATATTTATAGCGAAAGAAAGTGAGATTTTGGTGAATATTTGAAACATAAAAATTAGATTAAATTCATTGTTGGAAACTTCAAATTGGATTGAAACCATCAAATTAAGATGATGTTTCATGTACAAATTTAACATGTATGAAAGTTAAATTTGTATTTCTTCAATTTGAATGAGTTATGTGTGATTTTTATCAAGTAACAACTAAATTAAGTTGAATTTGTCAAATGTTTCAATTTTTGTATTTATTTGATTTTATTTTGTATTTTGGAGAGTTACTAAATTGCTAGTCTATAAATAGCAACTTGTTTCTTCATTTGTAGCATCTCACTTCAAATTGAAGAATTCCCTCCATTCTTTCTATCTTTCTTTCTTTTCATCTTGTGTTAAGTTGAGAGCAAGTATCCAAGAGTCTTGCTAGATCCGAGTAGTTTGAGGTTGCAGTTTTATTGGAGTTAGTCGTTGTATCCGGCTGAGACGATCGCTGTAGTCTGCTTGCATCCAGTGCAGAGCGAATAATTGTCTTCAGGATAGCGCTTATCAGAAGCGTGTCTCGACTATATTTTATGTCTACAAAGATTTTGAGGTTCTTTCAAGTCTTTGGTTATTATTATATTCAAGTCTTGTTACACCATCTTGTTGGTTGAATATCATATATTGATTGTATTGTTTCTAGTTGAGTTGTAATTAGTTTGCTAGTGTATTCAGTTCATATATACCATTTTCCCCAACAATTAATTTGTAGCATTTCCCCCAACAATTAATTTATAGAAGATTTCGGTTGCCAATAATTAGTTGAATTAGAAGCAAATTTTACTCACCAACTAAAGGGGCCAGTGTGACTTAGTGGTAATTAGTATGCAATTCCTCATTTGATATATGAGATTCGATCCTCCATTCTTCATTCTATAATTGTTGTGGATAAACAATATGACTAAATATTTAGCTTTAAGAGATGATCTAATAAATCATTCCGAGAGAATTGTGTTATTTGGCTAAGTGTAAGACCAACCCATAGACTCAACTATAAGAGCTAAAGAGACTAGTCGACTTATAGACTCAAACATAAAAGCTAAAGAAATTAACTCACATTATAAGATCAACAAGAATCATGAACGCCGACCCTTAGAGGCGGTCATAAAAGTTAAGAAGACCATAGAGATTGACTTTGTAGACCTCATGAAGATCGACAAGAATCATAAAGGTCAACTCTTCGAAGCTAAAAAGGCTATAAAGGCCAACTCTGTAGACCTCATCAAGGCCGACGCATGAGAGAAAAATAATGCCTAAGTACGGAGGTTGACCCTAGATCTTGAGGTGACTGAATGCTTAAATGTTTACTTTTACATGTGCTTAGAACCGCTGGTGAAACAATTCCGACAATTCGTAAGCGTTTGATTAATGTTTTAAGAAATTAATTAGTGAATAACGGTTTTAATGAACTCTCTATTTACGTAACACAGAGAGTTAACTGAAAAACACTATGAATTCTCCATTATCTAACTCTTTCTTAAATATAGTAATTAACTTGATTGTTGGAATGTCGTGGTCAAACACTAGATCAATGTAATATTTTTTTTCTATTTTACAAGACAATTGTTGGATTCCTCTTAAATATTATTGGTACCAACTTTCAGTAATAATTATTGTATAAAAAATATACGGAGAACTATATGTTATGATTCGTACACAATTAACAAATTTTGAGGACGTCTGAAAATTACAATACAATAAATGGGTCAAATTTAGTCTTAAATGTAGTCCACTTTATAATTCAATACAACGCCCAATAATTGTGTCTCATCACCATCACGTGGTACCTTTTAATATCAATTTTCATGAAATTAGCTCAAAACCTGCTTCAAACTTCAAAAACCATGGTCTATAGGATAAGCACTAAATTCGGTAATTTCACTTACCTTTTCTTTATTACTTATCTTACCTTTAAATATACAACAATATCATCTCTAAAAAGATTATTAAAAAAATTGTTGTTTAATTAACGTATTTTTGTCACTTAACATATATTTTTTAACCAATAAAATTAGATAATTATTTTAAATGGCAAAATTGCTAAAAATATTTTCAATCTTATACCATTGTTACAATTATGTAAGATTAAGGGTCTAAATTTGATGGCTAAAAAGTTACAATTTAAAGTTTGATGGTATAATTACAACTACCACCATACTTTAGGGGTGAGTTTTGTAATTTAAACAAAAGGTATATTTTAAACGAACTTACTGATTTAATCTTTATCAAATCAGAACTTTTTATTCAAATTATATATAATCCACAATTTGGTCTAATTTAAATTAAAAAAAATAAATTCAATAAATTTTTTAATTTTATTTAGTTGGAATCCGCATAATCAAATGTTCATTCCAAATCAAAATCTATATTATATCTTAAAATATGTTCTAAATCTAAATCAAATCGAGGATAAAACCTAATATTTAGCTTTATAGCGAACAATGTAGAAAATTTTAAAATCAAATTTATTATTATGGAGAATTTTGGTTGAAATATAGCTCTCATTATGCAGTACATAAAAAAATAGAAAAAAAGTCATTTTACTTATTGCACGATAAGTTAAATTGTTTTACACTAAAAAAACACAAAATTTCTAAATTTAAATTGTTTCACTTCATAAAATAATACACTCTATATTTAAGTATTTAGTTTAATTTTTAAGTATTTAATTTTAAAAATAAATTATTTTAAAACAAACGAAAGTCTGTTTGTTAACTATTTAAAATAGCATTTAAAACACTTTCAAAATATTATTTTTTTATCAAAAAGAATTTAAATAATAATAACTATTCTAAAAAACAATTTTTTTATAGTTAGTTCAAAGCTCTTAATCTTCTAAATGTTATTTTAAGGACCATATGGAATATTTAACTTTTATTACATTTTCTTCCGAAATTTATTCCTGGCATGTGGCGTTGCGATCAAACAAATATCCGCCATCCACGTGTAATCTTATCTCTACTTTTTCAAAGGTTCACCTTTGACCACGTACGTTAAAATCTAACGTCATACCGCCGCAACACATCGTTACGGACCAGTCAAATTGATGCCACATCGGATTCCTACCTGTCACCGTCATACTCTCACGCCACCCTTGTCTGCCACGTGTTCAATCTGTCTCCTAAGGCATCAAATCTCATGGCAATTATTACTTAATTATTGCTGATTAAAATATAAGAGATAAAATTAGTGGAGCTGGATTAAATCTAATTTTGAAAAATAAAAAAGAACACGAGAATATTGAGTAAAATTTTTTGTTTGAATAATTTTTTCCTTTGAAAAAAAAAAAGAGAAAAATTAATTAAAAACAGGGGGAGGTTTGAATTTTAGTATGGAGGGTTTGGAATTTTGATAAACTTTTTCAACCATAAAATAAAATTGGTCAAAAGAAAAGATTGGAATCCTCTTGTATTTTATATTTGCACCACATTTTATTCCTTTTAAATCAAACACCAACCATACCAAAACAATAACATCAAGTTAAGAATATCTCATTCTTTCTAGATTTTTCCACTCTCATGGGATTTTTATTTCAAATTTCCATTCTATTTCTCAATAATTTTTTTTCTCAATCTTGGTTAAATTATAAGCTTGAGTTCTAATTTTCAAAAACTAAATAGTGTATTACATTGTAAATTTAATATTAAAGATTGTAAGATTTTTTTAATTTTTAATTTTGTATCTTGTATATCTATATTAATTTTAATTTATTTTTAGTAACATAAGGATCTGTTAGACACTATGTTATATATTTACAGACTAATTAGACACAAAATTGACTGGTTAATGACATATTAGATACTTTTTATTGCTTAACAGCTTATTGGACACAACATTGAAACTTCAATGACCCATTAGACATTTTTTAAAACTTAAAGATTAAAAAGATACAAACCTACCCTTTTAAGGACTAAATTTATATAATTTAGCCATAAATCTATTTTTTTCTCTAAACTTAATAAATAAAGGCTAAATTATATTACAAGTTTGGTTTTGTGAATTTTTAAGTTCTGGTCAATTTGTATTTGGTCAAATAAACTTTAAATTCACAGACCAATTGGATACTAAATTGAAAGTTTAGTCAAAATTATAATCAATATATCAATTATTCCTTAAAATTTTAGAATATAATAGAAATTTATTAGACACAAAATTTAAAATTTAGCATCATATTCGATATTTTTTTTATATTCTAAGAACCTTACACGAACTTCAAAATTGAGAGACTACATTAATAATTTTACCCAAAAAAAACAGGAAAAAAATTGAGGTGTTTGATTTTGGGTTTTGGTTGTGGTTTTGTGGTTATTCTTGTGAGAATAATACTTAGGTACATCCTCCATTCCTACCATATAGTAGAAAAAAATTAAATTTTTTTTTTTAAGAAAATGACAAAAAAGAGGTTGTCGTGCAATAAATTATAGTTGAACAACTAAGTGAGCTACAAAAAGATTGGTCCGACCTAAAGTATATTTATTTTTATTTAAAAATTTATATAGTGATATAGAAGTTCTGTTCATTATTTGTCACGAAAGAATCGTTTAAGAATGATGTAAAATCCATAAATTAAAATAATATAATATAAAATAACGTATCAAATGTTCAATGAAAGTAGTATAGTAGGGACAGGCGCGTGTGACAACTATGCGCCAGTTATTGGAGGCCCCAACACGAGCACTTAAAATCGTGCTTCCCACATGCCTCCTTTGTCCCAACTATAATTACCCCTTCTCCTCTTCCTCATCCTTCTTATCTTTTTCCCCAAAATCCCCTTTCTCTTCCCTTATGGCCGACTCACACAGACGAACCTCCAGTGCCGGCAGCCGCCATCCTCAGCAGCCAAGTCGCCTTCAACGCCGGGCTCCCGCGTCCCTGCAAATCAATCGCTCCGATTGGAAGGTCGCCATCCCTCTCTTGTCTCCTCTCGTCTCTCCTTCCTCTCCCAAAGACATCCAAAATTGGACGCCCGATTCCAGAGAAGCTTCTTCCACTTCTACTCAGCACCATCATCATAAAGAATCGGAGCCGGAGAAGCCGCCGGTTTTTAAGAAATGGCAGCATCCGGCGGCTCCTTTTCATTACGATTCCGGTCCTAGGGCTCCCAGATTCGTACCCGTTTAGATTTCTTTTTTTTTTTTTTTTTTTAATAAAATCTCTCGAATTCGATCTGTAATCACAAGAATTTGTAGTCTGTAGATCTAACGGTCTGTTTTTGACGAGCTTATTGACTGGATCTTATGCTTAACCACACTGGATTATTTGTACATTGATTTCTATATTTTATTTGGTCACATCACTCATTACACTGCTAACGTTTAGCTTGAAGTGACATTTATTAACCAATAATTTAAGCTGCAATGTGGAGTTACAGTACGGACGTATTTTGTATGGATCAACTATCAATTTATATCTTTAAATTTTTAATGTTGTATTTTTGCTCTAAATAATTTTTTTTTAATGTTGTATCAATTAAAATAATTAAAATATTTTAAATACAATAAATATGAGGTAAAACTTATAATTCTCATCAATTAATTTAGACATTTAATTAGATTACTTTTAAAAATCTTAAATTTATATAGCTCTAAAGTTTAGAGTATAAATTGATTTTTTTTTTTTTTTTTTTATATGTTTCTCCAAAATGGTTATTTAATTTAAAAGAAGAAACACCATAGTGGTATTTTCCATGGTTAATCCAGTACTTGTCCTACCTAATATTTGCTTTAACTAACCTAGGTCTTTAATATATGTACATGTCAGCCATCTACATGTTGGATTAGTTTGGATAGAATTATGGGCAAAATCCAACATTCAATTTTATATTCAATAAATCTTTATTTTAAATGCCTAATATATATTTTCTTAAATTTTTAATTTTATAACAATTTAAGTCTAAATCTCGTTTGATGACTATTAAGTTTCTATATTTTTTTTATCTATTTCATACTAATGATTTAAAAAAATTAAGCTAAATTTTGAAATAAAAAAAGAATATAGTTATCAAAATTACAGCTTGCTTTGTTTTTACAATTTGACTAGAAATTCAAAAGCATTTCTTTAACATAAGGTAAAACCATAAATAAAAAATTGGAGAAAATAAGTATAAATTTCAAAAGTAATAAACTAATATTGAAATTGTAAATAATATATTAAAAACACAACACTTAAATTTTAATATGTTATTTCCATTTCAAAAACAGAAAACTAAAATTAAAATTGTAAATATTATACTAAAAATGTAACCCTTAAACTTCAATACGTTATTTCCATTTAAAAAAAAAAACTAAAATTGAAATTATAAATACTATACTAAAAATGTTACCCTTAAATTTCAATATATAACAATTTTAGTCTCTATGTTTTAAAATTTGTTTAAATTTAGTTCTTACGGAACATTTTTTCTATCAAATTTAAGTGTCAGTCTTGATTTAATGTTAATCTATACTATAAATAAAATGGACTATAAGGAAGAATCTTTACATACCTGTTTTATCCCTACATTTTTTTTAAAAAAAGAAAAATTCTATTTTGTCATTTTGTTGATGAGACACGACCGTTTGAGTGTATGTATCTTTCAAACTATTTGTTATTTTTTGATAGGACGTGATGATTTGAATGTAGGTATTTTTTAAGTCTATGTATAATTGATGCCGATGAAATGTGCTTTTTAAAATGAAAGTAGCTAAAAATCAACCTGTTGCACCTATTCACTAATAAAAAAAAGTTTAGAGTAAACTATTTAATAAAAAATGGAGAAAGTATTAATTTTTAATTAAAACTTCAACATTTTATGATGTATTTGTTACTAATTTGACTAAATGGTTAGTTTAATGAAAGTTGAGTAACTAAAAATATTTTTTAACCGAGAAAACATGAATTTTAAGAAAACTGTAGTTACCTTTTTTACTATCCAAGTGAGTGAAAGAGAGATGGTAGAATGAAGAATGATTGAGAGATGATTGATAATATCAGTTTTACGAATGGACCATTCTCCACACCATTTGAATTCTTCCTTATAAATAATTTATAATGTCCTAGACATCACATCATTTTAAAATGATTGTGACATACAATAAATTAAAATAGTATCCTATGCTACAATAGTATAAAAATAAATGCTAAATTATAAAAAATGTCATTGAACTTTGCCATTTGTTAAAAATATACTCTTATATTTTCAAAAGTTTCAATTTTATTCTTGAATTTTCATAGACGTTTCAAAAATATCATTTGATTAGAAATTCTTTAGAATTTTAGACAAAAATTTAGATACGAAATGACGTGACAACGACTTAGAATGAAAATTTAAATCACCACATATTTTTAGATTATCGTCTTACAATTCTAAATCTCGATTTTTGTTCAAAATTCTAAAGTTTCCTATTCCAATAGTACTTTTGAAATTTTATGAAAGTTGAAGGTAATATTGAAATTTTTAAAAGTATAAAGGTATATTTTTAAACAAATGAAAAAGTTTTAAGAGTATTTGTTATAATTTAGCCAAAAATAAGTTTCCAGTAATAAAGTGAGTGACTCAGATGAAAAAAAAAAGGTGACCAAAAATTATCTTTTGGTAATTTTAGAAAGAAACAAACAAGATATTCTTTTGAAAATCAACTTAAAATTGGAGGAATCATAATGAATTGGAAATACAATTAATTAGGATGAGAATGATGTTCTTGTTTTCTGATTTTGTTTACTTACATTTGGAATTGAAATGAAAATAGATGATTACCATAATGTCATTTTACATTTCTAATCAATTAACAAAAAAAAAAAAAAAAAAGTCATTTTTTCAAAATTTTATTTACTTATTCAGATTTGAATTTTTCACTTATTATTCAAATTTGTATACTTGAAAATATCTTAATACCTAAATGAAAACTAAAAAAATGTAGGGTTTTTTATTTTTTTTTGTTAAAAAAAATAGTAATGGTTTTAAATTTCACTACTTAATTTACATTTTAAATTTAAAATTTCAATCTTGATATATATAAATACTTTTAAGAAAAATTACTATAAATAGAAAAAATATCAAACTATCTACAAATATAGAAAAGTTTCACTTTATCAACGATAGAGCGTGATAGAATTTTATTGCTCAAGAATCTATCGCTGATAGACAGTAAAAATTTTCTATATTTGTAAATAGTTTGATTCATTTTTCTATATTTGAAAAAATAACTCTATTCTTGATGGGAAAAAAATCATTAAAATGTTGCATTTAATTGTTAATAAGATAAGATTATTTAATTCATTTTAAGAATAAGATTATTTTATTTTAGGGTAGATCGAGTATGAGAAAATATAAGATCAAAGCCAAAACGTAGGAGATCGAAAACAAGAGAGTAATAATTAATCTAAATAACTTATATATGCATGAAGTTCAAACTTTTTTTTTTTCTAGCTTTCATTCAAATTAGGGTATTTATTAGAATAATTAGAATATAATCAATGTATAATTACAAAGGTTGAATATAAGATTTAAATAGACACCGACAGAACCAACGAAGGAAACTATAGAAAAGTAAGCTAAATGAAAGGAAAATAACATAAAAGATAAATACTAATTAAGAAAAATCATAAACCATAATTTTCTTTAACATGCTCTATTCTAGTATAGTATCAAAAAATTATATTCTTATTCATTTTGTTTCGATTAATTTTCATAATAATTTCAAGCCGAGTAGAGAATTGAAACGTAGGGAAGAAAATTAAGAGAGAAGTTGAAGGTTTTTTTTTTTTTTTTTTTTTTTTTTTTTTTTTTTTTTATCCCTTTAATAGGAACAAGGCACATTTTATGAGTCTAGCTAAGATCTTGAATATGAATACAATAACATATTGCGCAATCTATAAGCTTTAGATAAGAAGTATTTTCTCCACACGATTCCCACAAGACAAGTTTGGTTATGTCCACAAAAATTTGTATGCCAACAACGTCACTAAGATGCTCATAGTAAAAACCCAACTTTTCTTCATTATTCTCAATGTGGAAAGACAAATAGAGAGATAATTTTTTAGGTTTGAAATGATGGAAGAGAGTCGGGAGAAATGAGAGAAATACATAAATAAATAAAACATTTGTGATAGGTTAAAGGAGAGAGAAATGACAAATGTTGTAATATATATATAAAAGGTATCAGTCCCAAGAATAAAGAATGAGAATGAGATTGATCACTATTTTGAAAAAAATCTGAAAAGGGAATGAGATTCCCTAAATTTGAAGTGGATTCCACGTTTTATTTCCATTCATAATTTTGGCAAACACCATCAATGGAAATAAATTTGGTCATGCAAATTTTATAACCAAATTTATTTCCATTCTTGGTTAGTAAATGTGACCTAAGTTAATACTTAATTTGAGGTGTTGTGTAGCCGAGTAAAGATAATAGTACATGTTTGCGTATGGGAGACGATTCCACTATTTAATAGAAAATGAGAAGAATATACTTTTTTCTTAAATCGATTCTTGTCAAATTTTACAACAATTTTTTTGTCAAATTTTACAACGATTTTTTGCCAGACACATAACTGTATATGTAGAGTGATGATATCTTGACTAAGACGTGGTTGAGTTGGCTACACGTCGAGTTGAGGCCTTGCACTTGAGGCATACCTCATTGGGTACGTACCTCGGTCGATGATCTATATATGTGGTAGCAAAGCTCATATTGGATTATTTATTAAAAAAAAAAAAAGCGGATGATTATTTTTCTACTCATAACTAGAGAAATGATATTTCAGAATTATTCAATATGATGTTTATTAGTCAATTTAGACATAACTAAACTGGTTAAGACGTATGTTCTTTACTTAGGGAGCAGATATTCGAATCTCCATGTCCCTTTGTTAAACTACAAAAAGAAAAAAAGAAAATTGTAATGGCGGACAATTTGAATATGCTATTTTGTAGGTGTGACACCTATATTTGATATTTTGTAAATATGATAAGAAAAAAAAAATTCAAATATGGATTTCTAATTTTTTTTTTATTCCATATTTGTCCTAAATAATCAATTGATAGAGATAGAGAAAGAAAGTAGCTACCGGACATGTAATGGTCGACAGAGGTGCGACAGATGGTGTGGAGCAATGCTAGTTGGTGAAAGAGAGATGTTAGAGGGAGAGAGGGAGAGAGGGAGAGAGAGAGTATATTAGTCAAGTGTATCAATATTATAAAAGAGTGCATATCATTATCAAGTTTATCAGCAATATATCAGATAAGTGTATCAAGTTTATCGACAATATAAACGAGAGTGCATGATTGACAAGTATATCAAGTATATCAATCAAGCGCATCATTATCAAATATATCAAGTATATCAGTTAAGTATATCAAGTGTATATCAATAGTGAAGGTATTTGCGACATTTTACATCTTCTACATGTGAAATGAGCTACATTTTTGCCATTTTTACAAACAATAAACATATGTGCTTGGACCTAATTAATGTATTTTATTTGGCTCTTTTTGTAAGTGCCCTAAAAAAATGACGTTCATTAATAAAAAAAGAGTTGGGAATCCCTTTGGGAATATGCTACCCAAATAAGTTTGTAAATATTAATGAAATACTTTTAATTCTGGTTCTTCTTCTCTCTCTTTCTTTAATTATACAGAATATTTGTTTCTTTTCCTTACTGATTTTAATTTTATATAATAGAATAGTGACAAAATATAACAATCGAATTTAAAGTATTAAAATATATACCAATATTTAAAAGAAATTGTAAATATAAAAAAATTCTATTAGTGATAAACTTTTATCGTCGATAGACTCTTATGATCTATCATGATTATTATCTTTAAAATTGCTACTCATCCCAATTACACTTATATAATTAAAAAAGAAAAAATCTGTACACATATTAGTAAGATATGTTTGTTGAATTTTGATATAAGATCTTGATATGGTTTGAATGGTCAAAATTCAAAATACAGATAAAAGACAAAATGAGTGGGTTATAATACAAGAATAATTTAAAAAGCATTCAAACCATAAATTAATAAACTATAATTATTCTCTGAAATTTCTTTTTTTAAAAAAAAATCATTCTCTCTAAATAATCCCTCTCAAAGGTTAATTGATTAATTTAAAACTATAGAACAATATACTTTTATATATATATATATATATATATAACAAATGGGCCTCTTAAGATGGCCCAATCGGGACAATGTCTAGTTTGGACCATAACTTCCACATAGAATATTACGTTAGTTATCAAACTTTTAAAAGTTTTAGTTGCACTCTTAGTTTTTGAATTATACTTCTCTTTATTCTCTAAAATTAGTTTGACATGAAAATTAGTGAAAATTTGAATAAAGTCATAGCAAGATCTGCTCTAATACCAGGTTGGTTCAGGAGGTCTTGTGTTCAAGTCTTACTATGTTAGGTCCTATGTTGAAATCAACGATAAAGTTGGGTCGAGTTGAACCAAACGAATAAATACAAATTATTGGTCAATAAATTTTGCAATTTGTATGTTTGGGGGGTATTATTGTCATAAAGAAGGCCTTGTTTGGATTTGAAAGAAAAGGAAAAGTGATTGATACCAAAAAGAAAGCTACAAACACAAAATCACAAGTCAGTCATCACCAATAGCACCACTTGTAAGTTTGTAAATAAATATATATATTCCTCCAAACATGAAACTAGTGGGGAGCAAATTCTTGTTCATATATTCTCCAAACATATGCTCACTACAAACACAACCTTCTTTCTTCAAAATGTAAAAACCATCAACTCATCCCCTGTTTTCAATTCTCCCCTTTTCTTTTTCCCATTTCTCTCTCATTTTTCAACTTAAAATAATAGGAAAAACAATCAATTTTGATTTTAAAATGTGTTGCAATTTTTATCATCGGTTGAATTTTTGTTAATTCACTCACTAATTTTAACAAATAATCGTAGAAAAACTTCATAAACTCATTACTGTCGATAACAATAAAAGCTTTACACAAAATTCATAAATTTCAAAAGAAAAAAACTTAAATATAATGTAGTTTTTTTTATTTAAAATTTTATCAATTCATACGATCGCATAAGAAATAACTATTTTAATGATATTTGGAGTGAGAATTTATTAGAGAATTAAACTAGATATCTTTTTAAGTTTAAGATTATGATTGCAACACTAATCTAAGCTTGAGATGCAGTTTGATGAAATTAAATTTTTAGGAGTGGAAATTGATGCAACTTGACAAGTTTAGGGGTCAAAATTAAAATTTTTCCTAATAATAATAATAATAATAATAATAAACCTCTTATAATGTAATGTTGTGATTGTATAAATGTTATATTTATTTGGAAAAAATTTTATAAATAAAAAAAATGTCAAACTATTTTAAAAAAAAATACTAAAAAAAATACTGATAGACATTGATAGACTTCTATCATTTCTATCACTGATAGATTTCTATTATTGTTTATCACAAATATCTAAAAAATTTGATATTTTCTGTAAATAGTTTTATTTATTTTTCTATTTTTAAAAATTTTCTCTATTTATTTTAGTATAACAATTAGATGATAAGAAGTTAAATCTGCAATAAATCATATCACACTGTTGAATCTTTGCAGTAAATTTTATCAGATAAAATATGAAACAACATCGTGTTTGTTTGGTTACAAAAATAAACTAATACTTTATAAAGTTTTAGAAAATTCACGTAATAAATTGATGTGTTAGGTGAGTAGTTTTATATATATTATTAATTCGATTTTGCTGTTTGCGTAAAAATAATGACAAGAGATTGATATAAATATTACTTCTTTTCATTTTAGTAGTTGAACCTAAAATGTTTAATTATGAATTAGTTTAACCAAATCCTACCGTTGATTTTGATTTCTTTTGATACCATCGGTGCATATTATTTTAAAGAATAATTTAGATTTTGAAATTAAATGAAATGTGTGTGTGTTTTATAAGTAAACATTTTCTTTAAATTTTATTTTAATTCTTAATACCAACTCATATGTCTTTAGATTAAATTACAAAGTTTAATATATGAAATTTTAAATTTATATTTTATATAAGCCCTAAATTTTTAAAAATGTCTAATAAATTAGTTTAATAAATGTATCTTTGGATTAAAAATTATTGACCTTGATTGAACACAAAATTAAAGGTTAGAGATTATATTTTAAAAGTTCATGAATCTATTAGACACAAAATTGAAAGTTAAAAAACTTGCACATTTTAAAGTTCAAGACCGTATTAAATGCAATTCAAAAACTTTATAAATTAAACTTAGGATTTAAATTTAGGGGTGTTTGTGGGTTGGGTTGGATTAGGTTGAAGGACCTTTTAGACCTAACTCAATTGTTCGGTTTGTAAATTTCTTTAACCAAAATAACCCTTATTAAAAAATGAATCCAACCCAACCCAATCATGAAACATTTGGGTTGGGTTGGTTTGGGTTATTCGGGTTATTTATTAAAAATTCTATTCGAAAAAAATTAAAATATTAATACGTAAAAATTTGATTAAATTATTTTCACATATTGAACTAAGATTAAAAACTCCATTTCAATTTATGTAATGAAAATTTTCTTTTCAAAGTGCTAAAAAAAACTATTTTTAGTTGTTGTTGAGAATAAATTATAAAAAAAAATTAATGAAATTAAATAAAACTAAAATAATTATATGTATATATAATTATACTCTAAGTAAAAAAATACATTTTAAAGAACAATAAATTCAGGTTGGTTTTGGTTATTTTAGGTGAACCCATGAACTAATCCAACCTATAAAATTTGCATTTATTTGAACCCAACCCAACCCAAACCGCACGGGTTGGATTGGATTGATCGGTTTTTTTGGGGTTATCGAATTTTTTGAACACCCCTATTTAATTTTATCAACAAAAAATTAGAAACTAAAATATGAGGGATATATCATGGACTAAAATGTTAGATGTTTAAATGTTCAAAATCTCTATTATTTCCTCATGTGGTTGGTTGAACTAAGAAAATATATATTATTTATATCTAAAAAAGCTATATATAGTAAAATAGCTTAGGGACAAAAATGTCTATGGATCTATGATTAAGACATGAATTTGGCTTTGCAGTTGAACAAACTTAGACGAATCATTCAGCTTCAAGCCATTGAAAATTTTGATTCCTTGTCGTGTTAAAGTTGAACTTGTTAATGTTTTTGGATTTAAAATATGGAATATGGAGATTAAAAATCACCCAAACACAAATCACACACTGACACGTGTATGATTTAGAATAATAATTTTCATTTAATTATTCACAATTGACAGATAATCAATCTTTGGATGATAATATAGCCAACAAATGGATAACAATTTAACTAAAATGTGTAAGGGCCAAATTTTATAAAGAAAATAGCAACTTTTATAAAAAGCTTTAAATATATATAAGAACAAAAGTGTGTATTTAATTAATAAATTGCATAGTTCATTTAGTAGATAAGATTTTTTTTCTGATACTATGTGGGGTTGAAATCGAACCTCTAACTTCAAGGTTAATAATACAAGTATTATACTAGTTGAACTATACTCATTTTGGCGTAGACTAAGATATTTATTGTCATATTTTAAGTTACATTAATTTTTTTAATCATAAAATGACATTTCACGCTCAAGTATTAGAGCTTTTTCAAATATAGTAAAATGAATCAAAATATTTATAAATATAGCAAAACGTTATTGTCTATTAGTGATAGACACTGATATAATTACTATCATCTATCACCGACGATAGATACAGAAAGATGTCTATCAGTGTCTATCACCGATAGACTGTGACATTTTACTATATTTATAAATATTTTCAACAGTCTTGTCATTTAAAACAATTTTTTCAAGTATTATGCGTTATTTTAGTTTTTTTTTTTTTTTTTTTAACTTTAGGATAGGAGTTGAGATATGATGAAGGAATAAATTATTTCAATTTTCATTTTGACTTAATAATGTCATCTTTTTAACAATCAATCATAGTGGATTAGAGGAAAAAAAAAAGGCTCAAGGATGAAAAAAGTGAGGTTCTTATTCCCTTAAAAAAGGAAGTTGGGTTTGGTCCCTTTCCTCTTTCTCCAAAGGGGACACCAATTTCAATAATGATGCTTTTGTGCTTCAAACTCTTTTGCATGGAATGCATGCTTCCAAACCCACTTTCACTACAATAACTTATGACGATTGAATATTATTTTATTTTAATTTTATTTAAGGGACAAGTATATATTTAAATTCATTCTAATTTATATATATACAAAGCCAAACCAATGAATACTCTAATTTTCCCTCTGCTTAAATTTGGTTGGAAAAGGAAATTGTTTGGTTTTTTTTTTCAAGTCTCCCCCCAAAAAAATGAAAAAACTCAAGGACATTTTAAATATATTTTCAAGAATTTGACAAAATATTTGAAGAGAAAAAAGTACTAATCAATGATTTTGATTTTAAAGTATCTGATTAAAAATACTAATTTTAGTTGTGCTGAGTGGAAAAAAAAACGTAGTTATTTTTCTGTTTATAGAATAACATTAGGAAAATTATTATAAATAAAAAAAATATCAAACTATATACAACTATAAAAAAAAAATACTGTCTATCAACGATCGACTGTAGAAAAGCGATAGGAGACTATTCACCAAAGATATGGATGTTCCACAGAAAATACTGACAACAACTGTAACATCAAAAATACTAATGCCAAAAGAATAAGTAAAGGCACACTGGAGTTGGTAATCCAGTTCGGTGATAACCACCTACGTCTGGGGGGCTGAGAGTCAAGAAAGATAATCCACTAATATTAAAAGTTTAGCAATTTACAATGTAGTACTTATCTGTAAATCTTGAGACTACACTGGCTCACGTAAATCTTAACTCTCTGATCACCTAGGCTTCCCTAGATGTGAGAATCTTTCTAAAGTGAACTTAGGCTCCCCTAAGTATGTTAATATTAACTTCTAACACTTTGGTACCCGGCAGTGTGTGAGATACCTCTCACGATGTACCTTTCCTCAAGTTAGTGAACTCCCTTCACCAAAGCTGAGTCGTAGGATCCCCCTAAGATTGAGAATCCCTTCTCTGGCAGCCGTGACTTAGGCGCCACCTAAGTCTATAAGAACTTCAATGTTTCGTACTCCAATGGAAGAACAATTTGCACAACAAAAGGTTATCAAAGAGCCAGAGCACAGTCTGGAGTAAAACAACTGTTCGAATGGAAAACCCTTGGACGGACAGAACAATATTCGACTTACCCTAAAAGGTTAGCCACCATTCCTTTATAAACAATATTTCAAAAAGGAAACAAACTCTAACAAGGAATAAGAGAGTCGCCAGACAATAAAGGAAAATATCGGACTGAAAATCTCCACCGAATATGTTCAGATAAGGAAAGAATTAGGCAGGAAAGACTTCGGATGTCAAAACAGATGTCAAGAATTTATGTGAGACATCTGCAAAACTACTGCCTTAAAAAATTATAAAGTGTCAATAGTCAAACCTCCAACCGACTGCGACAGAATTCCATCGCAGTCTATTGCTGATAGACAGTAAAAATTTTCTATATTTGTTAATAGTTTAGCTCGTTTTTCTATATTTAAAAACAACTCATAACATTATTTGAATAAAGATAATTATGAATATATATATATTTTTTTTAAAGAAAGTGATATATATGATTAAAAAGTAGGATGTTAAAAAGAAGAAAGCCCAAAACAAAACCCCATGATTTATGCGTAGTGTAGTAGCAATATTGATTGACGATGATAAAAAAACAAAGCCTTGACCCACTTTCTTTTTGTCAGTATTTGGTTGCTATTTTGCTTGGTAAAATGAATGGTCATGTGGGTTTTGGGTTTTGGTGTACCCCCATACCCAAGTTTTTTTGTTTTTTTTTTTCCTTAATAATAATAAAAAAAGACATACCTAATCCCACTAAACTTCTCCACTTTTGACCAAATTTCAATCTTTTTTTTTTAATTTTTTTTTATTTTTTGGGTCAATCAATGTATATGTATTTGGATATATGATTGGATATTGTTCATGTAAATCCCAATCAAAACCCTCTCATGGGCTTAGAAGAAGATTGGAAAAGACATTTTAGATTTAAACATTTTTATAATCTTTCTTCTTTTTGGCTTCTAAATTTATTCATCAATTATTTTATTTTTTTCAGGGCTTTGTCCCTTTTTCTTTTTTAGTTCTGATGTGCCAATGGCAGGATAACCAAAAGTAAAAACAAAATTATTATAACTATATTTTTTTTATTAAAAAGAAAAAAAAAAAAAAAAGAAGCAAAAGAGAGAAAGTAGCAACTCATACATTGGCATGCTTTGGAAGGCACAGTGACATTATAATGAAAGGAGGGAGCAGGTGTACTTAAATATAAATCATATCACTTTTTTATTTTCTGCTACAAAAGTAAATTTTTAAAAATAAAAAAATAAGACAAACTATTTAAACAAAATAGCAAAATTTTTAGATAGTTGTGATAGACGCTGATAGAAGTCTATCAAAATCTATCCGTGATTGAAATGACAAAAGTCTATTACTAATATATGCTAATAGAAGTATATCAATTTTCATTAGTATTTTTTTTATTATTTTCTATAAATAGTTTGACATCTGTGAAAATTTCTACATAAAAATTGATATTAGTTAAAACAATATCCCATTTGTGATTTTTTTCTTCTTTTAAATCCCATTTGTGATTAAATAAATGGGTTCTTTTTTCCCTTATGTATGAAAATTATTTATCTTTTAACACTTTGGGTTGGGATGAACACTAAAACTAGCCAAATTGAACAGAAAATTTAGTTTTTTTTTCTTTCAAGTATCGGTCAAAATTGAATTGAATAGCTTATACTATATATATATAAAATCGAAAACCAAAAACCATACCAACCCCATTTATAGTATGTATATAAAATCGTAAACTAATCCAAACCATTTATATATATGATCTATAGAACCGAAAACCAAACCGAATTGAACCAAATATTTGTGGTTCCGTTTGGTTGGATTTGATTTTGTATATATCCAAAATCAAAATTTTTGGTTAAGTTTGATTTGCTTTCAAACTGAACCGAACCAAATCGTTAACATTCTTACTTTATTTTTTTTTCTTTTTTTAATACAAGATGTAGAGTGGGAGAATCGAACATCTGACTTTAAAATTGATAATATAAATTTTATGTTAGTTGAACTATATTTAATTTGGCCAAACTGTTGTCCAGTTAGATTAGTTGAAAGGTGAATAGTACTCACAAAAATATAAATGGAAAGAAATGTATAGTTTTATTGACTTTTGTGTGGGGATATGAGTGTCAAATTTCCAGCTTCTTTGGATATGTCAGAAAAACCATTGAAAAGATTGGCTATTTAATGAATATGAATAGGTAAATACGTATTTATGTAAATTTGTTGCAATTCAAGTCTCACCAACTATACCAATCTCTCTCATTCTTTCTTACTCTCCATATATTTTATCTGTTCCTTAAAATAAATAATAGAAAGAAAAAAAAATTCACAAATTTAGTTTAGAAACTCTCAAAATATTTAATAAGTCAGTGCACTTTTAATAGGTATTTGAGTTGTTAAATTGATTATTATAGTGGTTATAATAGTCGGTAGATTATAATAGTCTGTGTTTGGAGTGCATACTATTTTAGTCTGAGTAGGAAATAATAAACATTGTAACTAGGGTATAAGAATTAGAAATATCAATTATTATAATTGGAGCCCTAAACAAGGAGGGAAATTTTGTACGGATGTCCCAAAAATTGAGCCCAAAATGTCAAATGACCCAAATTTTCAAAAAAAAAAAAATGTCAAATGACTCTTTATTTACGTCAGGGTGAAATTACCAAAATGACTCACGCAGGCAGAAAACCCATCTCGCTCTCTCGCTCTCTTCCTTTCATAACTCACAAGTCGCTCTCTCTCTTGCTCTCTCGCTCTCTTTCTTTCTCACTCTTTCGTTCTATCCGCGCTTGTCTTCTTTTCATGGAATGACCTGATCTGATCTGGGTATCCCACCATCGTTCCATCGGTCTTACCTTCTTTATGGCTTCATTCCGTCGACTTGATCTGGGTATCCCACCATCGAGTTTCTTTTTGGTTTCATGCTTGATCGTTGAGCGGAAGGGTGGAAAGGGAGAAGAACTTTGTTGAATTCGCCAGGGAAGGAGAAGGAAATTGAGATAGAGAAAAAGGAAAGTGGAAAAAAGTAAGGGTAATTTTATAACTTCACTCGTCCGTGACATTAACAGAAGGTCATTTGACATTTTGAGCCTTTAAAATAGGTGAATTGTGCAATTATTCCAACAAGGAGTGGACTATAGCCCACTCTACCCAAACACCCTCTAATTTTGTATTTAACATGACTTTGAAATTTTAATTTGGGAGAGTTGCAAATATAGCAATCAGACCCAAAGTATTTGTAGATATAGTATAATGCAAAAGAATTTGTAAAATATAACAAAATTTAGACCTGGCTCTCAAGGTCTACCCGTGATAGATTCTATAACTAATAGAAGTCTGTCATCGATAGATTTTGCTATATTTGAAATTCTTTAAAAATGTTGTTATACACTTAATCATTAACTCTAAAAGTGCTATCTACTGTAATTACCCTTTTAAATTTTGTGTTAAATAGGTTCCTAACATATTTCAAATTATTAAAAATCAACTATCTATTAAATACGACATTAAATTTCAAGAATAATAGAAGCCTAAACTTCAATTGTTTGTCAAGTAGATCCGTAAATTTTAAGAAAGAAAAAAAAAAAGACCTATTGAGCACAAAATTGAAAATTCAAAATCCATTGAACATAAAGTTGGAAGTTTAAAAACTTATCATACTTTTTCAAGTTTAAGAATACAGAATTTTAAAATTCACCTATCAAACATTTTCGAAAATTGAGCAATCAAATAAACGCAAAACTTGAAAGTTCATTCACTAAATTTAAAAAATAAAAAGAAAAGAAAAAAGAGTCTAGGTGGGTTTGATGAATTAGAACTTTTGAAAGAATTTCCTATTAAAAAGAGTATAAAGGCTAGAAATCTTTGGAATAGTTGAACCAAATCATTCACTTTCCAATTGTTAATTGCTCATTAATCTAAGTCATAAAGACATTAAGATCCACTGTACAAAAAAGAAAAAGTAAACATCTTTACACAAACAAACATCCAAATTATTATCGTTTGATTTTTTTAGGTTGATCCCTTCTCATAAAACTAACATCAAATTGAAATTTTCACTAAACTTTGAGAAATTGATGAAATAAGAATAAGATAATGTTTAACTTATGTCATCAAATTGATATTCCAATTTGAAAGGAAATGGGTACAAGTGATATAAAAATCCTCTGTTTTTCCTTTTCCAATCAGCAAATTTGAAAAATTTTCAAAAAAATAAGTCAAAAGTCTGTACCGAATCGGTAGAATTTACAACAAATACATCACTGTTCCACCATTTTTGACCTTCAAAAATAGTCACAGCGAGCGTCTTTTTCCCTCCAATCTCTCTCTCCCTCTCTTCTGGGTTTTGTTTTATCAATGAAGTGCTCGGCGCCGCTCGTCGAGCTCAGAATTCTCTCTCATTAATCATCTCATACTCTTCATTAATGCGACCCCATGAATTATTTTCCACTTCCCAACTGTTCGATTACTCCCAATCTTCAACATATGTAATGGGGTTGCTCTAATTTGTTCTTCTTCAGATCTGCAGGTCACTTGGGTTGAGCCTAATTTGCTTGAACTTTCGAAGATTACTCTCAGAGGGTCAATTTCTTCTGGGTTTTTCATTGATTCCCAGATCTGTTTCTGTTCGAATTGAAGAGGAGCAATGGTTGCAGAGCCTTGGATTGTGAAAATGGGGAACCAGGTTAGTGCTAATCTCAAACACGCCCTCCTCGAACCTTCGAAGAACAAGAACTCTAAAAAACCAGAAATCGGTGGCAATACTAAGCAAAGAATCGGTATTCTCTCTTTTGAAGTTGCTAATGTAATGTCCAAAACGATTTACCTTCATAAATCCCTGTCTCATTCTGCCATTTCGAAGCTCAAGAACGAGATCTTGAGCTCTTATGGAGTTAAAAACCTTGTTTCCTCGGATGAGGTTCATCTTCTCGAGCTTGTGGTTGCTGAGAAGCTTGAGGATTTAAACCGAGTGGCTAATGTGGTTTCTAGGCTTGGGAAGAAGTGTTCTCAACCTGCGTTACAGGGGTTTCAACATGTGTACTTGGATATCATTAATGGAGTTATAAATGTGAAGGAATTGGGGTTTTTAGTGAAGGATATGGAGGGGATGATGAGAAAAATGGAGAGGTATGTGAATGCTACGGCAAATTTGTACACTGAAATGGAGGTTTTGAATGAATTGGAACAGGCTGCAAAGAAGTTTCAGAACAATCAGCATGAAGAGAGCAGAAAGGCGTATGAACAGAAACTTATATGGCAGAAACAAGACGTGGGGCATCTCAAGGATATTTCTCTTTGGAACCAAACGTATGATAAGGTTGTTGAATTGCTGGCGAGAACTGTTTGTACAGTTTATGCGAGGATTCATTTAGTATTTGGGGACCCTTTCCTGAAGAAGGATGTGAATGAGAATGGCTCAAGTAATGATGTGAATCATCATGTTCAGATTGGTGCAGAGTCTATGGAATCGAAACGTGCGTCTGTCGAGAGAGGCTCTGGAGCAAGATGGGGGTCGGGTTTTATGTCTCAAATTAGCTCAAGAAGAGGCGAGGTTCCATTGTTTACACCTGATGACTTCAATTTCCCTTGTGGAACAAATCCCGGGAGGCTTCTCATGGATTGCCTTAGTTTAAGTAGTTCAGTTTCCAAGTTGGATGATGAGGATGAGGATAGTTATGTTGACCGTGACGATCGAAGCTGCCAAACCTCCGGTCGTAGCATTAGGAACAGTGGCTCCAGCCAATTCAGTTCTTTCAGTCAGGTGCAATTCTCTGTTCCATTTGGGGTGGATCAAAGACAAGCAAAAAGTGTGATGTCTAACAGTGGAGGAAACTTCGGCCTCAAAAGTAGGTTATCTGTCTATGCACCGGTTTCAACCATTGGAGGCTCTGCGCTTGCTTTGCATTATGCTAATATCATCATTGTCATAGAAAAGTTACTTCGTTATCCTCATTTAGTTGGCGACGAAGCTCGAGACGATTTATATCAAATGCTACCAACAAGTTTAAGATCATCCCTGAAAACACATTTGAAGTCTTATGTCAAGAACCTGGCTATATATGATGCTCCTCTTGCCCATGATTGGAAGGAGACTGTCGATGGGATCTTGAGCTGGCTCGCTCCGTTGGCACACAACATGATTCGATGGCAAAGCGAGCGCAATTTCGAACAACATCAGATTGTGACTCGGACAAATGTATTGCTGATCCAAACATTGTATTTTGCTGATCGCAAGAAGACTGAGGAAGCCATATGTGAGCTTCTTGTTGGATTGAATTACATTTGCCGCTACGAGCATCAGCAAAATGCATTGCTGGATTGCGCAAGTAGTTTCGACTTTGAAGATTGTATGGAGTGGCAGTTGCAATGTAAAGCTTCGTTTCTTACTTGAAGACGATGGTACAGCCTACAGGCGTAGACAATTTTTTTTCCTTCCTTATTACACAATGCATTTAGAGCAATGATAGTTCGATAGAATTGTGAATACTGAGCAGCTTTAGCACACTGAAAGACATGATTGATGGGGACTTCAATTCGTCACTGTTTGCTATTGAGAGGTATGAAAGTTCAATCCAAATTACTCAATTGCATCCTTAATGAAATGAAACATTATCCTCCCTTTGAAATCTTTGTGTACTTTGTTGGACTGAATACTATAGTTTCAAAACATTGCCATTTTTCATCTTCTTCTCAACATACATCCCATCACCCGTGCTGTTTAAAGCTTGACGCAGGCTATATATTACCAACTTATGGCCACTCGTTGATATATTTAGGCAAGTTCATTTTCTCCATGGAGAATTTGATCTCCGTAGGGAATCCCCACCCCGATCTCGACGGAACTTAATGGAGAATTCGTGGAGATGGAGAATAAAATGAGGGGGCGGGGGCGGGGACAGGGAAGCTATCCCCATCCCCGGCCTGTTTCGTGAACATCGCGTGATATATATGATGTCTTATTTATCACTTCTAAATTCAAACACGGGTCTTTTGCATCGTATTTCATAGTCACAAGCAATGTAGTAAAAACATCAGTTTAAGATCATCTTGCTGTTATTCCAGTCTATAAACTGTCTAGATGTTGCATTTATAAGTCTGTTACTTTGTTTACTGTTCTTGGGAGTTGGAACTGCTTTTTATTGGTCTGAACTTGTAGAAACTTGAATATCTATTGAAGAGCTACAGGCTTTTGCTTTTCAGGTGGAAAATATCTGTTTTCTCCATTAAGAAATGAAGCTGAATCTTTCAAATGAAGATGGAAAAAGGGAATTTGGTGCTCAAATCTCCTGATCCCCACCTTGAGCATTCATGCTTATAGATCATCATACAGTTAGCTATTTCTCCCCTATTCTGCCTCGTCCCATGATTCGTTTTTCTTCTGTCTCGTCCCACGATTCGTTTTTCTTTTTTTGGTGGTTGTAATTTAAATATAAAACAGTAGCTTGATGTATTTAAATCACAACCATATCAATATCATGCCAAATCAATGGATGAAATATACTTCTTACAGGACATTTCTGCTACACAAGCACTTCTTTCTTATCTCAAAGTTTCTGTCATTATGTCTTTTGTTGCATACTCCACTATATTAGCTACTGAAATATCTGGTTAGTTCTTGAAAACATGTTAAGAGTAATAAATCTATTTCATCTGTGCAATGTAGTTAATGTTCACAAGATTTACAGACACTATGTTTATATAGTCAACCAGCTTTAATTTTTTAGCAGAAAGAAGGATGTTTTTTGAATGAAAAGTTTGGAAAAAAAGAAATGGTCCAAAGTTTCCTTAAAGTTGGAAGTAATGAATGTGGTGGCTTCACAGCTCTGTGCAGCCATAATGCGATGGATGAAGTTGCATTCATTGTGGCCTTAAATATCATTTGCCAATGTAGTTGGGTGCTCATAATGTGCTGCCATGTGCACCCTTTAATTCATCAAATCTGTTTCCACAATATAAATCTGTCTTTAATACAAGGGGGAAAAAATCTATTTCATTTCATTTATTTTTTGGTCAAAAACCATTTTTTTTTAATGATTTAATCACTATCAGTTATATAGAAAAATGGTCATCAAATTTTTTAGAAAATGTTTACGTGATTGAAAATCAATAAAGGGATAAAATGGGGATAAGTGAGTGAAATAGGCGAACCTTGTATTATTAAAAAAATAACACTTGTTCCTTGCCTGAGTATAACTAAATTAATAAGTCATCTATTACCATCTTAAAGGTTGATAATTTGATATTATACCCTATAGAATTGCTAAACTTGATAACTATTAGGTTTCTTTGTTTTATTGTTTATAGTTTTAAAAATTACCCTTTTTACAAACTTGCTTTATATTTTAGAATTTGGCTATAAATTTTAACATTTACATAGGAAATACAAAAATTAGTAGTATCTTTGCCATTTGGTTTTAAGTTGATGGATTTTGAAAATTAATCTTATAATCACAACTCCATTTATAAGCTTCTTTGTTTTGTTATTTACTATCTACCAATATTCTCAAAACGCAAGCCAAGTTTTGAAAATTTTAAAAAAATAATAATAAATTTTTTTTTTTGTTTTTTAAATTTGACTAAAAATTTAAATGTTCTTTAAAAGTGACCTCACCCATAAGTCTTTTTGTTTTCTTACCTATTTAAAAATTAAAATGACCTACTAAAAAGGGTAATGGTAATGAGTAGCAATTTTAGGGACAATAACTAGGTGTATAACAACATTTAAAAAAAATTACAAATATAGCAAAATCTATTAGTGATATACTTCTATCGTTGATAGATTGATAGACCATCTAGACCATGAAAGTCTATTAGCGATAGAAGTTTATCACTAATACATCTTGCTATATTTATAATTTTTTAAAAATGTTGTTATATATGCTTATATTTTGAATCTGATTGCTATATTTGCCATGGTTAAAAATGGCATGTTGGGCCACTTCATATATTGGGCCACATCTCATATTTGGGCCCAGATATCATGGGCTAACTTGGTCAAGCCAGTTGGGCCTACATAACGTGGGCTAACTTCGTCTAAAATACAAGAAAGTACGCTGCATTTAGCGGTCTTCGAAAGCCAGTATAGATTTCTTCTCTATATCCTCGTCTTTCCCTGTAAACGAACGGAATAGAGAGTTTTCTCGCAATTTCTTGCTGTCTGAATTGGATTTGGCCGATCAAATCAAATATTGCTGTTCATTTTCAAACTAATTCTGGCGGAAGAAGAATGAAACTGAGCCCGTGATGAGTTATAGAAGGTTCGATGCACAGTTAATGTGATTTAACTATTCCACTAGATTCTTCGTCTGCAATGCGAACTATATGTTTTGGATCTGAGAACCTCTTTTTTGGTCAAACTGAAAATGGTTCCATTAGTGTCTGAAATTTTGATTACTGCCTTCTTTTGTTTTTATTTTCGTTAATTAGCTCGCTGGAGTTGCCGTGATCTCTATTTAATGGCTTTTGTATGAATTTGTTTCTGATCTTTTGTTTTAATTCGATTATGATTTACATTTGAGTTCTCAATGAAGCAATTTGGGACAAAATTGTATGATTTACATTCGAGTTCTCAATGAAGCAATTTGGGACAAAATTGTGTGAAGTAAAGAGTACATCGTTGCATCTATTTGTTGCATAACCACGAGAGAGAAGTGTGAATCCTATGATGACTTAAAAAGCTACAACTTGATATTAGTTTTCCTGCTGTGGTTTTAAGTTTCCTCCATATTTTGGATAATAATTTGAATGAAAGCATAATGAAGGTCAAATATATTCTCAATTCTGGAATTCTGGATGTTAGGGTGTTGTAAGCCCATTATTTCTTCCTCCTTGGTAACATGGAGTTGAATCGTAGCCGTTTTTTATTCTACTGATTAAAATTTATTAGACACATGCACTGGTATTGTTCTTGAATATTAGTATCTCGATTCTTGTACAATAATTGGTATATTGTTTCGTTTGAAATAATTGTTATTGTTTTCATAGGGAGCACCGTTCTTCTAGATCTGCTCTCTTTGATGACCTTGAGGAGGGTGGTCTCCGGACTAGCTCTTCTCTTGAAATTAAAGAGCATGACAACGACAAAGACCTCCATACTTTGGAAGATAGAGTTTCTATTCTCAAGAGGGTAAGTTTTAAGCAGGGAAACTCTTCTTAATTATCAATTTAGCCATCTCTGATCTTCTTTTATATAAAAGGTTGTTCTGATTGAACTTATTGAAGCAATGAGGATAGGTTCAATGTCGTAAGTTGAAGCGACTCTTTCTATGCTATAATATCTTAGCCATTTTACTTAGTAAACTGTTTTCAACCAATCATTTTGGCATTGGGATCCTGTTGCTTTTGTCTCTTTGCTGCATGAGCATCTTAATTTATTATTTCAGATCATTTTGCAACCCAGTGATTCATCCTATTGCCTCATATTCTTTAATCATAGAAGAACATGATTAGGAAAAATGATACGAAGCTTTTTCTTTCAGAATTTCTTCTATATTTGTGCATCTTAGCACCTGAATTTGAGTTTGGTAATGAACTCCCTTTCAAGTATGATTATGTGTGTTGCCTTAAAGTGCCATACCTTTGATGCAAAAGACTTCTGTGCTTAAAGAGCTCTGGAATGGAATGCATAAACTAGTAAATACTGAGTGGTGTAATTAGTTTAGACTAGTGGTAAAAAGAACTCTCGGATATAATAAGTGATTATGGGTCTAAGACTCCAAATTCCCTTGTAATGACTAACGATTAACTTCATGATCCAGCAGCTGTTGATGTATGTATTGTTTGAAATAGTTGACAGGTGACATTCACGAAGAAGTGGAGAGTCATAATCATTTACTTGACCGAATGGTATGTTGTTTCTTCAAGGTTATCTATTTCTCTGACTGTCTTGTGAGTGGAAAATGATAGGAGCATATTTCTTTGCTTGGATTTTATTCTAATCAGGGAAATGGCATGGATGCTTCAAGGGGTATAATGTCAAGAACCATGGATCGATTCAAGATGGTAATTAATCTAGCTCTTTTTAGCTCATCTTATTTAGGGCAAATTATGGTTATATACATGCGTTTAATAGAAAGCAAGAAAGTGTGTGTGTGTGTATGTGTGTGTCAATGTGTGTGTGAAATTGGTTCTTATATTATGATAATAGTTAAAAGAGAAAAAAAGAGATAGACACAGTGGGAGTGAACTTGCAAAATTTGTCCTACTTAACAGAGGGCAAATGACCATCATTTGTTCCAAAAACTAAAAGATATGGAAAATCGAGCCCAAAAAATATGGAAGTACATTCCTTCATTTTGTGAAGGATCTATTTGCACACATTCTCCTAATTCAAATGTTCATGTTCAACAGGTTTTTGAGCAGAAATCAAAGTGGAAAACTTGTAGACTTGCATTGTATTTTGTATGTTCCTTCTTACTTCTTTTCTATCTCATCAGGTAAGGATTCAGCTCAGCATATCACTTTGTTCCTCTACTTTTTCCAACATTGCTCCGTTTTTTGCATTTAACTTGGTCAGAAAGTATCCATGCTATCCATGTTGTTTGGTCGAGTCTGGATTACTGAACTTATGCAGTCATTAAATTAGACCATTTTTAGAATTTTTAGAATTTTTCATTTACATTGTTATATTAACAGCTTGCCGTGATTTTTACCGAGTATTTGCTCCGGTAATGCTTGCTTGAATGTTCAGTTTTTCTTTTTATATAGAAGGGAATGCAGCTTTGATATCCTTCTCTTTCTTGCATCGTAGTTTTTAGATTCAAATTTCCCTATTTTTGTATTTCATTTTTGGTTTCATCTCGGGCTATCTTTTTCATTGGCATATCATTACATTTGGGATATCTTTTTCATTGGCATATCATTACATTTGCAGGTTCCTCAGATACTTCATGCAAAGTTAAAGTAAGGTTTCTATGTCGAATCAACTCGAAGCATCATATTAGATACGTCGCATGATTGTTCCGACCATGCATAGTCCTTGTTTCTAGAAGAACACTGAAATATATATCATACTTTCCTGCAATACAAGATTTGCCAAAATACATAGTTTTCAATGGAGGAGTGGAACAGGTGGTCATTTTTTTTCAATCACTATTCTTATTTGTTGATGGGTTAAAAGCACATCCATCAGTTTAGAATATATATCTTGATTTCAATCAGTATATTTTGCTCATGCTTTTAAATTAAATAAGCTCTTATTTTCAGGCTAGTACAGGACAAATTGTCTCATTGACTTCCCATTATTAACTACTATTATAATCATAGTTTGGAGAGGTTTGAAAGTGGATTTGATTTATTGAACAGTTCCATCGTTAACAAAGATTAAGCTTATTAGTGCAAATCTGACATGAACATGGGTGTTCAAAACCCATCTAAAATCTTCATAACAAATACGTTGTAATTGGGAACGAAATTTCTGTATTAAGATTTAGTTTTTTATTTTTTTAATTAAAATTATTTGTTTGGAAAAAGCACTTTGTAAATTATAGTAGATACCAGATTAAGTACGAAATTTTTGTTTTTTTTAAGAGAATTATTGTTGTTTTTTAAAGACATCAAACAACAAATAACCTTAAATTTTTCCACCAAAATGTAAAATTCTAACTATTAAATGATAGTTTGAACTATGTCTCTCTCAGAATTTTAATTTTTCAATTGTACTAATGACTATTAGTTGTCAAAGTCATCACGGTTCAATTAACATAAAATTTTTACTATTGACCTCGAGATCAGTGACTTGATTTCTCCATTCTATATGTTGTCCATAAAAAAATGAAAAAAAAAGACTACTAGGTCAAGTAAAGGTAGTTTTTGTTTATACGTTTTTTTTTTCTTTTTTTTTTTTTTTGCTTGAATGCAATTAGAAGTACGGTTTCTTCTCATTTTCTTTTATAAAATCTAAATTATCTAATATTATTTTTATATATGCTATGCATATATATTGCAATATTATATTAGAGTAATTTTAAAAGTTGATAGCTCGATTATGTAATTATCGGACTAGAAAAGGTATTATATGAGGAAGATTCTTGTTTTGGAAGCCTACAAAATTAGAAAGTTAGTGATTAGTTGGAAAGCAATTTTGGAAAGCTTCCGTGAATTAGTAGAAGTCTCTTCCCTCAACTTGGCACCTCCATGTCCATTTGCGTAGGGCCCTTAGTAACAGACATGTTACCCCACCTTTCAACCCTAATTTTGGTTTTAATCCTATTTTGATACAGACTTTTAAGTTTATTCTATTTTAGTTATTTGATCTCAGGTCTCTATTTCATTTCTTGAACTTTTTCTAGACATTCAAAATATTTATTTTATTATCTCATTTAAAAAAGAAGTTATTTGGTCCTTCCTCACAATCTAATTTTAATAATTTAATGATATAGATTCAAGTATGTTAATAGGAATACGATTTCCATCCCAAATAAGTTAGAGAAAATATTGGACAAAGCAATTTTAAGTAAGAACAAAATGATTGTCCTCTAAAAGCTTAGGAATGTTGATAGATCAGAATAGAATAAATTAAAACAAGAGCTTAGTTCAACGGGCGTCGGAATGTACTAGTAACCATGAGGTCTGTGGTTTGAATCCCTCTATCCTCAATTATTGTACTAAAAAAATAGAATAAATTAAAAAGTTTAAATGTTAAAACAAATATTTTGAAAAGTTTGGGGGCAAATATAAAACAAATTTGAGATTTAAATTAATAGGTCTTTTAAATTTGGTTTACTATTTTAAAAGTTTTAATAAGTCTGTTTAATTTTGGTTTTATTTTAATTCCTTAGTCTAGTCCAATTATGGTTAAATCTCACAGATCGATCTCAAATCTTCTTTTTTCTCTTCAACTATTAAGCAAAGCACATTTTGCTAAATTAGTTAGTTTGTTTTTTAGATTTTTTTTTTTTTTTTTTTTGATGATTCAATCTATATAATATTCATGCAAATGTAATTAACCACTTAAGTTAACTTTTATCATAAGGATTTATTTTGATTGAGACTTACTATAGACTTAAAAGGTATTTTCTGAACGAAATTTATAAGTACGTAGAAGTCAATCTAAATAGATAAATTACTATAAACAGAAAAAATATTAAACTATTTACAAATATAGAAAATTTTTATTGTCTGTTAGCGATAAAGCGCGATAAAATCGCTGATAGACAGTAAAATTTTTCTATATTTATAAATAGTTTGACTCATTTTTCTATACGTCCCATCTAAATAAATCTTAAATTAATTTGTGATAACATGAGCAACATATTTAAAAAAGAAAAAAAGAGACAATTTAACATTAAGTATGACAAATCAATGAAATTTGTTATATTTGATTATAGAAGAAATGCGACGCGTTCATATATATGTGTGCGAATTAGAAACGAGTTTATTAATTAAAGAAAATTATAATATATTTTAGAAATTATGACAAAAAGAATTTACAAGCGTCAACGTGAATATAAAAATATAATTTTAAAATTGAATAAAGTATGGAAAGAGAATAACAAATAAAATATAATATCAAGTATCTTGTTTAGTTCATAAAATATATTTTAAATAATTAGTTTGATTGATGCTTTTCTATACTAAAGGTGTTGTCCAAATTAGGTAAATGATACAATATGTGTTAAAATAATATTACATGTTATTTATTGATTATTTATTTTTAGTTCAAACAAGAATAAGGTGCAACGAGAACATTTTTTTTTCTTTTTGAAATTATAAGTTTGAAGTTAGAACATGTTTTTTTATAAGATGTCTAATTGGTCTAATTTGACGGTTAATAATGTGTTAATTAATTATTAAACTTGCAATAATTTTTTCTATTGAGCAAATAAGTCATTGATGTTATAATAATTTCATTTGAAAAGTCTCATTACGTGTAAAATCATATCAAAGGAGAGAAATGTATGAATCTTACAATGTCACAAAACACAATTTTTATCTCAAATAAGAAACCAATTTGCCATAGGACTTAAATTACTCTTTCTCAAAATATTAGGATTAGTTTTTTTTTTTTTTTTTTTTTTTTTTTTTTTTTTTTAATTATGCTAACAAATGATTGTTAATGTATATTACAACAAAATTAAAAAAGTTATGCCAAATCACACCTATCTAATAAATCTTCTTTTTGATACTATGATAGTACATACTCTTTTATTCGAATATTAGAATTTCATACGTCATTTAAGATTATATTATTTATTCATTATCATGGGTTTACAACATTTTTAAATAATTTATTGTGATAAATTAATGAATAAAAATAGTATTAAAAATGCTCAAAAAATCTTTCCAACTAAATAGTTACAGTCATACATTTTTTTTAATTGATAGTTCCATGGATCATGCTTCCATCTAATATGTCCAAAATTATGAAGAAATTATTAGATTGGATGGTTACAGTGTGTGGATGTTTTTCATTATTAGAGACCTGTAAATTTTTAAACCCAGGTTCATTACGAGATAATTAAATTATTCAAATAATTTTTGTCAAATTATTTGAACGAAAAATTATAGAGAAAAAATCATTTTGAATTGACGGAGTGGTAAATAGAAAATCATAACTTGATAAAAGGTTAAAAAGTCATAGGTTCAATCTATGATGACTACCTACCTAAAATTTAATATTTTACGGATTTTGAATTATTCCATAAGATTAGTCGAGTATGTATAAACGGATTCGGACCGATTAATAAAAAAGAGAAAAAAAGAAAAAAAAGAAGTTAGCGTATCATACTTGGAAATGAAACTTTGCCGTTTCCGTACAAAATTGTGTGTATAAATAACGTCATATTCCCTTTCCCGATCTAAATGCTTTTTTATTATTATTATTATTTTATCTCTCTCCCCCTCAATTTTTGTAAATGGTTTTCAGTTTTTCTCAATGCTTTAAATTTTGAATTTCATGTTCACTTTGATCTGAAAATTTATTGGGTCCATTTATTTTTACAATTAGCTCCCAATTTTTATAAATTTATCCTACTTGCAAAATTTCCGGTAATCTGGCTAATTCTAATCCGTGGTGGGCCAGTCGGGTGGGCTTTCCGGCTACCGACCCAATTTCAACCACCGTCGACGGCAGTGGAAGAGATCATGACGACGACGAAGACGAGCCAAACGCAAGCGGCGTGGTGGTCGGAAACCGCCGATCCAGAGGACGGCCACCGGGATCAAAAAACAAACCAAAATCTCCAATCATCGTCACGCGCGACAGCCCTCACGCGCTCCGCACGCACGTGATCGAGATCGCCGGAGGAGCCGACGTCGCCGACAGCATAAACCAATTCTCCTGCCGCCGACAACGTGGGGTTTGTGTTCTCAGTGGCAGTGGTACGGTTGTGGACGTAACTCTCCGGCAATCCGCCGGTTCCGCCGCCGTGATCCAACTTCACGGCCGGTTCGAGATTCTATCTGTGAGTGGGTCTTTTCTTCCCGGTCGAGCCCCTCCCGGTTCGACCGGGCTGACCGTGTACCTGTCTGGCGGTCAGGGGCAGGTGATTGGAGGGACGGTGGTGGGCCCACTGTTGGCGGCTGGGCCAATAATTTTGATAGCTGCTACTTTTGCTAATGCAACTTATGAGAGATTGCCTTTACAAGACGACCATAATTATCAAGAAAGAGAGGTTTCTCCGGCCACCACTAGCGGCGGAGAAGTGGAGGAGCCGCCGCCGTATCCTGGGATGGCAACTTCAATTTACGACTTGATGGCACCAAATAATCATGATGGAATTGATGGGTATGCTTGGACTCATGGGAGACCATCTCTTGTTTAATTTCACTACTACTACATTATGTTTTAAATTTCTCCTATGAATTTTGATGCTTGTTTTTATTTTATTTTTCTCCAAATTTTAAAAAATATTTATGTCTACGTCTTTCCTACTAAATTTTCGTCGACATGCCGACATTTCTCATGTGTTCAACATCAATATAAAAGGGAAAATCAACTTTTCCTTTATATGGTAAAAAATTCATGGACCAATACGAAAAAAAAAAAAGTAACAAAAAGTACTAATGTGAAGATAATATCAATAATAAATATTTTGACTTGTTTAAAAAATAGTCGAATATTTATTTACTAACTTTTTTTCATTTTTGTTTCTTAAAATATCCATTGACAACAAAAAAAAATTTTTTCGTTCATGAAGTGACTCAAATTGAATGATGAATCCATTTCTTTGGATCTTTATCAATAAATCATAATTGCCGTGGAAAATAGCAGGATATGTGTGATTAGAGTGTTCCCACATAGGATTGGATTGAGTTTTGAATAATTAGGAATTCTGCTTTCGTTTTTACCAAAGAGATTCGTACCATAAATTTTTTTGTCTCACTTTATCATTTTGACTTCAATATTTTTTTTGGACATCGACATTTTAAGCTATGAATATATGATTACTTATATTCCATTATGAAATATTGATGAGAGTAAGTATTATTATTATTGGTGAGTTGTATAGGAGAGTAGATTGTCAAAGAATGTGGTTAGTGGAACCAAAAAGTCTCAAATCCGATTAGACAAGAAAAAAGCCAAAAGTAAAATTTTGGTATTTAAAGTTCAAAGTAAAAATATTGAACTTGGAAATATTCTTCTTTGATACTCTGTTTCATGGAAGTTGTGATTAGGTTTTATGCATGAAACTATAAATATATGTTTGTTTCCATATTAAAAAAATAACATTAAAAAAGACTATGATTTGTCTTAACTCATATATATAATAAACAATTGGAAATGAATGACAGATCATAAACTACACATTTTAATTTATACTTTTATTTCTAAAAATACAAAGTAAAATGAAACCAACATTAAAAAAAAAAAAAAAAAAAAAAAAACAATTTATCAATTTGGAGGATAGTTTAGTGAATATGGCATCCATTACTATTTTAATTATCAATATTAAGTCTTTCATTTAACACCTACTTATTGTAGGGTCAGGTGGGGTCAGGTGGATACCCACCTGTTGTAGGGTCAGGCGGATCAAATGGACAATAAAATTTTGTTATATTTATAAATATTTTAGTTTATTTTTCTATATTTGAAAACAAAGATTACTATGAGTAGATTCATAAAAAATAATCTATTAAGGGATATTTGGAGCACTAATTTGTATTGAACTGATAGATAGTAAACGTTTTCTATATTTATAAATAGTTTGATTTTTTTTCTATTTATAATCATTTTTCATAAAAAAATTTAACAAAAAAATTGATAGTTTTGAAAATTTTCCACCGAAAATTTAAAAAAAATAAATCCATGTATCCTGCTTCTTAAACCTCTAAATTCAAAATAAATTACATAATAAAAATATTTAAAAATTTCAAATTAATAATAAAAAAAATAACTAATTGTGATAAGGATATTTACCAAGGTAAAAATAAGGAAAAAATATTGAAAATCCATTAATAAAATATAAATATAGTACCAAAGACATATTAAATCATATTTTTTTTCTTACTATCAAAACACATCCAAAACACTTAAAATATGAAATATGACTCTATTTTCATTCACTATTTTATTTTTAAATTTATGTTTTCTGATGACTAATTAAAACCATTCTTTTTTATTATTATTATTATTAGGAAAATTTTCACATATAGAAAAAAATGCCAAACTATCTACATAAAATAGCAAAAAAAAATACTGATAGATATTGATAGACTTCTATCAGCATCTATCAGTGATAGACTTCTATCATTTCTATCGCTGATAGATCCTGATAAACTTCTATCGACGTCTATCACAACTATCTAAAAATTTTGCTATTTTGTGTAAATAGTTTCCCTTATTTTTCTAATCTTAAAAACTCCCCTTTATTATTATGTTTGCTTTAGAGGTGTTCAAAAATTCCGTTGACTCGAAAAACTTGATCAACCCAATCCAACCCATATTGTTTGGATTGGATTATCAACTCATTTGGATTGGGTTGGGTTCAAATAAATGAAAATGTTATGAGTTGGGTTGGTTCATGAGTTCACATAAAATAACCCAAACCAATCCGAACCAACTCAAATTTATTATTAATTTTAGAATGTAAATTGTTTTTACTTATGATAAAATTATAAATACATATATTTATTTGTTTGATTTAATTTCATGTTTTTTTTTTGGATAATTGTTTCTCTAATAATTCCTAAAAATAACTTTTTAGTAATTTAGAAAGAAAATTTTTATAATATACATTGATATTGAGTTGTTAATTCTAATTGAATACATGAAAATAATTAAATAATTTTTTACATATTAAGATATTTTACTTCTTTTTAGAACAAAAATTTAAATAAATGACCGGAGTAACCCGAACTAACCCAACTTAAATATTTCATGATTGGATTGGATTGAGTTCATTTTTTAACAAGTATTATTTGGGTCTAAAAAGTCTTTTAATCCAACCTAACCTAACTCACAGGCACGCGTAGTTTTGCTTTTTTTTATAAAGAAGTTGAATGAGAGGGAAGGAGAGAGAAGCAAAACTGAAAATTCTTTTATCCCCATCCATTTATTTCACCTTTTGGCTGTCTCAACATTTCTTTTATTCTTGTCTGCAAATATATTATAGATTAATTAGAAACTAATTGTCTCAATAACATATATTTTGTCTTTTCAATTTTTTTTTAAAAAACACTGTATAAAACTGTGATCTTTCATAATGTACGTATTTGATATTTGTAGAAAAAAAATTCAAATTGTATCATATTTCAAAAAACATATTCATTTTACGTTAATTATACAAAAAAAAAAAAAAAAAAAAAACCCCTCTATTAACTACTTAAGCATTTCCATCATATATGCAAACAAATTATAATTAATCAGTGATAAAATCAACTTACAAATAAATTGACAATATTGATTAAAAAGGGGATGTCTCTTCTTTTCCTAGTTGCAGCCTTCCATAATTAGTTACTATTGAAATTTGACATTTTTTTTCTAAGTTGTGTTAAAAGTGCCTTTCAAACTAAACTACAAAAGATTAACATTAATAATTGAAATAAAACTATTGACTTGTGATATGTGGACAAAAGATGTATTAGTCATTGGATTATTTCTAACACCTTCTATATCACATGCATTCTTTAGGGTCATTTGATATTAGGCAAAAATATAAATGAAGTAAGAAGAGAAAAAAATGTATGAACCTTTGAATTATATTTAATAGAAAAAAATTTACTAATTTAACCACGTCAAATATTCTTTGAACTACATACTAATGTATGATGATTTAATATCAACTCAAAAGCTATTGATCTCAATTGATTGAGTAATTTAACATATTATCAAAGCAGGAGGTTTTGTAATGCTAATTAAATTTCGTTTAATTAAGTTTTTGAGATAATTAGTGATGTAACCTTAACCTGAAACTCTCTAAGTTGAGATGAAAAATTAATTGGGTTGAAAAAAAAAAGTAGGTTATATTCAATGCAATACATTAGATTAAATACTAAAATACCCTAAAATTGGAGTGACAAGTTGGGCATATTTGTCATACTAAAAAAAGAAGAGTTTTTTTTGTCCAACTTCATGAAAATTAGAGAAATAGAAGCCCAAGTTGTGGAGTGGAGCCACATATTTGAGGTGTCTTTGTGACAACGAAATGGACAAAGACCCTTAATTTTCGATACAAAAAGGAAAAAAACGACACAAGCAAGAAAAAGGTCCTACATACTTCTAGGGCAAATAGACACATAGATCGATTGACTTCCATCTCCATATAAAAAGTAATAATTGAGATTTCCAAAACTCTCCAAGTAATCCATAAAATTAAGGAAAGTTTATAATATCAATTAATATATATCTTACTAACCACGAAAATGAGTTTACCTAAACTAACATATATTGTTGATGCAAAATTTAGGACAGAAAAAACGCACCTAACCTTTCACGTGACATCATCAGTTGAATATGTAATTCTTTAAACAACATGTCAAATTCTAGGGATTTATTTTTTTTTTTTTTTAGAGATTAGTCTATAAAATTTTTTTCACACACAAGTAAAATTCTAATTTTCATTATTATTCTTGATCGAAGGTTTAAATGGAAAAAGAGGGCCCTCAATAAGATTGATGGAGAAGCCATTATGAATTATTCGTTTGTTTAATCAATCTACAATAAAAAAGAAAAAAACCACAGTTTAGTTGGATTTGGATTCTTCTTCTTCTTCTTCTTGTTGTTTAATTTATTTGAATTTTCCCTTTGAATGATTGATTTAAGTTGGGAAAGAAAAAGAATCCACCAAATCCCCTTATGTCCATTTTTATTATTGAAAGCACCACTCACGATTTACCTCTTTGAATTAATTCATTCAAGTGGGAAAAAGAAGGGGCTTTTGGCCATTGATGGGACACCATCTTAAACAAAACTTCTCTCTCTCTCTCTCTCTCTCTCTCTCTCTCTCTCTCTCTCTCTCTCTCTCTCTCTCTCTCTCTCTCTCTCATATGGAAGTAAGAATGCCCAACTTGAGGAAGAAGATAAGGAAAACTATGGAAAGATGTGTTAATTCAAAGCAAATTAAAGGAAACACACTAACTACAATGTGGTTGGTGTGTCTCAAGTGCAATGTATCAAAATTTCTCTTTAATTATAAACCCTACACCATTCCCAAAATGCATTTTAATCTATAATTAGGCATATTTGTTTGAACCATACAGTTGATTACCACATAGTTCTATAACACATATGTTGTTATTTATATATTATAAACTAACATATTTTGTATTTAGGTGGTTCATATGTAAATAATATTAGGTTTGTGTTGGATTTTCGCAAAATATTAGAAGTGAAATTATTCCACATCGAAAAAATTGAAGAAAGTGATGGGCTCCTACCACTATAAAAAGAGTCTATCCCTTTAGTTTAAAGTCGTCTTAGTTAAAAACACTTTAAGTTTAGTATGCTTAAAGTGTTTTTGTATTCTCTAGTTTGAGAGTGAGAAAAAATGTGTGTGTAGTCAAAAGTTTTGAGAGAGTGCTATTGTAATTGGGATTGGGAAAGAAAATTATTCTGTGTAATTGTAGCAATTTTTCACTTAGTGGATTTTCTCTGGCCGTGGTTTTTCTCCGAGTTGGGAGTTAATTTCTATGTAAATTCTTGTGTTCTCAGCTTTTATTGTTTTCTTTTAATTTCTCAGTTATTTTTTTTCTTGCATAGAAGTGAGAGATTTTTTCTGACAAGTGGTGTTAGAGTCATGCCTCTAACTTAGCCATGTCGGTAGAATCTTTAGGTGCCAAACAAAGATGTATTAGAGCCTCAAAAGTAGGTCATGGTGTGATTTGTGGTCCTTTGTTTGAGGGGAGGATTGTTGTGAATGACAATTATCTCCATTAGTATGAGGTATTTTGGGGTAAAACCAAAAGCAAAGTTACGAGGATTTATGCCTACAATATCATATCATTGTAAAGATATCTAGAGGTCTGTTGTTCCTAACAATATCATACAAATTATCGGGTTAAATTTAGTTTTCCAATTATATTATTCTTTTAAGAGAGTTTTTCCAATTATGAAATCGTGTGTGTTGATTATCTATCAATCACATTAATTATTTTGAAAATTATAAATTGAAATTTTTAGAAATGTCATACAATTCACAGGGACTATATAAATATATTGTATAATTTTAGTTTAATTATATGTTAGTGTCTTTTAACTTATAGGATTGTATTGTCTAAGAAGTCATTATTCTTTAAAAGAAAAAATCTAAAAGATCCTTAAACTTAAGATTGTATACATCTTGCACAACTAGTTAGTTCAGTACGCTTATATCATTAAATTAATACCTAAACTCTAAACCAAATAAAAAAAAAAAAAAAAAAAAAAAAAAAAAGACCTCACTATGTAATGATACAATCAACATGCTGTTAGTGTAATATTGATGTGGTTAACTAAAGAATCTCTTATATTAGACATAAAATTAAAATTCTAAGAAATTATTAAAAATATATTTTTAAGCATGTATCAAACTGGACAGTTTGTGGATTTATTAAAATCTTTTTACCTATTAAAACCTTAAGACACAAATTAATTCTAGCACAATTTAAGGGCCAAATTCAAAATATAACACATATACTAGAGAAAATTTCTAATATTAACGTAACATGCAAATTTTTCTATACTACTACCTTCATGCATTACTTTTATGAAATGATATATTTCAGTATCAAGATCATGAAAAAAGTTTATATTCTTTAATGATATATTAATATTGTAAATAAAAGGAAAGAAAAATAATAAAAAAAATTTCGGCAGTAGAAAAAATGTCAAATTATTTATATAAAATAGCAAAAAAACCACTAATAGACTTCTATCAGCATCTATCACGGATAGATTTCTATAATTTCTATCACTAATAGACTCTAATAGGATTTCTATCAAAGTCTATCACAATTATGTAAAAATTTTGTTATTTTATGTAAATACATTTTTATATTTTTTATTTTTAAAAATTTTCCAAAAATAATTAAATACATCAAACCAAAAAAATTAAAAGTTGGAATCTTTTATCCGGATGATGTGAAATTCAAAAAATTAAATTTTTTTGAGAGATGAAAAGTTGAAATCTCTAATATTATTAGAAATCTTTGATATATAATTTAATAATTAAAAATTGCCGCCGCTTAAGAAAGAGACAAAGAAGACCCACCAATGGTGGAATTGTTGGACCCACATTGGACGTGGAAAAATCAACTTCAGATGTCGACTTTGCAACCGACACGTGTCCCACAAATAGTTTTCCCTACTACTTTGTCGGTTCTTAATCTCTCCGTCAAACACGTCTTTTCTCTCTGTTTTTTTTTTAAAGAAATTTTCTTAACCCTAAAAAAGTTGGGCCACTGATAACATGCAAAAGACAAAACTAGAATAAAAGATTAAAAAATTAAAAAAAGAATTGCACCAGCCGGGAATCGAACCCGGGTCTGTACCGTGGCAGGGTACTATTCTACCACTAGACCACTGGTGCTGCTTGTTTCTAAAGAAAACTAACATCTATATATTGTAGTCTATTTAGCCAAATTATCTTAATATTAAGTATTTATATACGTTGTCAAGTCATAAGAATTAAGGAAAATTATCAATCTATACCCTACCTTGGATCAACATCTTCTTTAACATATAATTTTATTAATTTTTTTAACTCTTAATTTTTTTAGTCAACCAATTTAGAATCTTAATTAGAATTACATTTGAAAATAGTTAATGTATCAATAATTATAATTGTCTATTTTATTAATTTGATATTTTATGAAATCTAGACGCGAATAAAAATGGATGTATTGACGTTTTTTAAAAGTAAATTTAATAAATAGTCTATATTCCTTCACTTCTAACAGTTTAGGAGTTTAAATGACAAAATTATAAATTTCATACCATATTTTTTTAAAAAAAAATCTAAATAAAAATGTAAATATACGTTTATGAAAGTTCATAGTTTAAATTGAATTATTGATTTAGAGTTTTTATTGGATATAATCTCTAAAATGTAAAAGTATAAATTGATATTTTTTTCCTAAAATTAATCAGTGAGAATTGCAAAAATCGCTATATAAGATTTTTAAACTCACACTTTCAAAATTTTAATTTAATCAATTAGTCCATGGAGTTGCAAAATTCATATCTCCTTATATATTAGTTTCGTTTCAATTAAGGTTTTTTTTTTTTTTTTTTTTCTTTGCTCTAATCGAGAGAGCAACTCAACGTGTAGCATTGATATGAAAACCTTTTTTTTTTGGGTTAATGCATGGTTAATATTATTTAAAGCTCTCAAATTTTATAGAATTATTTTAATTTTTTTTATAACAACTCAATACTTCAATGGTTTTATCGTAACAATATCATTTTAGGGGACCATTAAACCAAAATGAAAATGGAAGGGTGTATTTATTTTTTTTAAAAGCAATTCTAACATAATTTTTAAAATCACATTATTATCTTTTATGATAATTTGACATTCGTAGAATCACTTTTAAATCTAGTACAACCAAACGACTTTAATAATATAATTAGATTCAGTATTGAAGTCATTTTTTTTTTTTTTATAAAAGTGTTTTTAAAAAACCATATTATTTAAATTAGATATTACATCAAGCTCACCGGACAATTTCCATTTTATTTAAATATACTTTAAATAATATTAATTGATAATGACTTGTTGAATTGAATTAGAATTGGAGATTCTTTTTAAAATCTGGCCTGTCTTCCCTTTTCTCAATCTTTAAATGGGAGCCCAACCCAATAATAAATTTTACATTGATTGAATAGTGTAAGAGATGAAAAATTATATAGACCATGTTCAACATTTTAATCTTTAAATTGAGGAGGAACTTTTATAATAAATATTTTGAAAGTTCAATCTAATACTATAAAATAAGAGCGCTATTTGAACTTTCTTTCATTTTAGAAGTTTAGTACTAATAAATTATCATATTTGGTTAATTATTATGCATTGAATTGTTATGAATACCTCCTTCATCATACTTTCACTATACACAACTCAAATTTGAATAGTTCTCTCTCGTTTATGTTTAATTTTCTTTGTCTTTAATCTTTAAAGTATTTTATTAAAAATTTAAAGACAGAGGTTCTATACATAGTAGATGATTATGCTTTAACTCATACTGCTCGTTTGGAATTCCAAAATGAGTATTAAAATATCTAAGATTTAAATGCCTCAATTTTAAATATATGAGATAATTGATTTTTTTTTTAAAAAAATAATGATGAAAATAGAGTAGGGGTAAAAGTATTTTAAAAAATAAGTGAGAAAATCATGGAGGGAGTCTACGATTTCATCAAATTATCCCATATGGCAAGGAAATCGTGGACTCGATCCACGATTTTGCTCACATGTCTCGGTCAACCCCTACCACAACTGCACTCATTTTGCTCACATGTCTCGATTTTGCTGACCCACTTGGACCCCCTTGACACTTGGCTGGGTAAATCATGAACCGAGTCCACGATTTTGAGGATAGGTGAAAATCGTGGACCCCATCCACAATTTTGCTACCCTGCTTTTATCAATATTTTCAACCCAATCCTATTTTTTTTGTCACTATTTATTAAAATAACATTATTTCTAGAAAAAAAAAATCCTAAAGGTCTAGAAGTTAAATATTTATGATTGAATTAGCAATTTTGTATATAGAAATAGAAATTAAATAATTACTTAATTAAATGCAAGACGAGAATCAATGTAGTCATAAATTAAATATAGTATTATTTAATATATTGTTATATTAAATAATGATTTAATTACTTAAAATTAAATAAAATAAAATAATATTTGTATATTAAACATTAATTAAATTACACTAAAAATAATTAAATAAATATAAATTAACTAGAAATAGAAGAGTAATAATCAATAATAAAAGGGTTATTTTCAAATATAGAAAAATGTGTCAAACTATTTACAAATATAGAAATTTTTTACAGTCTATTAGTAATAGACCGCGATAGAATTCTATCGCTTTCTATCGCTCAAGCGATAGAATTTATTTACTTGAGCGATAGAAAGCGTTAGAATGTTATCGCAGTATATCACTAATAGACAGTGAAATTTTTCTATATTTGTAAATAGTTTGATATTTTTTCTGTTTAGAGTAATTTTCCATAATAAAATTTTATTTTAAATAGGGAAGATAATATAAAATATTAATGGTAAGTGTATTAGTTGAAGTTTATTAAGTTTGAATACTATATTTAATATTTAATAATTAAATAAACTTAATAATAATGATTAATTGATATTAATTTATCAAGCTATTTTATTGTTCATCTCCGAGGTGTAAAAATTTCACCGGTATACAAGATACTAGAAAAACCATGTTAGAGGAGTTTTACAATTTCATGGATTATAATATATATATTATAGATTTTGTGAAATCATGTGAAACAAATAAAGACTTGTCAACCAAACTAATCCTTAATAGTTAAGTAGTCGTTAAGCTATATAACATCTCAATTTAAATGTTAGGTTATAACCTTGGAGATGGACAAGTAAATATAACATATGGCTATTGCACGTGGATTATAGAATAAAAAAGATTATGATACGAAAATCATTGATCATGATTAATCAACCGCATTATATATATAATCACCATTTTATTGATATGATAATGCAAGGAAATTGACAATTATTTTGTGTAACTTTGAAATTGAGGGGTGAGAATTTGAGTAACTTATGAACTCAAAGAAAATAGTAGATACTTTAATGAGCTAGAATCATCATAACAAAATGTGAGTACGGTCGGTGATGAATAAGTCTTCACCATTAATTTTTTAATTCCCTTTCAATTCCATACACATAAACCTAAACTATACTATTATAAAACTTAAATTATAAGTTTAGTTCTGGAAATTTTAAGTTCTTGAACTTTTAAAGTGTTTAATATAGATTTTCAAACCTCTCAATTTTGTATTTGTCTAATAAGTTTTCAAATATTTGACTTTTCGATTTTGTGTCTATTAATGACATAACATATATATTAGAAATTTTAAAAAATTAATAACCTATAGGATATAAATGTCCTAATACAATTCTAGATTTTCAATTTTATATCTAGTAGATCTATGAATTTTAAAAGAAAATACATTTAATAGGTCAAGAACTTATCCGACACAAAATTGAAAATTTAAGGATCCATATTTTTTATACGGAATTAGGAGCTTAAAATTTTATTGGACATTTATTTTAAAGTTAAAAAAAAAAAGTTCAAGAGAATCCTATTAGACACTTATGACATTAAAGTTTAAGGATTAAATGACAATTACTTAGGAAGCATTTTAGTTTGTAGTTTGAATTCATTGTTGATGAGAACGACCCACAACTATCAAAGACTCAGAGCTTATTGCAAGTTCACACTTAAAAATAGAATTTCTTGTCCCACATTGAAAGTTTAAGGGGTGGGAAGAGAATATAAATATCAGAGCTCTTTAAGATTTTTGTAAAAGTGGCCAGAGTAATAGTGAAGGTTTTTCCCAACATGTGCGCTCTAAGCAAATTCAAAATTTTTTTTCTATCACAATTTATTGATCAAAAGCATGAAAATTTATGGATTTTTTTTTTTTTAAAATAAAGAAAAAGACAATGGAAGGAAAGATAACATTGTAAATTATGGATTTGTTAGAAGGACCAAATGATGCAATAATAAATAAAAAAACTACAAAATACAAAGAACACCCAAAGCAATATGAAAGATAATCTATATCATCAAAACCTTTTACTCAATTAAAGCATGGTTAAGTACTCAAAGCTCTTAATGAAGAAACTCAAATTACCCTAAACCAGAAAAGTCAGCTTTGTATCCATAAAGATTAAAGAAAATTAATACCCTAAGAACATATTTAGGGCACTCAAAAAGAGTGCATCGTATTTTTGTTCCTTCGATTATTCAAATAACATGTAGACATAGAAATTCAAACCTCTAATATGTTGGTCAATAAAATACGCCTTAATTAGTAGTCGAGCTATACTCAGATTGACAGGCAGTGTGAATCGATTATGGATGATGACCAAGTCGAAGCTCCAAATCGACACCATCGCCATTCCAAAGACGCCTCCTCCCCTTGGTTGGTTCAATTTGTAGGCTCAAATCTGACCCCCAAGGATTCATATTAAAATCTCCAAGTTGTTGGAAGTAGCCATGTGGGTTAGAAGGCAAAGCTTGATAATTCACTTGAGACCTACCCAAAAGAGGTCCAAAATAGGGGATGTTGTTGAAAGTGGATGAACCAATTATTTGGTTGCTTTGAAGAGAAGAAGAAGAAGAAGAGGCCAATTTTGGAGGTTTATTGGGTCTATCTTTTCTATGAATATTCATGTGGCCTCCAAGAGCTTGAGCGTTGGTGAATCCACGTTTGCAAAATATGCATTCATATGAACGTTTAATAATATTGGTGAAACTGTTTGAATAATTATCATCTTCCTTTACTACCGTCTCTGATTGTTCTTCTAATTCACTTGAACTCTCTGAGCAGCTACTGCTTCCTAGTTTTTCTGAATCCATCAAGAAATTAAATGTGAGAGAGTTTTGTTGAGGATGTTATTTCAAGAGAGAGATAGATCATGGAAATGGAAGGAAAACTAGGGTTTTATGGAGATGGGGGAAAGGGAAAGGAAGTTACAAAGAAATTGTTATGCAAACACACCACTATTATTAAATATATATCATAATCTATCTTGTCAACATTGGGATCTAAATTAGGGTTTTAAATTGTCACGAGATATGTTTTTGACATTTTTATATATACAAAAGTTCAATGATGTGAATTGACATTTCCATTATATATCATAGAAAAGCTATAGAGAAATATATCAAAATATCAACAAAATACTATTAACCGAGACAACAAAGGTTGTGAATTGTTTGTATTTATAAAATTGAAAAATACTTAGGTGCATTATTTTAAGTTACATTGTTTGCCACTTGACAAATTATTCTAGCTTCTTTTTAAAAATACTTTTGATTTTTTTTTTGTGTGTAATTAGAGTATGATATACAGAGATAAGTGCATCTTATAATGCATATAGACAAGTATTGGTTTTTATAATTTTTCTAAAAATACCAATCATGACATTTTAATGATATATTTTTTATATGCTTTAGTTAAAATCTGAGAATTTTCATTAAATTTAAACTTTAAATTTTCCACCCTACATCGTTCAAACAAATCAAGATTCTAATGTTCGATTTCATAAAAGGGCTTATGCTCATTTTGGAGACTACGAGTAATTAACAATGGAGGTGGGAATTGATATCATTACATTTGCCGCTAACTGGTGTACAAAGTTTAAGCTATTCAACAACGACAAAACCTCTATGATTATTCTCTTAATTGAAAGGCTTTTCTCTAGCCATTCATATTTGTTGTTTACTTGCTTTTGACGGCTCTTTTGATTACTTCTCTGTTTGCTATTGAGATGGAAAAATAATGAGGGTGTTAAGTTCGTGTCAGCCTAATTGAAATGTGTAGGTCAGTGTACCTTTTGACCCTTATTATTTAAATAATTCTAAAAAAAAAAAATTAGAACCCTAAACCTAAGAAAATGATTAAATTAAATGTTGGATATTAATAATATTTTGGGGTTTCTATTTTTTAATAAGAGGGGAAAATGAAAAAAAAAACATTAAATAGAGAAGAGAGTATTTTGGCTGTTTGTTATTAGAAGTTTTGTGATTGCCGGCTTTTGTGTGATGTCTGGGGAAATGACATGTGTGCTTGTGATGTGAATTCAACTGCTCAAGTTGCTTTCGGCTCTGTCATTTGGATTGGTTTGTGAATCTTCCCCTTCTCCTAATACAAATATTAATTCATTCTATTTCTAACCCACCATATTATAAAAAATAAAACAACATTTTTCCCCTCCATATTATATATTTTAGTATGTTAAGTATGAAATCATCGATCCCCACAATTTGATTATCAAATATAAATCATATCTTTAGTTTTATATATATTATCTTACCTTTTTGGTACTTATGTTTTCATGTTTTTTCAATTTGGTCTTCTATACCAATAATTAAGTTCATTTTGTTTAAATATCCTTAATTATATTTTTTGGTTTAATATTTTCTTTTTAATAAGTTATTAGAGGAAAGAGGGATCAATAGGTATACTAGGTTAACACATTCATAGTACTCTCATTTATTCCAGATCGATAGTCGATGTATAATTACAAAAAAAAAAAAAGAAGTACAAATGAGAGTTAGAGAAAGCTCACAGTCGTAAGTATAAATTACGAGGAAGGATTGAAGAAAATTCATCTAATTGAAGGATATGATAGATACACGTAATTATAAAATAAAGTAATATGCTGCTAGAAAGATGATATCTTCGCACGAGTGAGATGGAAATTTGCTAGAATTTTGGTTAAATATCAAAATTGACAAGTGATAAACTTGTATTATTTCTCTTATATATATATATATATATATAGAAAAGAGAAATAAGGATACTTATAAAAGAAAAAAGGGTCGAAATATCTATTAACTTCTTAAAAAAAATAGAAAAAAAATTAGAAAATTTCTTCTTTCAGATGGCCTAATTCATTCTCTAAATTTATAGTTTATCATAAGCCAAATTCAAATACTAATGTGAATGTGCAGTAGTTTAACCATATACCTTTTTGTTCTTATAACAGCTGCATTTTTTTAAAAAAAAAAATAAAAAAAATAATATTTGAATGGCATTGCTAGTGGTGGTTGTTTAGTAATTGATAAAGTCAAAAGTCTTTATAAAATATAGGAGATGACCCCATCCTTCATGTCCATGCAAAAACCTCCAACAAACAACGGACACTTCTTCTTCAATTGTTATATTTCTTGTGACAAATGGAACCAATCTTTTTTATTTCTAATTTTTATTTTATCAATATTGTTTTTAGAGTAAAATTACAATTTTTAACTTTTCAATTTTCAATTTTTTTTTTTTTTGAAAACTAGTTAAACTAGTTTTTCTCGGTCCATTTTGAATGAAATCGATCACCGAGATTTAGTTGAAAAATTAACTTTTTCTAACTTATTGATTGTTTTGGACATTCTCGATACATCTCGGGCAGATTAAACACTGAGATTATGTGCAATTTTTTTTTTTCCAAATATTACCTAATCTTCTCAAATCTTATATCAAATCTTTAGCCCAATTTCTCTTTTCAAAATTATATAAATTTTTAAACTTTCAAATGAATATACCAATTATTCAAATGGATCTATGATTGCATTTTGATTTTTAAATTTTGGAAAAGATTAAATTTTGCAAAAAAAACTAGGTAAGATATGAAAAATATATAAAAATATCAGTATTAATCTCGGGCAGATTAAAACTTGAGATTCTATATATTTCTCATATCTTACTTAATTATTATTTTTTTTTTGCAAAATTTGATCTTTAACAAATTTTAAATTTACAAATCAATCACTTAAAAACCACTTAGATAATTTGGAAATTCATATATAATTGTGGAAATAAAATTGGGCTAAGGATTTGAAAAGTTACGTAAATAAAGATAATTAAAATTTGTCGAAAATTTGATTTTTTTTTTAACTAAATCTTTGCAGTCGATCTCACTCGAGATGGACCGAAAAAATTAAAACTAGTTTAACTAGCTTTTAAAAACCGTACTAGTTTTAAAATGAGAAAACTTGATAGTGATATTTTTGATAATTTCATTATTATTGTACTTTTAATGCTTATAGGAGTGTTTTTAAAATCCAACGAAGTAGGTTTTGAAAACTTAAAAAGGTAGTTTCTAAAAACTCTAGTTCTTGCTTTTGAAAATAGATAAGAATCATTTGATTTTTTTTTTTAGTTTTTGAAAATTAAACCTATAAACACTCCTTCCACCTTTATATTTCTTACTTTGTATTATCTACTTTCTACCTTTTGTAAGAACCTAAACTTAAATTTTAAAAGCTAAAAAAAATAGTTTTTCAAATTTTGTTTTATTTTTAAAATTTGGCTTAGAATCCAATTTTTTTACTTAAAAAATATGAAAAACATGGTAAAAAATTAGAAGAAAATAAATTTAATTTTCAAAAAGTTACTAAACGTTGAGATTTTCAAATTTTCCAACTATACTCAACATTTTTTTGTATACTTAAAAAAGAAAAAAAAAGTTCGGTGCTCACAAATGTAAAAATTTGGTTAATATATTTGGAATACTCATTTGAGAAACAATAATGTTGTTTTGAAAATCTAATTTGAAGAATCTAAAAACATGATAAAAGACAAACTTACCATCTCAGCAAGGGGCCAACAGCTTCAATAAACAACTTTCTGAATGCAAAAACATTTCTTGATTTTGTCATTTTGCCGAATGTATATATATTTACAGCTGACTTTTCAACACTTCAGATTATGATATTTAGTGAGTATTAATTGCAAATTTAAGCTACATTAATTACATGCTAAAGTATGAACCACAGACGTCAATAATGTCTGCCATCTTTCTCAATTAATATAGATTAAAAACACTTTCACTCAACTATCATAAAACTAATTATATAATTCATCAGGTTCGTTGGTAACAACTTAATCTATGTAATTTCAAATTTATTACAATTTTATTTAATCCCTTTATTTAATAATTTATAACAATTTAATTTTTATCATAGAAAATATTATTACGAATTAATAAAATTTATAAATTATTTGAAAATAAAATCTACTTATATACTATAAAGAGGAGTTATTACCTAATAAATATTGACATTTAATTTTAATAAAAATTATCATAATAGGGCCACTATAAATTGTTACAAATTGTAAAGTATTGAGACTAAATTGTTGTAAATTTGAAAATATAGAGACTAAATCGTTACCGACTAAAGTTCAAAGACTAGATTCCAACTATAGTTTGAAAAAATTGTTACTTTCATGAAAGTTTGAGACCAAAAGTGTTTTATAATTTTTTTTTTTAAAGAAATACACTTTAGGCCTTGCGACTGGAGTTGGGTACTATTTTGGTTACCGAGTTTTCAAACTCGACATATTTTTTTGGTCTTTGGCGTAATTTTTTTTGTCAAGCTAGCTAACGAATAGTTGGCATGGTATTTTTTTTATTAAAAAATTATATATTATATATCTTTCATAAAAAATATCATCTTCTGTCTCACTTATCTCCTGAGGGAGAATGATATGAAAAAGGAGAAAGAAGAAGAAGAAATGAGAGAGAAAAAAAAATATATTTAAAAATAAAACTGTCACTTAAACTTTGTCTGAGCTATTACAATCCAACATCATGGAGCAAAAAGATAATTTTTCATAATAAATATCAAGTTGGAAGACTCGAGAACTATTATGCTACCAAGCTCAAACTTTAGAGATTAAAGATTTGTTTTTTCCTTTTTTTTTAGAGTTCACCAATATATATATAAGAGAGTAGAGTGATTCAAACCTTTCTAATCTCTTTGTTGGAGACATAGTATTAAATTTTCATCAATATATCGATATTTCCACGTTTCCATAGATTTGATATTGATATGAGAGATGAATCGATATTTTTATTATATCATAAAAAAAATCCACGAAACACAAAAGATAAGTATCAAAATGTCATTAATATAAATATAATATAAATAATAGACATGTTTACTTATTCGAAAATAATAAAATATTTATTTACTAATTTAAATTTTATGTTTTTATAATTTTTTCAAAAATATCTATTGAAGTAAGTTTTTAAACAACGACTTTTACACCCACAAAAATTACATAAAATTGGATATTTGTGAGAGGAATTAGAAGGTTTTAAAGGGGTAGTTGGTGTAATTTGAAGTGAGATAATGATTCTAAATTTGAGCATAAAAAACCCAAACCCATAAAGGCAAAAAGAGGAAAGAATGATGCTTAATTGAAACCCAAACATCATTGGGAATATGCAAAAACATGGGATTTTGGTTAAGGAAACACAGACAATGACGCTGTCCTCTGTTTTCATGTCATATTCAAATGCCAATGCCCTGTCTCACTCATCGTGATATACATTACAATTAACACAAATGGAAATCAATTAATGGCGTCCAATGGAAAATCTTACGTACTCTTTATTGTTTTTATATATATTTGGACAAGGAATGGAAAATAATATTTAGTTAAAATATCTCCCTTTTAAGTCATTTTGTTGGATGCTTTTTTTAATCAAGTTTTTAAGTTTTGTGTTTTGAAGGCAAACTTCAAACTACTTTAGGTCTAGTTTCATGATATATTATTAAATTTGCTTTTATCTATTAGTTTAAATTTTTTTGTCAATCGATAATTTAAGATGGTATCATAGTAGAGTATTGTGTTCAAGTTTCTGCAATGTTATTTTCTTTCTAATTAATATTAATTTCCACTTGTTGAGTATTCTTTATATTTTAAACTTACAAGTGAGGGGGCAATGTCACCTATCAGCTTAAGTTTTTGGGTCAATAAACTTTACTACTTTTCCTTTCTATAGATTTCTTTGTTTAATTTGTTATCCACTTTTTAAGGTGTCTTCAAAATTCAATATAATGAATAAAAAAAATATAAGTAGTTTTTAAAATTTTATTTGGAAAATTTTTAAAAATAGCAAAATTTTTAGATAGTTGTGATAGACGCTGATAGAAAGTCTATCAGGATTTATCAGTGATAGAAATGATAGAAGTCTATCACTAACAAATACTGATAAAAGTCTATCTATGTCTTATCAGTATTTGTTTTGTGGCTATCAAAGAAATTTGGCTATCAATTCCGATATTTTTTTTTTAAAATAAAGTATAAACTATTGTACAAGTACAAATTTTCAAAACCAATCACTATATCCTTGTTTAAAAAACTAGTTATCAAATAGATATAGTGGTTGGATTTGAGCAATTTTATGACTTTATTTTGAGAGCTTTCTTTATAATCATTTAGGCATTAATTTCTTTTTATCAGGCTAGTGAAATGGAAAATTTTCTTTTTAAATTCTCTTTTAACACATTGTATTTTATGATTGCCACCAACTAATAATTAATATATAATTAGACCAAATAAGGGGGAAATTAAACAAAATTACCATAACGATTACAACAAAATATATTAAATAAGACTCATTTAAGAAAATATGATCATGAAGTCCATATATAATTAGAGCCAAAATGTCAAGTAATTAAAACCCTAATCTAAGTTCCAAATCTATGTCATTAGAACTACCAAGCAAATTAACAGCCTCCTTCTTCTTCTTCACAAACTTGTTAACCTTCTTCCAAATCTTACATCCTCCATCTGTAGATTCATCAGCTTCTTCACCATGAAAGCTTGAGAAATCATAAAGTTTAAAAAACTTAATGGGTTGAGATGAGGATCCATGAAAATCTTGATGATGATCATGAGTAGTTGAATCCAACAACGGTGGAGATCTTCGGCGGAGCTTCGCTCGGTCTCGTCGATGAACATTCATGTGGCCACCAAGAGCTTGTGCAGATTGAAATTGTCTTTTGCAAAAACCACATGTATAAGCTCTTGAAGAAGCCCATGGAAATCCAACAATAATCTCTTTTTCTTCTTCATCTTCTTCATTTCCTTCTCTTTTGTTGTTATGTTTGCTTGAGGCTTTAGCTTTAGGTTGTGACTTTATTTTGGGTTTGGTTATAAATCTAACCTCTTCTTGTGGGCTGCGGCTGCTCATGATGATCTCCAAACAATTACTCTTAATTAATTTTAGAAAGAGAGATGGAGAAAAAAAAAAAAAAAAACTTGGAAACGTAGAGATGAGTGTATGGAAATTCTTATACCCAACAAATTAGGAGTGGATATATAATGTTAAGCTTTGTGTATATATAGAGAAAAAAGTGTGAAAAGTATGCTTATTTGTTAAGTATATATTATTATTCATAAAACCTAGATATGATAGCTAGGATTAATTACACTTTTATGTCCAAATATAGAATATATTCAATGGAGCTATTAGTGTACTTGGACTCTAGTTTTTAGCCCATATAACTTCTAGTATCTTTCAACAAGCTTAACTATTTATTTATTTATTTATTTATTTATTTATTTTTTTTTTTTTTTTGAGAAAGAGGATAATATTGGGTAGGTGAGGAAAATACAAGAGGAAGCAAAGAGTAAATTAAAAAAAGGGAAAAATATCCATTTATACTCCTAAACTTTAGAGATTGTATCAATTTAAATCTTGAACTAAAAATTATATTTTTTTTAAATCTTAAATTTTTGTAAGTGTAACAAATTTACACCTCTATTATGTTCCGTTTGGAAAAATCTTAATTGTGTCAATTAAACTCCTAAACAATTATAAATTAAGCAATTTAAACTTTTAGACAAATTATCCTTTGAAATTGTCCATGCATTCACTATAATCGTCTATTTTATAAAACTGACATTTGAAAAAGTCTACACATGTTGGAAAATTAATGCATGAATTGTTTTCAGAGGTAATCACAATAAAACGGTGTAATTGATTGATTTATGAAAATTTAGGAATTTAATTGACTTAAGTTATAGGTTTCACACAATATTGGTTGAATCAAATTTGGATGAGGGTGTGAATTGATACAATTATGAAAATTCAAGGTGTACATTAATATTGATACAATTATGAAAATTTGAGATTTAAATTGATACAACTCCCAAAGTTTAGAAGTAAAAATTGATATTTGCCTTAAAAAAACATTTTAATTTAAAGTAATACTAGTTTATATTTTATTGACCATAATCTAAAATCTTTGATGGAAAAGAAATAGTCGCGCCTTTAACAATATCAACATGTCGACTACGCATGCAATTATATAGGAAGACATTAGTGTCCTAGAACGAGTTTATAGTTAACAAAATAATCTTTTTTTGTTAGTTGACAAAATTTAAATTCTTCTCTACTTGTGATGCAACTACCAATGCTCTAAATTTGTTTGATGTTTTTCCTTGTGGGTTTCTCACACACATTTTTCAATAAAATATCCTCTTTTTAAAAATTAAAATATATATTTTGTTTCCTTTTTTATTCAAAAAAAATATAAAATGTTTTTCATAGTATTAGAATCTTTGCCTTCTAAGAAAGATTTGTAATGCTCAAACACAGGATGTATTAGTTTACATAAACGGTCAAGTTATTAAGTTGGGCAAGCAGATTGGAACACAGAGCTAACTCACAAACAAAGAAAAATGGTAGTTTAAAAAAAACCCAAAAAGTGGAAAATAAATAAATAGGATCCATGAAAATAAATATGAATTAATATAGTTTGTTTAATATTTTTCAGCAGAAAAAAAAACAGAAGATGACAATAAAGAAAAATATATATATATATAAATTGAAGTCATTAATGTACTGAAGAAGGAAAAAATCCATTAGAGAAGAACAAACACACAAAAGATTATTTCCTTCATTAAACTCAGATTCAATTATGAGACTTGTAATTAAGTTGTACTCAAATTAGCTCACTCCATATATTACTAAATAAAGCTCTCATATTTTTTTAAGGCTCAATAGCCAAAATTGCAGTCTTTACTCATAGTTGCTTCAATACCTTTACCATTTATTTTACTCTCTTTTCACATCTCAACAAATTATTCAATCAAACCGCTAAAACATACACGACTCTTCTCTCGTTTAACTGTTAAATTGTAAATTCAATATATAGTTTTAAATTTCTCTTTACTACATCTAACGGGTCATGTAGAATTATTGTCAAACAGAATATATAAAAGTGAAATCGTAACGATGTGAAATAAAGTGAAAAAGAGAGAGATATGAATGTCACAAACTTTATTTTTATTCGGTATATGGTAAGAAAGGAATGGATTAAAAGACAATCTCATTATAGTATGTAATGTGGTAAATGTTGAGACAGTGTTTATGTTCACTCTTGAGAATCTTGCTGTTCTTCATCATAATATTCATCTTCATCTTCAGAATCAGGAATTTTGAGCTTTAGAAATTCACATTCCAACTCTAATTGAAAGTATCTTTCTTTCTCATAAGCCAAATCTGCCTGTAACTCATTGATTTCATTACTTATTTTCAACTGTTTTTCAGTCAAATGATCAAGATGATTTATCAAAATCAAAGAGATCTTCCTTTGTTGATCAATATTACCTAAGAATGAAGACAACATTTTCACGAAACTTTCTTCATCAAAATTCTTCTTGCTCTTCTTCTTCTTCTTCTCACCAGCCTTGCTTGGTTCACCAGCATCACTCAAATTACTCTGTATTTTTTGCAGTAAAGATGACATATCATCAACTTTCTTGCTCTCTTCTTTTTCTTCTTCATCTTCTTCTTCTTCTTCTTCTTCTTCTTCTTCTTCTTCTTTAACTAGCGTTATGACTTCCCCACCAAATCGAACTCTTTTCCCTACTGATTTCCCATCAGGTTCAAGTTCAAACAAAAAAAAATTATAATCCCATCCACTAATCTTCATAGTCTTGTCACTTTCACTCTTCAATTTCTCGTCATTTTTCATAAACCCAATGATTCTTTCTTTTTCTTGTTCAAATTTTTTATCAATGTCAATCATTCCTTTAGGAATACTCCTGAACAAAAAATTCGGTTTTTCCCCTTTCTTGACAAACGGATGTGTCAACAAACTCGAAGCCGTAGGCCTTCGAAATCGATCTTTGACAAGGCAAGATTTCACAAATTCCTTAACAGAGTCTCCAAAGAATCTTCTGTCACCAATCTTCTCTGTTTTCGATTCATAAGGAAACCTTCTTGAGATATTAAACAATTGTGATTCAAGAATTCTTGGGTCTATAATTGGAGGACCCCCCCAAGTAATTTCCATAGCTAAAACCCCAATTCCCCAAATATCTGATTTGAAACTATATTCTTCATCCGGTGGAACCCAATAAGGAATTGAAGAATCATGATCAATTTCATTAGTATTGTTCTTGGAGAGCATGATGTCAAAAACAGAGAGCTTAGCACAGCCTTTTGAATCAACGAAGATATTACTTGTTTTAATGGCTTTATGAACAAACCCCATTTCGTGAAGATAAACCAAAGCACGAAGGAGTTGGTTTAAAAGAATGGAGGTGAATTGATCTGGCATACCTCTTGGGAAACTGTGAGAAATAACGGATTGTAAAGGGCCGGTTGGAATGAAGGGCATTACGATCCAAATGCGGCCGTCGTCGCCGACGAAACAACAATGTGGCCGGAGAATATTGGGGTGGTTGATCAGTGATAGTGAAGCGTTTAGGGAATTGAGGTCGAGATTGATATTGATATCCATAATCTTTACGGCGACGGTGATCGTCGTCGAGTCTTCCGACTTGCAATGGGCCATGTACACAATGCTGTGGGGGCTGGCACCGATCTGAGTAATGATTGTGTAGCCATCGGAGGTCGTCGGAAAGTTGAAATTCAGTGTACTAGCGGCGGAGGTGGCGGTGGTTTCTTGAACTTGATGGTGCTTCATTGTGAAAAGTCTTGGAAAGATAATGAAATGTGGCTACGAAGGAGTACTTTATATAGGCTTTGAGAAGGCCTTCTAGAATCCCATTTTTTGAAAAGTAAAATAAAATAAAGCTTATGTGTGAATATATTTATTTAATGAATTTTTTTTAGTACAGTGATTATATCTTTTTGAAGTGCCAACCTAAATCAAAGAAATGCTCTATAAACATTTATTCCCCTCTCCATTTTTTTTTTCAATAAAATTAATCTTAAATGATTTTTTTTTTTTACAAAAGTAATAATAAATGATTATATGTTGAAGTGAGTTAAAAGAATTATAATTATTCTTTATTATTTTTCATCACCAGTCAAATTATTTTTAAATACATAATTATGTTTAAATTAATTAATAGACATAAAACTATAAATGGGAAGTGAATATTTAGTCAAAAATTGAAGTTAAAAGTGTAAATATTAAAATCTAATAACCAATTTAAGTTGGAAAATTTTTAAAAATAAAAAAAATAAGGGAAACTATTTACACAAAATAGCAAAATTTTTAGATAGTTCTGATAGACACGGATAGTTCTGATAGACACGAATAGAAGTCTATCAAGGTCTATCAATGATAGAAATGATAGATAAATCGCTGATAGAAGTCTATCAATGTCTATTGGTATGTTTTTTTTTCTATAAATAGTTTGACATTTTTTTATCTATGAAAATTTCCCAATTAAGTTTAGTAACCATTTTATTTTTTGTTTTTAAAATATAAGTCTATTTTCTCTCAATTTCTTACCATGATTAGCATCTGACTTAGTTCAAGAGTTGTAATCTTAGCTGAATTTCAAAAACCAAAACAAGTTTTTAAAAGAGTTATTTTCAAATATAGAAAAATGAGCCAAACTATTTACAAAAATAAAAAAAATTTAGTGTCTATTCAAGGAATTCTATCGCGGTCTATCCTAATAGATAGTGAAATTTTTTTATATTTGTAAATAGTTTGATATTTTTTCTTTTTAAAAACTAATTTTTTTAGTTTTTAAAATTTTCGCTTGGATTTTTTTAAAACAATTGTAAAAGTAAATAAAAAGCAAGAAATTTAGAGATTAAAGGAGAGTTTATTGGTTTAATTTTCAAAAACAAAAAATTTAATGGTTAACAAACAAGACATAAAGAATTAGAAGTGTAACATTTTGAATCTTAGAGACCAAATAAAAACTAGACCCAAAACTTAGAGACCGAAAAAAATATTTTTTCCTTCAAAATAAAAGTATCAGTATCTATAGACTCATCAACCTTTTTTTTAATACAATAATTGCAAGAATAAAAGATTAGTTACATAAAACCTTACTAGAGACTATAGCAGATATGTCAATGAGTGACTTAGAACTTCTATTACATTTATAATAATACAAGATAATGAGTATTTATAGACATTGATGTCCATATTAGAAAGAAACTACAGCAGCCCAAAATAATAGCTTAACATAGCAACAGAGATTAATATCACTAAATATATTGAAGCAGGTGCTGTTTCATTCCCCAACTCCCTAGCTATGGGGCTGAACTCACTCAAAATATCACTCCATTTCCCACACCCTAACTCTCTCTATTTATAAAAGACTCCCTAGCTAATTACACTATGCCATTACTAATATTACCAATACATACATATACATATAGCCATTAGCACAGTCTCATAGAAAGACTTGAAGAGATGGTGCAAGAGAGCTCAGTGGTGAGATTTACCTTTCCTTTTTATTACCCCTACAAGAACAGGGTATTGCAGAACCAGAGCAAAAGATAGCAGAAACATCTGCCCAAACATCTCCTCAAAATTCCTGTTCTTAACAACCTTCCTCATCCCACCAACAAAGCAAACCATATTCCATAGAGCTATGACAAACAGAGGAGCCATTAGCACTGCAGCTCCTTGCAAATCAAACATACCCTTTTCTATTTTTCGAGCTTCTCTTTGTCTATTGTCTTGTTTGTTAGGTTCAACTCCATCTTCTTCATTCCTGTTATCTTCATCATGGCATCTACTACCCCGAATAAGCAAGCAGAAACTGACTTCACCATCCAGATTCTCAGCTCATTCCACCATGTCTTCAAGTTTCCACCGCTTGAGAACACCTCGATCAGGTGTTGGACAATGGAAGAAATGAATATGGCAACAAACACAAGAAACCATGGATCTGAAAGCTGCAAATTCAAAACAGTCTGATGTAAAAATTAAGCAGGAAGATACTAATTAAGTTTACTTTTTTACTTCCAGTGTTGAGAGATTTGTTTTTAACCTTTGGATACAAAGGGATGCCCTTCAAGAAGCCCCACTGAGGAACCACCCCATACAAGACGAAAGCAACTGAAAGCAGAGAAGAGAACGCAAAGTAGGCGTATGACATGCTTTGGAGAATAGACATCCTCGAGACGCCGTATATGAGAGGACTATACTTAGAGAAACCAACTTGGAATAACTCAGAGCTCCATTTTAGCATCTGAACCATGGCGTCCTTCATGTCGATGGGGCTGCAACCGAGGAAGCACGGTCGCTTCGGGTATAGATAAGCAGAAGTCCATTCTTTGCATTGCAGCAGATACCCAGCGAAGGTGCTCTCCAGCAAACAGTCATATGAGAACCCAATCTGAACCATCCAAAAAATGTACTTCAAGTTTCAACTTTCACCATTTGGAAATAGATCAAATTGTATATTTAAACTACTGCTAGATCTAAAAGTTACACTATCCTCACCACTCGTAAGTTTAGACTTAACAAGTGATTATTAAAGATTCCAACATATTTCCTCCTAATACGCTGGACTTTTGTTAGCCTAATTTTCCTCCTAATAAGCTCTTATGGTTATTTATTGCTTTAATCATATGTTACTTAGATTATTTAGTCTCTATTCACAACACACATAAAACTAATTGGTATCGTACACGTGAACTTTAACCTAGCTATATATATGTAATGTTCAGCCTCAATATTTCGGTTTTTTTTTTTTTTTTTGTATCCGTGAGTGTCCAGACTAGCTTACAAGCCCAACCCACTATATTGAGGGAGATGATATGATATCAATCTCAATATTTAGGTTGAGAGCATATTATCGCCCTCAGTATATTTGTAACTCCCTTCTCTCTACATCATAACTTTTCAGCTGAAGGGCCTCTTTGGATTGACTAGAGAAAAAAATGTTTTTAAAAAAAGTCATTTTTATTTAAACTCTTTTGATAAAAAAAAAAAAAAAGGTTTAAAATACACTTTGAAAGTATTTCAAAAGTTTTTTTTAGCGGTTGCCAAACACTTCAAAATTTTCCAAAATGACTTATTTTCAAAATTAACCCCGTGAAAAGTTAAACCAAACACACCCGAAGTATATTTAAATCTCTTAAACCAACTGTTATAAGATGTATGAAAAGAAAACTTACCTTTTTGCCCCATTCAGTGTTTTCCTCATAAGAACACGAGGCCAAAGTTACAGCTTCATTCAACATCTCATCCATTGGATATTCCTTTTCCATCTTCAATGAGTCAATAAACTTCTGAGATTGACCAAAAACTTTATGTGGGTCCACATCAAACCTCTCTGGAATTCATAAGAAATGTGAATGAAAAATATATTATTAGGAGATATTATGCAATTGTAAATGTAGATTTCCTTAATGTAGATTTCCTTATATTTCTTATTTTCCTTATTTGTAATTATCACCTAATTGTATTTATTCCTTTGTGTACAATACACATTTATCAAGAAATATTCAGAAAATAATATTCTTGTTCATGGTATCAGAGCCTAGACTGAAACCTAGCCGCCGCTGCTTGTTCAGATCAACCGTCGCCTTCTGCCCGTGCGTCCAGACCAATCAGTTCGTCTTCGTCTAGCTTCGTCTTCGTCTGCACCTAGATCCAGTTCGTCTGCGTCTGCATCAGTACCGAGCGACCAAATCCAGATCGAGCATCCAGCTTTGTCTTTGTCTCGACCAGATCCAGTTCATCTCGACCAGTCTCGAGCGTTTTGTCTCGTCGTCCAGTCTGATCTGGTTCCGATAAGACCAGATCCACCACGTCTCGACCAGATCCACCGCGTCTAGCCTCTGCTCGCCTTGATCCGCCGCTGCTCGACCAAATCCGCCGCTACTCGCCTTGGTCTCGGTCAGTCTTGCCCAGATCGAGATCCATCTCCCGTCACTTGCTTCCTTTGTTCCTTCACTCAGATCCACCAGTTTCTTGTCCAAAATTTGCCACCAGCAAGTCCGACTCTATCAGTGAGAAAATTTTGTTGTTGGTAGTGCAGATCGGTCCAGTCCAGATCTCCCATCTGCAAGTAGAACAACCTATTGTTTGTTCAGAATTTGAATATCTACTAAGGGTGGTAATTTTCCGTGATAGTTACATTAATTTCTGTTGCACAACCAATTATCATGGAAAAAGATCATATCTTTCGTCCCATTAGTACTATCCTAGATGGGACCAACTATCTCACTTGGGCTCATCAAATGAAAAGCTTCTTAATTGGGATAAAACTGTGGCGCATTGTAACTGGTGATATCACTGAACCGGTCAAGTTAATCTCTGAAGATGACATCACATTTAATGAGCGACTCGAGGATTGGGATAGTAAGAATCACCAGATCATCACGTGGCTTGGTAATACATCTGTCCCTGCCATACATGTTCAATTTGATGCATTTGATAATGCTAAGAAGTTGTAGGACTTTCTGGCTACTCGTTTTCAATCTATTGGACTGGCTCACTATTATCAATTGCACAGTACACTTGTCAGTCTTAACCAGGATATTGGACAGTCAGTCAATGAATACCTTGCAGTTCTCCAACCTATATGGACCCAGCTGGATCAAGCCAAAATTAGCTCAGATCATCTTCGTCTTATTAAAGTCCTTATGGGGCTCCGCCCAGAATATGAATCTGTTCGTGCTGCATTACTTCATCGCAATCCGTTACCATCATTGGACACAGCGATTCAGGAAATTCTCTTTGAAGAAAAGAGGCTTGGCATCATTCCCTCTAAGCAATCAGAAGTTGTCCTCGCCAGCACTCATACACACAATCCTTCTGGGACTCCCTTTTGTAAAAACTGTAAGCTCACTGGCCATAAATTTATTGATTGTCCCAAAATTGAGTGCAGGTATTGTCACAAGCGAGGTCATATTTTGGACAATTGTCCCACACGACCACACAAACCACCAGGTTATCTATCAAAGTCAAAGTCATTTACTAAGCCTGGTCCTTCATCTGTTTCTGCTGTTGCCTCACCATCTGATGATCCATCACCTATCAACCCTCAGATAAGTGATCTTCAGGATTTACTAAAACAATTAATTTCGTCTACCACTTCTGCCCTTGCTGTCTCACCAGGTAAGCGATGGCTACTTGACTCTGCTTGTTGTAATCATATGACTTCTGATTTCTCACTTATGACTACATCCACACCTGCAAAATCTCTTCCTCCCATTTATGCTGCAGATGGCAATTGTATGACCATATCTCATGTTGGCACAATTGACACTCCCACATTGACCCTTCCCAATACTTATCATGTCCAAACCTGACCTTTAATCTCGCTTCTGGGACAGTTATGTGATCTTGGACTAACTATTTCCTTTTCCTCTCATGGTTGTCAGGTTCAGAATCCTCAGACGGGACAGACGATTGGTACGGGTCGCAAAGTGGGAAGATTGTTTGAGCTCACATCACTTCAACTCCCCATCTCTTCCATTTCGGCTCCTGTCACTGATTCTGACATATATCAATGGCATCTTCGTCTTGGTCATGCTTCTTCTGAAAAACTTTGTCAATTAATTTCTGGTAGAAACTTACATGATGTTAGCAAGTTTGTTCCTTTTGATTGTTTAAATTGTAAACTTGTAAAATAATCTGCTTTATCTTTTTCTCAGTAAAATTCTCTATGTGATCAACCTTTTGACTTAATTCACTCTGATATTTGAGGTCCTGCTCCCACTACTACAGTCAATGGTTATCGCTATTTTGTCTTATTCATTGATGATTTTTCTCGTTTTACATGGATATATTTTCTCAAAAACCGTTCTGCCTTACCTCAAATATATATTGATTTTGCTCATATGATTCAAACTCAATTCTCCCGCACTATTAAAATCCTTCAAACAGACAATGTCATGGAGTATAAGGACTCCAATCTTCTTTCCTTTCTAACCCAACAGGGCACTCTCATTCAGCGCTCTTGTCCCCATACATCTCAGCAGAATGGGCGAGCAGAACGTAAACATCGTCACATTCTACATTCTGTTCGTGCTCAACTCTTGTATGCTTCTTGTCCTGAAAAATTTTGGGGTGAGACTGCACTTACTTCTGTTTATATCATCAATCGTCTCCCTTCATCTGTTTTTCAGAACATCTCTCCTTTCGAACGTTTATATGGTACTCCCCCTACCTACTCTAATCTTAAAGTTTTTTGTTGTGCTTGTTTTGTTCTACTTCCCCCACATGAGCATACAAAATTAGAACCTCGTGCTCGCCTATGTTGCTTTCTTGGCTATGGAACAGAACATAAAGGTTTTCGCTGTTGGGATCCACTCTCCAATAGATTGCGCATCTCTCACCATGTCACTTTTTGGGAACATACTACGTTCTCTACTCTCTCATCATTTCATACCTCTTTTTCAAGTTCTCACTCTTTTTTTTACTGATGCTTCCGTTGATCTCTTCCCTTCATCTGAGCCTGTTCATGACACTGAGCTTAATCAATTTATACTAGTCTTTGTGGACCCGGATCAGTCTTCTCTCTCCACTGAGGAACCTGCACCTGTGCCTGCCCCAGTTCCCATTGTTCGACGCTCCACTCGGGTAAGAGAAACTCCCACTCATCTCCAAGATTATTATTGTTTTTCTACTATAGCTTCTCTTGTTGAACCTACCTCGTATCACGAGGCCAGTACTAATCCTGTATGGCAGCAAGCAATGAATGAGGAACTTCAGGCCTTAGAAAAGACACACACCATGGGACTATGTTGATCTACCACCTAGTAAACGACCCATTGGTTGCAAATGGATCTATAAAATAAAGACACACTCTGATGGATCCATTGAACGATATAAAGCACGACTCGTGGCAAAAGGTTATTCCCAGGAATATGGCATAGATTATGAAGAAACCTTTGCTCCTGTAGCCCGGATGACATCCGTTCAAAATCTCTTAGCAGTTGCAGCTGCTAAACAGTGGCCCCTTCTTCAGATGGAAGTCAAGAATGCATTTCTCAATGGAACTTTATCTGAGGAAGTTTATATGAAACCACCTCCAGGTACTTCTCATCCACCGCAGAAAGTATGTCTTCTTCGTCGTGCATTGTACGGTCTGAAACAAGCTCCCCGAGCCTGATTTGCTACTTTCAGTTCTACCATCATTCAACTGGGGTTTAGTTCAAGCCCTCATGATACGGCACTCTTTACGCGCCATACACCTCATGGTATTGTTCTCCTTCTCCTTTATGTTGATGATATGATTATTACAGGTGATGATCCTCAGGCCATATCGGACCTGCAATGTTACCTTGGAGACCACTTTGAGATGAAAGACCTCGGATCTCTCAATTACTTCCTTGGTCTTGAAGTGTCAATGCGATCTGATGGTTACTTGTTATCTCAAGCCAAATATGCCTCTGATTTGTTCGCTCGCTCGGGTATCACTGACACTATCACCGCCTCCACACCACTTGATCCTAATGTTCAGTTGACCCCACTTGACGGTGTTCCTCTTGACGATGCAAGCCTGTATCGTCAACTTGTTGGCAGTCTTATTTATCTAACAGTGACACGGCCAGACATTGCATATGTTGTTCATATTGTTAGTCAATTCATGGCTGCTCCAAGGACCATTCATTTCACTGTTGTTCTTCGTATTCTTCGCTATGTCAAAGGTACCTTGGGACATGGCTTTCAGTTCTCTTCCCATTCCTCTCTTGTGCTATCCGGTTATTCAGATGCTGATTGGGCTGGTGATCCCACTGATCGGCGCTCTACCACAGACTATTGTTTCTACTTAGGTGACTCTCTCATTTCTTGGCGGAGTAAGAAACAAAGTGTTGCCTCTCGTTCTAGCACTGAATCTGAATATCGTGCTCTTGCGGATGCTACCTCAGAACTGTTATGGCTCCGTTGGCTTCTTGCTGACATGGGCGCACCTCAACAGTCTGCTACTATACTTCATTGTGATAATCGCAGTGCCATCCAAATTGCTCACAATGATGTCTTTCATGAACGTACCAAGCATATTGAGAATGACTGTCACTTTGTTCGTCATCACCTCCTGAGTAACACTCTCAACTTACGATCCATTTCTACTGCCGAACAACCAGCAGACATCTTCACTAAAGCATTGTCACCTGGTCGCTTCAATCAGTTGTTTACCAAACTCAAGTTGATTGCCACTTTACCATCTTGAGTTTGAGGGAGGGTGTGAATGAAAAATATATTATTAGGAGATATTACGCAATTGTAAATGTAGATTTCCTTAATGTAGATTTCCTTATATTTATTATTTTCCTTATTTGTAGTTATCACCTAATTGTATTTATTCTTTTGTGTACAATACACATTTATCAAGAAATATTCAGAAAATAATATTCTTGTTCAAGAAACATAGCAAAAGCTGCATTAGGAAACATAAACAGCAAGTTTTAAATCAAAACAGAGACAATTTTCATCTACCTTCCTGATTAGGGCTCCCATATAACGCTTTCCTCCTCAAGAAATATCCAGTTCCGGACATCACTGGCCCTCTTAGCCCATCCATTCCAATCCACTTAGTCTAAAAACCAAAATTCACAAACATGGCATTATGACAAACACCTAATCTGCAAAAGCAAAGGGGTCGTTGAGTTCATTTACCTTGAAAGCAGGTCTAGCTTGGCTGTCATAGATATCATTTTTGCTAAGATTGTAGAAAATTTGGGGGAACTGAACAAATCCCAGAGAGCTGGAAAAGGGGGAATCGAGATAGAAGCACATTGCTTGCTTGACTGAAGTTGGGTCATTGCAGTGCATGTCGCAGTCTAAGAACAAAAGATAAGGGTTATTGCTGATCAATTCGGAGACGCGAACCTGCAATAATTGCGACAGGGATGGAATTTCAGCGAAGAAATGGAAGTTTAAGATTAAAAGTTAAATTTTACAGAACGGTGGCCGGGAGAGGAACTGACGAGGCCATTGATGTTGCCGGCTTTGTACCGGTGAGGAACCGACGGTCTTCGCTCTCGAGAGACATAGACGAGCAATGGCAGTCGGAATCCTTCTCCGTCGTTTTCTCCATCGAGAATGATCTAAAATGGTAATGCAAAATGGCTTAGGGGGAAAAAATAGACAGAATTAAAATAAATAAAATAAAAGGATAGGTTTAAATCACTTTTAATTCAGTAACAACTTTGGTTTCGTAATTAAGCCACTAAAGTTCACTTTGGCATTAATTTGGGATTAATCAAGCTAAAGATTGTGAAAAGTTTGGTATGATTGAAATAAGTGAGTTTATGTCTTCAAAAATTAAAAACAAGCGTTTGTGCATGTTTTTGTTAAGTTTGACTGAATTTACCTAAATTATACATATAAAAATAAACACTATATTATTGGAGAATTTGATCCTTATTTAATTCAAAATAACTTTTTCTAATTTTGTTTTATTCTTATACTTATTTTTTAACGTTTAAATAATCATATTTCATAAGAGTTTTTTCTTTTAAAAGTTACATAAGGATGAAAAAAAAAGAGCTAAATTCTGCTCATCAACTTGAGTTGTACTCATAGTTTAAAATTTTCATCGAAATTTCAAAATTTTGATAGACTTGAAATTTCAGTAGAGAAAAACTTTGATTTTCCCCCAATTTTTTGAATTTTGAGGTTTCAATCGAAATTTCGTTTTTTTCTTTTTTATTTACAATTAGTAATGCTAGCTCAATAATATTTTTTTTTCTCTTTTACCATCAAGAAACAACATATTTTCATTCAAATTTTTTTTTATTGAATTTTCACATCATTTTAGCTCAAACTTGAATCGATGTAAGTTCTTTAATATTCCTCTCATTTTCTCTCAAGCTCTATCTACTTCTAGAGTTTCCTTTTTCTTCTTTCTTTTCTATTATGTTGTGATATGTTTAATGTTATGCTTCTTACATCTCTTTTATATTTAATGTTATGATTTTTCTATCCTTATTATGTCATGGTAGTTTAATTCTATAATTTTTCATATTTTTTATCCATTTTATTTTATAATAAACAACTTACAATTATTTTATAAGCAAATATTTCATGTTCTTCAATCTTATAATTATTTTTTCATTTCTTTTTAAATTTTTTGTTCTCACATTGACATTTATACAAATATTTTACAATATATATCTAAATATTGTCTTACTTTATAAAAATAATGATTAAAAATGGTAAATTATAGTTTGACTCAGTTACAATCATAGTTCATTAACTAATTATGACAATTTCCATTAAGTTTTCCGAAATTTCTATCGATATTGATATTTTCGTAAAATTAGGATCTCGATATTTCGAACCTTAGTTGTGCTAATGTTTATTTCTATATTTAATTGAGCATGTTAACTTTAGCATTAAAATTTTAATTTTTGAGGAAAAACGAAGTTATCAATACTCTTTAAAGTTAGATGAATTTAAATTTTAAACTTTCATAATTAAATTATTTTTAACACTTAAATATAATTACTCTTTTCCAAAATTTTGTCAAAGTGGAAAGAAAAATTATTTCTTGTAGAGAAAATTGAGGAAGATAAGGAAAAAAAACTATATATATTAATTTAAAACTACTACTATATGTTCATTTGATTATATCGCTTCTCTCTAATATATATTATTGTAATTCCTTCAAATAAAGAAGTATTACACACCTAAAAATTATGCCTTGACGTTTTTAAAATAAATTCTTAACAGCAAATTTAATTTAAGTTGAATTTGCTTATGAAATCTTAAAATATTAAGAGATACAATTATGAATGTTACTTTTTCTCTCGAATCAATATAAATAAAATCAAAATATAAACTTTTCAAAAATAATGCCAAAATATAAACAAACCACAAGGCACAAATTTTGTAAGCCATCATTTGTCATAATTTGATACCTATAGTTTTAAAATGTTTTAATGGGATGTTCTTACTTTTTAAATTTAGTTTTTTATATATATATATATATATATATATAATATTTGGGGTGGAAAAAACCAAACATTTAACTTCGAAATCAATAATATAAATTTTATACAAATTGAACTTTGCTCGTTTTGACATTTTGAATTTAATTTTAATCTAATTCTTATGATTTTACAAACTTATATTTGATCTATATAATTTAGTTATATTTCAGGATAATTTCGTGTAATTTCAAATGTCAATCGTTGTTGTGCCGTGGAAAAACCATTGCCTTGAAAGCAAAATTCAATGTGACTTTGGTGCTAAATCACCTATGTCGGTTACTTCCCAAGGTTAACACAACCTCCCAACTCAGACATGCATTCGTCGGAAAAGGAGTGGAATCAATGAAAAATATGCTTAAGAAACATAGATCTATAGAGAAAACTTAGAGGAAGAAAAAAAAATTTATATATCTCTTTCAAAAGCTAAGAGCACTATTTAAATAAAAATAATTGAAGAATTAAAAGTAGAAACCGTTTTAGAATTAATTGAGATTAATTATTGGAATTAATCACAAACAATTAATTCTTGAAATTAATTTCAAACGGTAGTAAAATCTTTTTTCGTTTTCTTTTCTTTTGCTTTTTAGTCATTCCCAATATTTCTATTTTTTTTTTAATTTTTGAGTGACACCATTTTTTAAAGTCTCCCTGAATTGATATTTTCTATTTAGTTAACTATTTTAGATATTTGGAGTTTAAACCCAATGAAGCCAAAGAAATTAAGCCCAAATTGTATAAATTAAAGAACTCCAAAAAATTTTGGGCCTATTTGGTAGGCAATTCAGATTTACTGAGTCCAACGAATATGCATTTGGTAAGCAGTTATGAAATCTACTCTCAAAAACTGTTTCCATCTAAATAGTGCAAATGCTGAAAACAACATTTTTATATTTCTAATGTATCTAGATTTTGAATTTGAAATTTTAAAATGCAAAATTATATTAGAAAAGATAAACAATAACAAATATAGTATTTCATGTTATAACTCAATTATTTTTGTTAAATAAAAATATTATATATTATATAATTTTTCAAAATAATAGTTATACAAAATTTTTAACATAAACACAAGTTCATAAATTAATAAGTAATAGTTTTATATCCAATCTAACATTTCGTGAGTAATTACAACTAGTTTTGTGATTTATAAATATATTTTGAAATACTATTTAAATTAAAATTTAATTTCTCAATATGCTACCAAACACATATATGAAAACATGAAATACAATTCTGTTTTCTTTGAATCCTTTCTTTTCAAAATTTTGTTTTCAGATTGCCTACCAAACAAACCCTTAAAAACACAAATTAAAACTAGAGACCACATTCATAATAAGTAATATGGTCCACATATGAGTATTGAATGGTGATATTTTTTTCTTTTAATTTCCAATCATAATATTTCATTATCATATGCATATCATAATTGTTATGGGTGAATTTAAACATAATGAAAATATAATAAACAACTACAAAAGTACCAAAAAGAAAAAGAATCTAAAAAATCGAAAGACTTGACATATACTAACATGAGTATAACTCAACTGACATGAATTTGTAATATCAACTTTGAAGTTTGAAGTTTGATCCTCCACCTCACATATTGTTAAAAAAAAAAAAAAAAAAAAAAAAAAAAAAAAAAGGTGGACTTGTACTCAATCGAACCCAAGATTGTGTAGTCTTAGGCTTGGGTTGAACCCTAGCTCAACTAGGGTCGTACTCATGAGTGTCAAAAGGTCTAGGGCTAACCACCCTAAGGCCTTAGGTGATTCTGATAGGTTTAAGAACATCAAGAGAATGTTTGATGAGCACCACATCCGACCGTTTTTGCCAGTATTCGAATCTTAATCTTCATTAAGATTGTGTGATTAACACAAACAAGATTTGCACATATAAGAAATAATTCTCATTTTTCTTTAATCGAAATAATTGACAATTATTTTGCCGTAATAATTGCGTGTAAATTTTGTAGTCTCATGCAAAAGGAAAATACTTGGGTGCAGTTTGAGTTGCACTCATCTATTATACAGTCCCTATTGCACCCAATTAAAAAAATTTTAAGCGACAATTTTGTGTGTGTGTGTGTAAAAAAGGAAGGGAGCATGGAATCTAGGTGCAACCTAGTATTGCTTCATGCAAAATGTATAAATCACAATTGAAGGTACCTCCACACGAGCAGATCGATCCTTAATGATGCCACTCTTATCTTTCTTCCTTCCAAATCTTTCCAAATCCTTCTTCATCGCTTCATATTTGTTCTGTTAACAATACCAATCAAATCAATTATTACAATCCAATAAATTAAGCCCCTTAATAACTATTTGACTTTTGATTTTTTGGTTTTAAATATTGCCCTTATTTTCACATAATTTCTTCAAAAGTAGTTTTCATCTCTCAAAGAAACATGTGAATTGGTAGTCAAATTCCAAAGACAAACACAAAGGTTTAAAAGCTACAATTTTTTTAAAAAATTTTCAAAACTTGCCTTACAATTATAAAAAACCAATATTCTATAATAGTCTATCATAGATTGTACTCATTTTTGTGCACCTCACTCTAATCACGCTGCTAATAAAAATTGAAATGTATATATATATTAAAAAGTTTACCATTAAACAAATTGTGATTGGAGAAATGGGTGGATTACACAGAAATGAGTGCAGTCGCTATGAAATTCTCTATTGAAAAGAGATTACGTAACAAAAAAACTAAAAAATACAAATAGTTTATAAGTTTAATTTTCTGAAAGGAATGGTTAGATACAGTCCATACTCTGTTCTTTCTTTTACTTGCAAGAAATTTTTTAAAAAATTAAAAATAAAAATAAAAAATTGTGCCACATGGCACAATTTTATTGGATGTTGCACATTCCACTTAAATCACACATAAGGAAAATTAAAATAATTTTCAAAAGAAATAAAAAAAAGAAATTATCACGTGTGAAATTATAATCGGAGAATCGTGTGAGATGAAAAATGAAAGCAGGCATGCAAAATTCGCGACCTTAATTTCTTTTTCGTGTGCTACGAATTTCTGATCTCGAAAAAACCTGTCTTCGTCCGCCAGCGAAGAGAAATAAACTTCTGGACATCTTGAATTAATTCCGTATTCTCTACAGAACGGAACCCAAGTCTTTGCGAACCATCCGGCTTCTTTCACACCATAACCCGTCACCGGAGACCCACCGTCGTCCGATAGATACACCGCCAGCTTCTCCGCCGGGTAATCCAAAGCTAGACACGACAACACCGTGTTCATCACCTCCACCGTCGGCTCTTTTGCCGGATCCACTGTGCAGATAAACACGTCGACCCCCGGAAGCTCCGCCTCGTCGGGAAGATTCTCCGGCGAGACGGAGCGGGAGACCGGGCGCCATCGGAAGGACTGGGTTAGGAGCCAAACGAAGGCAAACAAGAGTTCGGCGAAGGTAAGGAGGGACCAGAGGAGGTGGTGGTTGCGGCGGTAGAGGGCGGTGGTCCGGTAGTAGAGAAGGAGCAGAACCGCCGTGAAGTGGAGGAGGATGTGAAGTCGGTTGAAAGCCATTGTGCAGCGGTGGAGTGTGAGTGTATGGAGGGAGAAAGACGTCATTTTTTGGGTCGGAAAATTCATGCTCTGAATTCTGTTTTTTATACACAATTCCAACCCAAATTTATTTATGAAAACGAAAGCTACATATGTCTCCACAATAATTAATAATTAATAATATGGTCAGCATAAGCTGAGCTTTTGGAGCCACACACATACGAATAGACATAATTAATACTTAGCTGCACCTAATTCCTATACCTTTTTTTCTACTAGTCACAAAAAAAAAATATCTTTTTTAATTATTTAAAAAAAAATTTGACACGTGTCAATTTGTAATTATCTGATTGGGTGTAGCGGAAAGTACTACACAAGAGATGAGTGCCAGCTATACCTAAGTTTTTTCCTAATTGAAGTCTCCGGTCATATCATTTTACTTTCAATTAATTTTTTTTAGCAAAACTAATAACAAATTAGAAAGCAACATCCTTAAACACAAGTGAGTTTGTCAAGGAATTGTTGCCCCTGATTCAGGGGTAGGAAAAAGTAACAGACCCCAGCTTGATCACCTTTGAGTTAGCTTCCTTAATGAAAAAGGATAACTTCTTATGCAGGAAAAAACCATGACCTACTTTCGAGGCTCCAATACTACATCTTTGTTCGGTAGCTGAAGATACTTTTGGATTCACCCCAAAAGGTTCCATACCAGTGGAGATAGCTGTCCTCATTTTTATACTCATGATCATCTGCTTATCTAATCGATGTGGGACTTTGGCCGCATTCCCAACACATACTCCACTCAGATATTATACACATTGGAAGAGCAAACACACAATCTAGACCCGCAAATAGTTATAGCTTCAAAAACCTTGACCTCGCTTTCTCTAGAATGAACTTAAAACCAGCAAAGCGAACAAGTCTCAAATGGTCCCAGAGCACCCATCCAATGCCCCCTTACCGACTAATAGGATTCCATGTTGTATTGATATTTAGCTTCCACCAATTGAGATGTTGTGAAAGAACAACTGCATCCAACTTCAGTATTTTAATTGATTGAATACAACAACTGCAGAGATGGGAGATCAAATGTATGACCTTTAAGGAGGAAGGTCATGTCAATTATCATTTTCTTTTAATTAATTATTACTTGATAAAGATGGTGAAAATATAATATTTAGGTTAAATTATACAAAATGCTCTCCTAATGAGATAGTTTTTATTTTATTTTTAATCATTAAACTTTAAAATAGAAATTGATGGCATTAATATTGTTGCAAAAGGTTTAAAACATGAGTCCCGATTTTACTCAAAAAAAAAATAATGTGGATAGAAGTATTGATAATATGTTAATGTGAATAAATATTTATGAGAAAATAATAAAAATAAAAAATTCTGACATAGTATTCTTTTATTCTTATTTTTCATCAACTCTTTCACAATATATAATAGAAATGAAAATACACCGTTTATGTCGAAATGTCGAACTTGTGAATTTAAGCAAATATCAATGACAATGTCAACATGTGAACAAAAATTCAAAACCCTTTTACCATTTATTCTAACTCAAACAATATCGTTTACATCATCCTTTCCGATTTTTGTATAAAATGGGAAAAGTACCTTTTAAGTTCAAGAATTCAAATTTTAGGTTTATAATTGAAACATCCAAAGTTAAAAATAGACATTTTGTAATTTAACCTAATATTTAATTTCGTGAGAGTGAGGAGTAGTAGCCTTTGGCAGGGATAATTAAGACATTATAATTGTTGTTTTGCTGCGCACATTTTAAACGTGGTAATAATAAGCATCCTAAATATACGGGCATTCAACTACTCCTTGAAAAGGTAACTTTTTATTATTCAAACTTCATTGCATAAATTGGATTTTTAAAGGATCTAAATTGGAACATATTCAAATAGAAATGGAAAAATGTAAAATTCATGCAATTAGGTAGAAAATTTCAAAAATAAAAATTTATTATGTTAAATCATCAATCAACCCAAAAATTTTAACTTATGAATTATGGTAAATTTAATTATAATATAATATTATTAAATTATATAAACTTTGGGAGTTGATTTAATTGAAGTTCAAAACTAATAATTGCATTAATTTAAACTTTAAACTTTTATAAGTGAATTAGATGAGACTATTTGTTAGTAATTGATAACTATTTTCACCGACTCTGTTTCAATCAGCTCAAAATCAGCCAGTTAAAACCATTCTCCTCCTAAAACCTCACCAAAGTATTTGGCAATATATATATATATATAATTCTACCTTTCTTTGTAATGTACATCAATATGAAAGTTATAATTGATATAATTATTAATTCAACTTTTTCTAAAAAATAATTGATTTTTTTAGATGTATTATATTTATCGTTACAGAATTGTAATATAACCACAAATAATAATAATAATCACAAGTCACGTTCTTGCAACGTAAGAAAGCACATCCAAACCCGAAAACAGAAAATTTGAACCAAACTGAATTTTCGATTCTTATAGTTTGCAGTTTGGTTCAGTTAAAATATTAATAAACCTAAAAAAATGTGGTTCAGTCTGAACTCCGAACCTAAGAAGAAAAAAAAAATGCTTCACAAAGCAGATGGGTTAGATGTGTCACAGACACTGCGAGCAAAACTGAAATTCAACCCACATAAAATCGGTTTTATAATTTGGTTCGATTCGGTTTAGTTCCACTTCTACTTTTTTTTTTTTTCCGATTTCGATTGGGCTTCCAACTGAACTGAGCAGAGCCGTGAACATCCTAGGGGCAGCTACTTCAATTTATGTTTTTCATAATGGCTGAAAAAAGGAAGGAAAAAATAAAAATAAAAAAAAATCCACCATATACCAAAGATTGTTGCTTTACGGAGTTAAGCCTAAGTTTTCCAAACCATTCAACCAACAGAGAGTTCATGTAATAGAATAAAAAAAATACCTGCCTAGCAATGCCTTCATTTTGGTGTAAAGGAGGGTCGGTGTTCCAGAAATTTCCATGAAGATCTTGAAGCATTTGGCAAAGCTATTCCACCATCCAAAATTTGTTTAATCCATTTAATCCGGTTTATCATCTCTTCCAAGTCCGAAATAGCATCTTCTAAAGAACCATGGTGTGTGGAATTCAAACTGATATCGGGCACGGTCGTCTTTACAGATTGACCGTCATTACACCCATCTGCATCAGTTCTTGTACCTTGAACTTCAGTTGATGCATCTAGTTTTTCAGCAGGTGAACTTGAGTCATCCTCCAACGTATTAGTTTTCTTGGCTATATTATTTACATGGTTTGAATCGGAATTTATTTCTGGTGTGTGTTTGTGTTTCTCCATCGATGCTGTGTCGCGAAGCAGTCGCTTCAACTTTCTTGCTGGCTCATGAGTACGCTGCATTGAACTAGTCTGTAAAGCTAATGATGCATTTGATTTTCCAGCTGGGGGTTCACTTCCATTTCCTGCACTCCCGTTCTGGGTTCTCAAATCTGTAAATCACCACCACCAATAAACCATACTGATACAATCCAACATATATATACATATATCAAAATGGCTTATTATTCTCCTAAGAAGCAATTTCTACATTGACAAACAATTGGCCAGTAACTTCAAATTATAATTATACATTCATTCTTTAGAGGTGATTAGTATTGTTAATCGGCTCTTACCTACACTTCCATTGTTAAGCACCCGAGCACATTGAGTACTTCCATTCACCTATAACCACAAAGGAATTACAAGTACCTTAGTACTGAGAGAACAACAAATAAGTCCAACATATCTGAACGATGTCTGAGAGGGAAATGTAAGGATATTAAAATTGATGTGAACCTCCAATGTCATTAGAATTTTATTCATATTTTTTACTAATAGTTTTGATGTAATTATATTGCTTTCTACAACATGTTAAATAGGAGTATTTTAGTCTTTTTATCATGATTGATGATGTGGCATTTAGGGTTTCGTAGAGAGGCTTCTAAAGTCTTGTGTAAGGAAAATTTTCAGTGATATTCAAATTGAAACATTTAGGACATTTTGTTAATGATTTCATTTTTAGTTTTATGTAGTTGAAATTAAAGGTTGTTTTCCTTCATTTTCTTATCCAAATTCAAAAAATCAAAAACCTCATTTTAAAAACTACTTGGTTTAATTTTCAAGAGCTTTGATCTAAAGACAATCTGTATTTAATCTAATATTTAAGGTTGAAATCAAATCAATTTGGAGGGTTCAGTCTTTGTGAATTAGAGGTTCAGATACTCAAATGGTTCCGAATTCCAGTTCAATAGGATTTTAATATCTTAGAGCATTTTTTGTATCATATCAAAAATACAACATAATTGACATACGGCCCAAAATTAGCCTTTTTACTGTATTCGGAACATGGGACTGGAGGGTCTAAGTTCCAACCAACCCAGCAGAGACTTAGCATGCCTCAACGCTAGATTCCAGAAACAAAACAAGCTCTCTTGTATGAAGTTTTCAACCCAAAGGTTCGAAAGTAAGCCCTTGAGATTAAAAGGAAAAAATAATAATAAATAAATAATTCCAATTCCCACCCACAACAGCCCCAAGGTCTAACCAACAGGACCAATATTGAGAACAGTTGAAAGAATGGCACCTTCATATTAGGGACCGTCCAACCAGATTCGGGAGACCAGTCTAAGGATGGCCGCAGATCCTTGGAGGAGGCATGGTAAGCCAATCCTTCACCTAATGGTGGGGGGAGCAGCTCAACCTATAGAACAGAAAAATACAAAAAGAAAATATTCAGTCATCCTTGAAAAGTACCACATGGTATTAAAATTAATGAAAAAGTCATACAAGATAGTCAGATAGTGGAAACAAATCAAACAGTCGAACTGACTTGTTATCTCTGATCATTTAGTAACAGACTGTAATTATAATTCAATACCAACTAGCAAACATAGAAAATGTAGCTAACATAAATATAGAATAACTGGGCAATAAAAAATTTTGGGGGAAAAAGGTGTCTTTAGTCACAACTAAGCTGAGCATTTGGTTAGAAATTGCACCAAATCAACCATGATTAAGTTAATAAGAAATAAGTTAGCAATGAACACAGTTGAAAGTCTAAGTCTAAGGGAGTAGGTAAATAAAAGTACCTTGACCTCCTCATCCCCCAATATGGCAATTATTTTGCCAGACCAATAACAGTTATCCTTCCACCAATCAACTAAATCCCCAACCTTCCAGACATCATTCACAACAACAGTCACCTCTAGCTGAGAATTCGTACTAAGATCAGATAATTGTTTTTCACGACAAACTTGTGGAAACTGAGGACGCACCATCAACTGCCCTTTTGGCCCAGTTGATGGGATACCAAAGGCTGCAGGTGGTTTTTGAAATGGCTTTGTCCATTTTACTTCTGAAATCAGAGACAAGTCTAACAGTGAATATAGTAATGTCCTAAAAACTGAAAACCAATAATTGACATGACTACAGACTAAATATTTATTGTAATAAAACCTTTTGCCACAAGCATTGATTAACAAAAGCCTTGACCAAAAGAATGTGGGTTCAAAATCAATTCTGACCTACTGCTGGTAAATATTCCACAAGTCTTCGACTACCAAGTACTGAACAGAAACCCACCACAGTAAAACCATACAACTAAAATACATATGGAATTCTCAAAGCAGTTCCCATTTAACTCAAATTGTTAGTCTAAGAAGATCAGTCTGATCTTAAAACAACTTTATAATGGTTCTCAACACACCAAGAATATATCTCATGCTTCCAATTTTCAAAACTACATAGTCTCATCAGCTATTTGTGATCTCACCATTTGGAGATCAAAAGATAGCTTTACTACAAATGACGCACCCCCCCCCCCCCCCCCCCCAACCCACAAATAAAACAACTGCTTTCATTAGGGCATAAAAAAAAAAAAAAAAAACAAGCTCACAAAAACACCATTAAAGAAAGGGTTTCCAACTAGGTAAAATAACGTCTAGAAATAATTACAAAAAACCTTTGAAACCGAAGTCTTGTAAAGAGGGATTTTTCATTTGTAAAGAGGGTTTTAGTTATACATTTATAGTCAATCACTATGATATCTTTTATTCTGGCAAGCATAGTCAAAGTAAAGAGGGATTTTTCATCGCAATATCATTCACTTGATCTGACAGTGATAAAATCAATGAATAATAATAGTCATGCTCCATGAAAATTCTAGAAAACCTTGAGTAAGAAAGGGAAGACCTAGGACAAATAATAAAGATAAGTTATACCTTCATCTGGAAAGTCAATAAATTCCAATTCATAAGATAGACTACCCATTCTCCAGCCAATGTCCTTTATCTGGTTGAAAATGTACGAACAATTAATAAAAATAGTGCATTCAGTACCTTATAACAGAAATATATCTTGGCTAGCAACTAGAACTTGGCTTATTTATAAAGGGCATTGGCCATTCAGTACAAGATAATGCAACTAGTACATACTCTGCCTTGAGTCATACCCCAATTCTGCTTGTCATATGACCCCTTAGGCAACAAAATAGTTTACGAATGAGATTATTTTATCCATTGATGAAGTAATGTCAGTCTGTTATTTATGTCTTGTGGCCACAAGCTGAAAGTTTAGTAACAGGTATTGATTGAAATATATTTAGAACCACAATATACAGGTTGTGATGCATTCTGTAAGAGGGCAAAATTTAGAGGGATTAAGGAGGGTATTGGATAGTTGATGGCCAAGAATATGGGGGTTGCTGGAAAGTTTGCTATTACTATATAGAGGATTAATACTTGGGGAAGAGTATGAAAGAAGAATGTAAGTTTTAAAGGCTCATTTGATAATTATTTGGTTTTAGTTTTTGAAAATTACGCTTACAAATAACTTCCACTTCTGAGTTTCTTTGTTTAGCCAAGCATTTACTTTCTAAAAATGTTTTCAAAATCCTAGCCAAGTTTTTTAAAATAATAAAAATAATAATAATAAACTACATTTTAAAACTTGTTTTTGTTTCGGAATTTAATTAGGAATTTAAATGTTCCTTTAAGGTGGTGAAAATCATAGTAAAGAAACTGTGAGGACTAAGCCCTCAGTTTCTGGCATGTATCCCATTTTTAGCATAATTCACCACCAGCATGTGTATTAATTTCTTATTTCTTGTTTTAGGGTCTATCAGAAACCTTCTATTAACCTTTCTATGCTTCCTTGATATTCAAAAAAAGGAACCATGCTCCAAGATGCTAGAGTATTGAAAACTTTTTTTTCTCTTTTTTGATAAGAAACAAGAAACCACTTCGTGAGTTTGAAAATAAACAAAAGAATTGAATTTATCTTTAACAACTCTGTCATTCCTTTCCTTCCAAATTAACTACAAAATAGCTTTAGCCACGTTTGACCATAACACATTTAATTTATCTCTAAGCCCCCAACTATTGAGGGACTCCGCCAGCCAATCGTCTAAGCAACAAGGTTTACACCACTGAAGGCCGTACAAATTTCCAAAAGAATCCAAACTCTACTGCTGAAGCTACAGAGGAGGGGATGAGAGAAAAACTCCCCACTGCTCTTGCATAACACATACATTTGAAGAATTAATCTAGTCTCAAGTAGGAGATCCAAGGAGGTTTAAACCAATGACCAAGAGGTTCATCAATCATTTTCAATGAAAATGCCGAAGCCTCTGGGAATAAGATTTCATTTTTTTATCATGGTAAAACACAAAATTTTCAGTCGTTAATTTGCAAAAGGATAATAATACTGGAGTTGATGGAATTAGATTTTAGCTTTTTGACCTATCAATCTCATTCTCATCAGTTACTGAACACTAACTTCATTGATTGGCAAAATTAGAAAGAGAAACAATGAAGTCCTATAAACCAATTAACTACTGGAAGCAGAACCATCTTCATATACATAGGTTAGAGGTATGTTCACTTTTGTTGTCAGGCATTAATCCTTTAGGAAAGAAATCCAACATAAGCTTACAGAGTGTGCAGAAACAAAATCCAAAAACTTGTCAATATGCATAACTAAATACAACTTTACCCATACGACAACCCAATTTTCAGTGCTTCTTTTACTAAACAAAATACCCCATGTACATGATGTTAAGTTGCATAGATATTATTTAGCATTCTAGGTCTCCAAGACCCAAGGTATTTGTTCCTACAATTGTGTCGAAAACTTCCAGAAAAGAATCAAATATTTATCCATGCATATCATTATGATGGGCTGATATAAACCACACAACGAAAATTGAGATTTTAAAGGTTAAAAATATTTAAAAATATCGAAGAAATGAGATCTTAAGGGTAAATCAGATGCATGCTTTTCAATTGTCAACATACACTGCTTCAATAATTAGCCTTTACAAGTAAGAACAAGATTCCTACCTTACATCGGAACCAAGCACCACGATAACCAATGAGAAAGCAACGTGATTCAACCAGTTGCCCAATTTGAAAAGGTAACTTTCTTGCCATATCATTTCACAAAATAGCATGCACCTGTAGGAAAGAATTTGCAACTTGAAAAACTAGATAATACATAATTCAAGCCAAAAAAAATTAAAAGAATCAAATTTGAAAGCATAACTTTCATCTAGTTCATCACTTGCATTCATAATACCAAGGGAGTAGGGGGGCCATGGCCATGTAAAGCAAGCAACCGAGCTATAAATATGCCTTCGAAATGCGCATATCAAAAGTTGCACTGGCTCACAAGTATTAAACAGATCATAACCTATCTTTTTCTTTTTAAATTTTAAATAATACTCTCTGTGTTTGTATTTGTTCACACCTTTTATGGCTAATTCTATGAGACAATCAAATAACCCTACAAGATTCCCATGAAATTCGAATGATGAATTAATATTTTAAATAGGCGGTCACCATTGTTTGAACCCACCTCACCGAACACAATGATCGAAACACAGTTACCTCGCACATATGTTTCTAAAGACTCTTTCACTCTCTCTACCACAAATAAAGACTGTACTAAGCCTTAAGCTTCCTATTTCCCCAACTATCTCGTTCAAGAATCATTGTTACAAACTGAAAGTCGATCATCCACTTGCAAAGACTGGGAAACGGAAAAGGGAGCTTGGAAATTCGATAAAAACATCTTTGTAACATAGACAATTGAAAAAAGATTGATGGAAAAACATTAAAGTTACGAACGTGGCCTGAAAATCCATTTTAGGGCTACTCGAGTCCGAAGGACGAGTAAAGAGCCTGAAAATCCATTTTTCTCGATTAACCAAAACAAGCTCCCTGCTCTTCCTCTCTTCCTAGTTGATTCGCTCCAATCAGTAAGGAAAGCAAATGTAAAGTGCAATATTAGGCATCTTATTAAGGTGAAGAAATGTCGAGCTCGAATTCAGAAGTTACCTGCGTTCATTCCTGCAAATGTAACTTCTCCTTCTCCACCTTTCTTGTGCTGAGGGTCTTACTCTTGGAAGTTTAAGACAAGTGCCGAGCGAACCGCGCGTACTGAATTTCCCATATTTGTTTCGTTTTACATTTTCCTCCCTTATGGCTGACTTCAATAGGCATAGAATTTTTTATTTTTATTTTAGGTCAAATTACATATATAATTTGAGGCATCTCTAAGTATATAATTATTGCATTTTTTAACCGTTCAACAAGTTATCAATTGACGATTACAACCTCTTACTTCTTGACCAATGTTATCCTAATAAATTGAATTATGCTCGAATTAGCATCAAAGTATTATGTTCATAATTTTGAGAATAACTTACACTTTTAGTTATTAAGATTTAGATAACAATACAATGACGTTTTTAGGTTTCAAATCATACCACCAAGATTAGGAAATAGTTTAATTTGGTCTCTCAATTAACGCGTTTGTTAAACTACTAACAAAGATGTTGACATAAGAATTATGAACTAGCATTTTATTGTAAAAAAGTTAGTTATGTAAATCATCATGGGTTGGTCTAATGGTAAAAAAGAGACAAAGTCTCAATATCTCTAAGAGGTCATGGATTCAATCCATGGTGGCCACCTACCTTCCTACGAGTTTTCTTGACACCCAAATGTTGTAGGGTGGGTTGTCCCGTGAGATTAATTGAGGTGCGCGTAAGCTGGCCAGGACACTCACGGATATATAAAAAAAAAGTCATATATTGTCTTTGTAGAAATAGATGTTTGTTCCTCTCTGTCCTTTAAACCTCTCCTATCCTTCAGCCTCTCCCTAATTTGATATGTCCTCCAACAATTTCACCACCGCCTTCATCTCTCGCTAGTGCCACTTTTCCTGTCCACCATCGTGACTTTTGAAAACCCCATGGAGATCTAAAATGGTGAAGACTGTCTAGTTTACTTGTGCGGGCAACGACTGTTTGCTTCTTCAAAGACCATGATACAAGAGTACCTCTAAGATAAACATAGTAAGCAACCGTTGATTTTCTGTCATCAATGTTGGATGCCCAATCAGCATCCAAATACGCGGTGATGCTTAAATCGGAGGACAATTGTATAAGCAATCCCATCTGTTTTGTGCCTATGAGATAATGTAGAACACGTTTCACCCCTTGCCAATACACATCGAATGGTTGTTTTAAGAACTGAATGAGGTTATTAACAATGTATACGATGTTAGGACGGGTGGTGGTCAAGTATTGCATGGCCCCAATGGTGCTTCAATACACAAACGGATCAGCCATGGGTACCATCTAAGGATGAAAATATCGTTATCGTTGTAAATATCGATAACTCAAATTTACAGATATATCGACAGATATTCTAAAAATAACAACGTATATCACGAAAATTTATAAAAATATTGTGAAATTTGAGAACAAACTTATTTAAGTAATAAACTATGACTTTAAGATATAAATCAATAATTAGAAACCACAAATAATTGCTAATGAAATAATAGATAATAGTAAAGACCAAAAAATGATCATTAATTGAATATTTAGTTCAAGAGTTTACAATCAAAGTTAATTAGTGGATTCGTTTACCATCAAGCATGATCGATCTGGTTCAAGAGTAAAATTTGTCTAGTTTACAATCATTATTTTTCTAAAAAGTGTGTACTTTTAATATATTATAAAAAGTAAAATCAAATTTCAAAACAAAAATGTTGAAAAAAACAAAGAGGCAAAAAAAAAAAAGAGAGAGATCAGAAAATTGAGATTATGGACTAAAGAGAGAAAAATAATAATAAAATATAAATTATACAATGTACAATATAAAAATGGTTGTTTTCAAATATAGAAAAATGAGTCCAACTATTTACAAATATAGAATAAGTTTACTGTCTGTCAGCGATAGACCGCGATAGAATTTTATCGCAGTCTATCACTGATAGACAGTTAAATTTTTCTATATTTGTAAATTGTTTGATATTTTTTCTGTTTATAGTAATTTCTCATATAAAAAATGAAAAAAGTACAGGGCCAGTAGTAATGTCAAAAATATTATTTAAAATTTGGCCTGTGATCCATGTTTATGAATTTTGCTAAAATGGCAAAATCTTTAAGCCCAACCAAGTTTTACTAATTGATTGAAAATAAAATGTCGAAAATACCCCCATGAATTTAATTCACTTCGTGCTTCACCCCTATTTTTTCATCTTCACAAAATCTTAGGGTTTACTGCAATAGACGCTCTTCATCTTCATGGAATCAGTCGTTCTTCATCTTCAGTCCCTATCCTTCATCTTTACTTTCAATTTCTTTCTTGGTTTCTTTGATCTTCCCTTCCGATTTCTTAATCAGACTGATTTCGCTCTTCACTTTCATTGACTTCAGTTTTCCTCCTTCATCAATGTCGAACGACTGATTTCTTTCTTCCTCAACGCCCAACGACTTCAGTTTAAACTCACTGAAGTTAAGCGACTTCTTCAAGCAAACGAAATGTTTAGTCTCCCGTTTTCTTCAATTTTCTTCTTCTTTTCGTCAATCCACTCACTATCAATAATAGTGAGGTATTTATTTTCACTCATTCAAAATATAATGTGGATTATACAATTTTTCATTTTTTATGGTTCATTCTATGATTATACTGTTTAATTCTTATTTTTATTTTGTTAAAAAAATGCAGTTTATTGTTACCTTTTATTGATTGTCATCTGATTACCTTCGTTTGTCATTTGATTACCTCTATTTTTATGTCACAGAGTAGTTTCTGATTGTATTGATTAACTTCAATTTTTTGTCACATAATTAACGATTTTTAATTATCATCTGACTGTCGTTTGATTGCAATTTGATAATCACATGACAATCAAATTGAGTCGAGAAGAAACTTCATCACAATGAATATCTTCTTGCCATCTGATTGTCATAGTTAGTTGTTTTTTATATTGCCAGTTGATTGCCTTCTGATTGTCATCTAATTACTATATGATTGTTATTCGATTATTATCCGATTAGTGTCTCATACTTATTTCTAATTAATTTTCTATTTCTTTAGGTTGTTGAGAATAAAATGCGAACAAGAAAATCTTCACAACATAAGCTTGAAGTGGAGAATGAACGACTAAAAGGAAAATTGAAACCCACACTTAAGGCTGTTGATTTAGAAATGACAAAAAAACACAAATCTCAAAGAAGTCACGAAAGACATATAATGTTATTGAAGCATACCTAGTTTTGACTTTGAACATTTCATAATCGAAATGAGATGTTTTTCTTTTGAACATTACCAAAATTGTGTGTATCATATATATCTTTCATTGTTATATCACATGTCCTATTTATGACATTGATATACTTAATTATATTGTGCATATCACTTAGCAATCTATCACATTGATATACCTTATTATAATTAATAAGATACTACTTATTGGGTATCACCTAGCAATCTATCAAAATTGTGTGTATAGCATACTAAATATATTATTAGCAATCACTGATTGAGTATCACTTAACAATCTATCACATTGATACTAAGTAGATTGTGAGAGGAGATCATAATACCAACCATGAAATTAAAAGCAATAGTTGGATTGGAAAGCTACAAAATATATATCTATAATTAGTAATTATTTAGTGTTATACATAATCAATATACTTAAAAAAAACAGCTAAAACAATCCACTAATATAAAAATAAAACTACTGAAACAATGCATCATTGTACTCGCATAAAAATAGATAACAAAGATATATTTGATGTCCACAAGATAATTGTTCAAATAGGTGCAAATTTACATGTTCTTCTATTGTGACCAACATGCTTACAACGATTATACTTCGTGCACTTTGCCAATTTAACAATTTAAGGAATTCTTTGCTTCTAAGGTTTTCTTACTTGACGTTTAATAATCAAAGCAATATTATATCGTTCACCTTTACAATACTTCTACAATAGAAATTAGATAGGAATCAGAAGCAATCACATTGATATAACTCATATTTATATTCAAGTATATAATACCAAAAATGGTAATCAGATAGAAATTAGATACCAATCAGATAGCAATCCCATGACAATCAAATATCAATCAGATAACAATCACAATGTAAGTTACGACACTCAGCCAAAATATAAACTAAGAAAACAAATCAGACCATGAATCTACATTACGCAATAATGGATCATCCTTTTGAAATAATATTCTTTTGGAAAAATTTTAATGTAAAGATTTTAATGAAGAACAATCCGTTAGAATGTAAATTTGGTCGTTGCAGGATTGACACCACCCAATAAATTCTCCCTTGTTTAAAGAGTCTACTATATGACTTTCAGCTACAATCTTCATACACATTTTCAAGCAATAACGAACACAAACTTAAATCAAAACTAACCTTAATCATTCCATTGCATTATTTGATTGCCATATAAAAAGTAATCACATGACAATCAAATAGAAATCAGATAACAATCACATTGATATAACTTACATTGATATATTAGTAATTAATACAAAAGATAGCCATCACATTACAATCAAATAGAAATCAGATAGAAATCATTAATTACTAAGTATTAAATAGAAATCAGATAGAAATTAGATGCCAATGAGATGGCAATCAAATAAAAACACAAACTATATATTATCAAATAGAAATCGGATGACAATCAGATAGCAATCATAGAGTAAGTTACCATACTAAATCTCCAACAAAAATATGAAGTAAAGAAAACTTAAATCAGACTCTATTGATGAATCTACATGCTTGAATCTCTTCAAATCCTAGCAAAATCATCCCAATGTAATAGAAAAATTGACATGAAAATACAAAACAAAAGAATCAAAGAACTTTAGAAGAATAAAAAAAATAGATAAATCAAACTGAACACGAAATCTCCAAATCTTTTCAGCAAAAAAGTGAACACAAATATGTTAAAAACAGAGAAAAAAGATTTCAATCTTCAGCTAAAAAAATTAAAACGAGTAACAAACAAAATACAAACTTCAAGCAAAGAATCTTCGAGAGAAGGAAGAATAAACTTCAAGCAAAATAAAACACAAACCATGATTCAAGAAATCATGAGGTGACCAAATTGAAACGGAGTAAAAGGTTGTTTTCAAAAACAGAATTGTTAACGTGAGTGCAATATCGTGAATGAGAGAAGAAAAATAAAATTGTTAACATTTGTGCAATCGTGAATGAGAGAAGGCCAAGACGAACTTCAACAAAAAAAAAATTGAACAAAAAAAGGCCCATAAATTGGCATCAGAAATCTCTAGCTGGCAAAATCAAAATCGAAACCAGTAAAAAGATTATTTCAAACACAAACCTGTTAGAATGAGAGAAGGCGAGGACGAACTTCAACAGAAAAATTGAACAAAAACCGTCCACAAATCGACTTACAAAAATCTATAGCTGAGCAAATCGAAATCGAAATCTCCAGCTGAGAAATTCGAAATCGAAACGAGGATTGACCGGGATTCTTAATCGAAACCAATTGTAAATGAAAGAAATCAAGAATTAAACAAAATATTGAACATGATTTTAGGGTTGGTTGTTGCAAAATGTTGAACAAGAAGGGAAAACATGAAAGAGAATTGTGCATGAGAAGATAAAAATGCTGAAGTAAAGTAGATTTGGAATATTTAATTATGAGGGTAGTTTAGGAATAAGAAAAAGTACGCATGATTTTAGCGATCTGAATCTTTTTTTTATTATTTTTCCATATACCATACATGCAATATTTTAAAAAATGATGATATAGATGCTAAGACATAATTTTAATTATCTATTTGATGCAATTTTCCAAAAGTATATAGTGGGAGAATTTTAAAAAATATATAAATGAAGAGGTGATAGTTGGAATGATAGTGGGAGAAAGAAAACAAACTATCAGTAATATTGATGATACTTTGTAAAAAAGATGTTACCCATTGATTTCTCTATTGGTATCTCAATTTTAGCGACATTTAGGCGATATTTCGACGATATTTCACCCTTTTTTCATCCTTGGTACCATAGAAAACAAAGTAGTGTTTTCCCAAAACAGATGAGTATGGAGATGGCTTCAGCGTTATGAGCTTTAGTTTAAGTAACAGATCATCAACGTATTTTGGCTGAATTAAACTGGAGTCTATTCGAGACACTTGGATACCAAAAAAATAACTTAACAAGCCCAAATCCTTGAGAGCAAATTTATTATCGAGAGTAGCAACAAGATTATTGATAAAATGAGTATTGTAAGAATCACGTCATCGACATAAACAAAAAGAAAAACAATAGACATGCCTTAACGATAAATAAATAAAGATGGATCGGACTGAATGTTGACAAAACTCCAAGCTGTCAAGGTAGATTTCAACATGTCATTTCAGGCATGGGGAGCTTGTTTGAGACCATCAATGACCTTTTTCAATTTACGAATATGATTTGAAAGAGAAGGATTGATATATTTCGGGTGGTTGAACCATATATACATCCTCATCTAGAACGTCGTTGAGAAAAGTAGCTGACGAAGCGCCCAATTGTTTGAGACAGCCAACGAGAGAACAAAAAAAATTGAGAAATCCAAGATTAGAACAAACTGCTAGTTAAATTAGGACAGAAAACAAAAATATTACACGAGTAACAGAACAAAACAGATTAAAAAAATGTCAGGTCTACAAATAACAAAAAAACGAAGAAGATTACAAATTAAACTTAACGAATGATTGCTAACCAGTTGAGAATGTACTGTAAAGATTGAGAGAAATTGTCAGGAAGGGAGAGAGGAGATATGGGGGCAGATGACGTACTAAGAAAGGAGGGGAGAATTCACAACAAATTTTTAACAATTATCTAACTAATTAAGTTTAAATATCTAAATGTTTAGAGGTTCAATTTCTACCATGATGTAAGTTTGAAAGTCTAATTTTAATACTTTATAAATTTGATGGCTAGATTTTTACAATTGAAAAAGATTTAGGGTGTAATTACAACCACCACCATCATACTTCAAGAGTGATTTTTGTCATTTGCCAATATTTTTTTAAATTGTTATTTACCCAAACAATTATTTTTCTTGACCCCCACCCCCAACAACTCTCTTTCACCAACCAGCACTCTTCCACACCATCTGTCGTTGGCCACCACTTCGCCTTCCCGCCACCTACCTCCGTCGACCGTCGCATGTCCAATCGCTAGTCATCGGTCACTAGTCTCTCTCTCTCTCACTACCACTACACCACACCATATGCCACCACCTACCGCTCCACCTCCCTATCGCTTACCTCCCTGGACCATCGCGCATCCCGTCGTTGGTCGTCGCTTTCCTCTCTCTATCTTTCTTTTTCTTTCTATCAATTGATTGTTTAGGGCACATATGGAATAAAAAATAACTAGAGATTCAGATTTGAAGTTTTTATTATATTTTCAAAATATCAAATATGAGTAACGCACCTACAAAATAGCATAAGATTGTCATCCATTGCAATTTTCCATCCTAAAAATTGTGTAATTGAACTTTGAATTTCACATATTTATTTCATTAACAAACAAAGTAATGGTTATAGCTAATAAAATCTTTAACATAGTTTGAAATTTTATAAACTATTTGGGAGATTTCCAAACAAAAATTTCATTCTATTAAAAGAAAATTCCAACACTAATGACATCTTTTTGCACAAAATTGCTTTCCATTCTAAAATTATAACTATTTTAATCTATATTCATGATACTTCAGAGTTCAAACAAATTCATCATACCACATCTTTTAAGAAATAAAATAATAAATCATTAAAAAGGGAAGAAAAAATCCCTTCATCTAAGGAGGAACCATTATTGTTCTTTGGTCCAAACCCATAAAAGTTAAGAATGATAATTCAATCTTTAGACCTATAACAAAGTTATTTTATTTCTAAATCAAAATTATATATCAATTCATATTCATACTAAAAAAAGGGGTTGGTGCCTAATGGCCAATGGGATAAACAAAATATTTTAAAATAATTTAAACAACCCTTCAATTCTCAATAATAATAATAATAATAATAATAATAATAATAAAACAAGCCTTAAGAAGAATTATGAAAAGAAAAGAAAAACCCAGCTATTACCCCTGAATAAATCCAAATGATCAGGTACAACGACATCAGTGGCATTTGATTTAATCATGAGACTTGAAACGCCCGTGGGGATTTGAGTAAATTGACAAAAAAAAAAATGTTAATACTCTGGAGATGTATTTTAGATTTATTTCATTTGAAACTCTATATTTTTAAATATTTAATTTTAGTTTCAAATTTTCAATAAATATCGAAATTTATCAATATCGTTATCTTTTATATATATATGTAATGTTTTTTTTCTATAGTATGAAAATTATTATTATTATTTAAATGCTTTTAGTCAAAATTTAAAGGACTTAATTTAATGCTTTAAGATTTTTTAAAAGTGTGTAGGACTTCATAAAAAATATGTAAACTAAATTTAAAATTTGTTTAAAGTATATAAATTATAATTCAACCATTTAAAGACTCAAATACTAAAATAGAATGAAATCAAACTATAGGAATCAAAATAAAAATTTATCTAAATAAAAATGAATGATCAACCCCATTTGTTGAGTCTTTTAGCATCAAACAGTGGTTCCACAATGGCCCACTTTGCCTTTAGTGCCACTCTATTTCAACTCACTCCATCAACCAATCACACCCATTATAATATAAAATTCTTTAAATTAAATTATTCAGTCAAGTCCTTCAATTTATTTGCCTACATTTATTACTAACTTTGACAAGTGTTTAATAAATGGATAGAATATTATTTTTTATTAAGACCCTAACATCGAATTTAACATCGAATTTTATATTTAATGAAACTTTAAACTTTCAATTTTATGTCTAATAACTTCGTGAATTTCAAAAATTGTTGAATTAGTCAATAACTTATTAGACACAAAATTGATATTTCTTAGACTTAGTGGATGCAAAATTGAAAATTGAAAGACCTAGTAGACACTTTTTAAGGTTTAAGAACCTATTAGATATAAAATTAAAAGATCATAAACCTATTAGATACTTTTTAAAGTAAAAGAACTAAATAGATATAAACTTAAAAGTTCAGTGACTAAAATTGTTATTTTACCAAAATTTTAAAATTACCTATAATGAAAAACAACAACCAAAGAGAACGAATATTGAAACAAGAGAAAAAATATTGCACGGATCATGATCAAGTACTTCAATTGAGTCATATGTTCAACATTACAAGTATTTATAGGTAAATAAGAAATTCACAACCTAATTAATGCACTGGCCTTAAAACTCTACAATTATTCTTGAAAATGTTAAGCCATTAGGTCACTTCTCTTCAATTTTGGAGACACCATCCTAAATTAAATCTACTAACATAGATTTAAAAGTAAAACTAATTTAATTATTAGTGGCAAATTAAGTTTGCACTAATTCTTGACATAACCAATTTGGTCTTCTCTCCAATGTTCAATAATTCTATTTTTAGACCATATATTTTTAAATGTCAAATTTTAATTACATACTTTTAATCATCTTAGTATTTCATGCAAATTTGAAAGAAAAAAAATATATTCGGATATTTTTTGTTTGAGTTTTTATTTATTTATGTTTTTAATCAAAATAGGTGTAGTTTTTAATTTTTTTTTCCTTTCACAATATGTGAATAAAGGGTTGAAATATTATTTAAACTCGAAGTTAATAGAATAAAATTTTATATTAGTTGAACTATGTTATTATCGATACACCTTGAAGATATGTGTCCTATTATAATTATGTGTGCTTTTTCTCAAATTATTGCCAACTCACTATTCCCTACAATCATTATATATATCTTTACTTCTTTTTATTCCGGTGCGGTGCGGTGGTTGGCTTTTCCCTTTGAACCTTCTGCTTGCGGTTGAGCCACCGTCTGCCGGTGGGGCCGCCACCGCCCTCCGTTTCCTCTCCACCCTCCTTCTCTACTCCTAATCTTATTGCTTTTCGAATCTCTCCATTCGCTTTCCATAACAAACATTGGTCATTTATTTATTAATTTATTTATGTTTCCACTGTCTACAAGTATTGGATCCTAATTACTAAATATGTCACCCCATTTAAGATAAGACATGAGAGTTGGCATCAAATTATATGTTTCAATCATATGTGTCAATGCTTCTTTTCTTGTTGTCACCTAAACATTATATTTATATATAATAAGGTATAATCATGTCCAACTTTTTTTATTTCTCTTATTGGATTTTCTTTTATTGTAATTATTATATGAGAACCTAACAATTCCTTTTCAAACAATTTGAAGTTTTTTATGTGGATAGGACTAATTTTGTTCAATCTTTATTTTTTTTTTGTTAAATTATCAAAAATGGCCTTCAATTTTGTACTTTTAGTCAAAAATACTCTTGAATTTTCAAAAGTTCATAAATATCCTTTAACTAAAAAAAAGTTCAAAAATACTCTTTACCGTTAGTTTTGGATGGAATCCGTTAAAGTTTTGTGTAAAAGAGAGCTTAAATTTTCAAAAGTTTCAAAATACCTTTAAACTTAAAAATAAAAAAATAAAAAATACCATCACAGTTTAATATATGAACAGAAATCGTTAATACTCGTTGCAAAAATAAGTATAAAACTTTGGGGAAAAAAGTTTTAAAATGCTCCTACACTAGTATGGTGATCAATTCATTTGAAGTTTTATTGAGTTTGAAAAGAACCAATTATAAAACAAATTATATATAGATATCCTTTTTTTCATATGAATACTCTCATTTTTCTTCTATTTTTTCAATTTTTACACCAATTTTCTTAGCAATCAAAATAAAAACCAAAATTTTAAGTTAAAACATAAAATTCCACAACATCTCACAAAATTAAAATCAAAATCTTTCCTTAAAACATACCAAAACGATAAATAGTCAAATAAAAAAATTATTTGGCTATTAACACACTATTCAACTACTAACATACAACTTTGTTAAAACATTTAAGCTTTAAAATCCCTTAATGCTTCCATTATTCGCTTTCTTCTTATTGTAGTCCATATATCTTAACTAAAGTGTGCAATTTTATTTATTTATTATTTCTTTCTTTTTAGATAAGCAAATGTCAAACAGTTAAAAAAAAGAGGAGTTCGAGAGTATTGAGAAGAGATGGGAGGAAAAAAAAAGAGAAAACAGAAGTAAAATAGTATTAACAATTTCTGTTCATATAACCGTTAGGATATTTGAACTTTTTTAAAATTTAAGAGTATTTTTGAAACTTTTGAAAGTTTAAGAGATATTGTTGACAAAAAACACTAACACACCGTTTTCATCCAAAACTAATGGTAAGAGAATTTTATAACTCATTTGGGAAGTTTAAAGGTATTTTTAAAACTTTTAAACGTTCAACGGTATTTTTGGCACAAAATACAAATTTTAAGAGTATTTTGTATAACTTAGCCAAATTTGTTTTCTCAACGTTAACATGTGAAAATAGAAATTCCAACAATTGTGGGTACAATAATAGTCTAATAAGCTGAACTACACTATAAAATTTCTATATTTAAAGATATTAAGCCGTTTCAAATCATAGACATGATAGAAAAATTACCCAAAAGTTGTTCATAGACGTAAACTTTAAATAATTAAAAAAAAAACTTGATTTTAAGGACAAACTTCAAACAATCCTTATCTTAATAAGCTTACCAATTGAAGTAAACCTTCTTGATCATAATAGAAGTTATATTCAAAATAAATAAATAAATAAAAGGGAAGCAGAAAAAAAAAAGCAAAGAATTAAACACAATATATTCCATATATATTATTAAGTTACATAATCTTTGGAAATTCTAATAGGTTCTTAATTTTCCTATTTTAGTTTTCCTTCAATGAAATAATTAGATAAATTATATAAATGTGGTATAAGGTAGGAAAGTAGGGTTGGGGAAAATTAATTAATTGGAGGTTGATAAGGCCTTATCAAAAGGGTTAAGAAGCAATAATCAAATATGGGGCCTAATCAATTATTTAGATGCAACATCTTTCTCTTTCTTTACTTTTTAGTTAAGACATGGACCTCTTTTTACACACATGCCCCTTTCTCATCTACTTAACCCCTTTATTTTTCCGTTTAAAGACTCATAATTCAACTAATCCTTCAATTATTTTTAGAAATCCATACATATTTCATTTAGATTTTATATAATTCACATACCAATTCTCTTTAGGGAATATTTTCGCTCAATTTATTTTATTATTATTATTCTTTTTTTTTTAGGTGTAATAATTGAATCTTGTTTGGATACCTTTTAAATCATATTTAATGACATGTTTGGTTCATAACAAATAAAATATTGTGTCTAGTATTTTCTTTCATTGGTTGGTATACAAACCCGTTTATAATTACATATAAAATAATCAATATGAGGTGATTTGTTGGTAATCTTACATAGTAGTTGTTTATATACATTGTCAACAATACATATCAATAATTATGGACTCAATGTAATGAATAATTTAATGAAATTTGGTAGTGAGCGTAGAAGATTCTAGTTTTTATTTTATGGATTGATTTTTGTAAAAGTGTAGAACGAAAAGGAAGACTTCACGGTCTAAGGTTAAGACACAAACAAGAACCACAAAAGTTACACGCACACACAAAACAAAAGAAGAAAAAAAAATTATGAGAATCCGTCACCAGGTTAAGAAGAACAATAGATGAGCATATCAAACTTAACACTACAACAGAATAGACAATTGCTTACCTATATACTAAAATAAAAAATCTAGTCCATCTTTCGTGGCCTATTGAAAATTTTGATGGGAGATGATCCAACTCAATGAAGCACTTTTCCTTAAATATAGTCTGATTAATGTGACCGTCAAAGAATAAATGGTCACGAGACTCATCCACATTGTTATAGAGAACACAAACATCAATATATTAAATAACACATATATTCCCGCGTTTGTAACTTATCTCGTATTGCTAACCATACTATGAAAGAATACTTAAAATATTAACTCCAACGGAAGAATATCTAACCAAGATACTGTTGATTTCTTAGTATGTCATAAAGTTTCATAGGCATTGACGACATAAAAGAATTTCAAAATAACAAACAAGCCAAACTACATGAGTCTCCTTCCAATCTCTACCACACCACATAATACACTTGGCCAAAGAGCTTTTCTAAATCCCTAAAGAACACGTGGCCATAAACAATAACCATTTGGAGGAGAAAATCAAACATCTTAAAACTATCTACATCTAAGATAACCATCCTACTAAACCGATGGATAATATGGTCTTGACAACTCAAGATCAAACTATATTGAGAAGCAACGCCCATCCTCAATAAAAAATCAAATTAAGGGCTATAAACTATCCTTAACACGAAGGATAGCCTCTCAACACCAAAACAAAAAACTTAAAAAGCTCCAAATACTTTTAAACTTCTGGTCTTTTAGTTGAAATGATATTGCCTTGATAATTTAAATTATGTTCAGACATATTGTTAATCCTTTAACATTCGTTTTAGGATGACGTTTACGTCGTTTAGAGTTATATTTTTTTTAGTTATATTTTAGAAACTAAATTTAGAGATATTTATTGGTGTACATTAAGACAAATGTTATATCTTCAATTTAAGGAAAAGAAAAACATTAATTTTACCATTCGTTTGTATTCAGTATTCTCAATTCAAAGTAAATCACCCAATTAAAGCACAAAATAGACGAACCAATTCAGTTTTTTCATAAGGTTTATTCAAATTTTGTATAATCGGTTCCTTCTTCAGGCGCTTAAACAATTTAAAATGTTAATTTTCAAATTTGAACCATTGGTTAAAAAGTGAGTTTTTTTACTTTTGAGCATTCCCATAAGGTTCAAATTTACGGGGTCCATTTTAAAACAAATCAATATAATATTATATATATTTTTTAAAGTACAATTACAATTCATTAAATAAATATATTTTTATAAACTTTCATCCTTTCCAAATAAGTTTAAAAACAATTTTTTTTTAAAAAAAAAGGAAAAAAAACGGGTAATGCCGCCGTTAAAAAACGAGAGTCGGCACCGACGCGGCAATGGGTTTATATAAACAAGGAACAGAAACAAGACGCACTCCGACACCATTCTTGGAATCGCGACTTCACTCTGATGCCTTAATATAATCCCAAGCAATCCACAGGTATCGTTTCGATTCTTCTTCTTCTTCTTCTTCTTCTTCATATACATTTTGCAGAATGTTTCTTGCTATTGATGTGGTAGTTAGATCTGGTTACTGTCTCTCGATCCACTGATTTTACTGCCAGAATGTGTAGATGTCATCTTGATTTCTAGTTCCTACATTTTGTTGCTTCTTTTTTTTTTTTTCTAATCTGTTTCCTGAATTTTGAAAATGATTTGTTGATAATGGATATATGTATGATTTCTTGATGATTGAGAGGTTGTGTTATTGTGGTGTTTTTGTAGTGTTCAATTTTGTTAGACGATCATCATAATCTACTTTTTTGAGTTCATTCATAAAGATTGTTTTCATTTGGAAAGTTGTATATCCGGTTACGATGTTGGTTAGATAAATGTCAATTAAGGTAATATCTACTACCTATATGTGTATTTTATGAATCTAACTTTTTTTTAATTCATTTTTATGGCATGATGAGATATTTGATCATTATAGTTATTATAGAAAATAATCCTTGTGTGCTCTCTTAATACCTTGTGACTTGCGATCATAGGTTTGAATCCGTTTAAGCTTTTGGGTTGGGCGGTGAATTAAGATGGTATAAGAGCGGGAGGGTAATGCCATTTCCATCCAAATTAATATTGATTTCTACTAGTTGGGTCTTCTACAAAGTTTTAATCCAAGAAGTGAGGGATATAGTTAGAACATTGATACAACTAATTTATCATTATCCATCCATTTAAGCTTTTGGGGTGAGTGGTGATTCAACATCATATAGTTTCATTTTTATACAAATGGAAAATTAATGTAGCTCTGGTTCTCTTTACCCTCTCTCTCAAAATATTGTTTTCAATAAGAACAACCTTGGATTTTCCTACATATGCAGCAGGTATGTGCATTGATGTGTTTGATTCTATTGTAGAGTTCGTTTGTGTACTAATTCAAATTGTGATCCTATAGACTCCATTGTCACGAATTTCATCATTGCAGTATTATGGAGATGGAAGGTACAGATGTTTGCATGGACAAAGAGCCAGATCGTGTTATAACATATTCCACTGGAGGAGTTTCTCATGTTTCATCTTGTGAAGATAGCCTCAGTCATCAAGATGTCATGGAGTCTTTTGGCGAAATAAATGGGGATCATGATATCAACAATTCAGAAGAGGGAAGCGAAGCAAAGGAATATGAAGTGAAGGAATGCACAAATGAAAAATCAATCAAGATTCCTGAACTGCACCTCTCAGAGAAACCTGAAGAACAGCAAAATGTGATCAGCTTGAATAAGGAGAAAGAGAGACTGGAGGAGAAGGTGCTACAAGAAGGAAAGAATGATGACAAATCTCTTTTAACTGTGAAGTCTTCAAAATCTTCTGCTGGAAATGCTCGCACAAGACACACTGTTCCACAGCCGTTTGCCTTAGCAACAGAAAAGCGTGCTTCATGTGGTACTCGACCTCCCAATGCTATCACCACTGAAAAATCTACCAAAAACAATATTCGGCCTGCAAAGGCCAAATCAAATCAGGTACATTCTAATGGAACAAAATTCTACAAGTGTTCAACTCAGATACCAGGATGTGTATAGTTCAATTCCTCGTGGTTGAAGACCTACATGCTTTATCCACTGCTATCACTATTAATTATGATCCTAAATTATTTTCTTCATTCATAAAAATTAGCGCGTAGGGCCTTGTGGCTCAGGAAATACTATTTTCAGTTGTACCTATACGTGGCTCAAAGAATTTGCTTTTACTTCCTGCAGCCTGCATCACCTAGGGGGCTGAGGAAGCCACTGCAACCTACTAACAAGAAGCATGCTGATGAGGAAGATTCCTGCTCGGTAGTTTCCATGTATCTTTCTTATCTTTACACTGTTTTATTTGCTAATGGATATAACCTTCTCCATTTGCTCTAAAATTGATTTTTTCCTATTCATTGGTAGCAGTGCAGCTTCATCTCGGGCTATTAAGACCAGAATTACTGTTGCATCAGCTCCTGCATTTAGATGCACAGAGCGTGCAGAGAAAAGAAAGGAGGTATGGCCATCCTATTGTTCTTTGTACACAACTTTTTCCATAATAATCTATATCCTACATTCTTACTACATTTTTTTCTTTTCTCATTTATATAGTTTAATTCGAAGTTGGAGGAAAAACTCCAGGCTCTGGTGGCTGAGAAGACTGAGTGTGAGACGAGGTCCAAGGTAAAATATGTTCTCTCTCTAGTGGATGAGGATATTTGTTGCTGCCTCCTTTTCTTTTTCTTTCTTTCTTCCTCCATGTCACTTTCTGCAAATCTTTTCTCTTCTTCCTGAAGATAATTCTGAAGTTATTCTCTTTCTTTCTTTGACATCTTCATCAATCTTCCAAAATTGTAAGGAAGAGACTGAGGCCGCTATCAAACAATTAAGAAAGAGTTTATTATTCAAAGCAAATCCAATGCCAAGCTTCTACCATGATGGGCCTCCGCCCAAGGCTGAGCTGAAAAAGGTACTTGTTACTAATTTTTGTGGCCCCTACATTATCTTGACAAACAGAGCATATTATTGGGAATATATGAATTCATTATCTGCTTAAACTATCATTAATAATACTCTTTGGTGTGCCAGCTCCCACCAACTCGTGCGAAGTCACCTAAACTTGGCCGACGTAAAAGTTGCAATGATGCTGTTCATTCATCATATGGAGACAAGATAAAAGTCAGTTGTGGCAAGGGAAATGGCCGTCGTACAGACAGTTACAACAGAGATATCATTGCATTGGATGTTATTCGGGATCAGAGGGATGTTTTTCGCTTTGTAGAAAATGAGCTGAAGCAAGGAGGAGCTTTTCACGAGGTGATTCCTACTGATGTAAATGGTCCAAAGAATATGAATATTTCTGTCCACTCTTGAGTTTGTGACGAACTTCCAAGTCTCTTCTACCATGCTTACTATGTCTAGCATTTTTCAAGAGTTCATTGCGGTGGTTTATGTAATTTATGAAATGTAAATTTCTGTAATTTATATCGTTTGATTATGCGGAAGCGTTTTACTTCCAGAAAAAATATTTATCTTATAAAGGCCCTCCCCCGAAAGAAAAAAGGAAAACAGAGAGAAAAAGATCTACTAAGATGTGGTTCGAGCTATTGTTTCCTTTGTTACTTCCTTTTGTACGTAAATTATACATTGACCATTCTTGTTTCCCTAGACTTCGATTTGAGAATAAAAGTTGATATTGTTCCTGTTGATTTATTGCTTTATGTAACTTCCATTGTTTATGGATCTATTTTTGCTTTCTGTTAGACGAGAAAGGACTTTTGCTCGTTTGTTATTAACACACATGGTTCAGGAGGCAAAGCAAGGTGCGTTTCATAGAAGTCTCGATTCCCTTTCTGGAAAATATTTTTGCTTCAGCAAATTAATTAAGACAGAGGAACTAAAAGGGGCTAGAGCAAAAATGTACGAAATTTAGGTGTTGGAGCCTCAAAATGCAATGTACTTGAAGAAGTATTGGGTGTTTTAGCTCATGAGTTAGGTTTGTTAACTTCTGAGTAATTCGAGATTTAGAATTTAGAACTTATTATTGACATGTAAGTGTGCTTAACCTTCTTTGGTGCTTTTTTTTTTTTCTTTTTTTAATTAATAATTTTGACAGGGAACATCTACAAATGCAAAACATATCACTTCGACACAACATTAGAAGTTGAGAACCAGTGTCCTCACGGGTCTTCTTCTTCAGCGAAGAGGAGAAATCTCGAGTCTAACATCTCGACTCTCAATTGTCTCTTACAACACAGCCAGCTCATGAGTTGCTTGGTTCCCGTTCTACGGTAGAAGAGAATCCTAAGCCTTTGTAACATATAGCATGTTTAAGATCTTGGATAACCATCAAGATCTCTGAATCTCTCTCAAAATGTTCTATTAGTAGGTTTGAGGCTTCCATTGTTTCCAGTAGTAGAGGACTTGCATCAATCCGAAATGCGAACTCAATGTCTTTCCTTACAGCTAAAGCTTCTATAGTTGCCAAAAGAAGAGAGGCTCCATAACGAAAAAGATGGGTGCAACTGCCATGATCACCCTTTTAGAGTCCCAATAATTGCTACAACTTCAAGGTAACCTTTTCCACCTGGACTTAAGGCTTTGTATGTGTTTAATAACTTTAATTTAAAAACATCAGCATTAGATCCTTCTTGCCACCCCGACCTTTAGAATTGTAAGGTTCCAAATTGACATTCCATCAGTTCCATACTCATACTATATAGATTTACAAATCATAAACCCAAAGTAAAAAAACATTACATAAGTTTTTTTTATTACTCATTCTTTTACACCATTCAAAATATAGATCAAGCAAACCCGAATTTCTTGGGCAGTGCTTTCCAGTTTCCTGTTCTTTCATATGTTTGTATTTGATCTGTTACTCGTTTTCTCCTACATAAATATTCTGTTAGTTGGCTCTTGGGTATTTAGCCTTCCAAAAGTATCTATTGTCTTGATTGCATCCAGCCAAATTGCCACTAATGTCTTTGCCATTGCAAATTCTTAAGAATGACAATTCTTCATTCATCTTTTACTTCATGCCCTGACATGAGACATATGACATTCAAAATAGCTAATAAGCCTGAGTTTACATACACATACGTATAGAAATTGTGAATACTTCTTAGTAAATAGTACACAAATGTCAACATATACTAAATGTTTCCAAATCTACACTTCTTTATTATATAACAAGTTTTTTTTTCCTTTGCTCAACATTTTTTTTCGCAAAGGGTATCCTTCCATGTAAGATCCATCCATTTTTATGTAATTCTTTCTTCTTTTACCATCTCTATCATGCTGTCTTCATAACATTTATCTAGCGTTTGTTTACGTGTTAGGTTCATAACTAGTTCATCTAATTATTAAACAAGCTTCTTGTATGGTTACAGCTGTCTAAATTAGCCGACCCTTATTAAGCTTGTTGTTGAACTACCCCAGCCCCTCCCTTACAATTTCAACAAACACGGTCTTACTATTTTTGTTGTTTTTGTTGTGATTGTCTTTTTAGTTTAAAGTTGAAAAGCTTGATTTGGTAGATGTGGAAAAAGCACATCCCTTGGAGTGCACAACTGAGCCACTGACCTTCAAATCTGTAAGTTTTGAATATATATAACTTCTCTTGAGGAACCATTGCCATGCTCTGATTCATTATTTCTCTAGAATTGTTGAGGAGAATGGAGTCTGGTTCGAGAGCGTTCGTATGAAAAATTCAAAAAGACAAATTTTCATCCGAATGATCTCGGACCAGGCTTCATTCTCGCCAGCTCTTCAATTAACTCAGCATGGTTATTTACCTAGTTTATAACAAGTAAGTTTACATCTCTCCATTTTAAAGTTTTTATGTTGATTATACGTACCATCACGGACTGGAAAGATGTATAAGCTGAAGGCAAAGTCATACTCTGTCTATGGAGGTAGACAGAGGTTAGTTCAAATACTATTCTCTTCGGGGTGTTTGGGATAATATTTCAAAGAAAAAATGAAATTAAAATTAATTTTTATTAAAATATCATTTTAGTTTCTAAACTTTGGAGTTTGTGCAATTATAGTCCCTATACTTTTAATTGTCCAATTTTAGTCTATGTGCTTTCAATAAATCATAAGTTTAGTCCCTACTATTAGTTTATTGTAGATTTTTCCATTACATATTATTTTTATTAGCATTTTCAATACAAATTTTGAAAACATATTCATATATCGTGTTTCTTTGTATGAATATAATTATTTAATCGATTTAGATAAAAATTAACTTTGAGGAACTAAATTTAAGATTTAGTAAAAGTACATAGACTAAAATTGGACATTTGAAAGTGTATTGACTAAAATTGAACAAACTTTAAAGTACTGGACCAAAATGATATGTTAATTTTTTTTTTTTTTTTTTTTTTTGTTAAAATGAGTAGATTTTGGCAAAGTCGTTGAATTCAAATTTAAATTATTGCAATACTTTTACGAAGATTCTTACATTACTTTTAAATTAAAATTAGTAGGAATGTTGGTAAAAATGGGTAGAGATTGCTACATTTTAACAAAACTTAGAGTTGAATTTGACGAGTTTTAAATTTTATAGTAAAAATTGATACAATATGTGTCAGCATGACAAGTTTAAATTGTTTTTTCCCACTTAAAATTCACTTCCGTTTATTATCATCTTTTTATTCAAATACTTTTGGGTCTGTTCATCCATGTTTTAAAAGCATGGTCGAATTTATCACAGGCTTGGGGGCTCGAGTCCCTCTTCAATTCCATTGTATTTTTATATTAGTTTAAAATAATGTCATTTTAGTTATCTAAATGTCTCTGGCACAGCAGTATAGTCCCCACAATTAGCCCAGGTTCAAATTTTTCTGCATGCAATTCCTTTAATTTCTTTTAAACACATAATTGGAAGTTTAAATTTAATTAGACAAAAATTTCAATGACCTATAAGGTACAAAGTTGAAAGTTAATTGAAAGTTTAAATTTTATCCGTTTTAATATTTTTGCAAAGCTTTAAACTAAGTCTTCCTTGAACAAAAAGTTTAGATCTGTCATTGTTAGAAATATATCTTGGTTGCGGTCTAATGGTCATACTATTAATTTTTAACTCTCTAAACCCAAGTTGGATGCTTGAATCTAGCAACATCTTTTTCTTTTATTTCTTTTTTATATATATTTACTATTTTCACTTTTTATATAAAATTATATGGTATTATGTCGAAAAAGAAATTCTTTTTTTTTTTTTTGTAAAGACAATCTTAATGTATCTGTCCCCAACCTTCTGTTCTCGGGTTTGATCCCTAGTGTGTACTGAATTGTTTTTTTTTTTTTTTTTTTTGTTTCTTTTATTTCATAATATAATAATAATTTCTACTTTTTGTATAGAATTAAATGAAAAATAATGTTCAAATTATTTTCACATAATTATAAAGAAACGACATAAATTATTGAGCTTACAATAATTGTTCCAGTGTTTTCTTATTCTTTTATAATTTGCTCTTACAAAAATGAACTATTTACTTGTGTTTTATCGATATCTTTTTTATAAACAATTATTTGCAAATTGTAGAGGTAGCAAAATTGTCGCAAGAAAGCATTGTGAATTTGTTACATCAGATTAATTGTTTTAATTGTTTCTTTCTTCTCTTGTAATTTTCTTTTTGTCAATCGATTTATTTTTGTTATTTTTCTTCATTTCATTTGTGATTAATCAATTAATTAGTACATTTAAAATATTAATATTGTTTTATCAAATATGAAATTTTTAAGAAAGTTAAAAATAAATATATAATTTTATATTCATGTATACCATATGGAAAAATATTACAAAAAAAGTTTGGTCTTATTCTTATTTAAAAAATATAAAATTTATTTTGAATTTTTAAAAACAAAAAGTAAAAATACAATTATCAAACATGCTTTTAATTTTTCAATTTTTGGAAAACAAAAAACTAAAACTAATTATCAAACATGTTTTTGGTTTTTTAGTTTTTTAAAAATAGAAAAACCAAAAACAGTTACCAAACATGTATGGTTTTTATTATTTAAAAACTAAAAACCAATAACATATTTTCAAAAACTAAAAATCAAAACCAAGATAAAAAATAAAATGGTTATCAAATAGGGCTTTAACTATGAAATTTGTGTCTATTTAGTCTCTTAATTTTCAAAAATATAAATTTAGTCATTGGCGTTTTATAAAAAAAATTAGAGATATATTAAACAACAAAATAAAAAATTTAAGGTTCTATTTAAATTAATTGATCTATTAATATAAATCTAACTTATATGGTCTAATGAGCTTTTGATTTTATGTCTAGTAAATTCATATTTGAAAAAATATCGATGTTCAGATTAAATTTATAACTCTAAAAGTTTATAGACCAAATTAGACATGAACTTTAATGTTCAAAGATTAAATTTGAAATATACTAACACACACCAACTCCAACCTAACAACCAAAGTTCTTATCGAGATTTAAGTGAAAATTCTATTAAAATTTTAAATTAATAATTGTATCAATTTAAATTCTTCCATTTAAAAAAAAAGTTTAAAAGTGTTTTTTGTAATTAAAATATTATTTTTCTTCCAAGAGTCTAACAAAGTTGCAATTATCATATAATTTTTTTTAAATAAATAAATAAAATAAAGGAAAACAATGAAAGTCGCTCACAGTAATGTGAAAAACTACTATTGTTTGTTTGATTTTAATATTTTTTTAAGTACAAAAAGGGTAGGAAGATTCAAACTAGAGATCTAGTGGTCACTACCAAACTTACATGCCAATTAAACATGTTATTTTTAAGTACAAGGTTTATATATATATATATATATATATATATATATATATATATATATAATTCCCTCAAAATAAACATGTTATTTTGAACTCTTTCCACTTTTTCTAAAATGTGAAATTACCATTTTACCTACAACAGTAAATTTCCATTTTACCCTCAACATTTCAAAAATCCCACCTTTTCTTCTCCCTCTTCTCAACACATTCTCAAGCTTTCCCACTTCTTCCACTTCTCCTTCCTTACTATTTTCATCAACATTTTCACCCTCACTCTCGATTCTCTCTGTTTTTTATGATTTTCATTATTGTTTCAACGATTTTTCAACCGATTTCTTCAATCCATTGATCTCCCAATTTTACACTAGGTACATTCGGATTCTTCCCCTTTTTCGCAGGTTTTTTTGTTTGATGATTTTCTTATGCTTGAAGTGTTTAAATGAGGGTTGCATCTTAAAATCTATGTGCACATTCACTCTTTTGAAGCAAGTTTTAGATTATTCACTATTTTATTAGCTGAAATTTTTTTTGTATTTATTATATTGACTGAAAAATCTTAGATTTTGAATACTTTCTGCCTTTAAACTACATTTTCAGCGTTGTCTGAATATTTTTGTTGTATTTAGTTAGATTTTTAGCATAAAAATGATACCTTTAACTTCTGCATTTCCATGATGCCCGGTCGGGCTTCATACGAGTTTCACCGAGGCAAGACCGGACTATCACGTTATGGAAGACGATAGGTTTTTAGCCTGGTCAGGCCTTCATCGGGTACTGATCGGGTCAACAGGGGCGTTTACCAATGGATTAGGCTATGCCCCGATTTGTACTCGGGTGGGTCCGAACTGGGGTCAAACCTTAGGGGGTATGGGCTAGACCTGGTCCCGGGGGGAAGGGGCGACCCAGTGTGGCTCGAGTGGGGCTCCATCGGGTTTAGGAAGCTTGAAAGCACACGTTTCTATCTTTTGGCCTGGTTCCACCTTGGTCGAGTAAGGACCGGGTAACTACTTTGTGTTAGGCCTGGTCGTGCTCTAGGGTTTTCTGTTTTTGGCTCGGTTCGCCCTGGGCGGGTGTGGATCGGGTCGAAGGTGTTATACTTGGTACTAAGGGGTGGCGTGACCTAGTTTGTACTCGGTCAGGTGTAGGCTAGGTGTAGGTAGGTTCTGTTTACTAAGTTTAGTTCTATTTTTTGGCTCGGTTCGCCCTGGCCGGGCTTGAGACCAGGGTTTAAGATACTTAGATTCTGTTTTGTGGCCTAGTCTCGAGCCTGGTCGGGTGATAACCAGGGGGTGGGGTGACCTGGTACCGGAGGGTGACCTGGATTGTGCTCGATCGAGTGTGACCAAGTTACTAAGGTTCTATTTTTTTGCCCGATTCGCCCTAGCCAGGTTTGGACTGGGGGTTCAAGATCTAACATGCTACTGTTTTTTGGCCCAGTTCCAATCCTGGCCAGGCATGGACAGAGTCAAGACTGTTATATGCTACTATTTTTTGGCCCGATGCAGGCCCAGACCGGGTATTAGACCGACTTTTTACATTTTTATTTATTATTTCTTTTTCTCATTGTTTGTCTATTAAGTATATGTATATATTACACAGGTTCAGTGGATTTGGTACTGAAAATAAACCTTGATGATCATTTCTCTGCTGCCCTTATATGTTGTGCACATCTAGGAAAAGCTCAAATGAGCATTAAAAAGAAGTTGACCCCAACCCAATTAGCTATGTTTAGGCAGACTTGTTTTGGGGCCTTATTGGATTCAAATATAATGTTTAATGGTCCTCTAATTCATTATATCTTATTGAGGGAGGTGAGGGAGAATAGGAGGGATGTTATTAGCTTTAACCTATTGGACAACATAGTTTCATTTGGGCGTAGGAAGTTTGATCTTGTGAGGGGATTGAAACACCAAATCCTATAGAGGGATAGGGATACTTCACACGTTTTAGAGATAAATACTTCACACGCACGACATTTCCCTACATTGTAAGAAAAAAAATAGTTTATGTAATATAGTATAGTATTAAAACAATAAAGAGAATGAAACAATAAAGAGAAAGGAAAATGTAAAAAAAAAATAATAAAATAAAAATAAAAAATCCGATCAGCTCGGTCAGCCCGAGCCAACCGAGCCATAAGACAGAATGCCTCCTGTCAAAACGGGATCCGCCCAGCCGGGTCCAACCAAGCCACTCCTCAGATAGACACCTGGTTTGGACTCGGTTCGATTTCCACTATCGGGGTCTTCAACCCTATTCTACCTAGCCTCACCCGGTCGGGCTACACCAGGCTAATCCCCAAACGTGCCTACCTAAATTTTGGTTTATACTCAGCCCGGTTTCCACTCCATTGTCTACTCGATTCGAGGAGTATCGGGCCTTGCACCCTAATCTACCTGGCCCGATTTTCACCTCGGTATCTACTTGGTTAAAGGATTTATACCTACCTAAACCCCGATGTGTACTCGGCCGGGCAACATCATACATGGTCCAATAATATTCAGGAATTTCTATGACCCAGTGGTGGCCCGGTCCTATTTTATGAAGCCCGACCGGACCTCCACAAAAAAACCACCTTTCCTTCTCCATTTCTTTTTTTTTTTAAACTACTCCGTGTGGAAATGGTATAATAACTAATCTTTATGGGTATTATAAAATGCATCTATCTCACAAAAAAAGTTACACCAGAAACATCGAAATCAAAGCTAGTCAACAGTGAGTGATGATTTGAAGTAGTAACATTGGTTTCTAAAGAGAAAACAAATTGACGAAATCTAACATTAAAATAGAATTATCAATAAAAAAAAATGTTAAATAAATGAAATACATACCTTCACGAATCTAAACTTTGAGTAGTTTTGTGAAGAGATTTGAGTTGTAGAGAGAATTAGGTGAGTTGTGGATGCGTATGTTTTGATTTTTGTTAAAACAATTAATGGATATTTGATGGTAGATAAAAAGTTTGTTTAATGTTATTAGTTGGGATTGATAGATGAATTAAATGTTGGTTGGTTTGTAATAGGTAGGAAAGGGTATAAAAGTAAATAACTATTTTACATTTGAAATAAAGTAAATAACTATTTTAGATTTGAAATTAAAAATAAATTAATTTAGTTGGTAGATAATTAAGTAGGATCATATTAAAAATATAGTTAAATTAAAGGGTAGATAAAAGAATAGTTATATTAAAAATGTCACAAAAAAAAGAAATTACCCGGTGAGAAACTCGGTCTGGGGGCACCCGATGAAGCCTCGGGCGAGTAAAATGCATACGTGGCCGAAGTCTATCCACAAATTACAGTAACCCAGTCATGGCCCGGTCCTAATGTATGAAGACCGGTCGGGCGTCTAATGAAATTCTCCCTTGTTTTATGTGTTTCTTTTTTTTTTTTTTTTTTGCAATTATTATAACATCTCTCTCACCGAATGAGATTCATCAGAAAAAAAAATATATTAAAAAGCTAATTGTCAGTAAAGATTTAAACTAGCCATTATAGCTAATCCAAAATGAAAACTAGTGTTCAAATTAAAATAAATTATTGTACTAAAACATGTTACCTCTTTCAAAATTAAAAAAAAAAAATGTTGAATGAAGGAAATACATACCTTTGGGAGTTGTGTGGAGAGAGATATGAGTTGTAGAGAATTGTGAGAATTTTGAGAGTATAATTCTTTTTTACTTACACATTTAATTAATGGTTGTGTGTGGTGGTTGTATGTAGTTAAAAGGGTTGTTGGATTTAATAAGTTTGAATGGTGTAGAAAAATTGGTTTCTAAATTTTGTGGGTAAAATAATTAATTTATTATGAAAACAATTAATTTTGTGGATAAAATAATTAATTTGTTAAGAAAATAATTAATTTTGTGGGTAAAATAATTAATTTGTTAAGAAAATAATTAATTTTGTGCTTAAAATAATTAATTTAGTAGTGGGAGGGCAAAATAGTAATTGTACATATAAAATTTTACCATGCTTACATCACTTTCACCCTTAAGGAATTCAAAAAAACAACTTCAAAAATGATCCATTTTTCAAAAAAAATGTGAAAAGGGGTCGTTTTGTCAATTTCCCTTGATTCTATTATAACTTCGGTCATTGTTATCAAAATTCTAACATAAATTTTATTCGGAACAAAATTTATTTAACATAAAATTATGGCTACGTTTCACTAAATTTATTGAACGTAGTGTTGTATTAAAATTACAACAAAAAGAAAGAGATAAAAAAAAAAATGAAGAAACTAAGACAATAATATATTAACCATTTGGCTTTTAAAAACTCTACTTATTTTCTCACACTTTCTTATCCATGGTTTTCATGTTTCTTAGGTGAACATTCACATTCTTTTAAAAACAAAAATAAGTTTTTAAAAACTAAAATCCCGTTTGGTAACAATTTCGTTTTAGGTTTTTGGTTTTTGAAAATTAAGTCTATTTCCTCTTATTTTCTTACCATGGTTTGTATCAATCTTAAGTAGAAGAGTTGAATTCTTAGCTAAATTTTTAGCCCAATTTGGTAACTATTTAGTTTTTTATTTTTGAAAATTAACTCAATAAACACCTTTTTTACCTCTAAATTTCTTGTTTTGATATCTACTTTTTACTCATGTTTTCAAAATCCAAGTCAATTTTTTAAAACTAAAAGAAAGTAGTTTTTAAAAATTTCTTTTTGTTTTAAAATCTGTTTAAGAATTCAACTGTTCTACTCAAGATTGATACAAACCATATAAGAAAAGAAGAGGAAGTATAAGAAAAGAAGAAGAAGTTGACTTAATTTTTAAAAACCAAAAACAAAAAATAAAATGATTACCAAACGAAGCTTAAGATTTCATTTAATAGCCATTTGGTTTTTTGTTTTTGGTATTTCATTTTTTTAAGAAAGAAAAACTATATATGTTTGGTTATTGTTTTTTATTTTCTATTTTTTTAGAAGATTAAAAAAACAAAAGATATGTTTGATGGTTGTGTTTTTACTTTCTATTTTTAGAAAATTTGGATGACTTTTTTACTTTTATATTTTATTTATAAAAATAAAATCAAACTATTTTAATAATATTTTCCAATCTAATATATATAATTATAATAATATATCTTTAACTTTAACTTCTTTAATATTTCATATTGATAAAAAAAAACAATCAATTTTTTAAATGGATTGATTAATCACAAATTAAATAAAGAGAAAAATAGAAATAAATCTATCGATAGAATACAACAAAATAGTTTCATTTTTGTAAAAACAAATTATGGAAGAATAAGAAAACAATGAAAATAATTAATTTGAACCTAACAACTTCACGTTGTTTTCTTAAAACAATTTCGTTCTTTATATGGTGCTCAAAGTATCATGAACAATTGTCTCCCAATATTGAACAGATTAATATCTTGTGAATGCAACACTTTCAACTATAGAACTCGACGAACACTACAATATGAGAGTAATTATATACAAAAAGATATTGAGAATTGGGGAAACAATTCTCTACGTTTTTCTAAACTATTTATAGGAATTTAAATAACCGATTTTTTGGTACAAAATTATGTTCTTTGAAGAAAGCTGCATCCTTTATTTAAGGTTGTGTCATTTAAAAAAATACACGTTCTAATAAAAAGTTGTAGTTTTCTAAATTATATAATTACAATAATTTTATTTATATTTTTCAACAAATTTAACTTTGAATCTATAAGATGGTTAAAAAAATTAAAGACATTCTTGTTAAAATAAAAAGTAAAATTGATATGAAATTGAAATGTAGAAAAGAAAATATTAATGACATTATTTACCATTCAATTTTATAAAAAAAGTGGAAAAGAAAACAAAGTAAAAAAACATGTACAATTATGGGACTCAAACCCAAGGAACACAAGGTAGACAACCATTACAACCGCTCAAGGAATTTTATTTATTTATTTTTATTTTTTTAGTTATAATTATAATGCAATAACACTCATTTTTATGTAAAGACAAAGTGCACGTGTTTCATAAAACAAACACGTGTTTTTTAAAAATCATAGATTTTTTTTTTTCGTTTTCAAATTTTCTTAATGGTTTTAGAAGTTTAAAAAAAATTTAGGAAGATAGAAAATTCAATTAGAAAACAAACAATTCAATTAGAAATCAAACATATCTTTTTTCTAAAAATAAAAAACATAAAAGCAATTGATTAAGCTAAAATAATCGATTATAAAAAGTTTATGGACTAAAATAAAAAAATATAAGAAAAATATCCCTCAATACTCTTAAATTTTAGAGATGGTATCAATTTTAAACTCTAAACTAATAATTGTATGAATTTAAACCTTAAATTTTTGTAAGTGTATCAATTTTCACCCTCTATTATGTTTCGTTTGGAAAATTCTCGTGTGAAACTTAGGACATGTTTGGATTGACTAGAGAAAAAAATGTTTTTCAATAAATTCATTTTTCTTTAAACTTTCATTATAAAATCTAGTTAAAATACACTTCAAAAGCTATTTTGAACGGTTGCCAAACACTTCAATTATTTTTAAATGACTTATTTTCAAAATTAAACACTTGAAAAGTTAATCCAAATACACTTTTATAAGTATATCAATTAAACACCTAAATTTTCATAAACGCACTTATTCTAATTTATACTCTTAGACAAAATTTTCTTTGAAAATCATCCACGCACTTATTCTAATCGTCCATTTTGTAAAACCAACATTTGAAAAAGTCTACACATGTTTGATAATTAATGCATGAATGATTTTCAAAGGTAATCGAAATGGATGATCTAAATTTGATTGATTTATGAAAATTTAGGAGCTTAATTAACTTAAATTACAAGTTTCACACAATATATTGGTCGAATGAAATTTAGAGGAGAGTGTAACTTGATCCAATTATGGAAGTTTAGAGTTTAAATTAATACAATTACTCGTTTAGGATTTTAATTGATAGAACTCCAAAGTTGAAGAGTATAAATTGATATTTATAAATAAAATAGTAGTTAAACCACGTTTTTCTTATGCTATTATTAATATATGGAATCATGGAAAGTGGAAGTGGGGAAAAGGAAAAAGGTTTAGGCTAAATTATACAGCTATTTCCCGATCGGCCTATTATTGAAGAAAGATAAGCATAGACAGCCACATTTTTTTAATGTTATTATTAATTGTTCTTATTAGGTATGAAATAGACTATCGTATGAAAAAAAAAAACAAAAAACAAAAAAAAAATGTTTTTTAACATACTCTTAATTAATTGTTTGTTTGGTTATATAACAATTTAGTCTTTGTTCCAAAATTTTAAAATAATTTAATTTTTATCTTAAAATTATTGTTCAAATTAAATGAAATTTTTTTCCTAAGTAGATTAATAAACTAATTTGGGAGCATATATATATATATATATATATATTTATAAACTACTGTTGATGTCAAATTCTAAACAGAGAAAATACATCTAACTTTCATGTGACAACAATGGTAAATTTGTAATTTGGAGAAGAATGTGACCTGCAAGATGAAATTTTTTTTACACCGGTGTGGTGCTTGCCACATAGGCTCTAACGCTTAAGTCAGAAAGTGTAGCTATGTAGCAATTAGAATGGACTTACTTCTTCTAAAGTCATCATGATGTACTTATAGTGGAATCTTGACCTAGGGCATCCATTTTAGAGTTTTCGAGGTTAACTCCCAAGTTAAATAGGCCAGGGCATGCATTTAGTATGCCCTATTTATCAAATTTGGAGGCTCAACCTCGACCTCATCCTTGGCCGAAGCCGAAACCTAGGAGGTTAGTTTGGGCTCTTTGCCCAGTCTATCATCTTCTCAAGGCCTGAATATGTGGTAGAGTACGCTCCATTCACCAAATAGAGAAGGTCCGCCTCGACCTCATTCTTGGATGAGGCCAAAGCCAAGGCCGAGAAGGTTAGTTTGGGCCCTTGGCCCAACCTATCCTCTTCTCAAGATCTAAATAGGTGGTAATACTCTCCATGTGCCAAATAGAGAGGGTTGGCCTCAACCTCATCCTTGGTCGAGGTCGAGGCTGACCAAGCTACTTTGGCTCAAAACCAAATTAGCCCTTTTTCTTAAGCCCATTTCATCCTCATAGGGCAGTTGCTTGTATGTTTACTGTCGTTTCCTTGAGCCAGTAGCTTCCTCTTCTTTATTACGTCTCTTCTATCTTTTAGCCCAAAAATCATCCATAACAACTACAAAGTCTAAATCATTAAGATCCCGTTTAATGACCATTTAAGTTTTTTACTTTTTGAAAAATTAAACTTATACGCACTACTTTCAACTATAAATAAGTTTCTTTGTTTTGTTATTCACCTTTCACTAATGTTTTCAAAACCAAGTCAAACATTGGAAAACAAAGTTTTCAAAAATTTGTTTTTATTTTTAGAATTTAACTAAAAATACAAGTGTTTCTTCAAAAAATGTGAGAACATTAATATGAAATTTACGAGAAAATAAACATATATACAATCCAAAAATTAAAAATTGAAAACAAAATAGTTACCAAACGTGACATAAATAATAAAAAGAGTTGTTTTCAAATATAGAAACATGAACTAAGTTATTTATAATAATTTTCCTAATAAAAATCGACATTTAATTTTGACAGAATTTTTTATGGTATGGATTATATTATTACAAATTTGAAAGTATAATGACTGAATTATATTGTTATATATACACTAAAATATAGAGGTTAAATTATTATAAAATTTAAAAATATATAGACTAAATAATTACAAATCAAAATTGAAGAAATGGTTGTCTCCATAAAAATTAAGGGCCGAAACAAATTTTTAACATTGTTTGTTTAATGTTTAATTAAATGACATTTCAGTTCCAAAGGTTGTTGATTGTCGCAACGTCATTGTGACGCGGAGCGGCCGCCGTCCTTCACTAAGTGTCTCTTTCGAGGTGAAAGATTTGGAGTCGCCACCAACCATATTAGGGTGTGATTGGTCACCCATTTTAAAATAAATAAAAATAAAAACGGTCTATTTTTTTAAAGATAGGTTCGGGGGTTGTTGAGTGTAAGGATTGTTGAGTGTAAGGAAGGTATTAGCACTCTACACACCCGTTTGAAAATATTTTATTTTGTTATCCAAAATTGTAATGAAAATTAATAAAATAAAACCCGATAAAAATTGACTAAATAATTCCTAAATAGAGGTGTTCCCTCACGGTCAACTTAAGTACCTCAGCTTAGACAGAATTATTACCTTAGTAAATTATTTTAAACAATACTTGGTAAAATTTAAATAAGAGGAAATGCCTCACCAAGTTTTACTATAATTTTAAGAATAAAGTATAGTTGAATTTAATGAATGACAATGTCTGTCGATTTATATATGGATTCTCTTATGAAATATTTTATTCTGGAGCAAAACCAACTTCATCATGAGATTTATGGAAAATCTCAAAACGTTTGAAATTCATTTAACATTTGAAATTTATATTAAGCTAAAGTTTATCTTGAAAATTATACAATTAATTTGGATTTTGTTTAAATATTCAAAACATGAAAAAATATGAAATTTGGAGACAATTATAAATTATATCCAACATAGAAAATACTTGAAAATTTTGTTAGCTAGTAAAATTAAAATTTACTTTGCCAATGTAAATGTTGATGTAGTAAGAAAATTGTATTTAAAGTTTGAAATCCAAGAAATTTGAAATGCTATTAAAAAATTTCAACCTTTAAAAAAATAACTAGAGCATATTTAATAGTACTAAATTAAAGAATTCACATTTATCTTATAATAAAAACTTTGATTAAAGACTTTAAAGAAATTCTAAACTTAACTTATTAGTTTGAAATTCATTACAACTCAATATCATTTAATAGAAATCTCATGTTGAAAAGAATCCACCATTTAGAATCTAATTAATTGAGATTAAGAAACCAATGGTTATTAAAAACTAACAAAATGGAATATAAGATAAAAACAAATTTAAAATAAAATATTTGAAAATATCTTTTTAAAAAAAACAAAACATAAATCTTTTATAAATGTAGAGATTAGATATTTAGATGAAATAGAGAGAAGAAAGAAAAAATAATAATAAATGAATAAATAGAGTAAAAATCGAAAAGGAGAGAAAAAAGTAAATAATATAAAAGTATATGGCGCCTACTATATTTATTAATACATAAAAAAACAAATAATATAAAAGTACATGGGGCTCACTATATTTATTAAATATAAAAAAATAAATAAATAATGACATGGGGCCACACCTTTTTGATATATAGAGAAAATTACATTTTTAGTCTCCAAGTTTTGAACAATATGTACATTTGGTCCCTGAGTTTTAAAAAGGTATCTTTTTAGTCCTTGAGTTTATAAAAATAGGTCCATTTGGTCCCTATATTTTCAAAATATATCTTCTTAGTCACTGCATTTTTTAAAATAGGTTTAAGAGATCTCTCAAATAATTTTTTATTATTAATTTAAATAATTATATGACATTTTAAATTAGAAAAATATTTTTTAAAAACCATTTTGTCTCTAAAACAATTTTTTCTAATTTTAAATATCATATAATTATTTTTAAAAAATCAAAGAAAAAAAAATACTTGAGGACCTTTTAGACTTATTTTTAAAAACTCACGGACTGAAAAGGTATATTTTAAAAACTCAGGGACCAAATGGACCTCTTATAAACTCAGGGACTAAAAAGGTGCATTTTTAAAACTCAATGACCAAACACACATATTGTTCAAAACTTGAGGACTAAAAAGGTAATTTTCCCTAATTCTAAGTGTATCATTTTATTTTTATTTCCTTTTATATTCTTTTTTTTTTAAAAAAAGCACTAAACTCTCAATTTTTATTAAATTTCAAGATATAATTGGTAATATGTGGTAGTACACTTGATACACTTGATAAACTTGATACTCTTGAATTAAAATGATACACTTAGAATTTTAAAAAAAAAAAAAACTTATGTCTTATATATGATATATATTGCTTATGTACTTAGAATATCATGCTTATAAAATGAAACACACATGTTTTACTTTAAAATAAGTTATTAATTGAAAGTTGATTGTTGTTAGATATACCGAAGATACACTTAAAATGTTTATTGATGTTAAATATACAGTTGATACACTCATGTTTTATATACGATATAATGCTAATATACTTAGAATATTTAATATTCTTGCTCATTGATATCTAATAATATGTTGATGGATTAGAGATTTAATATGTTTGCTGATTGATATCTCATACACTAATAATTATACTAAAATAATTTAATATGTTTGTTAATTGATGTCTGATAGACTACCTAGCGTACTCTACAATTTTGATATATTGTTGATATACTAAAAAAAATAAAAATAAAATGTTTGGTGTATCAAAGTGATTATTAGTCATAGTGTATGTGTTTATATTTGGTATAATTGGTTTATTAGCATATTTAAGAGTGATTTTAAAATCGTTAAAATCACTTTTATCATTTTTAAAATCACTCCAAATTGATTTAATTTTCAATTTTACATTTTTTTAATGCAATTTTCAACCATCAAAATTAGTTTTGAATGATTAAAAACATATTTTATGGTGATTTTGAAAATAAGAAAAGTGATTCTAGCCATTTTAAACTCACTCTCAAACATGCCCTATATAATAACTTTAGAGGGAAAACTCCCACAAATCAAACAAAAAATAGAACCAGATTGAAATCAAACATAAAGATCAATCCCAATTTAAAAATCTAATCAAAATAAAATATTGAGAATTATACAGCAAAATCTAACCAAACTCAAGAACAAAAAAATATCAAATAAATAAATAAATAAGTAAACCTAAAAATTAGAGATAGAGAGAAGAAAATTAAAGAAAAAATAAGATGAAAAACTAAAAATAGTCGTACGTGAGAAGAAATGTGATGCAGAAAAAATATGAAAGAAAACTGGAGACAAAATTGGAAGATTTACTTTCATTGTATTCTTTACTTTTTGAGACGGAGTGGGAAAGAGATTAGATAGAAAGAAAAATAGAATTTAATTGTTTTGCTATATTTGCAAAGGTAAAAAAGTGGAGACAAAATTGCAAATATGCTAATCACTACTTTTGCTACCCAGTATAATTTCCCTTTTAAGAATTAATCTTTAAACTTTTAAAAATATATTTAATATCTCTAAGAAAACTTTAAAAAGTATTGGCATGTATTTAGACTTTTAAATTTTTTACTAAAGAGGATTTGAATTTAAAAAATGTATTAATTTATTAATAATTCAATTTTTGACTAATAGCTAGATACTTTACCCGTTTGACATATTTTAAAGTTCATTGACACAATATAACAAATTTTAAGAATTAATTTTGCTTCTATGAATTTTCTTCCAGAAAAAGACTAAAAAATAAGAGAACAATTGTATACAAAAAATGAAATTCCAAAAGTTTATTAAATATTATTTTTTAAAGTTTAAGCATAATTCAAAAGTAATTGACATATACGTACTGAAAATTATAATTAAATATAATTTTAAGCTTCATTTTACAACTCAATAAAAAAACAAAAAACAAACAAACTCCGGTACATCTATTTAATTTTAAGCTAATGTGGCCCCTATTATTATTTTACATTACCAACATGCATTTTATTTTATTTTTTAAAAAACGTTTATCTTATCATTCAAATCGGTGGTTGTAATTTGCTAAAATTATTTTATTTGATGGCTTTCTTTGGCATTTTCCCCTGGAGATATTAAAAATGCCAAAACCTGTTCTTTTGACTTTTTCTTGGGAATGTTTCAAAATAGTTGGAGAATTCTATAGCTATTTTTAAATGACTAATCATTTTATTAAGCAGAGGCTAGTCGACTAAATAATTATTTAAATCTGAAAAAAATCATTCAATAACTTTGATCATTTATATATATATTTTTTTTATCGTTGCAAATATAACCATTAAATTTAAAATATGACTAGATATAGCAAAATGTAAAATAATTTATAGATAAAGCAAAATTTAGATCCAACACTTAAAATCTATCATTGATAGACTATACTGTTAATAGGGGTCTATGAGCGATAGAAACTATTAAACATAGATTTCGATGTATTTGTAATTCTTTATACTTCATTATTAATATAAAAAATGCTACCTATTCCAATTTTTCTTTACAATATCCATGATAAAGTAGATTAGAATCTTTAGATTAACAGAAAACTTTAAATTTCATTTGTATATAATTTCGATTATATCTTATAAAGTATAAGATATAAAATTGAAAATGAAACATATGAAAAGAGGATAAATTTCAAACAAGTATATACCCAAATTTACCCTCAAATTAGTGGTAAGTGGTCACCTCCATTTATGTTAGGTCCTTTTTACTTGTCGGTTCTATGGGGGAAAAACGTAAAAGGAATAATGAAGGTGAGTCTAAAAATAAATAAATAAATAAATGAATGTCAGAATTATAAGAGACTGACAACAAGAAGGGTACCATGGTCCGTGACACAAGAAATGGGATAAAAGAAGGGGATCTAATATAAAATATATAGAGAGATATATATAGATAGATATTGATAGATAAATACAGTTATAGAATGATTAACCATGGTATCAGATTACTCTAAAAGAAAAAAAAAAAAAAAAAAGGTTGTATAAGAAACTAATAGTAAAAACATCTATCATAGATTGACAATGATAGAGCTTTATCACTGTCTATCAGTGATAGACAGGTATAGAACTCTATCTCTATCTATATAAAATAGAGCTCTACTACTGTGATAATCTATCAAACTTGAATTTCAATCATTATCTATCAATAATAGTGAAACATTTTTCTACTACATAACTTGACTAAGGTTTCACAATCCAATGGGGACAAACATGATAGAAATTGATATACTTCTATCACTGATAGTAAGTGATAGTCTTCTAGCACTATAAATCATTGATATAAATATGCATGAAAAGTTGATAGACTCTAATAGACATCTATCACTATCTATCAGTGATAGTGTACTATCGCTATCTATCACCGATAGATAGACAATAGTATACTATCACTATCTATCAATGATATGAAACATTTTTCTACTTCATAACTTGATTAAGGTTACACATTCAAGTGGGGACGAACATGATAGACAGTGGTATACTTCTATCACTTATAGTAGGTTATAGTCTTCTATCACTATTTCAATGGCTTGTAAAGTTTCGATTTAGCATTTTTTGGAGAAGAGAAAAGACAAATCGGGGTGTGAATTTCATTTCTTTGAAACAAAATTTACAATTTATTGATTGAAGCAAGAAAGCGATGATATTATTGTGATAAACACTAATAAAACACTATCAGATAGCATCGATAAAATACTATCAGATGACACTGATAGAATACTATGAGATAGACAGTGATATAGTATAGTGATAGACTACTATCACTGTCTATCAATTGGTTTATCTTCCATCAAATTACTCTTTAAGTTGATGAGAGTGTGTAGTTTGGTGGTTGTTTCTTTTTGAAATGTAGTTAGTTTTTCTTTTCATAGTTCATTGAGAAGAAGATGGATAAATTACTTTTATTTTATAGTTAGTTTTTCTCTAGTTCATTGAGAATGAGAAGAAGAAGAAATCATGGTTAGAAGAAAGAAAGAAAGAATCATGGTTGGAAGAAAGAAAGAAATAAATAAGAAGAGGAGGAAGAAGATGATGATGAAATCGTGAGTGAAAATAAAAATGAAAAGAAGAAGAAGAAGAAGAAATGTGGGTCAGAAGAAGAAAAAAGAAAGAAGCAGAAGAAGAGAAGAAATCATGGGTTGAAAGAAAGTTGTGGGTAAGAAGAGGAAGAAGGTAAATATAACGCCAAGCTTGAAACCGCATGATCTGTGAGGAAGAAGAAATTCCAAAAGAAGAAGAAATCGGCGAGGAAGAATGTGCGCACAACTTCAGAAAAACAAGGGTAGTTTGGGTATTTTGAAAAAATAAAAACTTGATCCCGGTTTTAAAAATGTGTTTGTTTTTTTCTATATATGTAAATAGTTTTCTATTATTTCTATTTATAAGAATTTCTCCAAAATAATAGATAATGCAGATGAGATACATTAATGATAATCTTAAATTTATATAAAAAAAAATCTAAGAAAAATTATTATAAACAAAAAAAAATATCAAACTATTTATAGATATAGAAAAATTTCACTGTGTCTATCAGCGATAGAATTCTTTCGCTTGGGCGATAAAAAGCCATAAAACTTATATCGCTCAAGCGATAGAATTCCATTGTGGTCTATGGCTGATAGACAGTAAAATTTATCTATATTTGTAAATAGTTTGACTCATTTTTTTATATTTGAAAACAACCCTAAATTTAACATATTGATGGTCAAAACACATATATTTTACTTAATTCAGCACTTCAAACACCCTCTTAATAATTTTTTTTTTTTTTTTTTTTGTAGAAGAGAAAGTTCAAGATCAAACATATACATATTTCAAAATTGATACAAAAGTAAAAGTTCAAAGACCTAACATATACAAATTTCAAAATTAACTCTAACCTTGTAAATTATTTTTTTAAAAAATGATTAAATATGTTAAAAGAAATTCAATAATTTATTTAGACTTCTTCAAAGTCAAGAAACCTATTAGATGAAAATCTGAAAAAAAAAAAAAAAACTATTGAACACATTTTAAAATTCAACCATCTATTAAAAAAAAACTAAACTCTATTACTAAACCTTAAATAAACATTATATATAATAAGTGAGAGAATTCAAATCACACTCTTGATGTTCAACATAATTTAAGAATTAACAAAAGAGAGTGATCATAATTAAAAAAAAAACAATAATAATGAACAATGATTAATCCCATGCTTTTCCTTTCTCTATACACATTTAAACAAATATCATTTTAAAAAAAAGATATTTACCACATGATAATTTTTTATTTGACAACCGTGTAACTGCACAAAACACAAAATAGTGCAACTCAGTCAGTATCTAAATTTTTCTAATAATTAAAATAAAGACAATGATTAAGTACCATTTATGCTCCAGTTATATCATGCCTCTCTTTTTTGTAACACTATAAAAAATAATAATAATAATTTCTTTTGAAAAAATTGGGCTGCACCTAGCCAACAACAACTATGTTTTTTTTTTTTTCGTAATATTGGACTTATCCTAAATATTTTTCTTTTCTTTTCTAAATATAAAGTGACAGGTTGGTCGATTAGTTGGGATATTCATAGCAAAATCTGCTTCTTCTTTTTTTTTTTTGGTCAGACACACAACTCCCCGCTTCAGTTCTCCCTATCCTTCTTCCTCCATTCCAACAGTCGCCGGCGGAGATTTCTCTCCGACATGAAGCTCTCCGGTAACTCTCTTCTTTTTCTCTTCGCCCTGAGGAGAAACGCTTTTTTTTTTTTTTGGCTTCTGGGTTTCTGATTATAGTGTGTTTTGTGGTTCAGATCTTGTCGGAAATGACGGAGGAATCGTCAACCAAGCTCGGCTCATCGCCGTGTCGTTGGTCGGCATCGTGACCGCCGCCGGAACGCGTTATCACTGGGGGCGGAATTCAAGGTCGTCTGCAGGCGTCGTAGAGGATCAGAAAATCGTGCCGGTGATCGGACGGACAGAATCCGGCCGGGCCGGAAGCGTTGAGGCGTTCCCTCACTATGTTGGTGAGTTCCGAAAAATTCAAATGGTTTTTATGCGGATTCCTTCTTCAATTCCACTCACAAACTTAAAACATAAATTCTATTACATTCTAGAATTACCAAATCGACTTCGTTGTGTATGCTTCTAATTACTTTTTTTTTTAAAAAGGTATATATTTATTAATGCAATTCTCATCTTTTTAAAAGTTCTACATTTTAAGGAACGAGAACTCAAACAAAAAAAAAAAAAAAAAAAAAAAAAAAAAAAAAAAAAAAATTCAACTAGTAACCAAAATAAAAAAGTTGAGTTATGAGCAATTTTCTAAAAAGAAAAAGTTAGTTTTTTTTTTTTTAATATCTGTGAGTAAACGGGCGTTTACACGTTTGACCCACAATATTTGGATATAAAAAAAAACTTGTAAAATATTAATTTTTAAGTAGGCATCAACACATAAACAGGTACAAAACTAGTCAATTATTCTGTAATTTCATTTGGATTTTACCCAAGCAAAAAATTACAAAATTAAAAATTATTAAAAAGAGTAAGTCAAAAGCCCTACAAATTGGGCATTGGTATAATTTTCTCAGGAGAAATACTTAAGTGCTGCATTTATTATTTTTGTTTCAGGCAGTCGTTTGTCCAATAAAAATTAACATGTGATAAATATTTTTTATTTTTTATTTATTTTAGTTATTGCTCTTTTCTCAAATTCAAACTCCAGTTGCAGGGTTAAATTTCGTGGGTTTGTTAAAACGAAGAAGAAAAGCAACAAAATTATCTGCCAATAAAATAATAGAATTATTCAGCATTATTGATTATCTCTATATCATTTAATTAACTCCCGATCGGTCAAGATGTTAGGTATCAGTCAATTATGTATTTGACAGATGAATGCAGGGAGGGAGAGAGAGCAAATAGTAATTTCTTTTCATTTTTTCAAAGAAAATAAACAACCGTCCAAATTTTGAAATATGTATTTATTTCATCTCTAAACTTAGAAAAATATCTAATAAATTAAAGATTTAAATATTACTTTAATCTCTGTATTTTTTATTTTGGTTCATTTTGGTTTCTATACTTTCAAAAGGTTTATTTTGGTCCTTGTATTTTCAACTCTGGTTCATTTTGATTCTTGTACTTTCGTAATGTTTATTTTGGTCCTTGTACTCTTAAAAAAGTGACAATTTTAGTTCCTTCACTTTCATTTTTACTTCATTTTTAAGGCATCAAAATAGTCATTTTCTTACCGTTCAAGGACTAAAATGAACCAAAGTTGAAAGTATAAGAATCAGAATGAACATTTTAAAAGTATAGGGACCAAATGAACCAAACCCAAAAGTAGAGGGATCAAAATAGTATTTAAACCTAAATTAAAAACATGTGTGGGGTCGAATCTCGAGCTAAAAAATTGAGTTTAATTGCGAGATGTTAGCAAGGCAATTGGGATTGACGGATGAAGGGGAGTGCCCAAGGTTGAAGAAGCTGATGAATGATTATTTGAAGAAGAAGAAAGGTTGTGAAGAATCAATTTATGAATATTTGGTTGATGAAAAGGATGCAGATTCATTATATGTGAAGCTCATTCAAGAGTTGGAGACTTGTATTTTGACCTACTTTGCTTTTCATTGGGATAAGGCTCCTCAAATGGTTTCTCAGGTACACACCGCTACAATTTATCACTTTTTTGTCCCAAAATTTTAATAAAAACAACAATTTACTCCTTCAATTTTAGTTGGTAACAATTTAGACGGTACTTTCAAATGTATAACAATTTAGTCCCTATACTTTCAAATTTATAAAAATCTCATTGAAATTATGTGTCAATTTTATTTACGTAACAACTTATCTTTATAGTTTATAAAAAAATTTGATTTCCGATTAGCTTATCAATCTAAAATTGTTATAAATTTAAAAGTATAGTGACTACATTGTTACAAACTAAAGTTCAGTGGTTAAATTATTTTTTTCATAAAAGTTTAGGGACCAAAAATATTTTTTAACCATCAAATTATAGTTATATAGATTGATACTAATCTATGCTCTTTCTAAAAAAGAAAGAAAAGTGCAAACTATAAGGAAAAAAAAAGTTAAAAAACAAACCTAAATTTTAAAAAATAGAAAAAAGAGAAGTAAGACTATTTAAATTAATTTTCAATTGAGAACCCACCCGACCCGACCCTACAACTTGATTATAGGTAGTATAGCCACCATGGATGGAACCCACAACCTCTTAAGCCCTTTGGCTTTTTTTTTATGTTCCCACTACCACTAGGCCAAACCATGATAGTTTTAAAATCACTCTCAAACATGTCTTATATAACAAAAGTCAAAATAATTTCTCTTCTATGAAAATTTTTGTATTTCTACGAATAAGTATTATTATTATTATTTTTGTTACTAACTATTGTTTATATGAATGAGTTCAACTGACATAAAATATATATTCACGATCTAAAACAACCTACTCTAATACTCTCAAGAAAAAATAAAAAAGAATGGCTTGCATTAATTAAAGTTTTGTCCACATTCTTTATAAGTACGTCCGCGGTCCCCATGGAGACCTCACTTTGTCTGGTGGGACAAAGAACCTTGTTTAGATGGGAATGGATTTAGTGGAAAGAATATTTGTTCGTAAGCTAAATTTTTTTAGTTATAGGTTCTATCGCGATCTATCATTCATAGACAATGAAATTTTTTTAAATTTATAAATAATTTGGCTCATTTTTCTATATTTAAAAACAACCGTATGTTCTTATTATAATGATTATACCTACATAATTTAAAATTTATTGTTTAATAACTTAGATAATTAGATATGTTTGAATCATAAAGTAAAAAATTTGAATGGTATATATCGCAACTAAACAGTTGAAGAGGTTGATTATTTTGTTTATATTATTAGACCTAAGAACATTCCAATAGTTTATATTAAAAGAAGGTAGCATTAATTCTTTTAAAACGATTTTAAAAACAATAAAAATATCTCTCTAAAGCCCTTTCCCTTTTTATTTTTTTTTATTATTATTTTTCTATGGCTCTCGGCTTTTGAACATGATAGTGAGATGTATGTGTATTTATTATTAATATAATATTAAAATAATGTGTAACATTTCCTCACGTTATCCACCAAATCTGAATTTATAATATTTTTCTAAAAAATATCTGAAATAATAATAGTATATCGCCAACCATGTTATATTATATAATGATATTGTTTTCTTCTTTAATATTTTATGGCAAAACTTTATTCTATATGTATATTTTCTATTTATTTGATTTTTTTTTATAAATGATAGAGTGTCCCTTTGGGGACATCCGATAAATGATAGAACATACTTCATGATAATATACACTGATTTTCTTTGCAATACTATATATACATGGAAATTATTATAAACAAAAAAATATCAAATTATTTATCAATAAAAAAATTTCACTATCTATCTATATCTATCGCTGATAGACAGTAAAATTTTTCTATATTTATAAATAGTTTGGCTCATTTTTCTATATTTACAAATTAAGACTCATAACCATTTGAGTTTTAAAAATTAAGTTTGCAAAAACATTTGTTACCGGTAGGTTTCTTTGCATTATTATATACTTTTTACCAATATTTTTAAAAATCAAAGTAAAGTTTTGAAAACTAAAAAATAGATTTTAAAATTTTGTTTTTGTTTTTAAAATTTAGCTAAGACTTATAAAACATGAAAATTATGATAAGAAATTGAAAAGAAACAAACACAAAGGTAAAATCAATCTATAAACTTTTGTCAATCAAGACAAGGGTGCAACTATGTTGTCTAATTTAATTTTTTTATTTGATGTTTGATTTCCTAAAAAACAAATTGTTCTCTACTTATCTCTTGCCCTCATATAATAAAGTTGTAACAAAGTTGAATACAACCTGTCACCTTAATTAAAATCTCTTACTTAAAAACATTAACAATCATTGGTAGGCCTTTTAAAAAAATAAAAGTTATTGGTGGGCATAAGAATATTATGCTTAAATATGTGGTTCACAAAAATTGTTTTTAAAAGTAGACAATAAAGCATGAAACCATATAGAGATAGTGTTTAAAATTAAATTCAACTTTAATTAGCAAAGATAAAATATTATCAAATTGGCCGAGTCTAAATGGTTAGTTGAAATGGAAGGTTTTAATTAATTAAACATCTTAATGTTCTATGTGATGGTTAACTACGAAAAGTACTTTTGTTCATTCAAATTCGTTGATGTAATTTTCTTTTCTTCTTAAGCAACAAATAGCTTTTTGAAATTTTTTTGACAAATATATATATATATATATGAAAAATTACTATATAATCGCTGTATATAATTGCGGTCTATTGCTGAGACAATAAAATTTTTCTATATTTATAAATAGTTTGACTCATTTTTCTATATTTAAAAACATCCCTATATATATATCATATTAATCTTTGAAGGTAGTGTAGGCATTGACGGATGAATCGGAGCACAAAACTAAGTTCAAAGGTTTTGTGATGGCCGCCACAAGGTTATTTTCTTTATTCTCGACCTTTAATATATATATATATATATTTTAAAAAATATGTTTCTAGATTTTAGATCCTAGTTTTTATTTGGTCTCTAGATTTCAAAACACTATACTTTTAAAGTATTGAGTTTAATTTCAATTAGTTTATAAATTTCAAAATGTTACAATTTGACCTTTTATAGTTTTGAGTTTGGTTACAATTTGTTTGGTAGGTTTCAAAAGTTATATTATTCACCACCTCAATTTACATTTTACTAAAAACTCACTTTCAGCGTTTAGTTATTATGTCTATTAATTAATTTAAAAAGAATTATAATTCATTAAATTTAAAATTAAATTTAAAGTTTTCCGTTCTAATTATTTCAAATTAATATAATTGAAATTACAAATTTACAACTACTGAATCTTTACAAATTAAACGTTTTTACCTAATAGTTTCAACAAAAAAAATAGTTTGAGGTTAAATTTGATTGGGTAAAATTGAAAGTAATTTGTATAGGTAGGTTAAGAAGTTAATGAAGGATTATTGTAATGAATGAAGCGTAGGAAGCAGAGGTTCGAGAGAGTGACGAAGGAGCTGAAAGTGACGAGGGTTATATCGACTCTAGTGGAGGAAATAAAAGCAATCAATGGCGGCGGCGGAGTGGAGGCTGATTCTAAATGCACCGACGTTATGGCGCCGGTGGCCCTCAGCCAGAGGAGCCCCGTTCTCCTTCTCATGGGAGGCGGAATGGGAGCCGGCAAAAGCACCGTCCTCAAAGGCATCCTTCAAGAGTACGTTCGTTTTTTTTAAGTAATACAGGAAAATACATTTTTAATCTATAGGTTTTAAGTTTAAATTTAGCTTTCATTCATTTCTTATATTTCAAATTATTATATTTTTAATCTTTAAATTTTGAATTTAATTTTAATTTAGTATGTTCCAAATTATTACCATTTTAATTTTGAGATTTGAGTTTTATTTTAATTTGATTTCTATATTTTAAATTTTAAATTTTTAATTTTAAATTTTCACTAAATATTTTCTTTCAATTTGTAGTGTTGATGTTTATTAACTAATTCAAAAGAATTAAAAGAATTATAATTAGTGAAGTTTCACTTTTTTTTATCACTATTAAAATTAATTTTAAAAATTTACTTCATACTTATTTTCAATTAATTAATTAATGTTAATGTTAAAAACTTAAAGTAAGTATTTGATGAAAAATCGAGGGTTAAAAGTGTAAATCTTATAACCTAAGAGAACATATTGAAACAAAACTCAAATCTCATGAATAAAATTATAACAATTTTAAAATCTAGAAACAAAATTGTATTCTTTTTTTCCTTGAATCTTATCTTATTTCAATTTTATTAAAAATCAATAAATAGATCTATATCATAATTATTTAAAATAAATTGGTTGCAAGTTAACACCAAGGACCAAAAATTAAATCGAGCATTAGCTAGATACTTTAGGGGTAAAAGTGAAAAAATTTATCATTGTAAAAATGAAATAGAAACTAAATCTAAAATTTAAATAAAAAAAATATGACCGATTAGGAAAATGTAATATTTTGAAAGACTAAATAATTCTGTATTTACAATTAGTAAACTTTTTATTTTCTTCTCCCGAGGCTAACTTAAAAAATAATAGTAATAGTAATAATAATAATAATAATTAATTATATATAATTTCAAATAATTTTGGCTTAATTGGATCATTATATATACATTTGAATATTTTTTTAATTAATTAATTTATTTTTACAGACCATTCTGGTCGGATGCTCAAGCAAAAGCCGTCGTGGTAGAGGCGGACGCTTTCAAAGAAAGCGACGTCGTTTATAAAGCACTTAACTCCATGGGCTGCCCCGATGACATGCTTCAAACCTCAGAACTGGTGTATATCAGTCTTTCCGACACCTAATTTTACCTTTTTAAATCTTTAATTTTCTTTTCAGGAAAAATAAATATATATTTCTTGGTCTTTGTCCCTTAATTTTTTATATAGTTTCTATCTCAAAATTATTTTAAATACCAAATTGAGTGCCATTAGTAAAAAATCAAAGTAAAAATATAAAACATTGAGATTTTGGAATGAAACGAAAACTAAACTAAAAACTCATGTGCATATATGTACTAGTTTAAACGGTAGGAACTAAATGAAAACTAAACTAAAAAATTAGAGGAATAATTAGCAGACTAATGAAAATTAAATTCATCGAAACTTAGGGATAAAAAGGGTATTTCTCTCTCCCCTTTTAAAATTAACATTAAAAGTTTGGAATAAGGACAACCAACATAATAGAAAAATAAACTACTGGTTAATCTTAAATTCGTGGATGTGTGTTTATTGATAGATTACGGTAAATTTAATTGTATGAATACTTTAACTAATTAGGTACACCAATCATCGACGGACGCAGCATCGTCGTTGTTAGTAACGGCACTAAACGAAGGTAGAGATGTGATCATGGACGGGACTCTTGGATGGGAGCCATATGTGGACCAGACGATTGAGATGGCGAGAAATGTTCATAAACATCGGTATCGGATGGGGGTTGGCTACAAAGTGGCCGAAGATGGGACCGTCATTGAAAATTACTGGGAACAACTCAGTCCAGAAGAAGAAGAACAATATGATTTCGATGGGATTGTACAGAAAGATCGAAAGCCGTATAGAATTGAATTGGTTGGTGTTGTTTGTGACGCACATTTGGCTGTTATCAGAGGCATAAGGTACGAAAACAATATAATAATAACTACCTCTAATTATTTACAAATTTTATTAAGCCGTATAGTAATATTGTATTGGGATGAGTAAACAGGAGAGCAGTAATGGTTGGAAGGGCTGTGAGGGTGAACTCACAATTGAAGTCCCATAAAAGATTTGCAAAGGCTTTTCCCAGATACTGTGGACTTGTTGACAATGCCAGGCTTTATTCCACCAATGTATTGGGCAGATCACCAAAGGTAAATATATCTCCCACCTCCTTTTACAAAACAATAGTAAGTTTTCTAATTCTCAATTTTTGTGTTTAATATGATATTTCATAAATCCTTAAACTTTTAATTTTATAGAGACGAGTATAGTAAGTAGTTGGACTTTGAGTTTTATGTCTAGGGAGAAATGTCTTTTTGGTCCTAATTAATCAAGTTTTGAGTTACATTTGGTTGGTAGGTTTTAAAAAGTTACATTGTGTTACCCTTATGTTTTGAGTTTAATTCCATTTAGTTCTTAGATTTCAAAATGTTACATTTTTACTCTTGTGTTTCGAGTTTATTTTCTATTTAATGCTAAAATTTTAGATTTTATATTTTTACCTCAAAAGTAAAAGTGTAACATTTTGTAACTTAGAGGCCAAATTAAAACTATGCATACTCAAAACTCAAAAACCAAAAAGATTTTTTTTCCCTTATGTCTAATATAGGTTATTAACCTAATCGACGTTTATTAAAACTTGCAAACTTTTTTTTTAGTACAACACAAATGAGGTTTGAAGATTTGAATCTTCGATCTCAAGGGAAAAATATATGTCAATTACTATTGAACTATGTTTCCTTTGACATTAAAATTCAAACTTATTAAACATAAAATTGAAAGTTTAATGTCATATTACACAAAATTTAATTTTATGTCCAATAAATTCAATAATTTATTTTTCTTTAAAAAAAAGGAAACATGTCAAAGTTTTACTAAACACAAAATTTAATTTCAAGGATCTATTAACTCTTCAAAGTTTTGGGATCTATTTGACAACTTTAGAATGATAAAAACTTGTACTTTAATTAACCTTTTTTTTAGACCGCGATAGACCACGATGGAATTCTATCGCTTGAGCGATCTTTGATAGAATTCTATCGCTAATAGACAGTGAAATTTTTCTATATTTATAAATAGTTTTGATATTTGTTCGATTTATAATAATTTCCCTTTTCATTATACTATTTGAATTTAAGTTGTAGAATTGGGGTATATGAATATGGGCATTTAAGAGTTGGAAAAATTGATTGCAGTTGATTGGATGGAAAGATGGAGATAACAAGTTACTGGTAGATGAAGAAGAAATAAAATGTGTTTCAGTGATAAGTAACTTGAAGGAGAATGCAAATTCAGTATATGAACTTTACCAAGATGCAAGCATTTTAAATGAGAAAGGTTCTGTATGGAAAGACACTGTTTTATCATCTTCAAGGGCCTCTGTACAGATGGAGTTGAAGGCTTCCATACAAACCATTGAATCAAAATAGCAATGGAATACTTTCTTAGTTAACATTTTCATTTGGTTTTAGAGGTTTGATATGACTTTTCAATGGATCATATGCATGTGGTTATTGTTCTTATTTGTTGAAAGGATTCGTGTTAGTGTGTTGAGTTAATTTTTAACTCTCTAGCAAGTAGTTTGGAGTGCAAAGGGTGCAAAGGATGGAGGAAATGATAGGCCTGTCAAGTACCGATTTTTTAATTTTAAATCTTGAGTCTAGGGCATGTTACAAAAGCGGTGGGAGAATTATTGTCATTGTTGATGCTTATTGATGATTTGAAATTGCTAAAAAGAACCTGCTTAATTATGGAGTTCTAATGAAATTTCGAGCATTAGTAGCGATGTGATAAATTATAGGAAAAAAAAAAAAAGTTTAAATACTACTTTGGTTCCTGTACTTTTGAATTTGGTTCATTTTGGTTCTTGTACTTTTAAAATGTTCATTTTGGTCCCTATACTTTCAACTTCGGTTCATCTTGGTTTCTGTACTTTCAAAATGTTCATTTTGGTCCTTAGACTTTTAACTTTGATTTATTTTGATCTTTGAACTTTAAAAATGTGAACATTTTGATACCTTAAAAATGAATTAAAAATGACCAAAATGAACCTTTTAAAAGTACATGGACCAAAATGAACTAAAGTTAAAAGTATAGAGACCAAAATGAATCTTTTGAAAGTATAGGAACCAAAACGAACCAAAGCCAAAGGTAGGAACCAAAATAGTATTTAAACGAAAAAAAAAAATACCTTTTTGGTCTTTTGGTTTTAAGTCTAGTTTTCATTTGATTTATAGGTTTTAAAATATGTTACATCTTTACTTGTGACTTTTGATTTTAATTTTTACTTGGTCTCGAAGTTTTAAAATGTTACATTTTTACTATTGAACTTTGAGTTTAGTTTTCATTTGGTACCTATATATATATATATATATATATATAGTATTTGACGTCAACTTTCAGTTAACTAATTTAACTAATTTGAAACTTAAGGACCAATTAGAAACTAGACCCAAAACCTAAGGACCAAAGTTATTTAGGTTGTTTCCAAATATAGAAAAATGATCTAAACTATTTATAAATATAGAAAAAATTTACTGTCTATCAACAATAGATAGTAAAAATTTTCTATATTTGTAAATAGTTTGATATTTTTTGTTTATAGTAATTTCCCAAGTTATTTTTCCTAAATTATTTAATTCATTGACATATAAAAGAAATATCTTATACGCTCTGTTTGATAACTATTTTGTTTTTAATTTTTTGTTTTTGAAAACTAAACATATTGTCTCTCATTTTCTTACAATGGTTTGTATTTTTCTTAAGTACAAAAGTTGAATTCTTTGTCAAATTTCAAAAACAAAAATAAATTTTTAAAAAACTACTTTATTTAGTTTTTAAAAGTTAGACTTAGTTTTTAAAAATATTGGTAAAAATAGATAATAAAGCGAGAAATTTAGAGTTGGAGTGATTGTTGATAGGAATGACAGAATTGCCCGTGGGGTCGGGTCCCCGCCTCGTTTGACCGGGTATGGAGGTCAAATCGGAGATTTTAATTGGGTCCCCGACCCCGAACCCGACCTCTGCCCCCGCTCCGAATTTTTTTTAATTGTTTATATATTATATATAAAAGTAAAAAAAAAAAAAACTCAAACTTTTTAATTTATACCTAATATATTATTATTATTATTATTATTATATAAACTACTAACAGCTTTAATTTTTTTTTCTAATTTTAATTTTCAAATATAATAAATTAAATTATTTTATAAATTTATAATATAAAGCATTAAATACTAATTTATTGCTTAAAATATTTCTATTTTTAATATAAATTTAAAATTAATTATTTTAAATAATAAAAAGAAAAAAAAATTCATAAACAGGGATTTTTCCCGTGGAGACCCGAATTTTCGAATGGGCATTCCCTGACCCCGATCCCGATTCTCCAAAACGGGAAATGGGGCGGGAACGGAGATTAAGATCCCCATGGGAACATATCCCTGGCCCCGCCCCGCCCTGTTGTCATCCCTACTTGTTGATAAGCTTAATTTTACAAAATTAAAAACCAAAAACCAAATAATTACCGAAGTTGGAGTCTCAACTTTTTCAACTTTTTTTTTTAATATTCATTCAATTTGGTTTTTTTTTTGCTCTGTTTTTAAGAAGTCACAACCTGAACCTGATATTATTTATAACAAAATTTTCTCTATTAGATAATTGTATAAATATAATCCACTAGAAACACAACCAATGAGTTGATTGTCTTCTTTTAAAATATTTAAAGTATTTCAAATGAAAATTAAAACTAATAATAAAGACTACCTCTTTTATAAAAATATCAAATGTTTTATAAAAATATATATAAGTATTATAAACTCAATTGTAAAAATAAGTTTTTAAATTATATAGACAAAAATATTGTATAAATTCTGATTATATTAAATTTATATTGAGTTATCTAGAGATATGTAAAGGTATTGTTGGAACAATAATACTTTTAAGCCATTTTCTAATGATGACTAGCCTTAACAGGCGCGGGAGAGTCTCAAGGTTCGTTCATTAGTAAGTTGCATACTAAAAATCCTTTAAAAAATATATGTTTATCTAATTATTACCAAACATTTTATCTAATGATAGGTCAGACATTTGTATTTTTAGACATTCGAATATATTGGACATTTAATTCTTAAAAAAAACCAAAATTAATAATAATAATAATAATAACATGTTTGTAAATATTTTTCAAATTATAATTAAAACAAATATGAAAACTTTTGATGTAATTGGATGACAATTTATGAGGAATTGAAATATTGGGCCTATATAGGGCTTCACGTAAACCCAAGTTTGAAGCCCGTAGAATCAAAACTGGTTCCACTCAGGCTAGGGTTTCGGCCATTGGAGTTGCTGATTGTAACCAATATATATATGCCGCTGAAAAACGAAGGTCAAAAACCTTGCAGATTCTGAAGTATCCTCGCGCCGATTAGGTCTTACACCTTCTCATCCCGGAGATCCGAAGACGTTAACCATGGTAGGTTTTCAACTCTTTCTTCTCTTCGATTTATCGTTCCTCGCTTCCAGTTTCTTTAATGGTGTTGACTCGGTCTCCTTCAGGCGGATGTGGAAGCCGATGTTCCAGTTGCTGGACAACAGCCAAAGAAGAGGACATTCAAGAAATTCAGCTTCCGTGGTGTCGATTTGGATGCTTTGCTCGACATGTCCACCGATGAGCTCGTCAAGCTCTTCACTGCCCGTGCACGCAGAAGGTTGCTACAACTGAATGTGAATTAAATTGATTTTGAGTTGATTCGATTCTTATCTTACTCGTTCTTTTTTGTTTACATTCTTTTCTATGATTTTGGTATAGGTTTCGTAGGGGTTTGACAAGGAAGCCAATGGCCCTTATCAAGAAGCTCCGCAAAGCGGTAAGTATCTTTTAAATCCTGTTCTATTAATTCAATGTGGGAATGATTTTACAGCTTCATATTGTTTTTTTATTCTCACTGGCGATGCTGTTTTCGTAATCTTGGCATGGTTTAGATTAAGTTTTTCTTCACTGTTCTTGATGAGTAGATGTGTGCAAAGGAAATTTATATAGTTAGCGCATGATATCTTAAATATGTAGTTCTATTAGACGAGATTTCCAAGAATAAGTTTAGACTATAAATTCAATCTATTAATTGGCGGTTATTAACTTCTATACTCAAGCCTTGCATCACTGCAATCTTCTTTCGTATTTAAGTGAACAGCAATAATCTAAAATTTTGGCAATTTCCATTTTCCATGAGCTTTTGCCCTAAATAGTCGAATGGAGACTTGTGCTCCCATACTTGTGTGTTACACGCTTCAAAGTTATTCTAGGAAATTATATGACATTGGATTACCTTAGGTTAATAATATAATCAGCTGTTTGGTATCGGTTTCAAAAGAAATGAATGGACTGCATCTTTATTTCTCTGAGAAAAGCTCTGCTGTTTTCCTTTTTTCTTCGTGTCTTCATTATTAACTTGGGTCTAACTTTGAATCTAACATGTTTCACCAACTTCCGTTGCTACGATCTCCCTTGTTTCTGCTATTGGATTTTTCATAATCCGACTTGGGAACTTACCCGGTGGTGGATTTGTTAGTCAATGACTCAATGTACCTTGAGTCTTTGAATCTGGTTAGTATTCTGTCGTGTTCTTGCATTTGCCTTGGTTTGGCAATTGGATTTCTCATATCCTATCATGAGAACTTAAGATCATCCCCCAGTGGTAGATTTGGAATTTAATGTGCCTTGATATGTGAACTTCATCATTATGCTTCTAACATGGAACATAAAATCATCATCCAGTTTTGTTGATTGCGAAGTGAATGTGCTGTGAATCTCTGAAATTCATCAATTTGTACTTGTTGATATTTACTTTTTCCTTTTTTCAACTTGTTTTCGACAAGTTGCACCATGTTTAAGTATTTGTCCACTTGTCTTCCCTTCTGGATCCCTCTTCTTACTACCTTAGAACTGATCGGTTTAGTTATTCTCATATTTCTCATCTCATTCCTTTTTATTTCTTGTATAGAAAAGGGAAGCACCTCCTGGTGAGAAGCCAGAGCCCGTCCGAACTCACCTTCGGAATATGATCATTGTGCCAGAGATGATTGGAAGCATCATTGGTGTGTACAATGGGAAAACCTTCAACCAAGTTGAAATCAAGCCAGAGATGATCGGCCACTACCTAGCAGAGTTCTCCATTTCATACAAGCCTGTCAAGCACGGTAGGCCCGGTATTGGTGCCACACACTCTTCAAGGTTCATTCCTCTCAAGTGAAAATCAGAGTCAACTTCTTGCTTGCTTAGTTTTGTTATATTTTTACAAGAAACATGGATGTCAATCAGATTTTGTTCTTAGTTTTTGCCCATTTTTCTATGCTTGATATCTGATTAGTACGATGGAGGCTGGAGCTATTTAGTTTTTGGAATCCTGTGTTACTGTTAAAATTTTTATTCTACTTGTTGCAACTAAATGTAGACTTGGCTGCTTCGTAGTTTTGATTTCGATTTTGCAAAATGTTAGTGTATTTTTCTATAATTATTTTTGAAGTCATTATCAATTCTATATTTTATCAAATGGTAAACCATGCATCAACGTGGTTTTTTAAAACAAATTTTCTTAGAGTTTCTTCAACTTTTTAAACAATTTTTTTTAACATTGAAAAAAATTCAATTTGATTGATGCCTAGCAGAATAGTTTTTCAAATCTTAAAAACTGATCAAAAACTAAAAGTCACGTGGGTTGGGTTTATAGGTTGTTTTTTTTTTTGGACAAACTCAAAAATTTGGGTTGGTTAGGTTGGCAACTCAAAAATCTAAAGCCTCTAACCTAACCTTCAGAATTTGGGTTGGGTTGCCAGGGCTTAATTTATTTTTTTTCAAATTTATCAACCACTGGTAACTAAAATCTTGTATAATTTAAATGTTATATATCAAATAAGATAAATATCATACCAATTTTAAAAGTAAAATATTAAACATTCACAAATTAATCAATATAAAGTAATTAAGCTTTAAGCAAATCAAAATATATATATATTTTTATTAATATATATAAAACTTGGGTTGGGTTGAGTTTGGTCAACTAAATTTTTTTTAGCCAACTTGACTCGAATCAAAAAAAAAAAAAAATAGAAAAAGTTTAACCCAATTCAAAGATTGGATAGTCTAGGTTGTCATTTGTGAACACCTATATCAATTAAAATAATATATAAATTTAATTATTGGAGAATTTTAAACTTTAAAATTAAAATAAAATATAAATATAGAAAAATTATTTTTGTAAATAGAAAAATTAATAAATAAAATATAAAAGATGAAAATAAATATAAAACAAAAAAAAAATCAAAGTGAGTTGAAATTTGAAATGTAAAAAAATTAATAAATATATTGAAAATTAAAATAATATATAAATATAAATATTGGAGGAAAAAAACCAAATAAAAATGTCCATTTTGGGAGTTGAACACACAACCAAAAGGTGGAAAGGTATAAAAATGCCATTTGGAGATTACTTACTTTCCCTCTTTGGGGTGGTCGAATAAAGTTATTTATAAGTCTGTCTTCCGACACACGTCTACGATTATGTGTGACGGTAGTAGTGTTAGGGACGTTTCTAGTGCTCAAAGTTACAAGGTGTCTATGTTTATGTGTGACGATAGTGGTTTCAGGGACATTTCTAGTGCTCAAGGTTATAAGGTGCTAGTCTAGATCTGGCTTGATTATTTTTTTCATTGATATATATTCACTGGCTCAGATGATCGAACCAAACCTTGAGGTACTGACATTTCTCTTTTGGGACGCGAGCTTCCCTATGCCTCTTCCTAGTACCTTGTGGGTTTGGGCTCACCCGTGAACTTTGCGCCTTGCCTTGGGCAACTCTCAACATAGTAAAAAATTAAGTTGAATAGATGTTGATGACATTTTATATACTTTAATCTATTTTATTTGCAATGTTTGATATCAAATTCAACTCACTAATTATTAAGTGATTTCTTTAAAAAAAAATTGACTATTTATGTAATTCAACATTAAATCATACTATATGTTGTATTTTGTTATCATTTTAATAAGTTCTTGAAGTCTTACACTTTTTAGTAAAAAGAAAAAAAGAAAAAAGTAGAGCAGTTCAAAAAAAAGGAAAAAAAAAGTAGTAAACTTGATTAGCATTCCAAAAAGAGGAAAAGAAACGTGTGAAATGTAGTCAATTCAAAAACTGTCCTTAATCACATTATTAAAAGTAGGACTCAACAATTCTCCAAAAAAAAAAAAAAAAAAAAAAAAAAAAAAAAAGTAGGAGTCAACAAAAAGACGATACCAATAATTATAGTAAAAAAATATTGTGATGTTCCTTATTTCCTTGCATGTGTTTACTTCTTTCTTTCTTAATTTGTACACATTTTGTTGTTATTTTATTATTGGTTCAGTTATCCAAAATGGTGTAAAATCTTTTTCAAATCGAAAGCTTCAATTTTAGCTCATAAGTCATATATTTTAATTTGATATAAAAAGACTACATCATAAATTTTCACTATTATAGATACTTTTAAACGTTAAAGGAAAACGTAAAGCCAAAAATAATTTTTTTTTTTTTTTTTTTACTAAATTATAAAAATGGTCATTTTAACTTTCTACTTTGCATCAAAATACTCTAAACTTTTAAAAGAAGTTAAAAAATATTCTTACCTTTTTTTTTAAAAAAAAAAATCTTTAGTATTTTGTTTAAAAAATAATTCTAAAGTTTCAAAAGTTTTAAAAACAGTCTTAAACTTTAAAAAAGTTAAAAAAAATTATCCTACGATTAATATATAAACATAAATTATTAATATTTTGTTACAAAAATAACTCTAAAATTAAAAAAATAAAATAAAACGCCTCTACTTTAGTATAGTGATCTATTCGTTTGAAATTTTTATGAGTTCGAAAAGAATCAATTTTAAAATAAATTATATAGATATATTCATTTTTTTTTACAAATAGTAATCAAAATTTTCTTTTATTTGTCCAATTCTTTCACCAGATTTCTGACTAACCAAACTAAAAATAAAAACTTTTAAAACATAAAATCTCACCATTCTCACAAAATTCTAAAATCAAAATCTTTCGTTAAAATATATGAAAACGATAAATAGTAAATACAAAGATAATGGTTATTGACGCACACTCAACTATTGACGTGCAAGGTTACAACTTTGTTAAAACATTTAAATCCCAAGATTCCTTGATGCTTTCATTATTCTCTTTATTCTTGTTATAGTCTATATATCTTAATATAAATAGACAATTTTATTTATTTGTTTGTTTGTTTTTTTAGATAAAACAAATTCAAATAGTTAATAAAAATGGGGGTAAGACGGTGTTGGAGATGAGAATGGAGAAAGGAGATGGAAAATAGAGAAGTAATAAGGTATTAATAATTTATGTTCATATATTAACAATAAGGGTATTGAATATTGATGACTATTTTCCTTGTTTATTGAATAATACAAAAAGGGTTTAAATACAAGATTATACTAACTACAAATAGGGAAATACAGGAAATTGAATAAATTATATGAATCTAGATTTTCTAATTTCATGAAAATCTCCTAAAGATATATTTTACATTTACATCCTCCCTCAAACTCAAGGTGGTAAGGTGGCAACTAACTTGAGTTTGGTAAACAACTGATGGAAGCGACCAGATGGCAAGACTTTGGTGAATATATCAGCTGGTTGTTCTGTAGTGGGAATGGGTTGTAAGGTGAGAGTGTTGCTCAGTAGGTGATGACGGACAAAGTGACAATCATTCTCAATATGCTTAGTGCGCTCATGAAAGACATCATTGTGAGCAATCTGGATGGTACTACGATTATCACAATGAAGTATAGTAGCAGACTGTTGAGGTACACCCATGTCGGCAAGGAGCCAACGGAGCCATAATAATTCTGAAGTAGCATCAACAAGAGCACGATATTCAGATTCAATGCTAGAACGAGAGACAACACTTTATTTCTTACTCCGCCAAGAAATGAGAGAATAACCTAAGTAGAAGCAGTAGCCTGTGGTAGAGCGCCGATCAGTGGGATCACCAGCCCAATCAGCATCAGAATATCCAAATAACACAAGTGAGGACTAAGAAGAGAACTGAAGTCCATGCCCCAAGGTACCCTTGACATAGCGAAGGATACGAAGAACAACAGTGAAATGAATGATTCTTGGGGCAACCATGAATTGACTAATAATATGCACAGCATATGCAATGTCTGGCCATGCCACTGTCAGATAAATAAGACTGCCAACAAATTGACGATACAGACTTGCATCTTCAAGGGGAACACCTTCAAACGGAGTCAAATGAACATTGGAATCAAGTGGTGTGGGAGCAGTGGCAGAGTCAGTGATACCCGAGTGAGCCAACAGATCAGAGGCATATTTGGCTTGAGACAACAAGTAACCATCAAAACGCATTGACACCTCAAGACCAAGAAAGTAATTGAGTGATCCGAGGTCTTTCATCTCAAAGTGTTCTCCAAGATAACATTGCAGGTCTGATATAGCCTGAGGATCATTACCAGTGATAATTATATCATCAACATATAGCAGAAGAAGAACAATACCATGAGATGTCTGACGCGTAAAGAGTGTTGTGTCATGAGGGCTCGAATTAAACCCCAGTTGAATGATGGTGGAACTGAAAGTTGCAAACCAAGCTCGTGGAGCCTGTTTCAGACCATATAATGCACGACGAAGAAGACATACTTTCTGTGGTGGAGGAGAAGTACCTGGAGGTGGTTTCATATAGACTTCCTCAGATAAAGTCCCATTTAGAAAAGCATTCTTGACATCCATCTGAAGAAGGGGCCACTGTTTGGCAGCTGCAACTGCTGAGAGACTTCGAAGAGATGTCATCCGAGCTACATAGCAAAAGTCTCTTCATAATCAATGCCATATTCTTGTGAATAACCTTTCGCTACGAGCCGTGCTTTATATCATTCAATGGACCCATCAAAGCGTGTCTTTAATTTATAGATCCATTTGCAACCAATGAGTCTTTTACCAGGGGGTAGATCAACATAATCCCACGTGTGTGTCTTTTCTAAAGCCTGGAGTTCCTCATTCATTGCTTGCTGCCATAAAGGATTAGTACTTGCCTCGTGATAAGAGGTGGGTTCAATTAAGGAAGCTATAGTGGAAAAACAATGATAATCTTGGAGATAAGTGGGAGTTTCCCTTACCCGAGTGGAGCGACGAACAATGGGGAACTGGTTCATGTGCAGATGCAGGTTCCTCAGTGGAGACAGAAGACTGATCCGGGTCTGCAAATACTGGTATAGATTGGTCAAGCTCAATATCAGGAATAGACTCAGACGAAGGGAAGAGATCAATGGAAGCATCAGTAAAGAAGGATGGGGTACTCGAGAGACTAGAGAACATGGTATGTTCTCAAAAAGTGACATGGCGAAAGATGCGTAGCCTATTAGAGAGGGAATCCCAACAGTGAAAACCTTTATGCTCGGTTCCGTAGCTAAGGAAACAATAGAGGCGAGCACGTTGTTCTAATTTTGTATGTTCATGAGGAGGAAGAAGAACAAAACAGGCACAACCAAAGACTTTAAGATTAGAGTAGGCAGGAGGAGTACCATATAATCGTTCAAATGGTGAGATGTTCTTAAGAATAGAAGAAGGAAGTCGATTGATGGTATAAACAGAGGTAAATGAAGCTTCACTCCAAAATTTCTCAGGGCAAGAAGCAGACAGGAGTTGAGCTTGAACAGAATCCAGAATGTGTCGATGTTTCCGTTCTGCTCGCCCATTTTGTTGAGATGTATGAGGACAAGAGCGCTGAATGAGAGTGCCTTGTTGGTTTAGAAAAGTAAGAAGATTGGAGTCCTTATACTCCATGGCATTATCAGTTCAAAGAATTGTAATGGTGCGGGAGAATTGAGTCTGAATCATATGAGCAAAGTCAATATAAATTTGGGGTAAGACAGAACGATTTTTGAGGAAATATATCCATGTAAAGCGAGAAAAATCATCAATGAACAAAACAAAATAACGATAACAATAGACAGTAGTCGTGGGGGCAGGACCCCAAATATTAGAATGAATTAAGTCAAAAGGTTGATCACACATAGAATTTGATTGAGAAAAAGATAACGCATGTTGTTTTGTAAGTTTGCAATGCAAACAATCAAATGGAACAAACTTACTAACATTATTTAAGTTTCTAGCAGAAATTAAATGACGAAGTTTTTCAGAAAAAGCATGACCAAGACGAAGGTGCCACTGATATATAGCAGAGTCAGTGACAGGGGCAGAGATGGAAGAAGTAGGGAGTTGAAGTGATGTGAGCTCAAACAATCTTCCCACTTTGCGACCCGTACCAATCGTCTGTCCCGTCTATGGATCCTGAACCTGACAACCATGAGAAGAAAAGGAAACAGTTAAGCCAAGATCACATAATTGACCTACTAAAGCGAGGTTAGAGGTCAGGTTTGGAACATGATAAGTATTGGGAAGAGTCACTGTAGGAGTATCAATTGTGCCGACATGGGAGATTGTCATACAATTACATCAGCATCATAAATTGGAGGAAGATATTTTGCAAGAGTAAATGCAATCATAAGAGAAAAGTCAGATGTCATATGATTACAACAAGCAGAGTCAAGAAGCCATCGATTACCTGGTGAGACGACAAGAGCAGAAGAGGTAGACGAAATTAACTGTTTTAGTAAGTCTTGAAGATCACTTATCTGAGGATTCAGAGGAGATGGATCATTAGAAGGGGTGGTAGCAGCAACAATAGATGAGGAACCTGGTTTAGTAAAGTGCTTTGACTTTGTTGGATAACCTGGTGGTCTCGTGGGACAGTTGTCTAGAATATGACCACGCTTGTGACAATACATGCACTCTATTTTGGGACAGTCAACAAATTTATGGCCAGTGAGCTTACAATTTTTGCAGAAGGGAGCTCGAGAATTATGTGAATGAGTGCTGGCGAGGGCAACTTCTGATTGCTTGGAGGGGATGATGCCAAGCCGTTTTTCTTCAAACAGAATTTCTTGGATTGCTGTGTCCAATGAAGGTAAAGGACTGCGATGTAGTAATGCAGCACAGACAGATTCATATTCTGGGCGGAGCCCCATAAGGACTTTAATAAGGCGAAGATGATCCGGGCTAATTTTAGCTTGATCTAACTGAGTCCATATAGGCTGGAGAACGACAAGATATTCATTGACTGATTGTCCAGAATCCTGATTAAGACTGACAAGTGCACTGTGCAACTGATAATAGTGAGCCAATCCAATAGATTGAAATCGAGTAGACAAAAAATCCCACAGTTTCTTAGCATTATCAAAGGCATCAAACTGAACATGAATTGCAGAAATAGATGTATTACCAAGCCAAGTGATAATATGGTGATTCTTACTGTCCCAATCTTCGAGTCGCTCATTAAATTTAATGTCATCTTCAGAAGCTAATTTAACTGGTGTAGAGACGTCGCCAGTGACAATGCGCCACAATTTTCTCCCAATTAGAAAACTTTTCATTTGATGGGCCCAAGTAAGATAATTGGTCCCATCAAGAATAGTACTAATGGGACGAAAAATATGGTCTTTTTCCATTACAACTGAAAAATTAATCCCAATCTTATTGTACTATGGACAAATCAATTAAACCGATATACCCACAAAAGAGAAACAAATGGCAATTGACACAGGGTTGATAATAAAACTGACGAAGCTAGAGCGTCACCGCCGATTCGTGGAGCAGATCGGAGCCGGTCGTGGAGCAGATCGGAAAGGCGGTCAGATCTGGATATCGAGCGAGAGAGATCGAGACAGAACGAACCAAGTCAAATCGGACTGTTCGTGGAGCAGATTGGAGCCGATCGTGAAGCAGATCTAAAAAATGGTCAGATCTGAATATTTTGGAGCAGATAGGCAGATGCGTGGATGCGTGGAGATGAAACAGATCTGTGCGATACCAGAACCGGCGGTCTGAGATGAAACAGAAAGCGTGGATGCGTGGAGTAGATCTCAGATGCGTCGGATGCGAGCCGTCGGATGCGTGGAGCAGATCTCAGATGCGGCAGATGCGTGGAGCAGAGCGTGGATGCACGGAGTTGTCGGATGCGTGAAGTAACTCAAGGGACGACGGTGGCGGTAGGCTAATCTGAGGAGAGGAGACGGCAGCGGCGACAGGAGTTAGGTTAAAAATCTAGCTCTAATACCATATTGAATATTGATGGCTATTTTCCTTGTTTATTGAATAATACAAAAAGGGTTTAAATACAAGATTATACTAACTACAAATAAGAAAATACAGGAAATTGAATAAATTATATGAATCTAGATTTTCTAATTTCATGAAAATCTCCTAAAAATATATTTTACATTTACAAAAGGTATTGTTTAATTTTTTTTTAAGATTACGGGTATTTTTTAAACTTTTGAAAGTTCAGTGGTATTTTTGACACATAATACTAACGATTTCCATCCAGAACTAATGACAAGAGTGGTTTGGAATTTTTTCTAAAAATTTAAGGGTATTTTTTAAACTTTTGAAAATTCAAGAGTATTGTTGACACAGAATACAAAATTTAAGGATATTTTGTATCATTTAGTATTTTTTCACATTAGAGTTCAAGTAGGAGTAAAATTATAACCAAACACATTATATAAAATACCTGTAAATGCAGTTAATTTCAAGTTTGACTACAGGTTGTTTTCAAATATAAAAAAATGAACTAAAATATTTATAGATATAGCAAAATTTTATTGTCTATTTGCGATATACAGTGATAGACTACTATCTGTGTTTATCTGTAGTCTATCGCAACACAGATAGTATTCTATCGCGGTCTATCACTAATAGACAGTGAAATTTTGCTATATTTGTAAATATTTTCAACATTTTTGTCATTTAAAATAATTTTCCTTTGACTTCAATGTTTTTGTTAGATATTGCTAATAATTTTCTTTAGTTAAAATATTTTTTTGTCCTTATACTTTAAAATTTGTTAAATTTTTAATTATTTTACTTTTAAATATCTAATTTTAGACTTAGTTCTTTTAATAAATCTTAAATTTAACCCTTACTACTAGTTTGTTTTTTTTCATAACATTTTTATTATCTATTAGTATTTTTACTATAATTTTAGAAAAATATTCGCGTATTATATTTTTTCATGAAAATTATTATTACGATTATTTTGAAGCTAAATGAGAAAATTAATATTATTATTGAAAATACGGAGACTAAAATTAGGTATGTGAAAGTACGACTACTAAAATTAAAGAAACTTCAAATTATATGAATCAAAATAGTATTTTAACTTTTTTCTTTTATAAAACAAATCTAAAGATTAAAGGTAAAATTGGAACTATGATGGAGTAAAATTGAATCGAAACAAAGGTTAAAAGAGACATTTTGTACAGTTTAGTTTATTTTATTTATGGATACTGAATGCTATAATAATTATTTATACATTCTCTTTGAAAACAACTCTTTGTAAATTATATTATGTGTCGTCATTGATAATAATTTCTCAATTAAGTATTAAAAGGGGTAAGTTGATTAAGTACTCCAAAGTCCAAACAAACGTGTTAATTTTTCTTTTAAAGAAACGTGTTAATTTCTTTTGAAATAATACAAGAAACGTGTTAATTAAATGTAGTATAATCAAATTAAAACCACATATCATACGAAATCCTTCTTATTTCCACATAATTAGAAGTATAAGTCAAAGACACACAACAATAATAGCAAAATAAAATAAAAATATTTATTTGCAATAAGACACCCAAAAGCAATATTTAAAAAAAAAAAAAAAATTCTAATTTCCCACGTGTCCACGTAGCTATCTAGATTTCAAATTCTGGACCCACCTCGTGGGCCCCATTATTATTATTAAAATTAAAATGGCTCTTTTTTATTTCTTTGGATCCTTCCTTGCATTGCCTTTGAAATTTCCTCTCTGCTTCGTTTAGCGTCACCTGCAATGCTCTTTCTACTTCGGCAGCTCCCATCTACAAATCTCAACCAAACAACACAATAAAATTTCCTTTTTTTTTCAAAAATAATAATAATAAATTATTCAACTCGAACCTCGTAATGATATCGAATATGTATCTAATAGTTATTAAGAGATATGCAGATATTAGAACAGATTCATCCATATTTCAAATTACGACAATTTTTCTCCCGTACATCTAATGGAGGGTAAATTTGAGAAGAAGGTTTAATATTCTTACATGGGTATCAATGGCTAATTGGGCTGAAAACTGAGACTTGAAGAAAGTAGCACGAATGGCTTTGGAATTTGCTCCTACACTTTTGAGAACATTGAGAACAGTCAACATTGAGTTGATCCCACAAGAAGGGTTGGGCATTGCTACACTTATTATTGGTGTTGTCCCTTTTTCTTTTTCTTTCTTCTTCATTGCTATTGCCATCTCCAACTCTAAGTTTCTCCTCTTTAAAATCTTCTCTAAGGCTTTCATTTCTTGTATCGTTCTTGCTGCGCTTTGAACGATTGAGTTCTTATCGTTCTACGAAAAACAATGACAAATAGTTAATTTGGATCTAACGAAATATCGAAGATCAGGTAATAAAAGACATAACTGTCTAACTTTATGACATATTTCAAAGTAATTTTGAATATGGTAAGTTAAAATTGTATTTTCCTACCTTAGTGTTTTTTGGGAGAATGGAGTGGAGTGCCAAATAACTCTGTTTCTGTTTCTCTCTCCTCGTCCTCTCATTCAACATGTGCCTGTGACATTTTTCTCTTTCTAAATCTACTAAGGCAGTTGGTTCTTTCTTTTCCTCCCAATGCCTCCTCCAATACTCAACCATCCTCTTGTTGACATTCCTAGAATTATAGCTGGTGCTGGTGGTGGTGATGATAGTGGTAGTAGTAGTAGTTGTCTGATTGTTTTCTTGTTCCAATTCGGTAGACGGTTGAGACAGATATGGTACGAAAGCACTTATCTGTCTCGTGGGAGTGGAGGTAGAGGCGGGGGCGGGTACAGGGACGGAAATGGGAGCGTCGAGCCAAAAGAAATCGTTATGCCAGAATTCGACAGGAAAATTATCATCCATATCAGGTGGGTAATCAAGTTTTTGTTCTTTTCAAAATTCAGTTGGGATTTTGCAACGGTCTAGTGGAAGGAAATGGAGGAGAGAAGAGAAGAGAGGGGGAAACTGGGAATTATGGGATTGGAATTATGTTGTGTGTGTATATATATATATATATATATATGTTTTGGTTAATAATATAATAAATGAGGTAATTAAACACGTGGTCAATGAGATTATTATGGGATATTTGATTATGGATTTATTGGTTTTTGGTGGTCAAACTTTATGTGTGGCTCGTTTTGGAAGACTTGAAGAGAAGGCGACTAGGCAATGGTAATCTTCATACTCCTGACTGTGGATCCCACTCCTTCCACTTGGCTTCAAATTTTCTAAGGTTATAATCTCTACCTTAAAATATATATATATTGGAAAATGTTCACTGATAGGAAAAAAATGTCAAACTATTTACAGAAAATAGTAAAAACAATACTGATAAATATTGATAGACTTCAACGTCTATCACAACTATCTAAAAATTGTGCTATTTTTTTTTCAAATAATTTCCTTTATTTTTCTATTTTTTAAAATTTCCCATATATATACAAAAAGAAGGAGAGCATTTTTACAATATCATCCTTTTATTCTTACATGTTTTAACAATTTCTATTTTGTCTTTATTTATTTAGGTTGAACGGTTGAAGTGATATATCTTTTTATGTATGAGTGTTATTCATACGATCACGGTCTAATGATTGAGATATTTTTGAATGAATAGTCACATCTTTTGTCCAAATCATTTAAAATTTCATAAATGTAAAATAACATTTCATTAATTAGAATCTTTTTAAACATTTTTCTATATATTAGAATAAAACTATGAATTTAATGTGTAGTGTTAGTTATAAAAAAATATCTTTAAAAATTTCCTTATTTCTTTTGAGAAAAAAAAAATTTAAAAATCTTGTAATAGGTTGCAGTATTATTTTTTTTATTTTTCATAAACGTGTCAAAACTACCCTTTGGAGCAGAAATCAATTTTAAACCTATGGACGAATGTTGGGATGACCTTTAGAATGGTGTGGTGATTGTTCTTGGTCATTGTCACACCATTCTATATGTCCTATTTTTTTTTCAAAATTTTGAAGGATTTATACTTTAAAAGTAGTTTAGATACTTTAATGAAATTAAGTTAATAGTAATATTGTAACTCTTGAAGGAAAAAATATTATTTTTTAGAAAAGAAAGAGCAAAGTTAAAAAAATAAAACCCCTAATCTATACTATTTAAAAGGGGCTAAGGGGGAGAAAGTTTTGATTTTCCTATTTGCCCCCTTTTGATTAATGGTCATAGAGATGTCTTAGGTAACTTCAAATTAAATCATTAAACAATCGTTAAACATATATTTTCCTCAAATTCAACTCAAATATAAGTACTTTTAACATTAAAAAATAGGTGCAATGCATGTAGTATTTTACTAGTCTACCCCAAATTTTTACTATTTCTTGTATTCCTCCGCTCATACTTATTAGATACTTTTTTAAAAGTTGAAGTTTCGAGGCTGCACTCTCATATTTTTTGAAATAAAAAAAAAATATATTGCTCCACGAAATATTTATTACATTTTTTGGACTAAAAATTTGACGCTTCATCTAAAATAAAAGAAAAGATTTTGTAGACATTGTAATTTTAATAAAAGGTCAAAAGGTTTTTTTAAGGAATATTATTATTACTAGAAAAAATATCAAATTATTTACAAATATAGAAAAATTTATCTATCTGCGATAGACCGCGATAGACTTATTTGTAAATAGTTTGACTTATTTTTCTATATTTTAAAATAACTTATTTTTAAAGAAGAAAAAAAAGTAAAAAAAGTTTAAATCTCTATTTTTATATATAAAATATAGGGGTCTTTTCAAATAGAAAAAAAAAACAAAACTAATTATACATATAAAAAAAAGTGGGAAATACAAAAGCATGGGATGCACTTTTTTCTATATGTGTAATTAGTTTTGTTTTTTTTTCTATACACAACAATTTCCCTAAAATTATATATGCACAATAAAAATAATTTTTTTTTTTCCGATTATACTTCTGTCCTCTTGTTCTATCACTCATGTTGTAGGTTGCATTTAAGTTGGATTATGAATTTAAATGGTTGTGTTTGGTCCATAATTTTTAAAATGTTTATATTTTTTAAAATTTGTTCTTCTAAAGAAGTTTATTGTTTAAATATCGGTTTCACCATGTTACTCAAAAAATTTCTTCAATCTGTAAGTTATTGACTCTGTTTCACTCCCTTTTAAATTTCTTCAATCTGGCTATGTAGAGGCCTTCCAACAAACACCCTACCAATATTTTTAGCTCACTTGCAATAAGCCTTATTTTATCCTAGTTAATCTTTATTATTATTATTTTTTTAATTCTTAAATATCATGTTATGCACAATCATCATTTATTCAATTCAATTAATCTTGGATGTGATCAACATTTATAAAATGGTGTTAATAATGTACAATTTTTTTTTTAGAATATAAATTGAAGGTATAAATATGTAAATAATTTTTTCTAGTTTATACAACACCAATAATAAATTAAAATGAGGTGATGATTCCTATCCTTTTTTTTTTTTTTTTTTGTTTCAATAAAGAAAAGGTTGAAACCGTAGAATATCAACTTTTCAAACATAAATATAAATATAAAAATAATTCTAATTCTAAATTTTTTAAATTAAAAATAAAATGAGGTATTATTTAAATATAATAATATAAAATATGAATTTTTCTATTCTTATACTCAAATTAGTAAAAACGAAGTACCTAACCATTATTCTCCATGTTCTAGGTCTAGTCTAGACTAGAGTTTCCTCTCTCTTCTTATATTTTATATATAAAAATACATCTTATGGTTTTAGAGAAAATTAATGTTCACACTAACATTTTATCGCCACGTGGAGGTCCACCCTATTTCATACGTTTCTTTTTTCAATGGGGGCGAATAACATATACCTGTTCATATTTGAAATATAAATGTCGATAAAAATATCGAGATCTTAATTTTATAAAAATATAGATACAAATTGATGAAAATTGTTCTAATTAGTTAATAAAACTTTGATTATAGCTTAATTAGACTATAATGGACTATTTTTAATCATCATTTCTATAAAGTAAGACAACATCTAAATGTAAATAAATGTGTGTGTAAATGTAGATGTGAGATCAGAAATTTAAAAAGAAATGGAAAAAAATTACAAAATAACATCAAATATTGATAATTATTTACAAAATTAAAGGACATGAAATATTTGTATACAAAATAACTGTAAATTGTTTATTATAAAATGGAGTGGATAAGAAAATCATAGATCAAACTTTACATAACATAACAAAGATATAAAAATAATAGCATTAAGAGGGATCAAAAAGCATAACATTAAACATAACACAACATAAAGAAAAAAAAAAGAAGAAAAAGAAAACTCTATTGATATATGAGCTTGAGAGAAAATGAGAGGAATACTAAACAACTTGAGATTTGAGAGTCGTGTGGAAGAAGTGATTTGGTGAAGGTATATTTATAGGATAAATTATAAGTTTTTAATAATTTTTTCAAAGACTTTTTCTTGAAAATGAAAACTTTGAATGGTAAAAGAAGCAAAACTCCCATCAATTTAAGTTTAGAGGTGAAATGATGTGAAAATTTAATAGAAAAGATTTGAATGAAGTTAATAAAAATAAATATATGTTCTTAAATTGTCAAAAACTTAAACTGATGGGTGAAGACATATTTATTTAATATCATCTAACATATGTTATTTCTATCCATTTTGATTTCTTGGAAATGAAAGTTTTGGTTGGTAAAAAAATAACAACTCATATCAATTTAATTTTAAGGTGAAATGATGTGAAAATTTAATAAAAAATGTTTGAATGAAGTTAAAAATAAATATATTTATTTTTATCAAATTTAATTTATTAAAAATAAAAGTTTTGAAGGATAAAAAAAACTAAACTCACGTCAATATAAAAATTTTAAAAAAAAGTTTGAATATAGTTAAAAATAAATATATAATTTTTTTAAAATAAAAATTTTAGAAGGTAAAAGAAACAAAAGTGTACAAGTGGGAGAATTGTGAAAAAGTCTCAATTTCAGCAGGGGTAAAGTGGAGAAAACAATTCTGTTGAAATTGAAACAAAATTTCTAATTTGGCCATATTTCATTGCTTTATTATTTTGGTTCTCTTTCAAAGGGAGGGTATATGTGCAGCGATTTTTTTTTTTTATTATTAATATTGTTAATTTTTAATCAAATTATAAAAATATTGTATTTTCCAAACTTATTTAAAAAATATAGTTGTTTTGCAGCACTACGTCTACTTAAAAGATGAAGATGTAATTTCTGCATAGAACTTCGTATTTTGAAAAGATAAAGTATTAAAAAATTAGAAAAATAAGATATTAAAAGAATAAAAAAAAAGTATACCAGTTCTTCATTTTTTGAAAAGACAAGGAAGGGAAAATTTCTAAAATTTCTCCACCTTCTTTATTGCTTAATTGACAAAGTAGATGAACTTAAAAAGAAAAAAAAATGAAAAACTGTTGGTTAATTTATGGTTCTCTCCGTTCTTTTGTAGTTTAATTTATTTTATTTATAATTGCTTCAACCAATTTTATTTTTTACTATAATTTTGAGTTATTATATTGTTGTTTTACACTTTATAAATTGATAAACAAAATATATAATTAAAAAAAATACAAAATTGATAAGTAAAATGAGGTGCAGGTAGTTTTATGTTCGCAAAATTTGATCTATGAAGAAGAAGAAGCGGAAGCGACGAGAGCTTTAAAGATACCATCCTCGTCTTTAAAAGACGAGGATGGTTAAATTTTATGGCCTCGTTTTTTAAGAAGATAAGGAACTGATAAACTCTTTTAATTTTTTAATACCTCGTCTTTTCAAAAATACGAAGTTATGTGTAGAAATTACATTTTCGCCTTTTAAATAGATGTGATACTGCAGACCAACTATATTTTTCAAATAACTTTGAAAACTACACTATTTTTATATTTTGTTTAAAAATTAACAATATTAATTAAAAAAAATTCTATATGTGCATGTGCCTGGCCATTTCTTCGAATTTCCCTTATTATTCGATACGGGTCAAGAATGAAGGCCAAACTCGGCCCAATGGGCTTTATTAACTTTACAAAGAACAAAAAGCCCAGTTGAGATGAGGCCCGTCACGGTGTTAAAGTTGCGACTTAGCGGGAGGCCGTGAAACTCGGTGACCGGAAAGCGCAAGCTGCTGCTGCTTCTTCTTCTTCTTCTTCTTCAGGTCTGCTCTAAAACCAAAACCCTAGCTTTTTTAATCATTCTTTTGTTTATCTTTGGTTCGTGTTCGGCGGTTCTCGATATATTATTTGAATGCTCGACTTTATTAAACTATTAACACTTTCTTATTCTCTCTCTCGTTCGCTCTTACACACGAAAAACCAATACTTCAGAGGCCAAAATAGTGCCATTGTCTGAATTTTCAAAGATCGTTTCTTAGTCTGTGTTTGATGTGAAGAGGGTTTCCTACTTTATTATTCTCTGATTTTATATGATTAGAATTCCATACATCTTGGTACGATTATTTCATTGCTCGAATTAACCAAATAATGTCGTCACTTATCACGCATTGATACCCGCTACTGGTTTAATGGGAAAGGAAAGTGGTTCTATACGACCATTGTCTATAAAGTTCTTGATTACTTAGGGCATGCTTTGAAATGGTAAAAATCACTTTTGGTATGTTCAAAATCACTCCCAACCATGTTTTAATTCATTCAAAATCCATTTTGATTGCTCAAAAGTTTTGTTTAGAAGTGATTACATTGATTTTAAAGGATTACAAGCATGTTTGAGAGTGATTTTAAGACATAACAAAAGTGATTTAAACTTTTTCAAAATCACTCCTAAAAATGTATTGAGGATGAATTTTTTGAGCCCTTGGATTTCTGTGAAGGGGATTTTTCTTTTGAGGTGCAAGGAACTTATTGGAGGTTGAGGTTTTCAGATAAACTGAAGGATTCTATCTATTGTCGTCTGTCATCTTCTTTGTCTATCACTTTTAATGTGGGTTTGGAGCTGTTGGGCTAATCCTGTAGTCCCCTGCTTGATTCCCCTTTCACTTTAGGACCAAGCTTTCTTAAATATGGTGGCAGAGAAAAATACAAGAATAGTGATCATCGGAATAGAATGTGAGTTTTCTGTTCTAGACTGGCCATAGATTATGTTGAAGACGATGAAGAGAGTGAATCTGATACATTACCTGTCAAATTAATTAAATCTTGAAGCATGACTAAAGCATATGGAAATTTGTCTCTTAGGGAAGGAAGTTAGTAAGTTCAGCTATTTTTATGCATGCAAAGACAAGTTGAGTCTGGGGAGATGAGTGTAACTGCCAGTCATTTCAGTCAGATTGGCCTTTTGGTGCCATTTGTTCTAGACATTGTTGGATTTGGAAGTAACTAATGAAATTTTCGTTTCTCTGCTTTATTTACATTTACATTGAGTTGAGTATCTCATATTGAAACAATGAGGAGACCTCACAATATTTATAAGATATATGAGTTACTCCTATTGTCAATTGATTTTGAGATGAAACCTCATATGAGAAAGAAATCTAGTTTGTTGAGAATTAGATGTGTGTAGTGATAGTATTCGAATTTATATGCTCACTATTTTGGCAAATACCAAGGAAGTTTGAGATCTTCCTCCTCCTCTCAATGCTCAAAGAGCTACAAAACATATATCTCCAAATGGTAAAAAAGAACTATACATCCCAACCTCTCTTAAAAGGAAAAAACTCAGCTAACAGAATAATCCTCAAGGGCCCACACAATCACCCAATTCCCACTCACATGTAACAATTTTCTCATTCCCTACTAATTTTGCACATTTTGCCCACTTTGCCCTCCTCTCTTATTTCTTTTATCTCTTCGAGTATAGACGTTCCTGATTGGGGGTCTATCATATAACTGGTAATGGTGGTCAACCCTATTGGATGAAGCTCTTTTCATTATTATTCTTATTCAAAGCTGGAAAAAAGAAAACATTGTACTTCTGTTACGGATATTGGGAAATATGATAAATTTAGGCACCACATCATTTGAATTAAGATAAAATGCTAATAACTAGCAATGGCCAAAACTTTCTTTTGCATATTTGGAATAAAAATACTAATCGTAAGTCTTTCTCTTCAAGATTACTGATAGGTTGAAGGAAGAAGTAGGAAAATGTTTCTCAAAGTGCAGTTACCATGGAATGTCATAATTCCTGCTGAAAACTTGGATGCAAAGGGCTTGATGCTCCAAAGGTCTATTATAATTCGTCTACTAGATGAATTTTCCACCAAAAAGGCCACCAAGGATCTCGGCTATTTCCTCGCAGTTACGACTCTAGAAAACATAGGAGAAGGGAAAGTTCGTCAGACAGGTGATGTCTTGTTTCCAGTTATTTTTAGTGGTATCACCTTCAAACTTTACAGGGGAGAGATCTTGGAAGGGGTTGTTCACAAGGTTCTCAAGCATGGTGTTTTCTTGAGATGTGGCCCTGTTGAGAACATATATCTTTCTTACCTGAAAATGCCTGATTACCGCTATGTGCCGGGTGAGAATCCTGTCTTCTTGAATGACAAGCTCTCAAAAATTGAGAAGGATGTAGTAGTACGTTTTATTGTAATTGGAACGAAGTGGCTCGAGGCTGAAAGGGAGTTTCAGGCCCTGGTAAGTTTGGAGGGTGATTATCTAGGGCCTGTTTCTTCATGAATTTCTGGCACTGTTAAGTTTGTATTCTGTATATATAGACCAAACCAAGTCGTCTTCAGGATGGAACAATGTAAGCTAAATGTTTGTAGGACGTTTCTTGGACAAAGGACAGTAGGCCTGTAATGCAGTTATGCTACCCTGTTATTTTCTTCATCTTTATCAAGCTTTAATGCTAAATTTGTTTCAACGGATATTGAATATCTATGTTTGTTTTACTGATTTTTCGAATCTTATGTATCATGCATACAAATATATAATATCTTGGATGTTTAAATCCCAAACATTCAACTCTTGTATATTTATTATACTCATGAAACATAACCTACGATCCAAATAGATCGTAGGCTCATCATATAGAAGTTTTCACAGAGAACAACCATATGAAAACCAAATATAAGTATGAAAATATGATAAGAGAACAGCAATTGTATAACCACATGGCTTTAGGGACTCTATATGTAGAAGAGGCAGCCAAATGGTATTATTTAGCAATAGTAGAAGAAGAATGAGATGATGATCTAAAGAACATCAGGGCCACCATGGCAGCATGTGAATCTGATACCACTTCCCATGTAGCGACGACACACAGGGCAGGTGATGAAAAGAGGAATCCACCCGCTAAATCCGATAATATTCACATGTGTGCAGTGAAGACTCGTGGCAGTGAGCTCGTCGTAGTAATCTTTGAAAGAACCAGTGAAGCCTACTCGACGCAAATTTTTCTTCCATATTTGAAACTCATTCATTGCTTTTAATATCAAATCACCACCACCAACAAAGGTTACTGTCGGACCTTTGGCTATGATTGCCCATCCATATTCATTTTCGTAAGATATCAATCGTGAAATATCTTCGGCTGCAGTCGATCCATGTAGTTGATGCTTGAGAATGAAGTAACTCCGTTGCGCCATCCAGAAACGGAACATGATGGTTGGATCAAGTTCTCCTTTGTTGTTCATTCCTACGGGTACTAACTCAAATGTAATTCCTTCATCTCTGGTCGTAGGATCTCTTTTCATGGTTTCTGCTGATTCTTCAAATTTTTTAATCCATCTAGAATTGTGCCCTCCATAGAATATGACGTTCCTTTCCTGGTTAATCTGATTGAAAAAATTGTTATAGAATTTTCAAGCAGATGGGATTCACACAACTCCAAAAAAGTGAAAGACAATACACAAAAAAAAAAAAAAAAGGAGAGAGAAAGAAGGTTACCACAACCAAGGTCCTCAACCTAGGTTGGTCAGTAAATTTGACAACAGTTGAATCAATCCAATTCTTGTTCAACAAAGCTTTTGCTCTGTCATAAGTAAAAGGAAGAGCTTCTTTTTCCCATACTCTTGTCAAATGAATAGCATTTGAAAATTCAACCTTTGATTGTGTGTTGAGAACAACCATCAATATATCTTCTCTAAGCTCCCATCTCTCCTCCAAAAACCTCACACCTGCAATTTGTGTACTAAATGGCACTATGTACCATTTCATTGTAGATTTTAAATATTCATATGCTTCTTCATCACCTTCATTTGGACCATCTGTTATCACTGGAATCCAAACCATTTCAAACTTATTTTCCTTCTTCACTTCATTGTAAATTGAATGAAGAATCTCTAAATCTTCTTTTGAAATATCCAAACGCTTTGAAACTATTAATATCAATTTCTTTTCCTTCATAAAATCTTCAATGTATTCCTGCATTCAATACCACTCCAACTAATTACACCCCCTTTCGAATACCTTCCAATTTAAACACTGTTTTTTTAAGCTTTATATAACAAATTACCTACGTTGTCCGATTATATTAATTAATATATATATATATATATATATATTCTAATGATTTTCGTTTAATCACTTTTTAAATTAATCCAAGTTTTAGAAAGAACTTTGTTTTTATTTATTAATATTTGTTTAAAAAGATGCTTTTGATTGTTTAAAATCATTCAAGAAGCTATACTTACCAAGGGACTGTTAGAATACCTTTTAATTTAAATACTTTATAAAAAATATTTTCAATAAATGTGTTATTTTGTTATATATATATTTTAAAATTATTTTAAATGACTAATAGTTCTTCCAGAAAAGGGTTTTAAATTAATCTAAAATTTTTTAACTACTTGTATCTTTATTATTTGAAAAAAAACCATTTTTACTTTACAAAAACACATTTTAAATCATTACTTTTTCAAAAGTTATTCAAACACACTATAAATCCACTTTAAATTATTCATATTCTTTCAAAGGTGCTTATAGAAAAATTGATTTTGTTTATTTTTTTTTCAAAAGTTATCACAAAAGACACATCAAAACTTTTAGTTTTGCAATGTAAACAAAATAAGAGCATTTAAGGAGACCTCCAATTGAGTAGAACAGTTAATGAGAGGCCTGGCTTTGTGTTTGCCATCAATCAGCTTGGAAAGGAACAATGTCACATCAGTAGGAAAATGATCAGTTTGATCCACCAGCCACCTATAAAGCTCTACCTCTTCTGCAACATACAAAGAACAATTTTTTTTTTTTTTTTTGTTATTATTTTCCCCCTTTATTATTAATTAAATGACTCAAAAAAAAAAAAAAAAAAAAAAACCATTAAAGAAAAAGAAATTGGACTGAAAATTGACCTTGTTGTTCCCGGATGAAGTGCAGATGATTCTCAAGTGTCAAAAGTACTGATCCAACTTTTTCAGACAAGTCGTTCAAATATTTCAGTGTGTGGCCTCTGAAATTGCCTCAACAACCGTTAGTTTAGATTAAAAAAAACATTAATTAATTAGCAATGAGTAGAAGTAAGGTGAAATCTTAAATTTAAAACAAAAAAAGATTCGTTTGATAATCATTTGAGTTTTAACTTTTAATTTTTAAATACAATGTTCGTATTCTCACACTTTCTTTTTAATGGTTTTCATCTTCCTTAAGAAACATTTGAATTTGAAGTTAAATTCCAAAAATAAAAGTAAACATATTTAGAAACCTATTTTGTTTTTAATTTTCAAAACTAGGGTTAAAATTTTAAATTATCCCTCAAAAGTAAACAAAGGAGCCCATTAACGAAGGAAGTTTAATAAAAAATTAAAACTAAAAATAAAAGGGTTATTAAACGGAGTCTAACGTTCTGAAAATAATGCCTATATGGTAACATTTTTGTTTTTAATTTTATGTTTTTAACCAAAAAATTGAATGGTTACCAAAACAAGTCCTAAAACATCCTTAAAACGTTATTGTTGTCTAAAAAAATTTAAAACTTTGGTCCGACGTATGAAAGAGCGAAAAGAAAACTTACTGGACACCAGAAAGATAGCAGTGAAGTTCAATGCTAGAAGCCACAAGAGTGTGAATAACCCAATAAGAAACCAAAGGGATTTGGCGAAGTGCTGCAGATAACTCAGGCACATCTTTTGTATCATATTTTGATAAGTTCCTGAATTCATTTATGTATTTAATCACCTTCAAGCAATTGTAGATCATACTGTTTGGGTTGAAAAACACCTGCCCATATTTCACAGAATCCAACTCCTTTCTCAGCAATGCCACTCGTTTTATCGTCGCCAATGATTTAGCAAGCGGATCCGAGTGCGAGTAATTGTCGAGGTGCCACAAAACTCCATAGTTCGTTGCAAACGCCGTAAATATCAGCACCGCCTTTGCATCCCAAGGATATCTTGCCAATTTGTTCAAAATGTCGAGAGTTGTTTGGTGTGTTGTTTCTACGCCTGGATCCTTACATGTCATCTAAGAATTTTACAATTCTTAAACATATATTAGTTTCAATTCATGCAATACTAATTGGGAAAAATATGTACAATTTTTTTTTGGGCTAATAATTAAAGACCTCTGTTGAGATTTGATGAAGGGTGCAAATTGGTGGATCAATTTGGGAGGGATATTTCAAGGAGTCATCTGCCAATACAAAATGCCCTTTGCTTCCTTTGGCCTGAAATCATCAAATAAATTTTAAGTTTCCTATAAACTTTAAATTGTCCAATATTTATCAAACTTGGTTAAATAACAATAATAAGAAAAGCCGCCACTGGGAATGCAAATGGACACTATTTTGTTTTTTTGGAAAAAAATAAACTAGAACTACTTTTAAGGTTAATTGAAATTACAAAGACTAAAATTGAATATTTGAAATTAGAGAGATTAAAATGGTATTTGAACTGATAATAATTAAATGAACTTGAGATCAATGAAGAAGAATGATAAGGGAGAAGGCATGTGAAATCTAACCCAATTTGAAGCAACAGCAATCTGATCTGAGGTTTTGATGACGCTTTCGATGAACAAAATGTAGTTATCAATGTCGATCTTTATCGTCTCATCGTCGCTGTTTATGGTGAATATACGATTCGTGATAACGTCGTCGGACAAATGCTTTAGACTCTGCTCTTCCTTGTCGGTTTCTTGTGATAAAGCAAGCGCCAAAGCAGTGGCCGAGGTCTTGGGACGAAATGCAGACATGTTTGCTTTGGTTAATTTCTACCAAGAGCAAGACTTCTTGGGAGGACAGATAGAGAGATTTTGGTTTTATATTTATATTTTATTGTTTTATTGTATATTCAGATTTGCATCTTATTTATATATATAGCTTTCACATGGGTGAAAAATGAGAGATAAAAGCAAAGAATTTGCAGGAGTTTTAATTCAAAGAAAGAATGAATGTAATTGGGGTTATACTAGTTGGAGCTTTAGTGAAGTTTCTCTACAAAGTTTCATTGAGTACTTAAAGAATATGCAACTTGTTTTTGCAGCTTATATTGACTAATATATACTATTTTTGACTTTAGTTAAGATACTTTGGGTAACAAGTTAGCTCAAAATTCTCAAAGTAAACATCACTCAAAAGGAAAAGTTCACTTAGTTTTGAATTTTCCATCTACACATCCATTTGGCAAGATTTGAAAGACAAGGATGAGACCCATCAATAAGCTAAGAGAAAATTACATATTGACCAAGAAGAGACAAGAAATTTCTATCTTGTAAAAATGTTGTTAAATAACAAATCAAATGTTTTGACTTACAATTTTAATAAGTTTGATGTGATAGCATATGTTTTATGGCAGTTGAGCTATGCTTATTTTAGTTAATGTATTGTATATTTTGATTCATGAAGCATTGGCAAATTGAGCAAATTTATTTTGTGGGGCTTCGCCAACAAGTTAATTACGTTATAAAAATGTAGTTTTTTTTTTTTTTTTTTTTTTTTTTTTTTTTTTTTTTGTTTAAAAAAACAAAGTTGTTGATAGTATAGATCTCAATAGGTTTTAGTTACCAGTTTTACTTTGGATTTTTTTTAGAGTTAAATAATATTATATTAATCAAATCATATATTCATATATAGGCCTAGACATTCTCTACTTTCCCTTGGTTCCAATTTCTACTCTCACATGATATAATATATTCTAAAAAAAAATCATACATTTACATATCTATACTATTTACGTAGCAAGTCTCAAGCATGTATATTGTAAATCTAACAAAAGCATATTTAAAGGTAAAATATCATTGTCAATAATTTGCAAGGGAACTTATTATTATTTTTACTTTTTCTTCTTCTAAAGTTCAATAAAGTGTGGGTTGGAGGATCGAACCACCAACCTTTGTTCTATTGAACTATACATATACTCTAGTTGTAGATATATACACGACCTAAATTAGTTAAATCTCGATCTTCGCATACAAGTATGGGTTTTCTTTCACTTAGAGAAAGACAAAAGTTCCATTTGGGAAGCTTAAAATTTACAGGTTGAAAAGTGTTTTTAAGAATATTAAGCTACTTGTTATTTTATTTTATTTATTGAGTGAAGCAGTTGAAAAAATCTACCAAAAATCTCTTCATAATTGAAAATGAAAGCTTTAATTAGGCAGACATGATGATATCAAATGTTTTTATTTATTGTTTTCTTTTAAAAATATTTTAAGGGACAAAAGCTTTCTATTGTATTTATTCATGATGTGTGAAAAAGCATTAAGACTGCAAATCATTATAATTTGAAGAACGACAAAAGTTGGATTCGAAAACACAACTTAACTAAAGCTGCACAACATATATATTGATTAAGTTTCCACAGAATCTGTTAATTGGTGAGGACAAATTGTTATTATAATGGTTAAATACATATAATTTTTTATATATATTTTTAAAGTTCATCATATAGGAGGTGAGAATTTCAACCAACTCCAACCTTCTTGCCGAAGTTATAATGTCTGTATGACTAGTTACAAAAATTGAATTGTGAAAAATAAATATGCATCTAGATCAAAATGTTGTCAAAATATAGGGACAAACTGTGAATATTTGTAGTTGTAAATCTAGAACTTTTTATTTTTTTATTTATTTATTTTATTTTTAGTGTTGAATCTCTTGTTTCTTGTTTCTTGTTTATAAGTGTAGTGTCACGGGGTAAAAATTGAAATTAAAATTTTTATCTTACACCTCGTGCAGCCTAAGATCATTCTCGTCCCTTAGTCAGCCTACTCGTGTCCCACAACCTGTCTCAGATACTTTAACTTGAAGACACTTAAAGAAGCACACACAAAGCTCACGTTGGCCACGGAGAAATGTCCCTTGTTCTTCTTTATTCATTAAAGAATGTACTACAAATCAATTATGTGAGAGTGGAGTAGGATGAGTAGGTTGACTAAGGGACGAGAACCTCTTAGGCCGCATGAGGTATAAGTAAAAATTTTAATTTTGATTTTTAACCTGTGACAGTTGGTATCAGAGTGCGGTTTTTATTTTTTGTGAAGGATAAAACAGTATCGAAGTGTTCGAAATGATTCGTGGGACAAGTACGCTGATTAAGGTAAAAATTTTAAATTCAATTTTTAACCCTGTGACACGTAGAATGAAATTGAGTTGGATAATTGTTTTTTATATTGAAAATAAGAAACAAAATGTGGATTCATAACTATGTCTTCTCATTTGTTCTCTAAACTTTAAACTTTAAAATTTAAAATTTAAAAGTTTCCCTTGATAACATTAATTTTTTAGATTAAATATTCAAACCTTTTTATGGTATATTGATTTTTAAATATTTATATGTGTATTTAATTTGTTAAGTTAATAGTTATAAGATAGTGTTGAAGGAGAAATTTTGGATCAATCACAAATTGCCACGTCATTTACTAAATTAATGGCGAAATTATAAAATAATTAAATTTGGGACTAATTAAATGTTACATGTATCCTAAATTGAAATTGAAGACGAAAATTGGCAAATCCCGATGGTGCCACGTGTTTCCATCCATCAAATTAATTATTTTTGGTTCAATAAATTATTAATGTTTTGGCTAAAATTTAATTAAGTAAAAAAATAAACTTAATTTGGCCCAAAGGGTCCAAAGCCCAAATCCAATTAGTTGGGCCCACTGGGCCAAGTCCATGGACCAATCAAGCCCAAGCCCACGAAAGCCCACATGAGAACTCTATAAATAGAGAAGTTCTTTTCATTTACAAGGTTTAGAAAATTTTCATTCAGAGAGTGTAGCGAGAATTCTTCCTATAATCAGAAGACTCCCTAACTCCTGAAGCTGAATCACACTTGAAGACTGAAGTTGCTTGGAGTACAACTTGTGAAGACTGAAGTTTTGCTTGGAGTACAACTTGTGAAGACTGAAGTTGCTTGGAGTACTACTTCACGTGCATCCACGCGCTCCGCTTCCATACATCAAGCGCACACGTGCAACTGAGGAGTTCAGAAAATTTACCTTCAAAGAGCTTAGAGAGAATTCTCCTACAATCAGAAGACTCCCTAACTCTTGAGGCTGAATCACGCTTGAAGACTAAGTTCAACTTCAAGAACATCCACGCGCTCCGCTTCCCTATATTAAGTGCACACGTACAGTTGAGAGAGAATCAGAGGATCAAGTACTAGAGATCGAACTACATCCGCATCAAATCTACATAAACACAAGTTTAGCGCCACGGAACAAGTTTCTCCACAAATCTCGTCCGAACATATAGTACTTTTATTTAAGTTTAGTGGAAAAAAAAAAACGGATACAAGAAATTATAAAAGCTTTTATTTAATTTGTTTCCAGTGCTTGAAACGCAAAATAGAAATAGTTACTCACTTTGTTTCTAAAAAAAAGCTACAAAAAGAAACGTGAATGTTATAAAACGACCTAAATATTTGACATTTACGAAATTGGCCGTAGTTATATTTATCAGAATTGAACAAATAAATAAATTTACTGGCGGATCCAAAAACTTTATGTAGGGGCACATTTAAAGTCTAATAGGTCCTCTAATTTTTTGTTTTTGTATTTAATAAATTTCTAAAATATTAAATTTACATCTAATACGTCTCGTAGGTACATGAAAATGTTAAAAGTTAAAGGTTATATTAATATTAGAAATCAAATTTAATTTGGTGCTTAATAGGTACGATTAGATATCTTTTTAAAATTAATGTATCTATTAATTACAAAATTGAAAATTTAAGGTTCAATTAGACATAATACTTAACATTTTTATAGAATAATTTATAGAATTGAAATAATTTATAGAATTATTAGACATTTTTAAGGGACTAAAGTCAAAAATGAAAGTTTAAGGATATATAGTCACAATTTTCAAAACTTAGGAATTAAACTTGTAATTTAACCTTCATATAAATGTAATTTTAAATATATTGATATATGATATTTATATTAAGTAATACTAATTTAGAAACTATTATAAACTTTTATAGAAGTATTCATCTAGATACATAAAATAAAATAAAAATTCATTCAGTCAATTTGTGTGAAATGATTTTTTAGAGATCCAAAAATATTTGCATATTTCTATATATGTGTGTGAGAAAAATTTGGAATTAAATTTTCCTTACCTATTTTAAGTGTACTAAAAACTAAATATTATATATATTTTTTAAAATGAAAATAAGAATAACTTATAAGTGTATGTGGTGAATTATTCATTTCAATAAATAAATATATATTTTTTGAATTGAAAAAGTAGAAAATTGAAATATTTGTTAAAACAATCAAAATTTAGCGTGCTCCAGGCCAATGGACCAACTCCAACAAATGTTATATAGGTTGAGATACAATATAATACATTCAAAATATAACTACAATGTTTTAATATTTAATAAAAAATCAATATATATTATGTAAAATTACACTATTTGAGTAGAGTACGTGCCTCTAGTCCATTAATAGATCTGTCCCTGATTGAACTACATCTTTTTAAAGAAAATAATTGAACTACACCATTAATTTTTTTGGATTGTAAGTAATCCATTTACTTCATGCACTTGTTGATAACTCATGCAATTCTTGTTCTTTGATAAAAAAAAAAGAAAATAAAAACCTTATAACTTAAAATACCTGTTATATTTAAGATTATAAAAATATATTGTTTAACTTAGAGATAGAGAGAGGGGGAGAGAGTTTTAATCTATTGACTATTACATATAAAAGATGTGGACAAGCAACAAGAATAATTTCCTTGGCAACACATTCTTAATTAGTTGTATTAAGGGCGGGATACGATTATTATTGAATATCAATAAAGGAACATGGGAGATGATGAGAATACAGATATTTTGGTGCATCTACTGTGTCACTAAAGAAAAAAAAAATATGTATATATATTTGTAAAGGGCATTAGAAAACTATCGTTTATGTGTTATGTGTTGTAATTACTGATTAGAGTAAATGTATATTGTTTTTCCCTGTAATTCCTTTTCTAGGCTATAGTCTATATCCATGATTTTAAATAACTTTTGCAGTGGTACCTAAGATCTCAATGCTGATTGCTGAGTACACACATTATTATTTGAATTTCTTTTCTTATAGGAGATTTATTGGTTCCTCCAAGGTTGATGAAGTTACAGTATAGGGGTTCAATTATGTTACATTATTTCTTTCTTTTATAAATGAAAGTATAAGAGAAGGCAAAACAAATAATACTCTACTCTCTACCTACACTACTTTCTTTTTGGGTATTTCCTATTTTCTTCAAAAAGGAAAACAAATGGATTAAAACTCCCGAATACTTCAATAGATCATAAATCTTGAAAAAAAAAAAAGAGTCAATTACAACATCTTAGTTGAATTCGGACGTTTTAGATCCTAAAACTTACCACAAACAAATTGGAGAATTATAAAACACCTCAAAAAGTGATAAAAAAGGTAAAAAGAGTGTTATTACCTTACTTTTATTCAAATTAATAATTAGAGTAAGATCAAATAGGAGACTTGATTATAGATTGACTTCACACATACAGATGAAGCCTAGTATAAACTAAAGCAAAATGAAAGGTGAGATGGAGCGAAGGCGAAAACCCAAAAAAGAGAGAGAGAAGAAATTCTTGGAGTTGCTATGTAGCGCTGACCAGATCGAGCGCCCCGCGGAGCTGCGTTGGAATATGAACTGTGTTACAAGATTTAGATATAACGTATATTAATTTTCAGAAACTATATTGAAAATCCCATAAATTAGAACAAAAACCTCACCTTGAGTGCAACAACAATGTGATTATGACCTGGGAAGAAAAGAGAGGTGAAATGGTCGAGAGAGAATGAACAGGAGAAAGAGAGAGATGCAACCTTACCTCTTTTGAGAATATGAAAATATATAATATTAATTTGAATAATGGAAGTTTTAGTATTAAACTTGACTTATGGTTTTTGGTTTTTTGTAACCAATAGTGTCCATTGAGTTCTTTGGGAGTTTAGAAGTTATGAGAATTAAGTAAGATTATTATGATTTCTTAACCATTGAAATTCTATGGTTATAGTTTGTAAGCCTATATAAAGGCATGTTTTGTTGAATCAAGATATCACTTTCTCCACATTTGTGTCATCCACACCTTTTTTCTTTTCTAACAAAGTGGTATCAGAGCCATTGTAAAATTTGAGAGAAAAATGGCCAACGGTGGGATGAGTTCGCTTCAATTACCGATGCTTACTAAGCTCAACTATGACAGTTGGAGCATCAAGATAAAAACATTATTAGGAGCACAAGACATATGGGAGATTGTGCAAAACGGTTTCCAAGAGGCAGAAGCTGGAGCTGATTAAGCGCAAAGAGACGCGCTAAAGGAAACAAGAAAGAAGGACAAGAAGGCCCTCTATATCTTGTACCAATCAGTTGACGAAGACACATTTCAGACCATCTGCGATGCCGAGACATCAAAGGCAGCATGGGACAAGCTCCAATCAACTCATAGAGGAGCTGATCGTGTTAAAAAGGTACGATTACAAACTTTACGTGGTGAGTTTGAATCATTACAGATGAAGGAGACGGAGGTGATAGCGGAATATCACACCAAAGTTATGACTATTGTCAACCAATTGAGACGGAATGGTGAAGAAATCGCCGATGTTCGTATCATGGAAAAGATTCTACGGAGCCTAAATACTAAGTTTGAGATTATTGTCATGACAATCGAGGAGACAAAGGATCTCGAGACCATGACGATTGAACAATTTATAGGCTCATTACAAGCCTATGAGGAGAAAAAGAAAAGAAAGATGGAGCAAACGGAGACCATGGAACAACTTCTCCAACTCAAACTCAAGGAGGAGAATAGTCGTGGACGTGGAAGAGGTCGTGGTGGAAGAGGTGAATCCAACACTGATGTTTCTCCAAACTCAAATGAATCCTCAAGAGGAAGAGGAGGTCGAGGTCGTGGAAGACGTGGTGGAAGGTCCGGGAGAGATAAATCTCAGGTAAAATGTTATAATTGCAACAAATATGGACATTATGCGAATGAGTGTTACTCATCTCAATCAGAGTCAATCGATCGGAAGCAACATGACCGATCAATCGCTAACACATCCAAAGCACATGAAGGGCAGTCCAATTATGCAGAGGAGAACGGAACCTTATTCATGGTTTCAAAGGAAGAAGAAGAGAGTCAAGATAGCAAGTGGTATCTTGACACGGGAGCCTCAAATCACATGTGTGGAAACCGGGCGATGTTTGCAGAGTTGAACGAGATGGAAAAAGGTAATATTGCCTTTGGAGACAATTCTTTGGCCGCCATCAAAGGAATAGGTACAATTCTCATTCGGTTGAAAAATGGAGAAAATCAATATATTACAAATGTTTATTACATTCTCAATATAAAAAATAATATATTGAGTGTAGGACAATTGTTAGAGAAAGGTTTTGAAGTTCAAATGAAAAACAATTGTTTGTATTTGAGAGATAATCATGAGAGACTTATTGCTAAAGTCATCATGACAAAAAATCGAATGTTTCCTTTGAATATATGTAATGATGTTCCAAAATGTTTGAAGACGTGTTATGAGGATGTTTCTTGGTTATGACATCTACGGTTCGGGCATCTCAATTTTGGAAGTCTAGAAGACTTGTCAAAGAAGAAGATGGTGCGAGGTTTACCGCATATTCAGAAGCCGAACCAAGTATGTGAAGGGTGTCTACTTGGAAAACACCATTGGAGTAGTTTTCCAAAGGAGTCTATGACAAGAGCCAATAAACCTCTAGAACTCATCCATGCTGATGTGTGTGGAGCAATTAAACCAGAGTCTCATGGTAAAAGTAAATATTTTTTTCTCTTTATTGATGATTTTTCTAGAAAAACATGGGTGTACTTTTTGAAGGGAAAATCGGAAGTATTTGAAATCTTCAAGAAATTTAAGGCGCGTGTGGAGAATGAAAGCAACCTTACAATTAAGGCCATGAGAACAGATCGAGGTGGTGAATTCACATCAAATGAGTTCAAACAGTTTTGTGATGAAAAAGGCATTCGACGCCCATTAACAGTGCCAAGGACACCGCAACAAAATGGCGTGGCGGAGAGGAAGAATCGAACAATCTTAAACATGGAAAGAAGCATGTTGAAGACGAAAAAGATGCCTAAGGAATTTTGGGCGGAAGCCGTAGCTTGTGCGGTTTATTTAACAAATCGAGCATCAACTAAAAGTGTGCTTGACAAGACGCCTCAAGAAGCATGGAATGGAAGAAAGCCTGGAATTGGTCACTTCAAGGTGTTTAGAAGTATTGCATATGCTCATGTGTCGGAGGAAAGAAGGACCAAGCTTGACGATCGAAGCGAGAAACTCATATTCATCGGCTATGATGCAAGTTCAAAGGGTTATCGCCTTTACAATCATTTGAATGGGAAGGTAACTATCAGTCGTGATGTTGTTTTTGATGAAGAAGCTTATTGGGATTGGAATATACAGACGGAGGAATATGATTTTCTTCCATACTTTGAGGAAGACGATGAGCCAACCAGGGAGAGAGGTGAAGTTTTGCCCATTCCAATTTCACCCCAATCAACTGATCAGTCATCTAATGTATCATCCAATGGAACAGAGGCACTTTCCAGTGATTCAGAGAATGAAATTGGCCTAAGAGGAACCCGAAGTTTATAGGAACTTAATGAGGTAAGCGAAAATCAAAATGACATAATTTTCTATTGTCTTTTTGGTGATTGTGAGCCCATTAATTTTCAAGAAGTCATTGCAAATAAAAAAAATGGAAGGATGCAATGGATGAAGAAATTCGAGCGATAGAGAAAAACAACATATGGGAGTTGACCAAGCTTCCAAAATGACAAAAACCAATTGGAGTGAAGTGGGTTTACAAGACAAAGAGAAAGGCCAATGGCGAAGTTGAGAGGCACAAAACGAGACTAGTAGCAAAAGAGTATAGTCAACAACATGGCATCAACTATGATGAGGTATTTGCCTCCGTTGTTCGCCTTGAAATTATTCGTTTGATTATTGCTTTGGCAGCCCATAATCATTGGAAGATACATCAAATGGATGTCAAATCGGCATTCTTGAACGGAATTCTTGAGGAAGAGGTCTATGTGGAACAACCGTTGGGCTATGAAGTCAAGGGTGAAGAAGATAAAGTACTTCGATTGAAGAAGGCTCTTTACGGTTTGAAGCAAGCACCGAGAGCATGGAATTCAAGAATTGACAAGTATTTTAGAGAGAAGAAGTATATGAAGTGTCCTTATGAGCATGCTCTATACATCAAAATGCAAGGTGAAAGTATATTAATAATTTGTTTATATGTTGATGATTTAATATTTACTGGAAACGATCCTTGCATGTTTGATGAATTTAAAAGGGAGATGACAAAGGAGTTTGAAATGACGGACATTGGTCTCATGAGTTATTATCTTGGGATCGAGGTCAAACAAAGTGAATATGGGATTTTTATATCTCAAGAGGGCTATGCTAGAGAAATGCGCAAAAGGTTCAATATGGATGATGCTAATCCGGTTGGAACACCAATGGAATGTGGAGTCAAAATCACCAAACAAAATGGAGGAGAGAAGGTAGATTCTACATATTTCAAAAGCTTGGTTGGAAGTTTGAGATACTTGACATGCACAAGACTTGATATTTTTTATTCAGTTGGAATTATTAGTCGATTTGTGGAGGAGCCAACAACAACGCATTGTAAAATGGCAAAGAGGATACTTCGCTATATCAAAGGGACAATTGGGTATGGTCTTTCCTATGTCTCTTCCAAAAATTTTGATATTGTTGGTTATTGTGATAGTGATTGGAGTAGTGATTTGGATGATCGAAAAAGCACTACGGGGTTTGTGTTTTTTATTGGTGAAATGACGTTCACATGGATGTAAAAAAAAAAAACCTATAGGCACATTATCAACATGTGAGTCGGAGTACGTAGCGGTAACTTCATGTGTATGTCATGCAATTTGGCTAAGAAACTTATTGAAGCAGTTGAAGTTCCAAATTGAGGATCCAATGGAGATTTTTGTTGATAATAAATCAGCCATTGCCTTAGCCAAAAATCCGGTATTTCATGGAAGGAGCAAGGACATTGATACCCTATTTCATTACATTCGGGATTGCATTATGAAGAAAGAAGTAGAACTCAAATATGTCAAGTCACAAGACCAAGCAGCGGACATTTTCACAAAGCCCCTCAAGTTGGAGACTTTTATCAAAATGAGGAGTTTACTTGGTGTAACAAATCAAGTTTAAGGGGGGAGGGGGGTGTTGAGAATATGAAAAAATATAATATTAATTTGAATAATGGAAGTTTTAATATTAAACTTGACTTATGGTTTATGGTTTTTGGTTTTTTGTAACCAATAGTGTCCATTGAGTTCTTTGGGAGTTTAGAAGTTATGAGAATTAAGTAAGATTATTATGATTTCTTAACCATTGAAATTCTATGGTTATAGTTTGTAAGCCTATAAAAAGGCATGCTTTGTTGAATCAAGATATCACTTTCTCTACATTTGTGTCACCCACACCTTTTTTCTTTTCTAACAACCTCAACGTCCAGCATCTGGAGTGCGACAAACAATCATGGATGGAGAGAGCGATGACGCATGGCAGGGATGGCATGGATTGACGACAAGTTGAAGGTGAAGGGTTCAACGGCTGGGTCTTCGCGTGGAAGAGAAGGGTTCTGCAGCTAGGTCAACAGCCATATAAAACAGGACTAATTAGCCTTTTTTTTTTACAACTTAAAACCCTACATAAATATATCTATAATGTCGATTTAAAATCGACATTAAAGATTTATTTATTTATTTTTTTTGCAACCAACATTCTACATCCGTGTCTATTTTTTTCAACCGACGTCAAAGGCCAAATTTCTAGTGTTAATTGGTACTAGCCTTTGGAGTATTTGGTTGGAGCAAAACATAGAACGTTCAAAAGCCTTGAAAAACCTTTGTCTCACGTGTTGGAAGACATTTCAAACTTGGCTGCTTTTTGGTGTAAAAAATCTCCACTCTTCTATAATTATAATTCTCAAACTATTGCTCTTAATTAGAAGACTTTTCTTTAGCATTCCTAGGTTATGTCTCTCATATTTCATTGAACTCTCTTGTATCATCTTTTGATAGTGATATAAAACTTTTGGGTTTGAGATGTGATGAGAGTGCTATGTTCATGTCAACTTAGTTGAGATATTCAGGTGCACCTCCGGATTCCTTTTGGTCCATCTCTACATTGTTAAAAAAAAATAAAAAAAATAAGGAAACGTATTATTAATATCTTAAAGTAAGATACATACACACACACACACACACACACATATATATATATATATTTTATATTTAATGAAAAACCATATACATATATATAACTTTGGAAAAAGAGTAGGGCTAGTTGCTTAAGTTTAGAACGAAGTAGTATAATTTTAACTTTGAACGACCTTTTTAAGTGTTTTAATTTCTCTTTTTTCTAATGTTGAAGGAAATTTTTGACATAAATATTTGCTTTTAAGTTTTTAAAGATGGTAAATGAGCCTTGGGAAAGGGAGGACTTGTTTAACCTTCATCTACTTTCATAATTTTCTCATATTTTTTGTGCAATCTCATGTCTAGCTAAAAACTTTGAGGGAATTGTGTTACAGAAATGAGAAACAACTTGTTGTATGTATTTCGTTGAGGAAATTGAATCTAAGTTAGACAACATGAAGGTTACACGAAATAGCCACAAATGAAAAAGAATAAAGAAATTGGCCTCAAACTAGTTAAGATGTCCCAGTGCACCTGCTATCCTTCTTGTCTTGTGTATATTGTTAAAAAAAAAGGTAAAGAATGACAACATATTTTTTGGCATATAGAAAGGGAATCACAAACTTCAAGTGCATAGCATTAAAATTAGGGACAATTACAAAAATGTCAAATTGATTTGTTAAAATTAGGTCCATATACAATGTTTTATGATTTTGCAAAAAAAAAAACAAAATCTTTAAGCCCAACCCAATTAAAATGCCTGATGACCAAAATGTCCCTCACAGTTAAAAATGTGTGACTGTATCTGATTGTCCACTAATTACTATCTGATTGTTATCTGATTACCATATAATTGCCAATGATACCAATTCATATCTTATTGTTGTATAATTGTTATTAATTGTTAATGATACTGATTGTTGTTTGATTATTATTTGATAATGATTGTAATATGATTGTCAATGATGCCATTGTTATATGATTGTTCTCTAATTACTATATGATATTGATTGTCAATGATATCGATTGTTATCTAATTGTTGTCGGATTATTATCAACTAATTGCCAATGATACCGACTGTTGTCTGATTTTTGTTTGATTAATATCTAAAATGGGTTGTCAATGATACTGATTTTTATCTGATTACTATTTAATTATGATTGTCAATGATATATGATTGCTATCTGATTTTCATTTTAATATTGACTGTTATATGATTGTTGTCTGATTACTGATATACTAATTGTTGTCAACAGTAAACTGCTAAAATAAGGCACTATATATATTGTACTTACATAACAACAAATTATTAACAAATATATCTTTGATGTCTACAATATGATTATTCAAATAGATACAAATTATTTATATGTTTTTCTATTATGACCAACATGCTTACAACGGCTATAGTTCGTGTGTTTTGGCAATTCACCAATTGAAGAAATCCTTTGCTTTTTAGGTCTTCTTGCTTGACGAGGGTTGTTCACCTCTAAAATACAAGTTGTTTTTTTTAACAAGATACTAGTGTAGGGATCAGTAGGTGCACCAGGACATCTCAACTAGATTGACACCCCCATAGCACCCTCATCATGCCCCAGAGCCAGTGATATAACATTAAGCCAAAAAAGGCAATCGAAGAGATCAAATGTTGAGTACAAATCGAGCTAGAGGGAAGCTCCGATCCAAAAAAAAAAAAAAGAGTGAGGAAAGAGTAAAAGGAAAAACTAAAGAAAAGCCCTTCAGTTTAAAGCAATAGTAGGAGCGTCATAATTACAAAATAAGGGTGATTTTGTGCTCCAAAGGGCAGCCAACGCGTTAATGTCCTCCCACCGTTGATATTGTGATTTGTTGGAATCCTGGAAAGTTCTGAAATTTCTTTCCATCCAGATGCACCAGAGACTAGCCACCACAAAATTGCTTACCAAAACACCACGTCTGGTATTCATCTTGAGTCTAAGAAGAAAATCCAGGAGACTACTTGTAGATTGAAGATGGTGTGCAAAGTTCATCAGTTGTAATCGATCCCACATGTAAATGGAGTAGCTGCATGATAGGAATAAATGATCAAGAGTTTCCATGCTATTTCTGCAAAGAATACACCAATTTGGGTTCATATTTAATGAGGGGTTCCTCAATTGAAGTTTATCTAAAAATTTACACTTTTTTGGCATTTGCATAGTTCATAAATTGCCAAATTGGAATAATGGAGCAAGTGTATTATAGTTGTGTATATGCTCATTGAGTGATTTTACTGTGTATATGTCATCCCTTTGTAAATTCCACCATACAATATCAGGTCCCTGAGTTGTAGATGGTTTATCCCACAAGCTGGAAATGCTATTCCAGACTTCCAATTCTCTTTGTAGCAGTGGTCTATGCGGTTTCATATCCCAAGCAGAGTTATTTGCATCCCACGCCTCTCGAACAAACATATGGGGTGCGGAGGATAAAGTGAAAAATCTAGGGATGTGTTGGGCGAGAATGCCATTGTTAGTTTAGCGTTGATGCCAGAAAAGAGTTGATTTGCCATCATTTACCTTTTTAGCTGTGTGGCAGAGGAATTGCTCTTGCAATTTTGTAATAGAAAACCATGGAGATTTAGAGCTAACATGTTTGCAGGTGTGTGGCAAGCTGCCTGGCAGCCCAACTTTATATTTAGCATCAATGATAATCCTCCACAAGCTATCCGACTCAGTGAGATATCTCCATAGACATTTACAAAGCAAAGCTGTGTTTGTGGTCTTGATTTTCTCCACACCCAGGCCCCCTTATCTTTTGGTAAAGTGACAATGTCCCATCGAATAAGATGAGAGCCACCCTCCTTTTCAGTGCCTTCCCAAAGGAAATTTCTCATTAATTTTTCAATAGATTTATAGATAGAAACAGGAGCTTTGAAGATAGATAGATAGTACGTGGGGAGATTACTGAGCACTGCTTGCAATAGGGTAAGTTTGCCACCTTTGGATATGTATGAAAATTTCCAAGATTCAAGCCTTTTCTCGATCTAAAATACAAGTTGTAAAAAATCAAACATCAATCACATGACAATTAAATATAAATAACAAAGTACTTAATATCTAATAAAATCATATGAGAATCAGATAGCAGTGAGATATCAATCACGTGGCAATCAAATAGAAATCACAAAATACTTAATATCTATGAAAATCACATGGTAATCAATGACAATTAGATATCAATCAGATGACAATCACATGTTAATCAAATAGATAAACTACTTAATATCTAATGAAGATCACATGACAATCAGATATCAATGATATGACAATCAAATCAATATCAGACAGAAATAAGATATCAATTATATAGCTATATTTGATTCTCTATGCTTAAACAATTCACCCGCACTTCTAATTTTCAATTTAATTTCCACATCTTGTATATCGTATCTAATTAACATTTTGCAAGTCACAACAAATTTTTTTGGGTTGATCAATGGTCTTAAGCTTGATACCATAGCCTAGTGAATGAAATAACCTTCATCTCAAAAGAATGTTCAAGTAAAATATTGGAAAGAAACACATTCATACAGCAAGCCTCTCGAATGCAAACCAGCAATCTACACCCAATTTGTCGCAAACTGACAAATTTTCAATCAATACACATGATTATATACACAAATAATTAACATCCCCATTCCGAAAACCTAACATTCATTCCTAAAAAAACTATGGTATTGAAAAAATCGGAGAAGATCTTGATGAAATCGAACCTAGTAAAATTGTGAGCGCAAACATGAATGAGAGAAGGTGAGGATGAAATTCAAGCAAAAAAATCGAATACAGACTGTGGTTTCAAGAAGAGAAATCCTCAAGGAAAGAGATTTTGAAACCATGTGTTCAACTAATAAAATCAAAACAAGATTTCGAAAAAAAAATATGCGCAATCGTGTGCATCAAAAGAAATTATGTATTTCAAATCTTGGAGATTGTGAATATTGGAGAAGAATCTTAGGTTGCTGTAGAAACATGGAGAATATTGAGGAAGAAAATGTGCGTAAAGGAAAGAGAATATCAAATTTACTAATTTTCTATTTTTTAAGAGATAATGGTAGTTTTGGAATATTATTTTCACATAAAAATCAAATAATGTGATTTTTTAACCATCTAATAATGTGAGGGTAATTATTTTCAATATATTTTACCATATTTGTAATATTTTAAAAGTTAATGACATGGATGCTAATATATAATCAAAATTTGATACCCAATGCAATTCCCCTCAAAATTATGCAATTGAAAATAATTTTTTTATACCTATTTTTATAGCATTGACAAACACTATGGAAAGTCGAAGACTTTCAATAACATCGACTACCACTACTTGCCTAAAAATGCTATAGAAAGTCTTTTATAACATTATTTTACCATTATAAAAAACGCTATAAAAGACCTTCTGATAACTTGTAGAAATACAAGTTACTTCGTCTTTTTATTCAAAGCAATTAACAAAATTCACAAGAAAATTGCATTATTGTGACATGAATTCTAGCAAATAATCATGCTTTGCAGTCATGCATTGACAAGTGTTTAAAATCTGAGAATTATGAGAATTTTATGTTTCATCACAGGAAAGAATGAAGAAAAGAAGAATTATAGAAGAATATCGCAACCGCAATCGCATGAATATAGAGCCAACTTGATAGCAAACTATGGTATGCGATGCAATAAAATACAGAAATTGACAAACGTATAGGCAGTGAATGTCAAATCCATAGAGCAAGTTGGCAACTGATTTGAAAGGTTCATGAAAGAACCAATGAACCTGTGACGCGATGAAGTCGGCGCAACAAGGCATTGAATTAAATGCGTGGTGTCAGTGAAATCATTGGAGAGAAGCTCAAAGCTTCACTTTTTGACGCCTATAAATAGCCAACCCAAAGAATAAAGGAGAGAGTTAGTTCGGTCGAGAGATCAACTTTTCCAAGAGAGAGAGTAACGCCATTTTCAATCCTCAAGCTTTTCTCTACAGAATTCTAAGCTTCTTTTTAGGAAAGTGAGGGTTCGTCTCTAAGCTTGAAACATTCTTGTCGATAGCAGCCAATTCAAAGCCGAAGGGATCAAAAAATTGTCTCGACGACTCGACATTTTTGCTTTTATTTATATTCCTTGTTCATTTTTGTATTAAGATTTGATATTAAAAGATTTCTCATTTCTTGATATCAATCTGAGTTAATGCCATTCATCCATGAGTATATTTCCATTCATCCATGAGTATATTTTCATCCATCATGAGTAGCTAATTTCTTAATGGGTTAAGGAGATTGAACTAGTATTTTCAAAACTATGCATGAGTAAACGTTTTATTGTTTAATGTTTGCTTAATCATTTGCTTAAATCTATTAAGAGATAGGTTTAAGGAAAGAGTTCTTGCTTGAGAGAGTAAAGAAACTAGAAAGCATTAAGCAAAAAGAAGTATTGCTTTAGAAATAAAGTAAAATCTTCATTTGAATCAACCGTCACATACATCTTAGAGATAAGATAAAATGTAGTTCAAAGGCCGAGAGGTCAGTTTTTAATTTAAGAAGTTGATGAGCGCATCTCATGCATTAGTCAAGAAAATACTAGGAATTCTTCTTAACCCTATTCTTATACTGATTTCTATTCCATTGCATACTGCTTGACTCAAAACTGCAATTCGTTGACATTTATCATCATTCACACCCACTCATCGCATCTCTATCTTGCCCTTGTAATTAATAGTTTAGTTTATACTTATAAATTCTATCTCAACATTTCTTTGTATAAAATTCATCGCATAGAAATCAAGCGCTGATTTAATCACTAGTACATAAAAGTCGTCGTGTTCGACCTTGGACTCACCAGGACCTTCCTCTAAGTTTATACTTGTGCTTAGGGTAGGAAAACTTACGTTCACCGAATCGAATAGACTAATTTCTTATAACTCAACGCGAGGAACACACCGCATAACACATTTATTTATCCACAAATTGAGCACAACACCTTCTATAGAGTTATTTGTTAATGCTATAGAAAGTTTCCATAACATTAAATATTTGCTATCATAAATTGATTTTTGATAGCATAAAAAAATGTTATGGAATGTTGGGGACTTTCAATAATATGGGTTGCGATAGCATCTCGAAAATGCTATGAAAAGTCTACGATAGCATTTTACTAATGCTATCATATGTGATATTTGTTGTAGTGTGGTTGTATCATAATGACCATGAGATGTAAATTGAAAAATTTGCACACTTCTCAAATAAACTACTAGATATATAAACTCGAGATACTTTTGTCTCATACAGCAAATTGGTAAAAAGACTATTGGTCGTATTATGACAGCCTCATCGAATAATTTCTCTAGGATTAGATATATATACACGTTAATTTATAGTAGGTTTATGGTAGTAATGAACTTTGTGTTTGCAAAGAAAAAATAAAAATACTATTTTGAAAGTAAACTAGAAGAGAGGGAAAAAGCAACATAAGCTATCATCAATATGGAATAATTCATTGTAGCCTAATAGGCTCAAACTTGATGAAATAGTAAAATAGATGTAGTCAGAGGAACCTTATATTATTTAGTAGTAGAGTAGTACATATATAATATATATAGTATATATTATATACCTAACATTTGTGTCTTTGATATCGTCATCATCTTCATGTCAATTCAGGGCGCCCATGGTTACACTTGAAGCTTATGCCAGCCTCCATGAAGCGAGGACATTCAGGACAATTTATAATCATAGGAATCCATCCACTAAATCCAGGAAGTGTCATTCTGTCACAAGTATGAAATTTGAGATTCAACTCAGTGAAGTAATCTATAAATGCCTTAGAGAAAGTTTTTATGTTTATATCTCTTTTCCATTCGTTGAAATCTTGGAGAACTCCCAAAATCAAATTGCCACGCCCAACAAGCAATGGAGTTAATCCAACGGCTAAGATTGCCCAACCATTTTCGTTTTCGTACGATATGAGTCGTAGGATATCATCAGTTGTTTCAGTTGCATTTGAACCTCGTAATTGACTCTTGATCACGAAGTAACTCCATTGGGTTATCCAAAAATGAGGTGTAAGTGTAAAATAATTGTTCTCTCCTTTGATGTTTTGTCCCACTCGTATGATTTCGAATGTGTTTCCTTTTTTCTTTATGTAGGGGTCATTCTTAATCTCTACTACTTTCTTTTCGAATTGTTGGATCCAATTTGGATCTTTTCCACCATAAAATATGATGTTTCTCTCTTGATTGACCTAACAAAAACGAAATAGAAGATGTTTCATCAATGCATGTTAAATCACTACTGAATATAAAAGCTTAATTAAACCGATGGAACATTGCTATGATATTCATATTAAATCACTATTAAGTGAACTCAAATAGTTAAGGTCTCCAGTTTGATAACCATTTGATTTTTGAAAGTTAAGCTTATAAATACTAATTCCGTTCATAAGTTTCTATGTTTTGTTATCAATTTTTTCTATCAATGCTTTATTCAACAACAAATCAACTTTAGAAAACTAAAAAAAAAGTATGTTTTCAAAAAACTTGTTTTTGTTTTTAGAATTTCTCTAGGGATTAATTGATTCTTTCAAAAACATGAAAATCATAACTGGAAAATTTGAGAAGAAACAAACATAAATTTTAAAAATAGAAAATTAAAAACGATTTCAATACTAAATGGAGACAAAGGTAATGGGTTATCGTAAGTTTAAAGGAAAAAAATACATTTTTAGTTCTTGAATTTAATTATTTTTGTTTGGTCAGGTTTCAAAAAGTGTTGCACTTTTACGCCTGAGTAAATAGTTTAGTTTTAATTTGCACCTTTAATTTCAAAAGGTTGTATTTTTACCTTCGAATTGTGAGTTTATAAATTTCCATTTAGACTACATTTTAACATTTTATATTTTATCTCTGATTTTTTTTTTTATTAATGCTCACTTTTTAGTCATTTATGTTAAATATTGTAATAATTAATTTAAAAGAATTATATTAACTAAAATTAAATCAGTTTTCATTAAATTTTCCATCACTACTAAAATCAAATAAAAAAAAATAAATATTAGTAAAAACTCAAAGGCAAAAGTGTAAAATCTAGAAATCTAGAAACCAAATGAAAACTAAGCTCAAAAGATAACATTTTAAAACCTAAAAACCAAACAAAACTATACTCAAAATTCATGGAAAAAAACATTTAAAAAGCATAAATATGTGGGAATGAAAAAGGAAAGATAAAACCACTTACCCAACTGTTTAATCTTGGTTGCTTAGTAAATTTAAAAAGGGTGGATTCAGGCCAATTCTTTCTCAACAATTCATTAGTTCTTCCCTGGGTGAATGGAATAGCTTCAGTTCCCCAAACTCGAATCAAATGGATTGCATTTGTGAATTTAACTCCTGATGTTGAATCTATAACAATAACCAATGGATCTTGTCTAAGTTGCCAATTCTCCTCAAGATATCTCAAACCTGCAATTTCTGTAGTGTATGGCACAATATACCATTTCATTAAAGAGCTTAAATATTCATACTTCTTTTTAGCTACTTCTTCTTCTTCTTCTTCTTGAGATTCTACAGTAATTACAGGGATCCAAACCATCTTGTATTTATCTCCCTTTTTCACTTCATTGTAAATTGAATGAAGAGCTCTAATATCATCCTCAGATATATCTAATCGAGAAATTATCAAGATCACATTCTTGCCTTCCAAAGCATCTTCAACACTAACCTGTATAGGCATATACATATTAAATAGATTTAATAAATCAATAATATATAAAAAACAAATTAAGTATGAATGGCAAGGACCTCCAATCTTGTAGAACCATCAATGAAAGGTTTTGTACTAGCCCTGCCTTTAATAAGCCTAGGCACAACTAATGTTATTTCAGTGGGAAAATTATCAATGTGATCCACAAGCCATCTATAGAGATCAATTTCATCTGCAACATATTATATATGAAACATATGATTTTCAAGTTAGTAACTTAACATAAGTATGAAATACAAACTAAGTTTTCTTCTAGCAGTATGAATTATACAGTATTTAAATCACCAATCAAAACCAAAAAGCTTGATGGGTTAAAATAAAATAAATTTTTTTTTATAAGTCCCAAAAGGGAAAATCAAAATGAATGGAAGGTGAAATGACTTACAGGAGTTCAAAAATAAAACTTTAAATCTACCAATAAACTCAAAAACTTAATTTGATGAATTATAATAAATTATAAAATTTGTAGAAATTCTAACAAGTAAAAATCAATAATAATTGTGAAGGAAATTACATTACATGATTTTGACACTATAAAATCTTCTTTCTTTGATACTACATTAAATTACCAATAAATTATTCAAAAATTAATCTGAAGGATTATAAGAAATTAATATTGATTTGAGAGAAAATGACATTAAACAAGTTCAAAGATAGAACTGGCTTCTCCAATACTGTTCCAAACCACCAATAAACACAAAAGCTAATTAATATCAAATTAAGAAATTTATATAAGACCCAACAAGTGGAAATTATAGGTTAATTTTAATTAGAGAAAAAATGACATTACATGAATTTGAACGCAAGATCTCATACTTTGATATCATGTTAAGTCAACAATCCTAATCTAAATGTTTTAGTTGATGACATATGATAAATTTAATTTAGATATTATAACTTAATAATCTATCTATATTTGGCCCTAATTCCATAAAAACATGTCTGAAAAATGACCTTGTTGTGCTCGAATGATCTCGAGATGATTCTCAAGTGTAAAGATTATAGAGTTGATCTTTTCAGCCAACTCATTCAGATACTTTTGTGATTGCCCCCTGAAAATAATATTGCCACAAAATTAGTCTCATAAATATGAAAAAGGATTGAAATGATAAAAATTAAGGCCCATTTTGATAATTATTCGGTTTTAGTTTCTTCCTAAGTTTCTTATTATATCATTGTATGCAATTTTTAGTCAAAATCTTAAAAAAAAAAAAAAAAAAAATTTTAAAAACTATTTTTTAAGCTTTAAATATTGGCCTAGTATTTAAAAATAAAACATAGAAACTTGTGAGATCACGTAGTGTTGACCTACTCTCACCAATAAGTTTATTAGTTTTGTTATTCACTTTCGTATTTTTAGAAATCAAGCTAAATTTTGAAAACAGAAAAATGTAGTTTTCAAAAAATGTAGTTTTGGTTTTAGAATTTGATTAAGTATTCAAGTGTTCTTTCCCAAAGTTGTTAGAACTATAATATAAAATTAAGGAAAATTTTTAAAAATAGAAAAATAAGGAAAACTATTTACACAAAATAGCAAAATTTTTAGATAATTATGATATCAATGATAAAAATGATAGAAGTCTATCAGTGATAGATACTGATAGAAGTTTATCGAAGTCTATCAATGTTTTTTTTTCTATTTTCTGTAAATAGTTTGTTATAAAATTTTAAAAAATAGAAAATTATAAATAAAATCGTTACTAACCAAGTCCAAATGATTATAATTTAGGAAAAAATTTTACAAATAGAAAAAATGTCAAACTATTTACAGAAAATAGCAAAAAAAACACTGATAGACTTCTATCAGCATCTATAGACTTCTATCATTTCTATCACTGATAGATCCTGATAGACTTCTATCAGCGTCTATCACAACTATTTAAAAATTTTGCTATTTTGTATAAATAGTTTTCTTTGTTTTTCTATTTTTAAAACTTCCCCTATAATTTATCAAATAGAGTCTGTTTTTTATAATTTTAAAATTTTGACTTGATTTCTAAAAACACAATAGAAAATGGACAAAATTGCAAAGAAATTAAATTTACAGGTTTCATAAGGTTAATAAGCTTAATTAGTTATCAAATGGGGTCTAAAATACTTACTCAGTCTCATTCAAATAACTCGAAATCTCGATTCGGGAAGCAACAATTATGTGTATGATCCAATAAGAAACCAATGGAATTTGACGAAGGACAGAGGACAACTCAGAAAGCTCTTTGATATCATATTTAGCGAAATTCTTGAGTTGGCTAATGTATTTCATTGCTCGCAAGCAGCTGTAGATCAAACTGTTTGGAGAAAGAAGAAGTTGGCGGTATTTGATAGAATCCAATTGCTTCTTAAGAAAAGGAACTCGCTTAATCATAGCCAATGATTTAGCAAGTGGGTCCAAAAGTGAATAATGGTTGAGATGCCAAATGTCTCCATATTCACTTGCAAAAGCAGTCAATGTTAGAACTGCTTTCGCCTCCCATGGGTAACTCACCAATATATCAAGAATCTCTAAGGTCGTTTCATGTGCTTTTTCTATTCCTGGAGCTTTGCAAGACAGCTGACACAATAATCAAATCACATTAATACATATCTATAATCTATAATAATAATATATAATAAACCCAATTCTGAAAAAACATTTTCAGATAAATTTACCCTTTCATATGTTCATTAATTATGAGTATGCTCTTTTTGTAATTTAAATTTAAAATTTACTTTTTGTAATTTGCTTTGAAATAAAGTAACCTTTTTGAAAATTAAAATTAAATTAATTAATTAATGTTGGTTAATTTAATTATGCCCTTTCATATTTTAAAAGCAATGATTTAAGATATAAAATTGAAATAGATAATGATTAATTATTTAATGCTTGTAATTAGGAAAAAAAAAAAAAAAAAAAAAAAACGTTTGTAGAGTACAAAACTTAATAAGGTGCGTTATTTAGATTTTAACTTTTTCATTCATTTTCTATAAGATGACAGAAGTGACGATAGCAACTTCAAAACCTTTCAAAAGAAGTGGAATTCGATAAAAGTTATAATTGTTTGCTATAACAATTCAAAAACAAAAATGTAGAACCCCTTCACATTCAAAAGTTTATAATGGTTGACAAAGAGGTAAAAAAAAAATATTGATTTTTAGTACAATATTTGAAATTTTATTTTAAAATTAAAATTTACATTTTGTAATTAACTTTGAAATAAAGCAAGGTTTAAATTTAAAATTAAATCACCTTAATCAATATAATATAAATTAAATTTATAACTTATTATTGGCATTAAAGCTTAATTATAAATAGTAAATTATTCATTAATTATTCATTATCAATTATCAAGAATTTAAAAGGTTAGTATGTAAAAAAGATTTCTCCTATTATATCAAAGTTTATATCAAAGTTTAGAGTGTGTTTGGAATGCCTTTTAAGTATTTAATTTTAAAAAACAAATAGAAAAAATTCAACGGTTTCACAAACACTCAAAATAGATTTTGAAAAAATGAGTTTATAAAATAAGTTGGTTTCAACTTTTAGAAAAATGACTTTTAAGGGTTTAATGGTTAATCTCTTCCTAATTTGTATAATTTTTAAAATTATCAAAATGCCCTAAAGTCATCTATATCGCTTCCATTATGTTGTCGTGGCTATCATCGCTCTCCGTTGGCCAACTCCGCCCACCACCACCACCACCAACCACCACTTTGACCACTGCCGTGGGCACACCAATCGACGGCCAACCTTAGGCCACCACCACCCGCCAACTCTGAGAACTACCACTGGCGGTCAACTCCGGCGACCACCTCTAGCCACCTTAGGTTATTACCACTCATGGCCACCCCAAACGACCAATTTCAACAACCCTTATTTTAAATTATTAGTTCATAGTATTTTACTCTCATCTTATATAATAATTTGATATTAATAAAAAAAAACTTTTAGTTTATAACAAATCAAACAAACTTATATATAAAAACACTTTGAAAAAAAAAATACCAAACACATGATTGTTTTTATTTTAAACCGTTTTTACTAAAATTGTTCAAATGAAAATGAATTTTTTTAAAAAATATTTTTTTTTCTAAATCAATCCAAATATGTCCTTAATTTAATTAAAAAAGAAAATTTCAAAATTTTAGAATTTCAAAAGTTTGGTAACTCTCACCTTCTACTACTATAAAAATGAGTTTTCTTGATCAACATTTTCAATTATATTGAATATGAGGAGTTTAAATATAACCAGCTTTTTCTTTTTTTTTTTTCTTTTTTTTTTCCATTTCATTCCCCAAAAAGTAAAAATAGCTTTTATTTAATTATCATTATAATTAACCATTTTAATTATAATATAAAATCAAATTAGTGGACTAATTATATAAAAAAAAAGTTTCTTTGAACCAAAAAAACAAAAATAAAAAAATAGACCATTTCAACCTCTTTTATCTTTCATGAACTACAAACATACCATTTTATTCTATGACCATCTCCTTTGGAGTTTATCATGATTTACAAATATAACATTTTCATTTGACCAGACATACTTCCTCTTTTATTCTTAAATAATAATTTTAGTAACTTAAATAATAACAATTGACCGATTAAACATTCAATATAAAGTATTTATCAAAATAATAATAAAGAAAGAAAAATTACTATAAATTGAAAAAATATCAAACTATTTACAAATAGAGAAAAATTTAATCGTCTATCAGCGATAGACCGCGATAGACTTCTATCAAAATGTCACTGTTTATTAGTGTGATATACAATGATTTTGTTTTGAACAAAGATACTAGAGGAGGTGGGATTAGCGAGTACACCGAGATATCTTAACTAAGTTGACACATTCTTAGCACCCTCATCATACCCTTGATCCCAAAAGCGATGCATTCAAACAAAATATAGAGTTATGCATATAGGGCAACAAGATCAGTGCCAAATATACAAAAGAGTAAAAGGAGGCTAAATGAAATCATTCTAATTTAAAGCAATAATGGATGCATCATAGTTTGAGAAAAGGGAAGATTTTTTGCACCAAGAGATGCATCATAGGTGGGATCAGTGATAGACAGTGACATAAACTGATAAAATACTATCATCTATTAGTGTTTATCAGTGTCTATCACTAATAGACAGTGACATTTTTCTTTATTTGAATATATTTCCAGCAGTTTTGCCATTTAAAACAATCACACCCATAAAGTTAAGTAAGAGAACAATAACGTCAAGAGATTATTAATCAAAATATCAAAGAATAATAATAGATAACCAAACTATTATTGTGAAATAAGTATATATATTTATTGGCACAACAAAATAATTAATAATCATTCAAATGTGATTGCATGCTCATAAGAGTAAGGTGGAAAGATATAAATGGAGTGACGGCAGAATTATTTGTACATGAGGCCATCTTTTAAGTATGTTGTTCATTTATTAACATATTTTGTTTAACTTAAATTTCAAGATTTTTTTTAACGTTAACAAAATGAAAAAGTAGTTTTTTTTTTTCAAAACTAAACTCGGTCACTGATTAAGTAATGAAACTAATTTAAATTAAATTAATAAAAATAAAAATATTTCACATACAAAATAAAATAAAAGATACAATAAAATATTAAAATTAGTTTTAATATAATGAAAATTATTTAACTTTTAGTCTAAATCATTTTAAAATTAAGTGATTTTATAATAATAAAAAAATATACATGCGCAAATGCACATAGTAATACACTAATAAAATTTAAAATTCGTTTGATAACATTTCCATTTTTTGTTTCACATCTTTCACGTTCTTCTTTTTCAATATAGGAAATAAAATTACGTTGAGTAATTGTTTCTTCTTCTTTTAGAGAAAATTAGAAACAAGCTTTTATTTGTTGTTGGCTAAAATTTTAAATCAAAATGTAAAAGTTTTACATGAAAATTGAGTTTTTCAAATTAAATATCCCAAAATATATCTTCGAAGTTAAAAAAAAGGAAAAATTTCACCGATAGAAAAAATATCAAACTATTTACAGAAAATAGCAAAAAAAAAAAAAAAAAACACTGATAGACATTGATAGACTTCTACCAGCATCTGTCAGTGATAGACTTCTATTAGCGTCTATCACAACTATCTTAAAATTAGCTATTTTGTGTAAATAGTTTCCCTTATTTTTTATTTTTAAAGATTCTCCCCAAAAAAATATGATAATATATTCATGTTTTGAAAAAATCGAAAGCAGAAATAAGAAAACTTGGGCCAACATTTAGTCACTATTTGGTTTTTGAATTTTTGATTTTTGAAACTTAAGTCTATTTTTTCTCGTTTTCTTAAAATGATTTTCATTTTTTTTAAAAAAAGTAACAAATCAGTTGGAATATATTCATAGCCAAATAATTCAAAAAAATAAAAACAAAGTTTTAAAAACTTCTCTTTTATTTTCAAAACTTAGCTTAATTTCTAAAAACATTGGTACAAAGTAGATAGCAAAGCAAAAAATTTAGAAGTAAAAGAAGTGTGTATAGGCTTAATTTTAAACAATTAAAAATAAAAAATCAAATTATTACCAAACAGTGCCTTAATTTGTTGTTTTTAAAAATTTCATGCAAATATGAAAATGTATATGGTAAATGAGAAACAAGAAATAGGAAGAGTTGGCAAAGCACTTTTATTTCTTATTATAAACTGAAGAAACAAGAAACAGTAACCATACATAAAGACGTTATCAAATGAGCCTAAATGCATTGATTAATTAATAGAATATATATGTCTAGAAAGACCTGGCTTGAAACATGGTGAAGGGTACAAAGGGGTGGATCAACAACATTGACCTTCAAAATATCATCTGAGAATATTGAACGTCCTTCGGTGCCCTGCAATTTTATTATGATGGATATTTTAGCACACTCAATCCAAATACATAAGTAGATGAATTATGGTCAATTTAATTAAACACAACATTTTAGCATGACAATATAATTACAGGAGTTCAAACACACAAAACTTTAAGCTCTCATGCCATGTTAAATCACTACTCAACCTAAAAGCTTAACTTGATGGATTATAACGATAGTAAATTTGATTATATCGCTACTTTAACAAAGTTAAGAAAAGCATACGTGGGTAACAGTTTCGGCGATTTGATCAGCAATTATGATGATACTTTCAACAAGTGCAATGTAATTGTCTACATCAATCTTGACTATGTCATCCTCACGGTGTTTTGTGTAAATGTGAGTGGTGACTGTCTCATCAGATAAGTGTTTTAAGCTTGGGTCTTCCTTGGTGGCTGAAAGTTTTGGATGAACCAATGGAGAAATGTTGTTAGGAACTGATAGAGACATGATTTCACAAAAGAGAAGTTGGAGACTATTTTAAAGCTTTGTATAGAGGGAAGAAAAGAGAGATTTTGTTGTGCCATTTGCTTTCATTTCCACTCTTATTTATAGCTCTTTGGGAAGTGATCAAATTAAAGAGAAGATAAAGTTGAAGGCCAAGGAATAGCTACAGGACAATGCCTAGCTAGCTGAGGGAGAGCTTTAGCCAACAAGCTGTAAAAGTGGGTCCATACCTTATGGATTGCTCTTATAGTTTCTAGCTTTTATTTATTTTATGCCAAATAAAGGGGCACATTATATTTTCATGTATCACGTTTGGAATAAAAAAATGATCCAATCATATCATATATATATATATATATTTTAAGTTCAACATGTCGGGTGGAGAGATCGAACATCTGACCTTTTAATCTATACGTACATGTTTTATGTCAGTTTAATTATGGTCTTAGGCAGTATTTTTTTAATTTTGATATTTTCGCTTTTATCCGTATAAAACATTGTTTCTATAATCTTATAAAAATCTATTTTTTAATAGGGTGTTTTCAAATATAGAAAAATGAGCCAAACTATTTACAAATATAGAAATTTTTTACTGTCTATCAGCGACAAACTGCGATAGAATTCTATCGCGGTCTATCACTAACATACAGTAAAAATTTTCTATATTTGTAAATAGTTTGATATTTTTTCTGTTTATAATAATTTCCCTTTTTTTAATTGATATCTTTTATGAACTAGATGTTTTGGATTAAAAATAGAGTAGATTTAAGCACTATTATCAATTAGTGGGGATCACATAAATATAATATATCAAGTTAGTGCACGATTGGGAGTAGTTTTGAAATTATTAAAATTACTTTTGTCATATTTAAAAGCACTCAAAATCTACTTTTAATCACCCAAATTAAATTAATTCAATATTTTATTTTATACTTTTAAATGCAATTTCATATAATCCGTATTGGTTTTGAATCATTAAAATCATGTCAAAGTATTTTTTTTTATTACAACAACTACGAGGAGTCATGGCCCCCCTTAATTGACTCTATATTACTTATATTTAAAACAATGTTCTCCTTAGTTAACATTAAGGGTTTGTTTGTTTCACATATTTTGTCATGGAATTTTAGACAAACATTTAATATTTTTATTTGTTTCACATAATTTCACTTTTTAAAACTCAGTATATTATTATCCAGGAAACTTTAAAACCCATCATGGTTTTGAAATACCCTCCATACAAGTGGGATTCTATTTAATATAAAATTGTATTATTAATTATTAATATTCTAATTAATTTATATATATTTAATTATTTGTAGTAATTAATTAAGTTTAATTAATGTTTATTATAAAAATATTTTTTTGAAAATATTCATAAGGCGAGAGGGATCAGGGGGTGCACCGAGACATCTCAACAAGGTTGACACCTCTCTATCACCCTCATCACGCCCCAAGTCCAAAAGATTGCATTAATAGAAATCAGAATGTACATCGGCGAGCTATAGAGAAGCTCGAATGAAGAGTACAAGCAGCTAATTACAAAAAAACTCTCCAGTTGAGAGAAATAGAAGCAGCGTTATAGTTACAAAAGAGAGAGCTTTTGGTGCACCAAAGGGCGGACAAAGTAAGAATTTTTTCCCACAAATGACCAGTGCTTCTGCTCTGATTTTGAAAAGTTGAATTATTTCGCTCAAGCCAAAGGCACCACGGAGTAGCACCAATGAGGTTGGAAAGTAGAATTTTCCGTTTAGAGGTAGTCTTCAACTGGACAAGGGCAGATATAGCATTGTCGACCGATGGGGGCTGATCTGTTCCGTTTTCAACGAATCGATAAAATTTGCTCCATATGGTGCGGGAGTAATCACAGTTGATGAAGCGATGTTCAATATCCTCCCCATGTGCTTTGCAGAGGACACACCAATTGAGAAAAATATTTAGAGCAGGAAATCTAGACACACACTTCTCCATTGTGTTAATCCCCTTGTGAAGCATGGACCAAATAAAGAATTTGCATTTTCTCGGAAGCAGATTATTCCATAAATGGCCAACGACCAAGCGAGGTTGTTGTGTGGACTCACCCTGTATGATGTTTTTTAGAGAACTCACCGAGAAAAGGCCATTTGAGGACGAATTCCACAAGAAGGAGTCTGGAACATTTGTTTGTGAAGGGCACTGGCAGCCGGTAGTAATATCGTTCCAGGCAATAAGTTCTCTCTCCACTAACGGTCTTCTGAAGTTTGGACTCCAATTAGTGGTGTTAGCATTTCAGGCCTCCTTAACAGAGATATAAGCATCAGAAGATAACTAACAGAGATATAAGCATCAGAAGATAACGCAAAGAAACGGGGGTATAATTGCTTCAGGGGCCTATCAGTTGCCCAATTTTGAAGCCAAAACAGGGTATTGGAGCCACTATATATATCTCTCTTAATGTTGTTGCACACCACAGGGGCAAGTTTAGACAGGTTGAACCACGGAGCCTTCGCACTGCAATGGTTGCATTTGGTGGGAACGGAGCTGTCAAGCGTCGATTCATATTTGTTGTCGATAACAGTTTTCCAAAACGCATTAGGTTCACTGAAAAATCTCCATATCCATTTGCCCATCAGCGAGTCGTTTTTCACCTTGATTTTGTCGATTCCCAGGCCCCCCTGTTCCTTCGGTCTAGTAACAAGATCCCAACGAACGAGATGAGAACCACCATCGCATTCAAGTCCTTCCCATAGAAAATTCCTCATCTTTTGTTCAATTTCTTTGCACACGGAGACCAGGGCTTTAAAAATGGAAAGGTAGTATGTTGGAAGGTTGCTGAGGACAGCTTGTATAAGAGTTAATCTGCCCCCTTTCGAAATGTATGAGAACTTCCAGTTTGCGAATTTCTACTCAATTTTCTCGATTATCGGTCTCCAAAAATCAACCATTTTTGGATTACCGCCTAGAGGCATTCCCAAGTAATCCATAGGTAAAGAGACCGTGGAACAATTCCAGATCAAGTTGGCAGCAGAAATGTCAGGCTGATCGACATTAATACCAGCCAATGAGGATTTATTAAGATTGATTTAAAGGCCAGAAGCAATCTCGAAGGCCATCAGGATACGCTTAAGATTCTCCAACAAGGCAATGTCGACTGTCGAGAATAATAGAATGTCGTCTGCAAAGAGGAGATGAGAGATATGGATATTACCTGTTCTGGCGATAAACCCTTTAATCAGACCTTTTGATTGTGCATCCTCCAAAAGACTCGAAAGATAGTCCATTGCAATAATAAAAAGGAAAGGTGATAATGGATCGCCTTGTTTGATACCCCTCGAAGCTCGAATGTAATCGCGAGGTTTCCCGTTGATGTTGATGGAGTATCCCACAGTCGAGATGCAGGCATGGATCCAACTGATCCATTTATCCTAGAAGCCTTTACGTTTCAGCATGGAGAGAAGAAAGTTCCAGTTGATCTTATCAAAGGCCTTCTCAATGTCAAGCTTTATAATGAATCCTTTTTGCCTGGTGCATCTCCAAGAATCAACAATTTCGTTGGCTATAAGGATAGGGTCGATGATTTGCCTCCCTTTAATAAAGGGAGATTGTGTTGCAGCAATGGTCTCGGGAAGAACAAGTCTAAGACGCTCAGCTAAAACTTTGGCTATGATCTTATAAATGCCCGTTGTTAAACTGATGGGACGATAATCCGATACCTTAGAAGGAACATTCTTTTTGGGGATCAGAGCAATGTGTGTAGCGTTGATCTGTTTGCTAGTGATGTCATTCTGAAAAAAGTCTTGGAATAGGTTGATAAAATCAGTTTTGAAGGTGTTCCAACACTATTTGAAGAATTCGATGGTAAACCCATCGGGTCCAGGCGTTTTATTGCTCCCTAAGATCTTGATGCAGTGAAAAACCTCTTGCTCTTCAAATGGATTACAGAGATTTTGAGAAGCAGAGCTATTAATGGGTCTCCAGTTGAGATTATCAATAATCCAAGGATTATCGACCAGCGGTCCAACATATATACTCCTGAAAAACTCAATAAAAGCATCTTCAATGTTAGAATCAGTGTGTTGAACCATACCTGAAACATTTTGTATTTCAGAGATAAAATTGAATCTCCTTCGAGCGATGCACATTTTGTGAAAGTAGGCTGTGTTTTCGTCACCATCAGTAAGCCAATTTGCTTTGCATAATTGTCTCCATTTTCTGACCTCCAGCGTATGTATGTTGAGGAGATCGGCTTTGAGAGAGATGCGCATAGGAATGTCGATATCTTCAAGAATACCCGATTCTTCTTTGTTGTCTATATTGTCAATTTGTTTTGTAATTTCAACAGCTCTGTTTAACTCCTTCTTGAACACCTGTGTATTCCACAATCTGCAGTGAGAAGCCAATACTTTTAGGCCTTTCATAATGTAATATCCAGGATATCCAGATTTGTCTATGGAATTCCATTTATGCTGAATGGAACGAATGAAGTCTTTGTTGTTTAACCAGCAATTGTCAAATTTAAAGGGACATGGACCCCACTTTAAATCATTGGAGTTCAAAAATAGGGGATAATGGTCTGACGTTGTTCTTGCAAGGCGATGGACTTGATGAGATTGAAAAAAGTCTTCCCATTTAGAGGTATATAGAAAACGGTTGAGCTTGGACATAACTGGAGAGTTTCTCATATTGGACCATGAGAATGTGCCATTGATCTGAATTGGTTCTTTTAGATGGGCCCTATTAATGAAATGGTTAAATTTTCTCATACAATTCTGAGATGGGTGAGCAGAGGAGGTTTCGTATGCCCATCGATATGCATTGAAGTCACCACAAATAATCCACTTGGAATTACAAATGGATTGAACTGATACCAATTCATTCCAAAAATCTTTCCGTTTCCTTCTGCTAGCTGGCCCGTAAACACCAGTGATCCACCACGAAATATCATTTGCAATCTGAAAATTGACAGATATTGTGAACATTCCTTCAAAGACTTCCAGAGCATTATGGATAAGAGAATCCCAAAGGACAATAATCCCTCCAGCAGAGTTCCTGGCATCAACCACGGCCCAGTCGATACTAATAGAGCTCCATAAGGACTTGACAATGTTGCGATCAACCTTTGCTAACTTAGTTTCGGTGAGGATAACAAAATCAGGTGCGTTTGTAGTGATGACACCTTTTATAATGGCACGCTTTTGGGCGTTGCCAATGCCCCAAACATTCCAAATGAGTATCTTCATTTTGAAACAGAGCACCCTTGATTATGTTTCTCCTTGTTTTCATTGAGCATTACCTGGATTGAGGGTATTGGAATAACACAATAATTGTTCTTTTGTAGCCACTTGTTTAATTGAGTTTCAAAACTGTCCTCCACCTCATTTTCTGTTAATTCTGTGGAACTTTGAGAAGCTTCTTCTGTATGTTCGACGAACAGACTTTCTATGTTTGATTCCGCGATAGGATCTATAGGTTGTTGCCAATCACTTCAATGGTATCTATAGGAGAATTTTCGGGACTGAAAACTGTCACATATGGAAGAGTTGGAGAAATTTCCCCTAATTCGATGTAGATTTCATCAATTTCTTTGTGAAAAGTCAACCTATTTTCAACCCCTATGTTGGTGCTATATGATGTACTCTTCTTGAGTGTATTGGGTCTGTATTCTTCATGCCCATCGCTGTTAGTTTCAAAATCAACTCTCTCCTCAGGAGATTCAATTGTATTGGCTGGCAGTTTTGGAGTAATGGGCTGTTCCTCTGCTATTTGGGTTCGTTGGGCTGAGTTTAATTTGGGTCTTCCACAGGATATGGATAAAGCAGGGGCACTAGTTGTTTGGTATATTAGAGTACTATTTTTGGGAGAAGGAAAAGACACCTTTTTCTTCTTCTGCCTCGTCAGATCCTTTTTAGAGTTTCCAAACCTAGTCTGTTCAAAATTCTGCTCCCCTTCGTTCTTTTGGCTTAATTCCTGCAAAGTCTTAGCCTCAATCTTCTCATTCTCAACCATAATCCCTTTTCCTTGTCTATTCCTTTCTTCTATCATTTGAATAGATGTTTTACTGACATGGGAGGATGTGTATTGTTGAGCAGCGGTGTCAGAGTTTTCATGAACAGGGAAATACTCAGCCATAGCATTGGTAATGTCAAATCTGACAGCGGCTTCTCGGGTGAAGGATCCATGGATCTTTGGGTGTTTTCCGGTGATCCATTTACCATTCGCCGGAGCAACAGTGTTTACGATAAAACGATCGCCGTGTTCAGGGGTGATTTCTATCGTCGCTGGAATGAAACCACAGTAATTATCTTTAATCTTTAACTTGGCTTCTGTGAGGTCAAACTTTCTCCATGTGTTGAAACTAATGTCTTCTAGTCCACCGCATGCCTTTCCAATCTGTTCAAAAGTGTTGATGTTCCAGGCATCTAAGGGTATACCCCTAAATTTGGTCCAGCCACCATAGCTAGGAATGACTCTTGGGCTTGCAGGATCGAGGGGTTCCATTTCTCGAATTTCACCGTAAACGCACCAACAGTAACCCATCCTTTGTTTAGACAAAGCAACCTGGCCTGGTCAGCATCTCTAATGGTGAGCACAACCTTGTCTGCGTGAAAGGGGTTGAAATAATCAATGTCTTCGTTTGATTCATGTAAGGCATCTATGATCTTGACCCAATCATCGTGAAAACATCTCGGGGTGAGGATGATCATAGTATCCCAATTAAAAAAATCTTCTTTATCAACTTTGTAAGACCATTTTGTTGGGTTTTTCGACTGTTCTGTTGATACCGAGGAGGAGCTTTCAGTGAGCTCGGAGTCTTCCAATGATGTGTCGCTTTTTCCGCTTGAGGAGACGGCCTTTGCGTAAGTGTATTTTCTTTGAGAAGTGTTCTTGTGGTTGCTTGTCTGCTCAGCAATTTGACTAATGTTCTCTGTTTTGTATGTTCTGTGTGTTTTCTGCTCCCTGAAAGTTAATATATTATGGAACAACATCCATCCCTTCCTGTCCATACCTTCTGGTATCATTATACAGCATTTCCTCCCTTTGTCATCAAGGCGATAAATCTCAGCGATATAACCTCTCCGATTAGAGGTTTTTTCGATCCATAGGACGAAAGAGTCATATCTCTTTTCCTGGAAAAAGCGATTGTTCCTCGGTATCTTTAGTAAGGTAATAAAGGATGCACGTAGCCATTCGAGTGAGTCAGGGTACAGTGACATAGAGAAGGATTTGTGAGCTCCGATTTCAGATAGACGGACATTTCGACCCCCTTGTCTTTTGTCCCAATCGATAGAAAACTCTTTCTTCTCTATGAAGCATGAGTGAGGAAGTTGTGTAGAGTATGCCATCGGCCGAGTGGCCGGTGTACCTTTAAAATTTGGGAATTTGCGGTTCATTGCTCGTCCCTCTAGGTCGCACCGTCATGCCGGAGAACTCCGCAAAGAAACAAATGAGTAGATTTATTGAAAGGAGTGTTATGGGCCTATTGTTTATTATAAAAATATTCATTTTTTTATTTTAAGTGATTAAATAATTAATTAAAAAATAATATATTAAATAATGCTAAATTTAATTCATGACTATATTAAATACTCTCTTACATTTAATTTTGGTTTTAGTAAATCGAACATATATGTTTAAGTTCCAAACATTAATTATTTTGCATATCCAAACACAAACATTAATTATCCACATTTAAAACCAAGACAATTAAATTCTAGATCTTTAATATTCATACTTATGAAACAATATCTGTGATCCAAACTACCCTTAAAATAGGTTTATTTTATTCTAAAATCCAGACAATTAAATTCTAGATCTTTAATATCCATACATAAAATAGGTTTTTTTGTTTCATTTCAATTTTTATACAATTTTCAAATTTTCAATTTGCAACTTTGGGCATAATATTATTTTAGTGTCATTTTATAATTTTCCAACATGTATATTTATATATCAAAAGAATATAGGTTTATTTATATTCTCTCAAAAGAAAAAACATGTATATCCCATATCGTATTTAATGGATCGTTGGTTATAATTTTGGACCACTATGCAGTAGGGAGGTCTAGTGGTGCTGCTAAATACCACCACCTAGACCCTCCGTAGCCACCAGACACTTTATGGTACCACTAGGCACCATTAGAATCTTCACGACACTACTACTTGAGTTTTCTATGGTACTACTGAGCTTGCTCTAGACCCTTTCATGGATCCTCTAACCCACCTCTAGGTTTTTCATGGGTTCTCTTCACTACCTCTAACCTCTTTTATGTCCTCTGAGCACCTCTAGGCTTCATCGTGTGTCATCTAAGCTACCTTTAGTCTTCCATGGACCCTTTTAGCTGTCTCTAGGGTCCCTCATGCATGGGTCCTCTAAGCTTCTCATAGACCCACTGAGCTACCACTAGACATTTCTTCATAGGTTCTCTACGCTACCACTGAGTTCCCTCATAGGTCTCTAAGCTATATCTAAACTCCCAATGGGTCTTACTTATACTTTAGAGTTGTTTTGCTATGTATTAAACTTTGTTTGCAAGTGTTATAAAAAATCAAGTCAAGTTTTAAAAACTAAAAAAAAAGGTGTTTTTGTTTTTGGGATGTGACTTAAGAACTCACATGTTTGTTTAAAAAATGATGAAAATTACCATTTTGAATATTTAGTATGACAACAAATACAAATTTCAAAAACTAATTAGTTATGAAACGAGACCGATATGTTCCTAAAAAAAGTGGAAAAAAGGGGAGAGAAAGAAGAAGGTTACCACAAACTAGGTTGGTTAGTAAATTTGACAACAGTTGAATCAATCCAATTCTTGTTCAACAAAGATTTTGATCTGTCATAAGTAAAAGGAAGAGCTTCTTTTTCCCATACTCTTGTCAAATGAATAGCATTTGAAAATTCAACCTTTGATTGTGTGTTGAGAACAACCATCAATATATCTTCTCTAAGTTCCCATCTCTCCTCCAAAAACCTCACACCTTCAATCTGTGTACTAAATGGCACTACGTACCATTTCATTGTAGATTTTAAATATTCATATGCTTATTCATCACCTTCATTTGGACCATCTGATATCACTGGAAACCAAACCATTTCAAACTTATTTTCCTTCTTCACTTCATTGTAAATTGAATGAAGAATCTCTAAATCTTCTTTTGAAATATCCAAACGCTTTGAAACTATCAATATCAATTTCTTTTCCTTCATAAAATTTTCAATGTATTCCTGCATTCAATACCACTCCAACTAATTACACTCCCTTTCGAATACCTTCTAATTTAAATACTTTTGAAAAAAAAAATATTTTCAATAAAAATGTGTTATTATATTTTATATGTTCTTTAAATTATTTTAAATGACGAATCTCTTTGGTTGCACTATTTTCAAAAGTATTGATTCTATCGATTATAAATATATTTTTAATTCTTACCACGTATGAGGTGAGAATTTTCAGTTAAATACTTTAAATCATTCTTTTATAATTCATCTCTCAAATGTTTCTTCCAACAAACGCTGTAAATAATATAGTTCGTTGCAAACACCGTAAATAATGTAATTCATCTCTCAAAGTGTTTCTTCCAAAAATAAAAAAAAAATAAAAAAATAAAAACTGCTTAGTTTGTCGCAATAGTACTAATTGGGAAAAATATGTACAAGGAGTCACCTGCCAATAAAAAATGCCCTTTAATTTGCTTCCTTGTGCTTGGAAGGATCATATAAAATTTGTTAAGGAATTGACAATCAAAGATAAATAGATAATGCAAACAATAGAGAATCGTCATAGAGATTTATAGGGTTCATTAACAGTATGTTAGCAACGTCCACGAGCAGAAGAAGAGAACAATTTATTATTAGAAATAAAATATCTGATTACAAAGTCAGAGGCGCCAATAGAGTTAGAAAGTTTATGTAGCGCACTCCTCTAAATCCTAGGGCAAAATTATAAATAATGTAAATAACATAAATACGAAGCGCTAGTATTTGGTCGCTTGAAGCGCTCGATAATAAATTCAAGACATTCAAACAAATTTAATGCACGTGGGAACATCCAAAAAAAAGCCAAAAGGCTAAGGGCTTGTGGGTTCAATCCATGGTGGCCACCTACCTAGATTTAATATCCTACGGGTAAGTTAGCTGCCTGCCTGCTGTAGGGTCGGGTGGGTTGTCTCATGAGATTAGTCGAGTTGCGCGTAAGCTGGCTCGGACACTCACGGATATCAAAAAAAAAAAACAAAAACAAAAACAAATTTAATGCATGTCAAATTAATAATGGTTAAAATACTATTTTTGATCTCCGTAATTTAAGTTTCATTTCATTTTAGTTTATATACTTTCAATGGTCTTGGTTTTAACAAAATTAGTTAAATAACAATAATAAGAAAAAAAAATTAGTTGAGATGTCCAGGTGCACCTTCTGATCCCACCTCCCCGTATTTTGTTAAAAAAAAACAATAATAAGAAAAAACACTATATGAATATATTTTCAATATTTGTAAAGGGAATGCTAATGATTACTATTATTATTATAAGATTTATTGAAAGTATAGAGACTAAAATTGAAAATCTGAAAGTACAGAGACCAAAATAATATTTTAAGAAGGAAGAATGCATGTGAAATCTAACCGAATGAGAAGCAACAGCAATCTGATCAGAGGTTTTGATGACGCTTTAAACGAACAAAATGTAGTTATCAAGGTCGATCTTCGTCGTCTCATCGTCCCTGTTTATGGTGAATATATGGTTCGTGATTACATCGTCGGACAAATGCTTTGGACTCTGCTCTTCCTTCCCGAATACCTGTGATAAAGCAAGCACCAAAGCAGTGGCCGAGGTCTTTGGGAAGAAATGCAGACATGTTTGCTTTGGTTAATTTCTATCAAGAGATCAAAGACTTCTTGGGAATACAGATAGAGAGAGATTATATTGCTATTTTATTATATATTCATTTTTGCTTTGATTTGCATCTTATTTATATAAATAGCTTTCACATGGGTTAAAAATGAGAGATAAAAGCAAAGAATTTTCAGGAGTTTTTATTCAAAGAAAGAATGAATGTAATTGGGGTGATACTAGTTGGAGCTTTACTGAAGTTTCTCTACAAAGTTTCATTGAGTACTTAAAGAATATGCAACTTATTTGCAGCTTATATTGACTAAATATATAGTATTTTTCACAAATTACAAAAATCACCCCTAAAGTATGGTGGTAGCTGTAATTATATTATCAAACTTTCAATTATAAAAATTGGGTCCCTAAACTTCTACAAATTTTAAAATTAGACCTCCAAACTTACAATAATTGTAGAAATTGAACCCACAAATGATAAAAATTGAACCCTCAAACTTATACAAATGATTGAAGGTAAGTTTGAAACTTATACAAAGGTAAGTATAGTGTTACAATTATGTAAGTTTGAAGGTCCAATTTGATCCAATTTCAACATTCATATGAGTTTGAGGGCTCAATTTTTAAAATTGAAAATTTAAAGGTATGATTGCAACTACCACCATACTTCAGGAGTGGTTTTTGCAATTTGTCCTAGTATTTTTTACTTTAGTTAAGATATTTTGGGTAACAAGTTAGCTAAAAATATTCTCTAAGTAAACATCACTCTAGAGGAAAAGTTTATTTAGTTTTGAAAAGGGTGAGACCCATAATAAGGCATATAAAATTATAATATATTATTGATTAAATAAAATAATAAATATTGACCAAGAAGTTAGAAGGAATTTCTATCTTCTAAAATGTTGTTGTCTAAATTTTTTTAATAAGTTTGACGTTAATAGGATAGAAGGAATTTCTATCTTCTAAAAATGTTGTTAAATATGAAATGGTTTGGTTACCATTTAAATAAGTTATATTTTATGTCATTTGAACTATGTTTATTTTGATTAATATATTATGTGCTGATTGTAGAGGTGAATTGAGCAAATATATTTTGTGTAGCAAATATATTTTGTGTAGCCAACATTAACATGTAATATATATATATATATATATAGATAGATATATGTCTTAAGGCATACCTACATATACATTTTAGTTAACTTATGAGTTTACTTTGGAATTTTTTTTAGAGTTTAATAATAATATATTCATATGTATGCCTAGGCATTGGAAATATTTCTCACTCAAACATGTGATGTAATATATGTGATATTCTAAAAGAAAATTGGGAAAATTACCTTTTTAGTCCTCAAGTTTTGAACAATATGTGCGTTTGGTCCCTAAGTTTTAAAAATATACCTTTTTAGTCCCTCAGTTTATAAGAATAGGTCCATTTGGTCCCTGAGTTTTCAAAATATACCTTTTCAGTCCCTGAGTTTTTAAAAATAGGTCTAAAAGGTCCTCCGAGTATTTTTTTTCTTTAATTTTTTAAAAATAATTATATGATATTTAAAATTAGAAAAAATAGTTTTAGAGAAATGGTTTTTAAAAATTATTCTTATAATTTAAAATGTCATATAATTATTTAAATTAATAATAAAAAAATTATTTGAGGGATCTCTTAGACCTATTTTTAAAAACTCCGGGACTGAAAAGGTATATTTTGAAAACTCAGGGACCAAATGGACCTATTCTTATAAACTAAGGGACTAAAAAGGTACATTTTTAAAACTTAGGGACCAAACACACATATTGTTCAAAACTTGGAGACTAAAAAGGTAATTTTCCCAAAAAAATTCATATATACATAGATCTAGATTATTTACTCAACAATTCTCAAGCATGGATGTACTAAACCTAACAAAAGCATATGTACAGGTAAAATCTTATTATCAATAATTTAGAAGGGAACTTTTTTTTAGTTCAATAATTGTGGGTTGGAGGATTGAACCATCGACCTATGATCTATTGAGATAGTAATTGATATCTTATCCTCCCCAAGTTCCATTTAGAAGCTTAACATTTATTGGTTGAAAAAATGTTTTAAAGAATATTAAGCTACTTTTTTTTCTTCTTTTAAATGGAAGTGATCTACATGTAAGCTTTATTGAGTGAAGTAGTTGAATATATGTACCAAAGAATCTCTTCATGCTTGAAAATGAAAGTTTATAATTAGATAGACATGATGATATAACGTTTTTATTGTTTTCTTTTTTTAAACAAAAAAAATCTTAAGGAACAAAAGTTTATATATTTATTCATGAAGTATGAAAAAGCATTAAGACTGCAAATAATTTGAAGAACGACAAAAGTTTAGATACCAAAACACATAAGTAATTTGCACGACATATATATTGATTAAATTTCCACAGAATCATGGCTAGGCATCTAACGATGGATATAGTTGAGAGAACCAAGTGAGGTCGACCATAACGACCTTAAACAATTGTGCTACTTGGACGCCCGGATTTATCATTTTATTACTTTATTAGTTTAAGTTTCTATTCTGTTTATTTTTATTTTTATTTTTATTTGAGTTGAACTCTTTCTATCTTTCTTGATTTTGGATTTTGTAGCTCAATGAAAACATGGAGAGAATTATATTTGTTGAGCCAGATGTCACCACCATCCAGTGTGCCAAAATTCAGGGAAGTTTTCTATTTCCCTTTTATTCTGTCCCTGTTTTTATTTATTTATCACATTGGGGACAATGTGAAAATTTAAGTTGAGGGTGGGGGATGTCTGCGTTCTGGCTGGAGCCTTTGAGCATCTGAGCTCAAGTTGTTTGTGTGCTTAATTGTCTGATTGCTCATGTTTTGTTTGGTTCGTTAGAATGACTAATATATGACACATTCCTTTGTATTTTAGCTTGTACGAAATTTTGTTTGAAATGAATAATCATGATTTTTAGCCATTTTTAAAAAAAAGATTCTTACTTTTCATGCACGCTTAAGTTTTTTGTTTGCCTATTTAAGGTCTCACATACTTAAAATTGTATTACTTAGCTTGTATTTTTGTTATCACTCTGATAGGCCCCACTGATTTGATAGTCTCCTTCATGATAAGTTGTAATATAATATTGAGGAATAAAAATATATGTATATGCCTACTAAAAGTCTACAGATAAAATATCTTGAGTTGGAAAGAAAATGTCAGAAAAAGAAAATGAACTTGTAATGTTATGCATGACTAGAGGTAGAAAGAGCTACTTTCATTGTGATTAGTTAGGACACTCGCAAGAAAAGAGTGAGTATAGTTCCCTGCAGGAATGTGTGAAAGCTAATGCCCATAAGTAAAATAAATGCAAGTTTAAGACATCCCTAGAGTTTAATTTTATTTTGGAAGAATGACAGGCTGGAAGAAGTCAAGAAGTCAACATATCCAGCTCATAGTCCAGGTCTGCCAAGGCAGCAAGAAATGCCACGTATGAAGATCAATTCCAATAAGTAAATCTGTTACAGAATTGTTAAACATAATAGTTGTTAGGATTCTGTTAGTGGCCACCTCTATATTATTGCTCTTGTATTTCATTATTTTAGTCACCCTAAATTAGGGCAAGATGTACATAAATTGAGCCATTCTGCTATTTGAATAATATATAGAAAACAGAGGATTCTCTCCCTAAAATAGCTACTGTAAAACTTGACTTGGTACCAAAGCAAATATGGCAACCGTCGCATTTGGAGTTGCTGGAAATTTCAGTGAACCTACACGGTTCAACAATCCACCGCTTAATCAACTTTTTAATCAGATAACTAGTACGAAGCTAGAAAGAGGGAATTTCTTACTGTGGAAAACGTTGGCGCTACCTATCCTTCGGAGTTCAAACTCGAAGGACATCTCTCAGGCAAAAATCCCTGCTCTCCCATGTTTCTTTCCATTCTTGGTGATAACTCAACACCAACAATCGTCAATCCGGAAGGAGCCTCAAGTTCACGGGCTGTTTCTGAAGACTCGATTATACTACAGTCAAAAGAAGCGTCAATCCACAATATGAAACGTGGATTATAGTGGACCAACTACTGCTTGGTTGGTTATATAACTCTATGACCCCTGAGGTTGCAGTACAACTGATGGGATTTGACAATGCTAAGAAGCTCTGGGAAGCGATTCAAGATCTTTTTGGCATCCAGTCAAGGGCAGAAGAAGACTATCTGCGCCAAGTCTTCCAACAGACACGCAAAGGTAATTATAAAATGAGTGAATACCTTCGCCTAATGAAATCCCATTCGGACAATTTGACACAGGCAGGAAGCCCAGTTACAACCAGAGCCCTCGTCTCCCAAGTGCTCTTGGGATTAGATGAAGAGTATTACCCCGTTGTAGTGGGGATTCAAGGAAAGCCAGGCATATCATGGCTAGATATGCAGTCCGAGCTTCTTTCATTCAAAAAACGACTGGAACATCAAAATTCAGTAAAGACAAGCAACTCCTTCCCACAAAATGTTGCTGTCAATGCAGTGTTTAATCGCAACCCAAGTGGATCCAAACCAATGAATGGTCCAAGTTCAACCGCCAACAATTCAGTGGCCAACGAGGAGGTGCAGCAAATAACAGTGGCAACTACTACAATAATAATGGTAACAACAATAATCGTGGAAGAGGCAGAGGGCGAGGAAGCAATCGTCCGATGTGCCAGGTATGTGGAAAATTTGGGCATACTGCTCTAGTCTGTTATCACAGGTTTGAAAAGGAATACTCTCCCAATACATTTCAAGGCAGAGGCAATGGAAACTCCCAAGGGAACACAAGTAATAATCCCACAACATTCGCAGCAACAAACTCTACTAATCCGTTCATAGCAACACCCGAGACAGTCGCTGACCCCAATTGGTATGCCGATAGTGGAGCTACTAATCATGTGACCGCTGACTTCAACAACATCACCAATCCAACCGTATATGGAGGTACCGAGTTAGTAACAGTTGGTAATGGTGAAAAACTACATATCTCTTACACGGGAAGTTCATGTTTATCTAATGGACAAACTAATTTTAAATTGGAAAATGTTCTCTGTGTACCTTCCATAGCTAAGAACTTGCTTAGTATTTCGAAACTTGCTCATGATAATGCCATATTTATTGAGTTTTATGGTGACTACTGTCTTATTAAGGACAAGGCTACAGGTCGCACTTTTCTGAAAAGGGAACTCAGTGATGGGTTGTATCGGTTGAATGGAGTTCAAGTCATGAAGGATGAAGGCTCTAAAGATGGACAGTCCCTGTACAAAAATAAGCACTCTGCAGCATTGATATTATCAGGAATTAGTGTTAATGTTGTTGAGTCTCGCACTGTTTGGCACAGACGTTTGGGACACCTCTCGTCGAAAACTTTAGATTATATATTAAGAGACTGTAATTTTGCTACTTCTTCTAATGGAGATAACATGTTTTGTGATTCTTGTCAGTTGGGAAAATCCCATGCTTTACCTTTTCTAAATTCTCTGTCTCGGGCAACTACTCGATTTGATTTAATACACACTGATGTGTGGGGGCCAACCCTAGTAACCTGAACGAATGGCTATCGCTATTATATCTCTCTTAGATGACTACAGTCGGTATTTGTGGCTTTATCCTCTAAAACAAAAAATTGAAGCTCTCTCTGCATTCAATCATTTTTTGCAGTTAATAAAAACTCAGTTTAATACAGTTATTAAAATGCTGCAATCAAATAACGGAGGTGAATACATCAACATACATCAAGTATGTCATTCGATGGGGATTCTATCTCGGCAATCATGTCCATACACCTCAACCCAAAACGGAAGAGCCGAGTGGAAACATCGTCATTTGGTTGAAACGGGTCTTACACTTCTAGCTCAGGCATCTATGCCTCTATCATTCTGGTGGGATGCCTTCTTCACTGCCAGGCACCTGATTAATGGGCTTCCAACAAAGGTACTTGGTGGGAAAACTCCCTTGGAATTAATGTTTAATACTAAACTTGATTTATCTAATCTGAGAGTTTTTGGTTGTGCGTGCTACTTGTGTTTGAGGCCCTATTCCAATCACAAATTTCAGTTCCACTCTGAGAAATGTGTGTACATTGGGCCTTGTCCAAACCACAAAGGTTACAAATGTCTCAGCTCCATCCGGCAGAATATTCATTTCGCGCCATGTCAAGTTCAATGAAGCTGATTTTCCATTTGCCTCTGGTAGTTCGTCCCATAAAAACCCACCTTCCCACCTTACAATAGACCAGCCCAACTTTCAGCCCATACTCAATAATTTACCCCACCCAACCCAATGCTCACCATGTCCAGCCTGACACCCGGGCCCACCTACCACTGATTGCTCTATCCCACATTTAGCCCAGCCCCAGTCCCAAAGCCCAAGCCCATCTCATCCCAGTCAACACCCCTTATCCAGCCTATCTCAACACCCATCCACTAAACCGAGATCCCCAGAAAGCGGTCCAACTCCATCACATGCCCAAAATAATGCTGACCCATGCCCCAATTTACCTCTGTCCAGTAGTCTGATCCATCATCTGCTACCTTTAATCCATGTCGACACTGGCTCTACGGAACCCTCACCACCACTGCCCTCCTCTTCGACCATGTCTTTACCGACACCTCAGTCGGTCGCACCCACACATCCTATGATAACCAGAGGCAAAGCAGGCATATTCAAACCTAAGGCATGGGTCTCACAAAATCAAGTCGATTGGACGGAAATCACCGAACTTATGCGAGTCGTTGATGCACTTGCGACGCCCCAATGGAAGAAGGCCATGGACAGTGAATACTCAGCTCTCCTCTCAAATCAAACATGGCATCTAGTTCCACCGTCACCAACACTGAATGTGGTTGGAAACAAGTGGATATTTCGCCTGAAGAAAAATGCAGACGGGTCCATACAGCACTACAAAGCACGTCTGGTAGCAAAAGGGTTTCATCAACATGCCGGTATTGACTTCTTTGAAACATTCAGCCCCGTAGCCAAAGCTTCCACTATACGCATTCTACTCAGCGTTGCTGTCACAAAAGGCTGGTCTCTAAGGCAATTAGACTTCAACAATGCGTTTTTGAATGGCAAACTAACAGAGGATGTATACATGGATCAACCACCAGGGTATAAAGATCCAAACTTCCCTGACTATGTCTGCAAATTAGATAAGGCAATCTACGGCCTCAAACAAGTACCACGTGCTTGGAACACAACACTACGAACATAATTACTCAACTGGGGATTCATCAACTCGAGGTCAGATACATCTTTATTCATATTTCGGACCACTCAATCTGTAATTCTTCTGTTAGTCTATGTGGACGATGTTATCGTCACTGGAAATGATCCTCATCTCATTGATCGACTGATCCAAAGTCTAGACAAAAGGTTTGCCTTAAAAGACTTGGGGAAATTACATTATTTTCTTGGAATTCAGCTCCATTATCTTGGTTCTGGATTCATCATCAATCAGTCTAAATACGTCGAGGATCTGTTGTTCAAACTCAAGCTCACTAACTTAAAACCCACAGCTTCCCCGTGCACTCAGGGCAAATATCTGTCGGGTAGTGATGGAACTCCTTTAGCCGATCCATTTGTTTATCGCAGCACGATCGGAGCTCTCCAGTACTTAACTCACACAGGACCAGACATTGGTTATATAGTTAATCATCTGAGTCAATTTCTACAAAAGCCCACAGATGCTCATTGGCAAGCCACAAAACGAGTTCTGAGGTACGTGAGTGGCACCAAAAACTATGGCATTCTGTTCCAACCAAGCACTGATCTTCAACTTTCAGCATTCTCTGATGCTGATTGGGCATCAAATGTAGATGATAGAAAGTCAGTTGCTGCCTATTGTGTGTTCATTGGAAACAACCTTGTATCTTGGGCCTCAAAGAAACAAACTGCAGTGGCCCGATCCAGCACCGAATCCGAATACCGAGCGCTCGCTCATGCTTCCTCTGAAATTCTATGGCTTCAACAACTACGTAGTGAGATTGACCTCAAGTCAAATGTCAAACCGATCCTATGGTGTGACAATCTAAGTGCAAGAGCGTTAGCAGCGAATCCTGTGTTCCATGCCCGAACAAAACACATCGAAATTGATGTGCATTTTGTTCGAGACCAAGTACTCAAAGGCCATCTCGAAATACGGTATGTTCCCACATCTGATCAACTAGCAGATTGTTTAACAAAGCCATTAAGTCATTCACAGTTCTTCTGTTTGAGAAGCAAACTTGGAGTACTAGCAAACTTGGAGTACTTGATCAACCCCCAAGTTTGAGGGGGGATATTAGGGAGAATGACAGGCTGGAAGAAGTCAAGAAGTCAACATATCCAGCTCATAGTCCAGGTGTGCCAAGGCAGCAAGAAATGCCACGTATGAAGATCAATTCCAATCAGTAAATCTGTTACAGAATTGTAAAACAGAATAGTTGTTAGGATTCTGTTAGTGGCCACCTGTATATTATTCCTCTTGTATTTCATTTATTATTTCATTATTTTAGTCACCCTAAATTAGGGCAAGATGTACATAAATTGAGCCATTCTGCTCTTTGAATAATATATAGAAAACAGAGGATTCTCTCCCTAAAATAGTTATTATAAAGAGTGAGTATAGTTCCCTGCAGGAATGTGTGAAAGCTAATGCCCATAAGTAAAATAAATGCAAGTTTAGGACATCCCTAAAGTTTAATTTCAGGCACCTAAGTTGACATATTACTACTTTGATTTTTTTTTTTGGCACTTGATGGTCAGTGTTTGAGCCAGTGTAGGGAAAAACAAACTGAGAGTCATTTAAAACCATTCTCAGGTGTTAGGACTTAATTAGAAGGGCTTTGAACTCATTCTTAAGTTTAGAATTAATTTTAAATTGTGCTTCATTGATTGATTATGAATTGATTACATTGTTAAGTTCAAGTTAAATTTTAGGAGACTATTGACACTTAAGTAACGAACCTTGCATAATTGAGTGAGCATGTCTTTTGTATGACTGTGTGTTTTATTCTACCTTGCTTGAGGATGATCAAGAATTAAGTTGGGGTGTTTGATAGCACTGTAAAAGTACTATCTAGCTTCACTTAATTCGAGTTTGTTCCTCAATTTTATGTGTTTATATGATCATTTTGTGGGTTTTAAGAAATAGAGAGGTAGAACTGGGCGTTAGAGCTAAAATGGAGCCAAAACGAGCCAAAACGGAGTTTAATTGCATCAATTGGGAAAGAAAAGGCCAAAATGACCAAAATGCCCCTGAAGCCATGGAGTAGTGGCACTGCTGAGGCGCCACCTCGATGCTTTTTTTCGAGACTAGAGTTTTTGAAGAAGAGCCCTAGTGTCACGACGCTACGATGTTGTCGTCCGCATGATCCCTCATCAGCGTAGCGCTGTACCCTAGCACCGCGACGCTAATTCGTTTTTTTATAAAAGTGTTTTAGCTGCCTAGGGTTAGACAGAGACAGATCTAGCTAACTCCCAACACATTTTCTCTCTATCTTCTCCTCCTTTCTGTGATTTTGATGTGTTCCAACAATACTTTGGTGTCCATAATGAAGATTATGAGCTAAGGTAAATATTTTCTAGCTTGGGTTTAGAATTCTTTCCCTCATTCCATGTATTTATGAGCTTTTGAACCAAATTTTGTAATTGTTAGATTCAATTCGACCTTGATTTATATTATGATCATATTTATCGTACGCTTGTGGGTTTATGATAGCTTTGAATCTATATACGATTTGTGACAGTTAATTGTATGTTGAGTTGCAGGAAGCAATAAGTTAGGCTAGCGTACAAATCGATTAATATTAGTATCGTTCTAACCAACATAGAATTGAATTATATGGATATTTAGCTAGGCGCTTGAAAGTTAAATATTCCACCTAATTTTCGCTAGATCTTTATGCAATTAGGTCAATTTGAACATGCATGTTTTTCATCTTTTTAAATTGTACGAGTTAGTTATTTAGGACAATTCAATTAGCTTTTATAATTGAATTAGTTATGTGAAAGCAATGAACTAATTTTGGTAATGACATTTCGATGAGCAAATATTTGGAATAGGAAAATTCCATTACAACCCAAGCAAGGCTTTCTCCAGTTGATTCTCAAATCATATTACTTTGTGGTTTGTTATTTTTATGCAATTTAATATTTCTTACAACATAACAACTTCAAATCTCCCCCCCCCCCCACCATTGGTTACTTTGATCTGTTTTAACTTTAATTGAGAAATTTGAGGGCTCCTTGTGTTCGACCCGTACTACTGCTGTCACAAGCTTAGTAGGAGCGAATAATTATTTGAGAGCCAAGGCCTTCGATAAGCCTTCGACGATCACAATCTTAAATTCAAAATTCTTCTTGATTGTTTATAAAGTAAAATTCGTTTGATTAAATCTCTTTACTTGCAAACACATCATTTTCTTTCAAATCACGAGCAATATGTATATCCATAATCTTTGAAAATTGTCATCATCAATCACAAGTGTAGAAGAAGGAACAACAGACGAATAATTCTTAGCTCCACTACAAACAACATTAGAAGAGACTTCCAAACAATGACTAGTGACATGAGCAAGCAAAGGATGTCTTGTATTATGTTCCTTAACTAAAGCAAAAAACCAAGCTACATCCTTATCTTCATGAATTTCAACTATGTTTTGAACTTCATTCATACCAAAATCTAATAAAGTTGATAGTTCTTGTAGTAACCTACTCGTGTAAAACTATAAAATGCACGATGCTCCTGGCCCACATGAGCTTAAAAGGTGAATGGGCCCCCCAAAGAAAAAAAATCATGTGGGCTAGGAGCATCATGTCGTTTATACTCTTACGATAAGAAGTTTTTACATTTATATTTAAGAAGTTTTTATTTTCTTCATGACTTCAATCCTCCTCTACATTTGTAGGATTGGTCAACATGATGAGTTTTGGGTTCATTGTCAAGAAACCTTCTATACTTATGACAACAAATAACTTCCTCTTCATGCGTGAAAGGACAAGACTTTGCATTTTCTCGTAATTTTTTTGGCTTCACGAAATGGTTTTGTCTTCAAAGTTTTCATCTTTCTTTCATATCAATCGCTTGTCACTTGAGACGATCAAAAGCAGATGTCAAAGGTCAATCTTTCTTTGATGTAGAGATACTTAGCCTTCTGAAAGCTGAAGTTCGAGTGGAAGTAGTTAATCTTTGGAAAATTGAAGATCAAGTAGTTGAAGGCTTAATACGATCAAAGACAAAAGTTCTTTGCTTGATTTCTTTTGAATCGTCAACTTCTTCGACGTTAATATAATATGAATTTGTGGAGTTTTCATCCTCCTTCTTCATGAGAAGATGTTTTCTAGAGAATAGCTCCTTGATGTTATCGGTTGGCGAGGTTGAGAGAATTTTGCATTCTTCCTCATTTCATGTTTTGGCTTCAATGAGAAATATTTCCTTTGAACAAGATCTCGCTCTTATTCTTCCCGATGAGTTTTAGAAGTCAAATCATTATCTTTAGCAGTGATACATTTGATCATGCCTTTGGATTTATTTCCTAACCCCTCATGCTGAAACTAAACAGATACAAGTTTCAGAGTTTCAAATTGGAGTAAGCACACTTTTTTATGATAGAGTTGGCGCATATATAGTCCATCTACTTGTTGCTACTGCAATATGATTTGATTGAGCTGCTTCATCAAAATCTAGCTCAATTTTTCCTTCTTGAGCTAATCTTAAAATTAGCTCTTTTAGAACGAAGCATTTTTTCACTTGGTGATTGATGACTCGATGATACTTACAATAGTTTGGATCATCGACTTTTTGCATCTCTTTCAATCGTTAAGACTCAGGAAATTAAATCACCATGCTTTCAGTAGCTATTCTAACATACCAAGAATGTCAGAATCAGGATAAGATAGACTTTTTCTTGTCTTTCCTTCAAAGTTAAGCAATGTATTTCATATTCTTGACAATTTTCTGTCTTCTTGTCTTTTTCTTTGAAAGATGACTTGAGAGGGGTTGTATTGACAATCGTAGATTCTTCTAAAGTTGTCTCACCATCATTTTTTCCTCCTTTTCTTTATGTGAGGGATTAAAAGATTTTTGTCTCATTGATTAGCAATACTTAGCTCCATGTCATGTGCCTAAGTTGCTAGCTCTTCAAAGATGCGAGGTTTAATACCCTGAAGTATGGAAAGTAGTCTCCAATGTGTTCCTTGTATGAGAGATAAAGATGAAAGGTAGAGAGGTCCCACCGGGCGTGCCAATTTGTTCAACGAAATTTTTGAAGAAATTTGATTCATGGAATTTAAACTTTGTATTTGTATTGATTTCGGTATAATGTAGTGAGTACAGTCTCTAATAAATGATCCTTTGATGCTTTCTCTAAAAAAAATAAAATTTGATCATTGGGCTTGTTGATCTTCTTGGAGGATCGACCTTTGGGCTTGATGATCTTCTTGGATCAACCTCCGGCTTGTTGATCGACTTGGATTGACCTTTCAAGATTTCGACTTCAAGAACTTTAGAGTATCTTTTGATCTTTTGGAAGTCTTCTGAGCTTTAGTCTTTAGATCTTTAGAAGAACAAATGTTGATCTTTAGAGCTTTAGTCTGTCTTCTGATCTTTAACGCTTTGAGGGAGGTGTGTTTTTCAGACCTTTAGAGCTTCAACCTTTAGATCTTCAAAGCATTGGAGCTTGAGTGATCTTTAGAGTTTCAAAGTTCTTAGCCTTTAGTTCTTCCAATCTTCAGGAAGTTGTATGGGATCAATCAGAGCTTCATCTTCTAGAACTTAATGAAGTTTTAGTCTTCCAAGTCTTCAATCTTCAGAAGGTTGTAATCTTGAGATCGATCAGAGCTTCAGAGTCTTGAAATCATCAGAGCTTCAATTTTCAGGTATTTAGAGCTTCAACACTTCGTTGTTATTGCTTCAACCTCCCCCAAATGAAGGGGTGCAGTGTCTATTTATAGAAGATTTCCATGAGCTTTACATGGGCTGGCCCATTTACTTTTGGTCTTGGGCTAAAGTTGGCTTGAACTAGGTTGGACTTCGAGCCCAAGTGACTTTAATTACTTGGTCTATTCCAATTTCTAATTTTCACAATGGACTTGGACTTTCGTTGTGATGACGTGACAACCTGTGATTAACCAAAATTTCTCATTCAATAGTGGCAAGAGAATTAAAAAAATATTAAATAAATGAACTGTAAGAAAGTTTGTAAAAGAGAGGCAAAAAACAAAAAATAGTGAAGAACAAGAATTTGCAATTTGAAAGGAAAAATGGAAGATTGATAGCTTATAGATCACGAGATTGAAGTTGAAATTGGTAAGTATTGTGTTAAGTTGAAATTTTAGGACATTTGTGAAATATTAGTTATGTAGTAGGCTAATTCTTTAAATCTTTCTAAATATTTTAATAACAAACAATATTTAAATGCCTACACCTCTAAAATGATAGAAAAAAAATTATTCAACAAGGTCACCACAATGTGACAAAAAAGGTTCACGTTTTTATATGTGTATGAGATTTTTCAATCCATGTGGTTGTAAACAAAATTTTGAGTTTAAGGAAGATAGTAAAATTCTGTAAAATGTAGTTTTCTATATTTTAAAGTGGGCTCAATAGGCCAATTTATACAACTCTCAAGTACTAAAAATATCAAAATTGAATGAGAGAAAAATAAGTAAAAATATCTAATTATTTTACACAAAATATTCAACTACATTGGAGAGATTTAAGCTGAGATGAAGTTGACTGTAGTTGTTGAGATTCACCAACCTCTTCAACCGAATGATTAGAGTATTGAGAAAATTCCTTAATAGTTGTCTCATAATTAATTATTGTTGGATGTAGATTGTAAAATCTAATTACTAGATCTATAAATTCGAGATTCTTTTATCTCATTCATCAAATCGTTAAAAATTACTAATTGTATTATGACAGCCTCATCGAATAGTTTATTTAGAACTACACTTTAACGTTAATTTATAGTACGTTTTTGGTACGTTTATGGTAGTAATGAAACTTTGTGTTTGCAAAGGAAAAAAATGAACAAATATTTTAAAAACTAAACTGGTAGAGAAAAAAAAAAGCAACAAGCTTTTCTCATCGATATGGAATAATTCATTGTAGCCTAATAGGCTCAGACTTGATGCAATAGTACAATAAGATGCGATCGGATGAACCTCATATTATTTAGTAGTAGAGTAGTACATATATAATATATATATATATATATATAAACCAAATATTTGAGTGTGTTTGATGTCATCCTCATCTTCTTCACGACAGTTCTGGGCGACCATGGTTACACTTGAAGCTTATACCAGTCTCCATAAAGCGAGGACATTCAGGACAATTCACAATCATAGGAATCCATCCACTAAATCCAGGAAGTGTCATTCTTTCACAAGTATGGAATTTAAGATTGTATTCGTTGAAGTAATCTCTAAATGCATCAGGGAAAGCTTTTATGTTCATATTTCTTTTCCATTTGTTGAAGTCTTGGAACACTCCCAAAATCAAATTGCCACGTCCAACCAACAATGGAGCTGACCCAACGGCTAGGATTGCCCAACCATTTTCGTTTTCGTAAGATATGAGTCGTAGGATATCTTCAGTTGTTTCAGTTGCACCTGAACCTTTTAGTTGACTCTTGATTACAAAGTAACCCCATTGGGTTATCCAAAAACGAGGTGTAAGTGTAAAACCATTGTTCTCTCCTTTGATGTTTTGTCCCACTCGTACGATTTCGAATGTGTTCCCTTTTTCCATTATGTAGGGGTCGTTCTTAATCTCTACTACTTTCTCTTCAAATTGTTGGATCCAATTTGGATCTTTTCCACCATAAAATATGATGCTCCTCTCTTGATTGATCTAACAAAAATGAAATAGAAGGTGTTTCATCAATGTTAATCACTACCAAATCCAAAAACTTTTAAATTAATGGTATACTAAACATCTCTTGCTTTGATACTCATGTTCAATCACCATCAAGTAAAAAATTCTTAAATTAATTAACTAAAAATGAACACCAAAAATAAAAAATAAATATTAGTAAAAACTTAGAGATAAAAGTGTAAAATTTTGGAGCCGAGTAAAAACTAAACTCAAAACTCAGGACTAAAAATATAAAATTTTGAAACCTAAAAACCAAGTAGAGAACCATACCCAAGACTCAGAGACCAAAAAAATATTTTTTTGGTAAATTTAATTATTTCAATCCTTCAACATTGAAGAAATATACTACGACCCATTAAAACAACTTAAAAAAAAAAGATAATTAAATATGTGGAAATGAAAAAGGAGAGATAAAACCACATACCCAACTTTGCAATCTTGGTTGCTCAATAAATTTTAAAAGTGTGGATTCTGGCCAATTCTTTCCCAACAAAGCATTAGTTCTTCCATTAGTGAAAGGAATAGCTTCAGTGCCCCAAACTCGAATCAAATGGATTGCATTTGTGAATTCAACTCTTGATTTTGAGTTCATAACAACAACCAATGGATCTTGTCTAAGTTGCCAATTCTCCTCAAGATATCTCCAACCAGCAATTTTTGTAGTGTATGGCACAATATACCATTTCATTAAAGAGCTTAAATATTCATACTTCTTTCTAGCTTCTTCTTCTTCTTCTTGAGATTCTACAGTAATTACAGGGATCCAAACAATCTTGTATTTGTCTTCCTTTTTCACTTCATTGTAAATTGAATGAAGTGCTCTAATATCATCCTCAGATATATCTAACCCAGAAATTATCAAGATCACATTCTTGTCTCTCAAAGCATCTTCAATACTAACCTGTATATATATACGCATATATAAAATATATCTCAAATTAAATCTATGTTAAATTACATAAAAAGAAAATATGAATGGTAATTATAAGTACCTGCAATCTTGTAGAGCCATCAATGAAAGGCCTTGCTTCAGCCTTGCCTTCAATAAGCTTAGGCACAACTAATGTTATTTCAGTGGGGAAATTATCAATGTGATCCACAAGCCATCTATAGAGATCAATTTCATCTGCAACATATTATATATGAAACATATGATTTTCAAGTTAGTAACTTAACATAAGTATGAAGTACAAACTAAGTTTTCTTCTAGCAGTATGAATTATACAGTATTTAAATCACCAATCAAAACCAAAAAGCTTGATGGGTTAAAATAAAATAAATTTTTTTTTATAAGTCCCAAAAGGGAAAATCAAAATGAATGGAAGGTGAAATGACTTATAGGAGTTCAAAAATAAAACTTTAAATCTACCAATAAACTCAAAAACTTAATTTGATGAATTATAATAAATTATAAAATTTGTAGAAATTCTAACAAGTAAAAATCAATAATAATTGTGAAGGAAATTACATTACATGATTTTGACACTATAAAATCTTCTTTCTTTGATACTACATTAAATTACCAATAAATTATTCAAAAATTAATCTGAAGGATTATAAGAAATTAATATTGATTTGAGAGAAAATGACATTAAACAAGTTCAAAGATAGAACTGGCTTCTCCAATACTGTTCCAAACCACCAATAAACACAAAAGCTAATTAATATCAAATTAAGAAATTTATATAAGACCCAACAAGTGGAAATTATAGGTTAATTTTAATTAGAGAAAAAATGACATTACATGAATTTGAACGCAAGATCTCATACTTTGATATCATGTTAAGTCAACAATCCTAATCTAAATGTTTTAGTTGATGACATATGATAAATTTAATTTAGATATTATAACTTAATAATCTATCTATATTTGGCCCTAATTCCATAAAAACATGTCTGAAAAATGACCTTGTTGTGCTCGAATGATCTTGAGATGATTCTCAAGTGTAAAGATTATAGAGTTGATCTTTTCAGCCAACTCATTCAGATACTTTTGTGATTGACCCCTGAAAATAATATTGCCACAAAATTAGTCTCATAAATATGAAAAAGGATTGAAATGATAAAAATTAAGGCCCATTTTGATAATTATTCGGTTTTAGTTTCTTCCTAAGTTTCTTATTATATCATTGTATGCAATTTTTAGTCAAAATCTTAAAAAAAAAAAAAAAAAAAAAATTTTTAAAAACTATTTTTTAAGCTTTAAATATTGGCCTAGTATTTAAAAATAAAACATAGAAACTTGTGAGATCACGTATTGTTGACCTACTCTCACCAATAAGTTTATTAGTTTTGTTATTCACTTTCGTATTTTTAGAAATCAAGCTAAATTTTGAAAACAGAAAAATGTAGTTTTCAAAAAATGTAGTTTTGGTTTTAGAATTTGATTAAGTATTCAAGTGTTCTTTCCCAAAGTTGTTAGAACTATAATATAAAATTAAGGAAAATTTTTAAAAATAGAAAAATAAGGAAAACTATTTACACAAAATAGCAAAATTTTTAGATAATTATGATATCAATGATAAAAATGATAGAAGTCTATCAGTGATAGATACTGATAGAAGTTTATCGAAGTCTATCAATGTTTTTTTTTCTATTTTCTGTAAATAGTTTGTTATAAAATTTTAAAAAATAGAAAATTATAAATAAAATCGTTACTAACCAAGTCCAAATGATTATAATTTAGGAAAAAATTTTACAAATAGAAAAAATGTCAAACTATTTACAGAAAATAGCAAAAAAAACACTGATAGACTTCTATCAGCATCTATAGACTTCTATCATTTCTATCACTGATAGATCCTGATAGACTTCTATCAGCGTCTATCACAACTATTTAAAAATTTTGCTATTTTGTATAAATAGTTTTCTTTGTTTTTCTATTTTTAAAACTTCCCCTATAATTTATCAAATAGAGTCTGTTTTTTATAATTTTAAAATTTTGACTTGATTTCTAAAAACACAATAGAAAATGGACAAAATTGCAAAGAAATTAAATTTACAGGTTTCATAAGGTTAATAAGCTTAATTAGTTATCAAATGGGGTCTAAAATACTTACTCAGTCTCATTCAAATAACTCGAAATCTCGATTCGGGAAGCAACAATTATGTGTATGATCCAATAAGAAACCAATGGAATTTGACGAAGGACAGAGGACAACTCAGAAAGCTCTTTGATATCATATTTAGCGTAATTCTTGAGTTGGCTAATGTATTTCATAGCTCGCAAGCAGCTGTAGATCAAACTGTTTGGAGAAAGAAGAACTTGGCGGTATTTGATGGAATCCAATTGTTTCTTAAGCAAAGGAACTCGCTTAATCATAGCCAATGATTTAGCAAGTGGGTCCAAAAGTGAATAATGGTTGAGATGCCAAATGTCTCCATATTCACTTGCAAAAGCAGTCAATGTTAGAACTGCTTTCGCTTCCCATGAGTAACTCACCAATATATCAAGAATTTCTAGGGTCGTTTCGTGTGCTTTTTCTATTCCTGGAGCTTTGCAAGACAGCTGAGAAAATAATCAAATGGCATTAATTCATATATAATTAAGCCTCGTTTGATATATTTAACGTTGCATGTGTCTGTTTTTCAATAAAGAAAACAGAACTACATTTAGTAATGATTTCTTGTTCTTCTTTTCAGAGAAAAATAGCATGAAAGTAAAATGTAAAAGTTTTCACATGAAATTAAGTTTATAAGATTACATATCGAAAAATTTCATGTTGTATTTATTTTTAGATATTAAAATTTATTCATGCGTTGGAAAATCGAAAACAAAAAACAAGAATCATAAGCAAATTAAAGAGAAATAGGAAACCATAAATAACAACGTTATCAAACGAGTCTAAATTCATTGATTAGTTAATATATATAGTATATATTTATCTAGAAAGACCTGGCTTGAAACATGGTGAAGGGTACAAAGGGGTGGATCAACAGCATTGACTTTCAAGAAATCATCTGAGAATATCAAACGCCCTTCAGTGCCCTGCAATTTTGTTATATGATCGATAATTTAGCACACTAAATCCAGAAAGATAAACGGATGAATTATGATAAGTTTAATTACAACAATATTTTAGCACTCTCTAATCATTGCGAGCTTGAAAATTTGTAGAAGACCCAATAAGTAAAAATTAATTTTGATTGGAGAGAAAACGACAACAATTTAATTAACGAGTACTTTTAACAAAGATAAAAAATACATACTTGAGTAACGGTTTCGGTGATTCGATCAGCAGTTGTGATGATACTTTCAACAAGTGCAATGTAATTGTCTACATCAATCTTGACTTTGTCATCCTCACGATGTTTTGTGTAAATGTGAGTGGTGACTGTCTCATCGGACAAGTGTCTTAAGCTTGGGTCATCTTTGGTGGCTGAAAGTTTTGGATGGACCAATGGAGCAACTGATAGAGACATGATTTCACAAAAGAGAAGAAATTGGAGAGTTTTTTAGAGCTTTGTATAGAGGGAAGAAAAGAGAGATTTTGTTGTGCCATTTGCTTTGATTTCCACTCTTATTTATAGCTCTTTTGAGAAGTGAAGAAATTTAAAGAGGAGACAAAGTTGAAGGCCAAGGGATAGCTCGAGGACAATACCTAGCTGGCTGAGGGAGAGCTTTAGCCAACAAGCCTTAAAAGTGGGCCCATATCCTATGATTTGTAGCTTTTATTTATTTTATGCCTTCGCATTAAATCTTCATGCATCACGTTTGGAATAAATAAATGGTTAATTATATATATTTTAATTAATTTTTTTAGGTGTTCATCCGAGTAGAAATTCGAACAATTGACCTCTTAATCGAGATGTACATGTTTTATGTTAGTTTAGTTATATTTTTATTGGCTAATTTTAATATTTTGGCTTTTATCTATATCAAAACTTGTTTCTATAGTCTTACAAGTTCTATTTTATATGAACGTAGAGTTAATTGAGATTTGATTTTGGATCAGAAAACAGTGTAGATTAATTTCAGCTCTCTATTGTCAATTAGTGGGGATCACATAAATGTAATATTTTTATTTAGTATTTTTTCATATTTCTCATTTCACGTTTTTTATTTTCTATTTTCTTTTTGTCCACTTCTTTAATAATGAAAGCAAAACTGCATTAGATAGCTATGTACTATCAAATACAAAATAATAACACACAAGCAAAAAATAATAATAAAAAAGGGTTGTAAAAATTAATTGGATTAGTTTAACTTCATTTTTTCACTTTGGACAAAAGTCTACAGATGTGTCTACAAGGCCAGGTGGGGATAGGAATGACTTCCTCATTCTCATTTTCGCCCCTATTTCAGTCTCATTCTCATTAAATTTTTCATTTATTTTGCGAGAATCAAGATAGGAATTCTCCACAGGAAACTTATAGGGTTCGAGTTCCCTAAGAAAAATTTTCTTTGTTTAATTTATTTTAGAAAAAATGAATGAAATGATTTTTGAAGAATTTTTTTAGGAGAAATTTTAAAAATAGAAAAATAAAGAAAACTATTTACACAAAATAGCAAAATTTTTAAATAGTTTTGATAGACGCTAAAGAAGTCTATCAGGATCTATCGGTGATAGAAATGATAGAAGTCTATCAATGTCTGTATTTTTTTTGCTATTTTATGTAAATAGTTTGACATTTTTTTTATTTGTGAAAATTTCTCTTTTTTTTAATTAAATAGTTAATTCTCGTTTAAATGGTTTTGTTCCTTCTGAATTATACTTTACATGGTCAACCCCTCTTGAAAAATTCTTAAACATTTTTAATGAAATAAAATAAAATTTGTATTTGTGTATTGTGTATTTTTAAAAAATAAATGGGGTGGTTATTAAAAAAAATAAAAAAAGGTGGGGACATGGAAGGGGAATGGGATTATCCTTCATAGGCCTCAACCATGTAGAAGAAATGGATATCTCTACTAATGTCCTCATGGGTTTCTTTTCTTGAATCACCCAAAATACATAAAAATTAAGATATTATTTCTCACTTATATACATTTTATTAAAATTTTATCAATATGTCGATATAATTTTCACTGATATTTCTACATTTCCATAGATTCGATATCAACATGCAAAGTAAATCAATATTTCTATTATATATCATAGAAAAATTCATCCAAACATAAAAAATAAACAACAAAATGTCACTAATGTAAATATAATATAAATAATAAACATGTTAGTTTGTTTAAAAAATTATACATGTTTATTTATAAAAAGAAAATTAATTTTTAGTTTTTATAGTTTTTTCGCAAATATCCATCGACATCACATTTTATCAATATTTTCATTGATATTTCTATAAAATTAAGACCTTGACATTTTCGTCGACATCAATGTTGTAAACCTTGCTTATATATAATAATAATTTTTTTCTTATCTAGCCAATATGAAATTTTATTTCACTCCAACACTTGATGACATAGAGGAATGAGTAAGTGACTTAGGGTCTGTTTGGTTTAACTTTTCAAAAATTTAATTTAAAAAAAATTTAGAGTATTTGACAACCACTCAAAATAGTTTGTGAAATAATAATGAGTTTATGAAATAAGTTGGTTTATGATAAACACTTGAAATCAACTTTTAGAAAAATAAATTTTTAGTATTTAATGATTAATCTCTCCCTAATTTCTATAATTCTTACAATTATCAAAACCCTCAAAATTCATCTATCTCACTTCCACTATGTTGTCGTAGCTACCACTACCACCCCTTCTGCCGGTCAACTCCAGCCATCGCCACCGGCGTCTCCTTCAGACCCATTGCCGCCAGCCAACTCCAGCAGCTGCCTTCGACCACCACCATCAGCGGCCACCTACAACCAGCACCACCAATTCCAACGATGACACCCAGTGACCAATATTTTAAATTATTAGTTTATAGTATTTTATAGTCATCCTTTATAGTAATCTAGCACTAATAAAACACTTTTCATATATAACAAACCAAACAAACTTGTATACAAAAACACTTTTGGGAAAGAGTTGCCAAACACATGAGTTTTTTTTTCTAAAGCAGTTTTGATCAAAAGTGTTTAAATAAAAAGTACTTTTTGAAAACCATTATTTTTTTCTAAACCATTCCAAACATGTCCTTACACGATGCTCGAGTGGACTTCCACGTGTGTGATCGATAATGAAAGAACACATAAGTACTATGCACTCAAAGTCAAAGAAACCAAACGGAGTAAAGGTTGGATTTTCTTCTTTCATTCACTTTAGTAAAACTCAGAGAACGATTGAAGAGAGACAGAGAGAGATTGAGAGCTCAACGATGGGTAATGAAGAAGGCAAAGGTAAGCAAGCATGCATGGACAAGATCAGGAAGAAGATGAAAACCGGATTTAAGTGGTTCCGCACTTAAAGGACTGCATCTACTCTATAAGGAAGCAATTCAAATTGACTAATTGATCAGTTCTTGATACAATAAATTTCTCACTCTTAATTTCACTCCTACCACTCTTCTAATAATTTCCTTGAATCTTTAAAAGCGATAAGATACCTCACCACTCAAACCATGGATGTTAAACAAAAAGCACAAATACACAACTATAACAACCGAAAAACCAACAACAAGTAAAAGAGTAATTGCAAACAGAAGTTGGTAACCAGTTCGACGATAAACCACCTACGTCTGGGGGGCAGTATGTCTAGGAAAGATAATCCACTAATATTGAATGAGTTAAATGTTTACAACGAAGTACTTATTATCGGTAAAGTAACCACTTCTATAGTGACTCTTGTAGAACTTAACTTGCTATGCACTTAGGCTCCCCCTAGATGTGAGACTCTCTCTCAATAATATTGAAGGCTCCCCCTAAGTGTGACAATATAAGTGATGAACACTTCAGCTTCCGATAGTATGTGAGACTCCCTCTAAGCTTGATTGACTCAGTGAACTCCCTTCACATGAGAACCTAGGTCCCCCTAAGTCTTGAGAACTCCCTTCTCAATTTGCAACTCCTTAGGCTCCCTCTAAGGCTTGAGAAATCATTTCTCAATGAATGAAATCTTAGGCTCCCCCTAAGACAGTGAATATCTTCCGTGTTGAGAAATCTTCAACCGATGACTTGCACAGCGCAGAAAACAATGAGCGAAGATCGAAACACAATGAAGCACAACTTCGGCCACCAAGAGCACAACTCTTTCACAAAATAAATAAATGCGACAACCCTAGCAGATGACACGACTTCTCCTTTTAACAACCAATATCAAATAAGGAAAGAGTTTTCATACAAAATACTTTTCTTTTTTACAAAATATACTTCACCATAAAAGGAAAATATCCATCAATAAGCTTCTGCTGAGATTTTCGAGTTTAGGAAATATAAAATATTCCACCTAAAAATTCAAGATTAGGAAAGTCAAATATCCTTCCGGATTTATGATATGTCAAAACTAGATGTTAAGACATTATTTGTGACATCCGAGAAATCCGCGAAAACACAGCCTTATAAAAATAGAAAGCCAATTACCAAATCTCTAACAAATTTTTTATATGACAATGAATTTTATTTTATTTTTTTTAACAAGATACCAGAGGAGATAGGGATCAGGGGGTGCACCAAGATATCTCAACTAGGTTTACACCTCCGTAGCACCCTCATCATGCCCCAATACCAATAGCAATGCATTTCATTAAAAGAGAGGTATCTACAAAAAGGAGCTGGAGGAAAGCTCATACAAAATCGATGACAAAGAAATTAAAGAAAAGTCTTCCAGTTTAATGTAATGGTAGAGACATCATAATTACAAAATAAGTTTGATCTAGTACACGATTGACCCGCCATAAGGAGAATGTCATCTCACAAGTAATGATGTTGTCTATCGATACCTTGGAAGGTTCTTCGGTTTCTTTCGAGCCAAAGGCACCAAAGGCTAGCAGCAATGAGATTACTCCGTAACAGCCGAGATTTTGACTTCAGCTTGAGTTTCAAAAGAAAATCTAAAAGGGAGGGCAGAGATTGAGTAAATTGGATATCGATAACTTGGCCCAAACAATAAAATTGATTAAGGAACATAGTACGAAACATGATTTTACTGCTTGCTTTCACTTATATAGTATAGAAATTTACTTCGATTTTAACAGAGTGTCAAACTATTTTGTTGTTATGGGATCGACAAACTAGAAAACATAAAGCAATTGATATATATTTCCCTTTTCCTTCTTTAATTCCAAATTCTTTAATATCTTTACCAATCTAAACTCGATAGATCATTTTTCTCCAAATTAATCCAATCTTGGCTTCAAAATCCAAAATTAAAGGGAAATTCAGTCCCAAATAATTTATGATAATTAATTTAAAATATCTTAAAAACTCATGATATCACATCTTCACACCTCCTAATAACTATTAGAGATATATAAGTGTCGAGATGCGCTTTTGTCTCATACATCCAATAGTGAAAAACTATCGATTATATGTATTGTGATAATCTCATCAAATAATTTCTCTAGAATTGCCACATACACATTAATTTGTAGTACGTTTATGGTAGTAATGAAACTTTGTGTTTGCAAAGGAAAAAAATGAACAAATATTTTAAAAACTAAACTGGTAGAGAAAAAAAAAAGCAACAAGCTTTTCTCATCGATATGGAATAATTCATTGTAGCCTAATAGGCTCAGACTTGATGAAATAGTACAATAAGATGCGATCGGATGAACCTCATATTATTTAGTAGTAGAGTAGTACATATATAATATATATATATATATATATATAAACCAAATATTTGAGTGTGTTTGATGTCATCCTCATCTTCTTCACGACAGTTCTGGGCGACCATGGTTACACTTGAAGCTTATACCAGTCTCCATAAAGCGAGGACATTCAGGACAATTCACAATCATAGGAATCCATCCACTAAATCCAGGAAGTGTCATTCTTTCACAAGTATGGAATTTAAGATTGTATTCGTTGAAGTAATCTCTAAATGCATCAGGGAAAGCTTTTATGTTCATATTTCTTTTCCATTTGTTGAAGTCTTGGAACACTCCCAAAATCAAATTGCCACGTCCAACCAACAATGGAGCTGACCCAACGGCTAGGATTGCCCAACCATTTTCGTTTTCGTAAGATATGAGTCGTAGGATATCTTCAGTTGTTTCAGTTGCACCTGAACCTTTTAGTTGACTCTTGATTACAAAGTAACCCCATTGGGTTATCCAAAAACGAGGTGTAAGTGTAAAACCATTGTTCTCTCCTTTGATGTTTTGTCCCACTCGTACGATTTCGAATGTGTTCCCTTTTTCCATTATGTAGGGGTCGTTCTTAATCTCTACTACTTTCTCTTCAAATTGTTGGATCCAATTTGGATCTTTTCCACCATAAAATATGATGCTCCTCTCTTGATTGATCTAACAAAAATGAAATAGAAGGTGTTTCATCAATGTTAATCACTACCAAATCCAAAAACTTTTAAATTAATGGTATACTAAACATCTCTTGCTTTGATACTCATGTTCAATCACCATCAAGTAAAAAATTCTTAAATTAATTAACTAAAAATGAACACCAAAAATAAAAAATAAATATTAGTAAAAACTTAGAGATAAAAGTGTAAAATTTTGGAGCCGAGTAAAAACTAAACTCAAAACTCAGGACTAAAAATATAAAATTTTGAAACCTAAAAACCAAGTAGAGAACCATACCCAAGACTCAGAGACCAAAAAAATATTTTTTTGGTAAATTTAATTATTTCAATCCTTCAACATTGAAGAAATATACTACGACCCATTAAAACAACTTAAAAAAAAAAGATAATTAAATATGTGGAAATGAAAAAGGAGAGATAAAACCACATACCCAACTTTGCAATCTTGGTTGCTCAATAAATTTTAAAAGTGTGGATTCTGGCCAATTCTTTCCCAACAAAGCATTAGTTCTTCCATTAGTGAAAGGAATAGCTTCAGTGCCCCAAACTCGAATCAAATGGATTGCATTTGTGAATTCAACTCTTGATTTTGAGTTCATAACAACAACCAATGGATCTTGTCTAAGTTGCCAATTCTCCTCAAGATATCTCCAACCAGCAATTTTTGTAGTGTATGGCACAATATACCATTTCATTAAAGAGCTTAAATATTCATACTTCTTTCTAGCTTCTTCTTCTTCTTCTTGAGATTCTACAGTAATTACAGGGATCCAAACAATCTTGTATTTGTCTTCCTTTTTCACTTCATTGTAAATTGAATGAAGTGCTCTAATATCATCCTCAGATATATCTAACCCAGAAATTATCAAGATCACATTCTTGTCTCTCAAAGCATCTTCAATACTAACCTGTATATATATACGCATATATAAAATATATCTCAAATTAAATCTATGTTAAATTACATAAAAAGAAAATATGAATGGTAATTATAAGTACCTGCAATCTTGTAGAGCCATCAATGAAAGGCCTTGCTTCAGCCTTGCCTTCAATAAGCTTAGGCACAACTAATGTTATTTCAGTGGGGAAATTATCAATGTGATCCACAAGCCATCTATAGAGATCAATTTCATCTGCAACATATTATATATGAAACATATGATTTTCAAGTTAGTAACTTAACATAAGTATGAAGTACAAACTAAGTTTTCTTCTAGCAGTATGAATTATACAGTATTTAAATCACCAATCAAAACCAAAAAGCTTGATGGGTTAAAATAAAATAAATTTTTTTTTATAAGTCCCAAAAGGGAAAATCAAAATGAATGGAAGGTGAAATGACTTATAGGAGTTCAAAAATAAAACTTTAAATCTACCAATAAACTCAAAAACTTAATTTGATGAATTATAATAAATTATAAAATTTGTAGAAATTCTAACAAGTAAAAATCAATAATAATTGTGAAGGAAATTACATTACATGATTTTGACACTATAAAATCTTCTTTCTTTGATACTACATTAAATTACCAATAAATTATTCAAAAATTAATCTGAAGGATTATAAGAAATTAATATTGATTTGAGAGAAAATGACATTAAACAAGTTCAAAGATAGAACTGGCTTCTCCAATACTGTTCCAAACCACCAATAAACACAAAAGCTAATTAATATCAAATTAAGAAATTTATATAAGACCCAACAAGTGGAAATTATAGGTTAATTTTAATTAGAGAAAAAATGACATTACATGAATTTGAACGCAAGATCTCATACTTTGATATCATGTTAAGTCAACAATCCTAATCTAAATGTTTTAGTTGATGACATATGATAAATTTAATTTAGATATTATAACTTAATAATCTATCTATATTTGGCCCTAATTCCATAAAAACATGTCTGAAAAATGACCTTGTTGTGCTCGAATGATCTCGAGATGATTCTCAAGTGTAAAGATTATAGAGTTGATCTTTTCAGCCAACTCATTCAGATACTTTTGTGATTGCCCCCTGAAAATAATATTGCCACAAAATTAGTCTCATAAATATGAAAAAGGATTGAAATGATAAAAATTAAGGCCCATTTTGATAACTATTTTGATTTTAGTTTGTTCTTAAGTTTCTTATTATATCATTGTTTGCAATTTTTAGTCAAAATTTAAAAAAAAAAAAGTTTTTAAAAACTATTTTTTAAGCTTTAAATATTGGCCTAGTATTTAAAAATAAAACATAGAAACTTGTGAGATCACGTAGTGTTGACCTACTCTCACCAATAAGTTTATTAGTTTTGTTATTCACTTTCGTATTTTTAGAAATCAAGCTAAATTTTGAAAACAGAAAAATGTAGTTTTCAAAAAATGTAGTTTTGGTTTTAGAATTTGATTAAGTATTCAAGTGTTCTTTCCCAAAGTTGTTAGAACTGCAGTATAAAATTAAAGAAAATTTTTTTAAAATAGAAAAATAAGAAAAACTATTTACACAAAATAGCAAAATTTTTAGATAGGTGTGATAGATGCTGATAGAAGTCTACCAAGGTCTATCCGTGATAGAAATGATATATGTCTATCACTGATAGATATTGATAGAAGTTTATCAATATCTATTAGTATTTTTTTTGCTATTTTCTGTAAATAATTTGTTATAAAATTCCAAAAAATAGAAAATTATAAACAAAATCGTTACTAACCAAGTCCAAATGATTATCATTTATCAAATAGAGTCTGTTTTTTATAGTTTTAAAATTTTGACTTGATTTCTAAAAACACAATAGAAAATGGACAACATAGCAAAGAAATTAAATTTACAGGTTTCAAAAGGTTAATAAGAGTTATCAAATGGGGTCTAAAATACTTACTCGGTCTCATTCAAATAACTCGAAATCTCGATTCGGGAAGCAACAATTATGTGTATGATCCAATAAGAAACCAATGGAATTTGGCGAAGGACAGAGGACAACTCAGAAAGCTCTTTGATATCATATTTAGCGTAATTCTTGAGTTGGCTAATGTATTTCATTGCTCGCAAGCAGCTGTAGATCAAACTGTTTGGAGAAAGAAGAAGTTGGCGGTATTTGATAGAATCCAATTGCTTCTTAAGAAAAGGAACTCGCTTAATCATAGCCAATGATTTAGCAAGTGGGTCCAAAAGTGAATAATGGTTGAGATGCCAAATGTCTCCATATTCACTTGCAAAAGCAGTCAAGGTTAGAACTGCTTTCGCCTCCCATGGGTAACTTACCAATATATCAAGAATCTCTAAGGTTGTTTCATGTGCTTTTTCTATTCCTGGAGCTTTGCAAGACAGCTGAGACAATAATCAAATCACATTAATACATATATATAATTAAGACGTTTTCTTTTTCAATAAAGAAAACAGAACTACGTTTAGTAATTGTTTCTTGATTTTTGTTTGATCAGAGAAAACATAGCATGAAATTAAAATGTAAAAGTTTTTACATGAAATTAAGTTCATAAGATTATACATCGCAAAATTTCATGTTATATTTATCTTTGGATATTCACTATACATTTTAGAAGTGAAAAAAAAAAATTATGTTTTGGAAAAAACTAAAAATCAGAAACAAAAAAACAAAAAACTTGATTTTGTTGTTGAAAAAGAAAATCACACAAATTTGAATGTATTTGAAACATCATGAACAAGAAATAAGAATTGTTAGCAAAGAAATAGAAAACCATAAATAATAATGTTATCAAACGAGCTTGAATGTATTGATTAATTATAGTTTTTATTTGTCTAGAAAGACCTGGCTTGAAATATGGTGAAGGGTACAAAGGGGTGGATCAACAGCATTGACCTTCAAGAAATCATCTGAAAATATCAAACGCCCTTCAGTGCCCTGCAAATTTGTTATGATGGATATATATATTTCAGCAATCTCAAACCAAGAATATATAAGTAGATGAATTATCATAAATTTAATATTAACAATATTTTAGTATTCTCTTATATCTTGAAAATTTGTAGAAGATCCAACAAATAAAAATCAAATTTAATTGGAGTGAAAACAACAATATAATTTCAGAGGTTTCAAACATAAAACTTTAAGCTCTCAAACTAGGTTAAATCAATACTCAACCTAAAAGCTTAGCCAAATGGATTATATATAATAAATACTTTTAACAAAGATAAGAAATGCATACTTGGGTAACGGTTTCGGTGATTCGATCCGCAGTTGTGATGATACTTTCAACAAGTGCAATATAATTGTCTACATCAATCTTGACTCTGTCATCTTCACGATGTTTTGTGTAAATGTGAGTGGTGACTGTCTCATCGGACAAGTGTCTTAAGCTTTGGTCGTCCTTGGTGGTTGAAAGTTTTGGATGAACCAATGGAGCAACGGGGTTAGGAACTGATAGAGACATAATTTCAGAACTCAAGAAATTGGAGAGTTTTTAGAGCTTTAATTTTGTATAGAGGAAAGAAAAGAGAGATTTTGCCGTGCCATTTGCTTTGATTTCCAATCTTATTTATAGCTCTTTTGAGAAGTGAAGAAATTAAAGAGGAGACAAAGTTGAAGCCCAAGGGATAGCAACAGGACAATATCTAGCTGGCGGAGGAGAGCTTTAGCTAACCAGCCTTAAAAGTGGGTCCCTATCTTATGGATTGCTCTTATAATTTGTAGCTTTTATTTATTTTATGCCAAACAAAAGGCACATTTAAATCTTCATGCATCACGTTTGGAATAAATAAATGATTCAATCATTTTTTTAAAAATGAACAAATTTAAAGTGTACAAAGTATCTAGAGTTAATTTTGGTTTATGTATAAATAATTATGAAATAAATTTAAAGATAGAAACAATAAATTATGTTTTAAATTTGTCAAATTTTATCGTTTACTCTATCATTGAAGTCTTAAGTATTTTCTTCATTACTATTATTATTATATGCTTTCATTTTTAAATTAGAGCTTTCAAATTGTTCTAAATAAACATTATAGACAAATTTAGAGTCAATGAAATTTAAAAGATTATAACTTTATTCTATAATGTTTATAGACTATGATTAGATATAATTAAATATCATTTGGGAGATCCACCTGAGTGGTCTTATCCTTGGTTTTCTGTGGATAAATCGGTGGTGTAACTCGACTGTTCATGTTTTAGCTTCTCATGCCCGCATATATTGGCATTCTGCTGTGTGGCTTGAAGACTCTCCATGAGTGGATTCTACTATTTGCTCTAATTTCCTTTGTCTTTGAGCTTTTTTCTGTTTGTTTGTTGTACTTAAAAAAAAGAGATATAAATGCTACATTTATAACTACTTTTTTTTTTTTTTTATAGCTTTTCACATTCTATTTCTTTTATTTCTATGGGTTTATTAAAATCAAATTATTTATTTAAGGGTACATTTTTTTTTTTTTGTTTTTAACGTGACAATTTAAAAATATATAGGTATTAACATTTTTCAATCTTAGAAAAAATGTTTTTCTTGAAGGATTTATTAAGAATTCTATCGCTTTCTATCACTCAAGCGATAGAATTCTATCGCGGTCTATCGCTGATAGATAGTAAAAAATTTCTATATTTATAAATACTTTGATATTTTTTCTATTTATAATAATTTCTCAATAAAATAACTATATACTAATTATAAAATAACAATAAAAACAGTAAAAAAGAAAAAAGAAATCTATGACATGATCACCCTTAATTCACATTTATTAAAATAGATTTGCTCACTTTTTTTTTTATTTAAAAATTCACTAAAGGGAGAATGGGATCGATTGGGGCACCTACATATATATCTCAATTATGTTGACACATTCTTAGCGCCCTCATCATGTCCTAAGCCCAAAGAGTGATATCATTGCCAAATAATGTATGTTATTCAACTACATCAAAGTGGATTTTTACCGTAGTAAGCCTAAGATCTGAGATTTTGATTCAACATGTGCATCCTTGCAACTTGAACAAAAAACCAATATTTTGAGATGCTTTGGAGAATGAAAAGACCTTGAGAGCAATGAATTGAGTGAACAAAAATGAAGAAAGAATGAAGCTTAAGTGTTGATAGAAAAATGGTGAAGAATCCCATTTTTATAGATTATTTGAATTCTAAAACTTTTAGAAGTCTATTATGAATTATAATTAAAGGGTAAATAACTTTTAAGTTGGAAAGATTTTTTACATTCTAACATTTAAGTTTTTATAACTTTTTATTGTTGATAATTAAGAATTTTTTTTTAAGACTATTGGGAAAACATGGTCAAGAGGCATACCGAAACATCTCAACTATAGGTTGACATGAACCTAGTACCCTCATCATATCCACATCCAAATATCATTGTCAATGGAAAGAACAAGAAGCGTGGAGCTCACACAATGAGTTATTTACAAACCAGCAAAGAGGGAATACAAAAGCAGCAAGCCAAACAGATACAAGAAACAAAAATAAGGTAAGTTGTAACAGAGATAAAGATAAAAAAAGAAAACTAGAGAAAAGCCTCCCAATTTATGGAGGTTACAAAGGCGGAATAGCTATTGTAAATTCTTAATTATTGATAATTAAGAATTAATGTAGGGAGCTTTTTAAAGGTAGAAAAATAGGCAAACTATTTACAAGATACAGTAAAATTTGACAAATTCGGTAATACCCAACTGTATCCCATGTAAAAAGTCCAAAATACCCTTCAAATTATCGTTGAAACTCAGTTGACCGCGATGTGTATTCCGTAGTCTAAATCGCGATAGACAACAATATACTATTATCGCTGTGTATCGCGATACCCAACTACAGTGATAGACAATGATAGTTTTCTTCTTCTTCTTTACTATGGCTTATGGTTGTCTATTGATAGACAATGATAGGTTACTATCGTTTTCTACCGGTGGACGTCAAAGATTTAGTTTTTTTCACTTGACAAAATCAAATTTAATAATATTATAGCCTCATCCAACCAATTGTTCCTCGTATACCCATTGATCATTTTAAGATTTAGGGAATGTTAGGGGAATACTCAACAGGAAAAGCCTTAATTAAATATTCGTTGGTTCAATTCTAAGTTGGTTAGATTAATACTAACCTAGATTTGATTTGCAAGTCAACCTAACTTATGGCTTCTTATGAATTAACATACAACAATTGTCACGAATCGTTTATTAATCAAAAGCAATATCATACAATCCTCAAGCATACGACAATATGATCTAAATCTATTTAAAACGGAATTGAAACCAACAATTCAATATAAATTTCAATTCAAAAGCTCACAAATACATGAAATAATGAAAAAACCTAGAAACTCAAGCTAGAAATCGAGTATCTTAGCCCATAATCTTCATTATGGACACCAAATAGTTGTTGGAATACATAAAAAACACATAAGGGAAAAGAAAATAGAGAGAAAACGATGGAAAAAATTGGCTTGTGGCATCCTCTTTACGACCTTCGGCGGCCACACTTTTATTTATAAAATCGTAATGGCGTCGTGGCACTGACGGACGAATATACACGTTCAAGCTTCGGAGCGCCGCGGTGCCAGGTCTTTTTTTAAAGGCTTTAGCTCTCGAGAAATGACACTGAGGTGACGCCCTAGCAGCGCCGTGGCTCTAGGGCTTCAAGGGCATTTTAGTCATTTTGCCTCTCCCTTTTCCGGTTAATGCAATCGGGCTCCGTATTGGCCCGTTTTGGCTCCATTTTAGCTTTAATGCTCATTTCTACCTCTCATTTACTCAAAACCTACAAAATAATCATTTAAACATGTAAAATCAAGTAACGAACTCAAATTAAGCGGAGCTAGATAGCACTTTTAAAGTACTATCAGTTCTTCCATTTGCTTGAAAACATAACATAAGAAAGTGTGATTATATATAAAATACCTAGTAAGTAATCCCACTACCGTGGTCAGACTAATGCATTTGTGTCCAATAAATGCAAACATGCTAGTGGGACATGCATAAATCAATTATTCATGTATGATCGTCTAGTGAACAATTTAACCCGTTGTAACACGTATCTAGTGGCCTGGAGGTGCATAAACATGGTAGGGAACCTGTCAGTCCCCAGTGCTGAACATGGTATTGAACTCACAGGATCACAGTGCTGAACAAGGTAGTGAACCCGGAGGATCATGGTAATGTGGTAGTGAACCCGAAGGGTCACTGTAACATGGTAGGAAACCTGTCGGCTTCTGGTAACATAGTAGTGAACCTAAAGGATCACGAAAACGTGGCTAGTGTTAGAAGGGCAATTGTCACCTACTGAACATGTATCATATAGCATTTTATCTAGGGGTCCCACAACATAATCATTAGTACATTCTCGTAGTTCTAGCATGCACACAACTAAATCATTCAACATAATATGTTCCTAAGGTCTAAAACATGCTTCTGCATTCACTTAATCAAACTATCACTGAGGGTCTAGAATGCCCGACACGAAGGCATTCCGGTAGTAAAGTCCCTTACTTAATTTAACATATAACATTTAATCAATAACACCCATGACATAAATCAAGGCACATAATGTATGGTACAAACATGCTCATACATCCTCTTTAATTATGCGAAACTTTTAATCAACCTTAGAGAAGCTATCAATAATATTCTAATTTTGTCGCCCGACACAAAATCATTCCAATAGTAAGATTACTTACCTTGAACTTGAGCCCAGATAAAACTCTGCAAGCAATCAACCTCTCCTATCTAACTTTCTAGGAATTCTTGTTGGAACAATACAAGTTGTCTTTCCCAAACAATTAAACATCTTTTAAAAGTTTCTAAGAGGAACTTATCCACTGCAAAATGGAAAGTGAGAGGGCTAAAAAAATGTGAAAGTAACAAGGGACTTTTCTCTCTAATTCACCCCCTTTGGAATGAAGTGAATGGTTTGGAATGAAGTGGATGGTTGCATAACTTGTATTAATAGAGAAAAAATAATCCTAATCCTAAATTTTTTGGAATCCCATAACTCAAGTAGTAAGATTAGATTATATTTCCTTTTTAATAAGACACTTTCTCTAATTAGAACATCTACATTTCAATTAGGGCTTTTTTCCAATATAAAAAAATGAGTCAAACTATTTACGAATATAGAAAAATTTCACTGTCTATCAGCGATAGACTGCGATAAAATTCTCGCTTGAGCGATAGACTGCGATAGACTTCTATCGCTCAAATGACAGAAGTCTATCGCCGATAGATAGTGAAATTTTTCTATATTTGTAAATTGTTTGATATTTTTTCTGTTTATAGTAATTTTCCTTTTAATTAATTAGGAAATCCATAACTAAAGTAGTAGATAGATTAGTTTTCTTTTTGAATATGACATAAACTAATTAGGAAATCCACAGTTTAATTAATTAGAAAATCCATAGTCTAATTAATTTAAGAATCCATGTTCTAACTAAATTAAAAATTCCATAATCTATTTAATTTAGAAATTCCTATTCTAATTAAATAAGAAAATTCATAATCTAATTAAATTAGGCATCCATATTCTAATTAAATTAGAAAATCTAAAATAAACTCCAATTCTCTCAATTTGAATTAAATCCAAATTTCTCTTATAAACTCAATTTAAATTAATTAGCTTCTCTAATTTTGCTCCAAAACCAAAATTAAAGAACCATAAATCTAATCAATTTAAGATAACTGAATTTAAAATTACTGAAAACTCGAGATGTTACATAGCCAACATGAAATTTTGGTTGCACTCCAACACCTAGTGACGTAGAGGAAATGAGTGTGTAATGACGAATAGTGTGTTTGGTTTAAATTTTCAAGTGTTTAATTTTTTATTTTTTTTTTATAAAAGTCATTCTGAAAATGTTGGAGTGTTTTGCAACCACTCAAAATAGCTTTTAAAAAAAATGAGTTTATGAAATAAGTTAATTCAGGATAAACACTTGAAATCAACTTTTAGAAAAATAATTTGTGAGTGTTTAATGGTTAATATTTTCCAAATTTGTATAATTCTTAAAATTACCAAAATTCCCTCAAAAGTTATCTACCTCACTTCCACTAGGTTCTCGTGTAGCTACCATCGCCCCCATTGTTGCAGGGCAACTCCGCACGACTAACTAGATGACCAACTTTGGTAACTCCTACGACCACCACTACTAGCGGCCAACTCCGGCAACCACGTCCAACAACCACCACCATCACCAACTCCATTAGTGATGACCCTAAACGACCAACTCTGATGATCATTATTTTAAATTATTAATTGATAGTATTTTATAGTCATCTTTTATATTAGTTTTGACATTAATAAAAACACTTTTAATATATAATAAACAGAATAAACTTGTATATAAAAACACATTTGAAGAAAAGTTACCAAACAAGTGAGTATTTTTATTTTAAGCAATTTTTATCAAAAGTGTTTAAATGAAAATAGCATTTAAAATTATTTTTTTTCGGCCTTGCAAAATCCCCAAGTGGATTTCCAACGTGTGTGATCGATAATGAAACAACACATAAGTAATGTTCACTCAAAGAAGCCAAACGGAGGGGTTGAATTCTTTCTTTCATTCACTTTAGTAAAACCCAGAGAACGAAGGAAGAGAGATTGAACATAAACGGTTAAACTATATTATCAATTTAAGCATTCGAACTAATAGACAAATTTGAATGCTAAAAAATCATTCAACAATTTGATTATTCACAGCGTACAAGTTCTGAACCATTGTGCACCACCGAATTACTGCCCATGGGAACCATCGCCATATCATTCCTCGAATCACTCCAAGCCGATCCACATACTTTTTCGTTGATGATTGAACTATATCCTTTATCATATTCCCTAGACCACAAAACCACTCCCCCAAATTTTGAATTGCGTTTAAGCTCCGGTAACACTCGATTTCTGAACACATCAGGAGGAATATATCCCGAAAATGCCACTTCTGGAGCTGCTGGCAATGCAACAAACACTTGGCGTGCATTAATTTCTGTCCACTTATTCCAGCTAGTCAACAAATTGTCCAGACTGTCGTGCGAGTAATCGCAAGTGCGATTGTTGTACAACTGTACCTATTAGATAAATCTCATGTATATTTCATTTTCTCATCATTCTGTTAGATGGTTTAATTCTGTTGTATATAGTTAGTTCAAGTGGCTATATATATGCCCTCATTTTCTCATCATTTTATTAGATGGTTTACATCTATTAGTTCAAGTGGCTATATATATGCCCTTTCTTTACTCAATAAGATGAGAAGAGTCTTATTTGCTCTAAGTTTCAATATGGTATCAGTTGAGATTTAGTTCCTTCTTCTTCCTCCTCTTCTGCTCTCCATTGCATCAATGGCGGAAGAAATGACTACCAACCCTAATCCTGACGGTTCTTCATCAACCACTGTACCCTCCTCAACACAACCAACTCCTTCCTCTATTGTTGTGTTGTATGAGAATCCTTACTTTCTTCATCACTCCGATAGCACGAATTTGGTTCTTGTTTCTGATCTCCTAACCGAATCAAATTATGCTTCATGGAGTCATGCCTTTCTTCTTGGCCTCACTGTCAAGAACAAGGTCAGTTTTGTTGATGGAACCTTACCCTGCCCCACCGATATGTTGCGTAGCTCGTGGATTATCTACAACAGCATTGTTACGGCTTGGATCTTGAATTTTGTCTCGAAAGATATTGCTGCCAGTATTTGCTATGCTGACTCTGCCCGAGAGATATGGCTTGACCTCCAACAGCGATATCAACGCAAGAATCGACCGCGGATTTTTCAGTTGAAACGTGAATTATCGAATCTGGTTCAAGATCAACAATCCGTAACAACCTACTTTGCTAAACTAAAAACTCTCTTGAATGAACTTGCAGCATACCGTCCTTTGTGCACCTGTGGCCAGTGTATATGTGGAGGCGTCAAAGATCTCAATATTCATTTCCAGACTGACTATGTTATGATGTTCTTGATGGGACTCAATGAATCTTTTGCCCAAATACGCACATAACTACTGCTCATGGAGCCAGAACCTACTCTGCAAAAGGCATTTTCCCTCGTTACTCAGGAAGTTGAACAGCGCGCCTCTGGCTCTCTTCCAGCTTCCCTTCCGACTGGTCTTCCTTCTGAAGCCTCGGCTCTTTTAGTGAAGAATTCTTCACCAAATCCCCCCAATTCGCGGTCAGTTCCTTCTAAGAAAACAGATCGTCCGATCTGTACCAATTGTGGTATTTCTGGTCACACGATTGATAAATGCTACTGCCTTCATGGTTTTCCTCATGGTTCTCGATCCAATCGCAGTTCGAAAGCTGATTCTGCTAATGTGCCTCCTGCTACGGCATTCACAGACTCCCTTTCTAGCATAAACGCTGATCAATGCCAGGGTCTACTCACTATTTTACAGTCCCATCTCGCCAAAGTAAAGACTGATTCTCCTATGACTACTGCTCCATCTTCCGCTGCACCCTCTTCATCCCACATTGCAGGTACTTGTCATAATTTGTCACCCCCCATATCTGCCTTACATTGTTGGGTGATTGACTCTGGAGCTACTGCTCACATTTGTCATTCTAGACAACTTTTCACTGCTCTAAGACCTGTCTCTGGTTATAATGTTTCTTTTCCTCATCAAACAAGATTATCTGTGAAGTATGTTGGATCCGTACGTCTTTTTTCTGATTTAATCCTTGAAGATGTGCTGTTTATACCTGAGTTTCATTTCAACTTGATCTCAGTAAGTTCTCTGACTACAAGATTACCATATACAGTGCGGTTTGTTGATAATTTCTGCATTATTCAGGACAAGTACTCTTCGAGGACGATTGGCAAAGCTGAAGTTTGGCAGGGACTTTATCTTTTACACACTGCAATCAGTTCTACTACTAATCTCATTTGATTCTGTCTCTTCACATTGTACGTCCTTCAATGCTTGACACACTAGGCTTGGTCATCCATCTAGCAAACATTTACATGTTTTAAAGAATCTTTTATCTGTTGATTCCTTTAAAGATGTTAGCCCTTGTCTAGTTTGTCCATTAGCTAAGCAAAGAAGACTTCCTTTTCAATCAAATAATCATATTTGTGATAAGATGTTCGATCTTTTACACTGTGATATATGGGGACCGTATCAATCTTTTACTCGTGAAGGACATCGCTATTTTTTTACTCTTGTGGATGACTTTTCCCGCTATACTTGGATATTTTTACTTAGACAAAAGTCCGATGTGCTGTCCATTATCCCACGGTTCTTCACCTTTGTTGAAACCCAATTTGTGGTTCCTATCAAGAAGTTTAGATCAGATAATGCTCCTGAGCTAGCTTTTGTTGACTTCTTCCATACCAAAGGCGTCATCCATCAGTATTCATGTGTTGGTCGCCCTGAACAGAACTCCATTGGAGAAAGGAAGCATCAACATTTGCTTAATGTCTCTCGCGCTTTGTTTTTTCAGTCCCGGATTCCTATAAAATTTTGGGGAGATTGTGTTTTAACTGAAACTTACTTGATTAATCGGTTACCCTCTCCCATTATCGACTGGCAAACCCCTTATTTTCGTCTTCATGGCCAACAAGCTGATTATACTTGCTTAAGGTCGTTTGGTTGTTTATGCTTTGCTTCCACTCTCGCATCCAACAGATCAAAGTTTCATCCCCGTGCCATCCCAGCTGTTTTCATTGGCTATCCGCCAGGAATGAAAGGCTATAAATTGCTTGATATTCAAAGTCAGAAGGTGTTCGTTTCCAGGGATGTGATCTTTTATGAATCAATCTTTCCCTTTCACACCATTACTACCCCAGAGGATGTCATTGATCCTTTTCCAGATTTGGTCTTCTCGCAGAATGCTACTGTTTCTCAACCTGCTTCCCAGATGGTTGCTTCCCCATCTACCTTAGTTGAGCCAATTGCTACTGATCAATCACCAAATTTGAGTTCTGAAACTGATCAACCACTTATCACTGAACAACACATTGTTGAAAATCCAATAGACTGCCCTGCTGGTCATATTGTTGAAGTCCCTACTGATACAAATGCCTTGCATTTGGATATTCCCAGAAGGTCCTCCCGGGTCTCAAAACTGCCATCTTATTTACAAGAGTATCATTGTGGTCTCTTGTTGAATCAGCCTATGACTTCTAGTGCCAAGTTCCCCTTACAGAAGTACATCTCATATGATAGGTTATCTACCACTTTTCGACATTTTGTCTTAAGTGTGTCATCTACCTATGAACCACAATATTACCATCAGGTTGTCCTTCAACATCATTGGAGGCAGGCAATGAATGAGGAATTACAAGCCATAGAGCTTAATCAGACATGGGATATTGTTCCCTTACCTAAACACCAACATTCCATTGGATGTAAATGGGTCTACAAGGTTAAACACAAAGCTGATGGTTCTGTAGAACGCTACAAAGCATGTTTAGTGGCTAAGGGATACACACAACAAGAGGGGCTAGATTATATGGAGACCTTTTCTCCTGTTGCCAAACTGGTCACTGTGAAGGTTCTTCTGACTCTTGCTATTTCACTTGGCTGGCCGTTGGTCCAATTGGACGTCAATAATGCCTTTTTAAACGGCAATTTGTTTGAAAATGTGTACATGGATCTTCCATTGGGTTACAAACATGGTACACCTACATCCTCTACCACTAAACTTGTATGCAAACTCAACAAATCCATATATGGATTGAAGCAAGCTTCAAGGCAATGATTCGATAAATTTTCGACTGCCTTACTACAACTTGGATTTCTTTAGTCTAAATCTGACTATTCCTTGTTTGTCAAAGGCTCGGGAGACTCTTTCATAGCTCTATTGGTGTACGTGGATGACATTATCATCACTGGCCCATCGATGACTCAAATTGATGTTCTTAAAGCCCACCTTCACTCCTGTTTCAAACTAAAAGACCTTGGGGTTTTGAAGTACTTCCTTGGATTGGAGCTTGCCAGATCTTCAACTGGTCTGTTTTTATCTCAACGGCAGTATACTCTTCAATTACTTGAAGACACAGGGTTCTTAGCATCGAAGCCAACATTAATACCTATGGATCCACATTTGAAAATTAAGTCTGACGAAGGTGAACTTTTATCAGATCCATTCGTATACCGACGTTTAATTGGCAGACTTTTATATTTGACAGTATCTCGCCCTGACATCACCTTTGCTGTCCATAAGTTGAGCCAATATGTAGCTCAACCTCGACAACCACACTTGAATGCTGTTCACTTTTTGCTGCGCTACCTTAAAGGTTGTTCGAGTCAGGGGATTCTGCTTCCAAAATCTCCTTCTTTTCATTTGAAAGCCTTCAGTGATGCAGATTGGGCATCATGTTTGGACTCAAGGAAGTCTACTACAGGCTTTTGTATTTTCCTGGGTGAAGCATTGATCTCTTGGAAAGCAAAGAAACAGACAACTGTTTTCCGTTCTTCAGCAGAAGCAGAATACCGAGCTCTTGCTGCTACAACAAGTGAGCTTGTATGGTTGAGGCAACTGTTGAATGACTTACACATTTCTTCCAATTCTCCTGCTGCTATATATTGTGACAATGATGTTGCCATCCACATTGCTACTAATCCTATTTTTCATGAGCGTAGAGCTTGACTGTCATTTTGTACGAGAAAAGGTTCTTCATGGTGATGTCAAATTATTGCCGGTGAGATCTGCCCAACAACTCGCTGATGTCTTTACCAAGCCATTGTCTTCTAATGTTCTCGTACCTCTACTATCCAAGATGGGAGTTGTTAATCCTTTAAGTCCATCTTGAGGGGGGTATTAGATAAATCTCATGTATATTTCATTTTCTCATCATTCTGTTAGATGGTTTAATTCTCTGTTGTATATAGTTAGTTCAAGTGGGCTTTATATATGCCCTCATTTTCTCATCATTTTGTTAGATGGTTTACATCTGTTAGTTCAAGTGGCTATATATATACCCGTTCTTTACTCAATAAGATGAGAAGAGTCTTATTTGCTCTAAGTTTCAGTAGTACCCAAACGTAATCAAAGACCCCTGTGTTGAGAGTAGGCTGTAGATTTGCATCAGGGAAGGGACATTCTGGAGCAGCAGATAAGTAAAATTTACTTTTACTCTGTTCTTTGTATTCCATCAACGCTCTGGCGAGCTTATCTCTATGCTTTGATGATGGATCCCATGCGACAACGAAGTCAATGCCGTCCAATACGGCGTCGTGTAAAGGACGGGAACTTGATTCTCCGCCGAGGAAATTGTTCCATAAGTATAACGCGTCGTTGGTGGCATTGCCATCGTCGGTGGAAGTCAGAGTGTAGCTACCGGCACCGCCGCCAATGGAGAGGAAGACCTTGATGCCCAAGGCTTGACATGACTTAATTTCTTGGCTCAATTTAGTACAGTCGTCGGTGGTTGGATCGCAGTGGCCGACTAAATTAAGCGGTCCATTTCCGCCTGAATTAAATGAATTGAGATAGGCTATGTTGACGATGTGGTAATTGCCGGTGGCGCAAGCATCAATCAGGCTACCTTCACTTTGACCCCGTCCCCAGTAAACTCCGATCTGCAGGCCATGGCAGCTGCTGAAGGTGGAGACGGCGATCAGAGAGAAACAGAGTAAATCTAATAACGCCATTTGGAGGAGATTATGATCATAATGATGACAATTATTTAATGATTCAACAACATTGAAATTTGGGAATCATAGTGGAGACTGGAGACTGAGAAAAAGTTTTGTCTTCTAATTACTTGACCCAGTCAGCAATCGTCGAGTTGAACTAGAATACGCGTTTTTATTTGATAATGAGTGATATGAGCATTACCCTTTTGAAGTGAAAAATACTTCGTTCTATTTGGATAACACTTATTTTTGTGCATTTCACAAAATTGCTAGTAAATTTAGTGACTTCTATGTTTTCACATCTTCTCTCGCTAATTTTTTTTCAACTTCTCTCCTCTCAAGCTCCCTTGTCATGCCCTAAAATTGTTAGCAACTTCAACACACTCTCAATTTCAATCTCTTTGCGGTAAGTTTTATGATATTTTTTTTTTTTGTTATAGATTTTTTGGTCCTCTACTCTTATTCATAGTTGAGTTGAGTTAGGTCAGATTTTTTATTTTTTTTACTTTTGGATGCAATGTAGTTTTTCTATTTTTTAGTTTTTTGTTGCAAAAAAAAAAAAAAATGTTTCAATTCTAGTTGCATCTACCAAACACAACATTTTTTTACCATGCAAGATAGTTGATATATATGTGATTTTTTATCTCGCAATCATCTTGCAACTACCAAACTTAAAATTTCCTACTCCAACTAATTTTTAAACTTGCTTTGGGTGATTTAGTGTCGTTTTACACATGGTTTTAGGTTTTTATTTTTTATTTTTTATCTTGCAACCATCTCGCTACTTTCAAACTTGAAATGTCTGAGCCCAAATCATTTTTCTACTTGTTTTAGGTGATTTAGGGTGGTTTTGAACACATTTTAGCAAGTTTTTTAGCCACTGTTTTTTTATCTTGCAAACATCTCGAAACTTTTAAACTTGAAATGTCTGAGCCCAAATCATTTTTCTACTTATTTTAGGTGATTTAAGGTGGGTTTTCACACATTTTAGCAAGTTTTTTAGCCACGATTTTTTATCGTGCAAACATCTCGCAACTTCCAAACTTGAAATGACTAAGCTCAAATCAATTTTCTACTTGTTTTAGGTGATTTTGTGTGGGTTTACACATACTTTAGCAAGCCTTTTAGCCACAGTTTTTTATCTAGCAACTATCTCTCAACTATCTCGCAACTATTTTCCAACATCCAAATTTGAAAAGCTAACTCCAAATCATTTCTATACATACTTTAGGTGATTTAAAGTGAGTCTACACGTGTTTGAGCAAATTTTTTAGCTACTGTTTTTTATCTCGCAACCATCTCGCAATTATCTCTCGCTACTATTTTCTAACATCCAAACTTGAAAAGCCTAACTTCAAATCATTTTTATACATATTTTTAGGTGATTTAGAGTGGGTCTACACATGTTTCAACAAGTTTTTTTGCTAGTATTTTTTTATCTCGCAACCATCTCACAATTATCTTCCAACTTCCAAACTTAAAATTTTTAATTTCAAATCATTTTATACATGATTTAGGTAATTTAGGGTGAGTTTACACATGTTTTAGCAAATTTTTTAGCTAGTGTTTTTTATCTCGCAATTATCTTACAACTTCCAAATTTGAAATGCCTAACTCTAAATCATTTTTATACATATTTTAGGTGATTTGGCGTGGGTTTACACATGTTTTAGCAAGTTTTTTAGTTACTATTTTTTATCTCACAATTAACTCGAAACTATTTCGCAACTATCTTCCAACTTTCAAACTTGAAAAGTCTAATCCCAAATCATTTTTATACATATTTTAGGTAAATTAGAGTGAGTTTACACATGTTTGAGTAAACTTTTTAGCTATTATTTTTTAGTTTTGCAACCATCTCACAATTATTTTTCAACATCTCGCAATTATCTTCCAACTTTTAAACTAAAAAAAGTTAACTACTCCAAATCATTTTTATACATATTTTAGGTGATTTAGGGTGGGTTTACATATGTTTTAGCAAGGTTTTTAGCTAATGTTTTTTATCTAGCAATTATCTTGCAACATCTCCAATTATCTTCCAACTCCAAACCATTTTTATATTTGTTTTAGATGATTTAGGGTGGGTATCCACATGTTTTAGAAAGTTGCTGAAATTTTTGTTTTTATTTTTTTTGCAGGAATTAAAGACTTTTAGATAATTTATGGATAGTTTTACAGATGCTGCGATCTATGTAGGCCAACAAAGGATAATTTTTTTGTTGTTGAACACTTTAATTATTTTCATTATTGTTGGAGATGTATGAAATACAACAAATATTATGTTTGTCAATCCAAATATAGTTTTGGATTACATCACAACTCAATCCCATTCCAAACCTGGCCCTCAAATAGCCCCTTTCAATGTAGGGGCAAGATAAAAAATCATTTATAATAAGGTATGCACATTATCATTAAACTATTTAAATAGTATATACATAAACTACAAGTTTCAATACATCAGGGCATTCGTCCATAATCGGAAGGCCAATTGTAAAACCCAAATCAAAACATAATTGGAAGGTATACACATTATAATTGAATTATTCTTCAAATAATTTATACATGGATTACGAGTCTCAATTGAATTCTTCGAGACATAATAAAACGAAATGTTGTTGCTTCACATTGTACGTGAGGACGTTTGTTGATCACATCATGGTTACTTATAAAACCTAAATCAAAACAAAAGAAATATACATATAATTGAATTAGGAAAAAAATAATAAACATAAAATGACGAATGTTATCAAGATAAAAAAAATACCTAAAAAGCTAGCTAAAACATATTCATATCCACCCCTAAATCACCTAAAACACATATAAAAATGATCTAGAGTTAGATGTTTTAAGTTTGGAAGTTGGAAAATTGTTGCAAGATAAAAAAGTAGTACCTAAAAAATTATCTAAAACATGTGTAAACCCACGCCTTAAATCATATAAAATATGTATCTGAAAACGATTTGGAGTTAAAATTTTCAATTGCGAGATGGTTGTGAGATAAAAAAACAATAGCTAAAAAAATTGCTCAAACATGTGTACACCCATTCTAAATCACCTAAAATATGTATAAAAATGATTTGGAGTTAAACTTTTCAAGTTTGAAAGTTGGAAGATAATTGGGAGATAGTTACAAGTTAATTGTGAGATAAAAAAACAATGGTTAAAAACTTGCTAAAATATGTATCTTTGGTTTTTGAAAAGAAAAAAAAATCAATTTAACAATTTCACTTTTAATCTTTGGTTTTTGAAAAGTATCCTTATTTTCTTATAATTTCTTTATAAAAAAATTTCGTCTTGTCTTAGAAAATATTTGGATTCATAATTAAATTTAAAAAAACAATAAATAAAAATTAAAAAAAAAACGCCACTAGATAGTAGATAACAAAACAAAAAGATTCAATGATGAAAGTAGTATTTATTAAGCTTAATTTTTAAAAACCAAAAATCATGAACCATAACCTCGTTTGATAATCAATTAGTTTTTCAACAACAAAAAAAAAACGAGTTCTTTCAAACTATATATATATATGGGAAATTGCCAAAAATAGGATTTTTTTTTAGGGGAGCAAAGACTTTTGGGATCACTTTTTAAAAAGATGACTTTTGGGAAAAATAAGATGTGAATTGACCACATTACCCTTAAATGAAAAAAAAAACTCGTTTTATCCTCCTTTTCCCCAAATTAAGTTACTTTAGTCTTCTTCTCCCACCTTTTCTCCAATTTTTCTTCAACATCTCTCTAACTTCTCTTCCTTCAAGCTCTCTTGCCATGTCCTAGAATTTTTAGTCACTCTTGAACATTCTCTCAACTTCAATATATTTGTGGTAAGTTAACTTTATGATTTTTTTTTTTATAGATTTTTTGGTCCTCTACTCTTATTTTTATGTTGATGTTGGGTTGAATTAGGTTAATTTTTTTTCTCCTCTTACGGCAACTTCCAATCTTGAAATGTATAGCCCGAAATTAATTTAAGTGATTTAGGGTAGTTTTACACATGTTTTAGCAAGTTTTTTAAGTTACTTTTTTTTATCTCGCAACATATTTCCGTCTTCTAAACTTCAAATAATGCCTAATCCCAAATCAATTATATACTTGTTTTAGGTGATTTATGGTGGTTTTACACATGTTTTAAATAGTTTTTTTAGCTTATGTTCTTTATCTCGCAACTTCCAAACTTCAAATGCTCAATCTCAAATCAATTATATGCTTGTTTTAGGTGATTTAAGATGGTTTTAAACATGTTTTAGGTAGTTTTCTTATATTCTAATTTTTATTTGGGGAATTGCATTGGGTATCAAAATTTGATTATACATTAGCATCCATATCATCAACTTTAAAAATATTGTAAATATGTCAAAATATATTGATAACAACATAGATGGTAAAAGGATCACACTTGATTTGATTTTTATGTGAAAATATATTCCAAAATTACCCTTATATCTCCAAAAATAGAAAATTATCATTTGATATTCCTCCCAAGCGCGTTTCTTCATCTCTTCGACATTCTCCTTCCCACGTGTTTCTTCATCTCTTCGACATTCTCCTTCCCACGCGCATCTTCTTCCTTAGTGCTCTCCAAGTTTCTGCAACAACAAGATTCTTCAATCTCCAATATTCTTAGATTCTCCAAGATTTGAAGTACAAGATTCGATTGCGCAGATTTTTTTTTTCAAATCTTTTTTTGATTTCGTTAACTAAACCCACCGCTTCAAAATCACGATTTCTTCTTGAAGCCACGGTTTATTTTTATTTTTATTTTTTTTGCTTGAATTTCATCCTCATCTCTCTCATTCACGATTGTAAACACAATTTTACTGGTTTTGATTTCGTCAGCCGGAGATTTCTTGAAGCCAATTTCGAAAGTTTTCAACCATTTGATATTTTTTTGTTGAAGTTCGTCCTCACGATTGCGCTCAGATCTTATATGAGTTTTTTTGTGGTTGCTTTGTTATCCGATTTGTTATTTGATAGTATTTAGTTTGTGATTGTCATTTGATTATCATCTAATTGTTATCCGATTAGTATTTAATACTTAGTAGTTTATGATTGCTATCTGATTTATTTTTTATTTGATGGTTATCTTATATTTAATTTTTATATCTTTGCAGTATTTTGCAGTTATGGTTAAACTTCCAAGAGTTGTTTTCCATAGTGGTCAGTGGAATGATCGACAGTGCTATGTAGATTACAAAATTATTGGTGTTTTGGTTGATGAGGCGATGCGTTTTGACTCTTTTGTTAACTTTATACAAAAGGAAACTGAACTTCATTCATCTATTGAACTTTCAATTTTATTGGATTTAGGTAGTACTGAAGTCCAATATGTTATCAAGATTCTTAAAGATAAAGATGTATGTTGGTTTTTTACTGTGGTTAAGGATCAATTTACAAAATATCTCGTTGCTTCTTCTTCTTCTATAGTTGAGACTGATTTTGAAGGTGGTACAGAAATCTTTAGAGATGTTCATATTAACAAAATGTCTTCTACATTGTCTTTGAAGAATAAGGATTTGTTTGCTAGTAAGAAAATGTTGTTGAATTTGTTTCGTTTTATAACGGTAAAGAATAATTTTGAGTTTAGGACGTTGAGATCAAATCCAAAATCTGTTGAGTTGGTATGTACTCAAGATGGTTGTCAATGGTTTGTTAGAGCATCACGTTATAAAAGTAGCAAATTTTGAATTTTTCGAAAGTATGTTAGCAATCATAATTGTTCTATGATGGTTTGTTCTTCTCATAAGCAAGCATCTTCAAAATTTATTAGTCATTGTATGGTTGAGAGTTTAATATACAACTATGATCATTCGACTCCCAAAGATATTATACATCATATGCGGATGAACCTTGAACCAAAGTGATGGAATGTCCTGTTAAAGTATATCGACACTATATTAGTTTCTAATAAATGAGTATAACAAACATTAATCACTAAGAAGTAAACATGAGTGAATCAATAGGGCAATCTAATAATGTGGTAAAATGCTACTTACTTCAGTGCTTTCTTTGTTCTTTGTTCTTTTGTTTTTTTGTTGAAGATTCTCCATTCTCAAATTTCATTTGTCTTTTTTTTCTTTTTTCATTTGTCTTGTTCTTCCTATTTTTTGCAATAAAAAAACAAGCAATTATATGACATTAGACAAAAATGAAAAGAAGGCAATCAGAAGCCAAGTAATCATATAGTAATCATATGGCAATCAGTTGACTATAAAAAACTATTAACTATCCGTAGGAAATCAGTAGGAAATTATATAGTAATCAAATAGAAATCAACAGACAACCTGAAATCAGCTCCATATGGAAATCAAATGGAAATCAGCAGAAAATGCTCAATCCCAAATTATTTTTATATGTGTTTTAGGTGATTTAGGGTGGATTTTAGACATGTTTTAGATAGTTTTTTAGGTATTACTTTTTATTTTGCAACATCTCGCAATATCTAGCAACAACTTTCCAACTTCCAAACTTAAAGTGCTCAATCTTAAATCATTTTCTATATGTGTTTTAGGTAATTTATGGTGGGTTTAAACATGTTTTACATAGTTTTTTAGGTATTATTTTTTATTTTGCAATATCTGACAACAACTTTCCAACTTCCAAACTTAAAAGGCTCAATCCCAAATCATTTTTATATGTGTTTTAGGTGATTTAGGGTGGGTTTTAGATCATTTTTTGGGTATTGTTTTTTATCTTGCAACATCTCGTAATATCTCGCAACAACTTTCTAACTTTTAAACTTGAAATCCTCAATCTCGAATCATTTTTATATGTGTTTTAAGTGATTTAGGGTGGGTTTTAGACATGTTTTAGATAATTTTTTAGGTATGATTTTTTATCTCGCAACAACTTTCCAACTTTCAAACTTGAAATCCTCAATCTCGAATCATTTTTATATGTGTTTTAGGTGATTTATGGTGGGTTTAAACATGTTTTAGATAGTTTTTTAGGTAGTGTTTTTTATCTCGCAACATCTTGCAATATCTCGCAACAACTTTCCAACTTTCAAACTTGAAATCCTGAATCCCAAATCATTTTTATATGTGTTTTAGGTGATTTAGGGTGGGTTTTAGACATGTTTTAGATAATTTTTTAGGTATTATTTTTTATCTTGCAACATCTCGCAACAACTTTTAACTTTCAAACTTGAAATCCTCAATTTCAAATCATTTTTATATGTGTTTTAGGTGATTTAGGGTGGATTTTAGACATGTTTTAGATAATTTTTTAGGTATTATTTTTATATTGCAATATCTCGCAACATCTAGCAATATCTCACAACTTTTCAACTTTCAAACTTGAAATCCTCAATCCCGAATCATTTTTATATGTGTTTTAGGTGATTTAGGATGAGTTTTAGACATGTTTTAGATAATTTTTTAAGTATTGTTTCTTATCTCGCAACAACTTTCCAATTTTCAAACTTAAAATCCTCAATCCCAAATCATTTTTATATGTGTTTTAGGTGATTTAGAGTGGGTTTAAACATGTTTTAGATAGTTTTTAGGTATTATTTTTTATCTCGCAACATCTTCTAAACTTGAAACACTCAATTAGAATTCATTTTTATAGATGTTTTACGTAATTTAGGGTGGGTATGATCATATTTTAGATAGTTTGTTAGCTACTACTTTTTATCTCGCAACATCTAGCAACAACTTCTAAACTTGAAACACTCAATTAGAATTCATTTTTATAGATGTTTTAGGTTATTTAGGGTGGGTATGATCATATTTTAGATAGTTTGTTAGTTATTACTTTTTATCTCGCAACATCTCGTAACAACTTCCAAACGTGAAACACTCAATTAAATTCATTTTTATAGATGTCTTAGGTGATTTAGGGTGGGTATGATCATATTTTAGATAGTTTGTTAACTACTACTTTTTATGTCGCAACATCTGCAGCATCTCGCAACAACTTCCAAATTAACTGAAATACTCAATTCTAACTCACTTTTATATGTATTCTAGATGATTTAGGATGGTTGCGAGATAGTTGTGAGATAAACAACAAAATCTAAAATGATGTTAAAAATCTTCTTAACATCTTGTATACCTACGTTAAATCACTTAAAATATACATATAAATATGTCACGATGAACTAGAAGTGGTGGTTGAAAGTTTTTATGTTGAAAGATACAGATACTTGGAAGATTAAGAAAAAAAAACACCACCTAAATGTGCAGCATATAAATGTGTGGAGCACCTGTTGTTTTTGTAAAATAAAACTAATAGTATTCACAAGATGAAAGCAAAATAAACCCAACTCTTCTATTTCGGTAGCCAAGATCAATTTAAAAATTAGAAAATTCAATAAAAAAGATTAGAAACTTCCCAAAAAAAATACAGAAGAAATCAACATAGAATACTTTCCCAAAAAAAAAAACAGTAAACAACCAAGAAGGTCAGTGATCCATTCCAGAAATCAACAAAGAATACGTTTTTAGTGACTATTCCAGATGATGGTCGTATAAACACCTACAAAGATTCAGAAGGTCATCACTTCCAAAACTTTAGACTGAGGGTAACTTGTAGAACTTCCATTCCAGCTGATTGTAGTGGTTTACACTCATAGGTGGAAGGATTCACACGAAGGAGTAACACGAATACGGAGCCGCCGGTCGTGGGCATGTGCACAGATACTCCCAAGTGTTATTGGAAAAAAAATGGCGTGGAGTGTTCTATCGAAGCCTTCACGCGAAAAGTTGGGGGTTTTTTTTTTTTATTAAGGGGCAAATTAGACATTTCATAAGCCCACGTGTCCTATTACTCTTTAAATTGAAAATTCATCCTAAATCTCTTTAACCCTTCTATTTTTGTCCTACTTTTTGCAATTTCCTTAGATTGTTTTCAAATATAGAAAATGAACCAAAATATTTATAAATATAGAAAAATTTCACTGTCTATCCGTGACAGACCGCAATAGACTTCTATCACTTGGTGATAGATTGCGATGGATTTCTATCACTGGCGATAGACTACCATGGACTTATATCACTAGACGAGGGAGACTTTTATCACTCAACTTTAAGAGACTAGCAATGTTATGAAGATCAATTTTCGACCAAGAGTAAGATCCATTGATTTGTATCAGTTCAATGTGGCTAGCGTTACTAATGAAAGAGTTGAAGTTCTTCAACATAATTAAAACGAATGCATCGACGCAGTTTCATGAGACCAGCGTTACTAATGTAGATTTCATTGATCTCCTGGTTGGCTTGTATATCAGTTCCTATTACAGAGCTCATAATTTGAAATTTCCATTTTTCAAATATTTATAAGTATCTTTAGGCCTATTCTTCACCACTGCAATTGACCCGAGACAATATTGCCTCTTCTCTTGTGTTTGGGATTTATCTTGTTTCAACCCAAGGACTCTATACCATCATTTATTGTTAGGCCCCAGATTTGTTATCGATAAAGCTGGTGCAAGAAAAGATTGATAATAAGCAGTGTTATTTTTGGGGAAAGGAAAGTAACCTTTTATTCCTCTGCTTTTTCTGTTTCCATTTCTCATTTTGAATATTCTCTCTATTTTTGTAAATCCTCTGTCATCTCTTCCTAAATAACCATTTTGCCCTTTCTTTGCCCCCTGCAGCTCATATCTGTGGCATGAGTAGGGGGTTTGGCACTACCGTCTTGGAATAAGAAAGATTCAGAATTTGGGTCAACATCAAATCGGCCAATTGCTTTTCTGGAAAAGGATCCATATATCCTTGGGTGTTTTCTGGCGAATCACTTCCCATTTTCCGGTGCCACCGTGTGGACGGTGAAAGCTTTGTCCATCTTCAACAGAGATATTGATCGACGCAGGGAGATAAAACCACAATAATTGTCTCGGACTTTTATATTGGCTTCAATGAGATTAAATATTCTCCAAGTATTGAAGCCTATGTCTTTGAATCCTTCACAAACATCTCCAATCTGTTCGAAAGTTTGTGTGTTCCATGTGTGCAGGGGAGTCCCTCTAAACCGGAGTCAGGCACCATAACTAGGGATAACTTTTGGAACAACATGGAGCATCGGGGACTGCGAAAGCACCAACTGTGATATCCCTATTGAAGATGTTTGAAACTTTGTTTACCATTGATACGCGCAAATACACACGTCGAATACTAATATAGTTTAAAACGACCTTAGTTGAGTATCGTCCTGAAGGATTTGGTTTAATACACTCTTAGCTACTCAGAGATTCTTCTAATTTTATTTAGGGGGATCGAACTTTAGTGAAAACTAATCTAAACTAATCCTAGAAATTAGCAAATAAATAATAACAACGGGACGAAACCAAGCAAAGACACTTACTAGGATAATGACTTCGTTAATGGATTAACTAAATCAATCGTTTGAATTGATTTCATTCTAGGAGTCTTTATATCCAGGTATCCTCTTTCGAGCTTAACCCTTTCTAATACCTAACCATTAACTCACTTTCATGCAATCAATTAATTAGGTACAACCTTAAGTTCCTCCATTATCAATCTCTATTAATCTCTTATCACTTTCGTGCACAATTGATTAACAGTCTAGCATATTAGAACTAACCTAATGCAATCTCTCTCAAGCAAGACATTAAGTAACAATCATTCAAACATTGGCCAAGTGTTCAAAAGCGTTAAGATTAAATATACTGAAACAAATTATGCATAAAATCAATTCAAAAAAACAATCAACAAAGTTTGCAACAATCCAAAAACTAAATAAAAAATCCTAAGGACTACAAACTCAGTCACTCATGGCTATGATACGAATAAAGACAATTCATAATGTCTCCAAAATGTAAAGAAACAGAAGACTAAAGAGGGAAAGAGAGGCAAGTCGCGCTCTTGACTGTTGTCCTCAAGCTTGGGATCGCCCTCCAACGATCTCCTCGATCATCCAAGAATTCGGCTCCCGGTGGAGGCCTTTGACGAACTCTAAAGAAAACCTAAAAAAACCAGCCTCCCCTTATTTTGACGTCAAACAACGTTCTTATAAAAGTCATGATAGTGCCGCGACGCTCTAGAAAAACGAACACGTATGATAATCTTTTTTGCGTCGCTATGCTACTCTACTTCATGTTCTCTGTAGCGCTGCAACATGTCGTCCACGCCCAATTTTTTCCTATTTTGCCATTTTTTATCATCTTTGACCCCTTCTCTTACTCTAGTTTAAAGTTTCACCCACTCTAGAGGTATTTACATCATTTTACACCTGAATTAGCTTGTTCCGGTCCAAATGTTCAATTCCTACAAATTAAACATAAGAAGTAACAATGAACACAAAATCATAATAAAACCAACAAAAATCTAAGCCTAATAAAGCACTTTTGAGTACTTTTCAACTATCAGCAGCATTCACTTTTTGGTCTCTAAAGGTGAGCATATTATGAAATGCCAACCAACCCTTCTTTTCTAAGCCTTTTTGGGATCATAATGCAACACTTTCACCCCTTATTATCAAGTCTATATATATTTTGGCAACATATCCTCTTTTGTTAGATGTTTTTTCGATCCATAGTAGGTAAGCATCATACCTTTTTTCCCAAAAAAATATGTTGTTCCTTGGTACATATTTTCAACAATGTAGTGAATGATGCCTGCAACCATTCTAGTGAGTCTGGTTAAACGTCATGGAGAAGGATTTGTAAGATCCAATTTCTGAAAGACAAATGTGTTTTCCCCCATGGTTTTTTTATCCCATTCAATAACGAATTCCTTTCTTTCAATTTGAATCGAACAAGAAAGTTGGAATTGCTGAGCCAACGACCAGATTGGCCAAAACAAACTTCTGAAGACAAGCAACCATTGATCAAGTTCTCTCACACTTTCTCTCTCTCCTTTGGGACGTAGTTTTCGTCCTTAACAAAAATCAAAAATTAAAAACTTAAATGGTTATCAAACAAGGCATTTGTTTTTTGTTTTTAGCAATTTTGAAATTTATATTTCACTTTTTTCAGTTTGAGATTAAAAATGTAAATCTTGAAACTTAAGGACTAGTTTGAAATAAAACTCAAATCTCAACAATAAAATTATCACATTTTGAAAACTAGAGATTAGATTGAAATCAAACTCATAAATTAAGAACTAAAAGCTTAACATTTTTGAACCCTAAACTGAATAGAAACTATTCCTAAAATCTAGGGACCAAAAATATATTTTTTTCTAACATATGCAAATTTTGAAAGTTTATTGTTAAATTTGTAAATTTAAGAATGTTTTTTAATTTGCTATTCTTGCAGCTGCTTTTTTTTTTTTTAATGAAATTGGTGCTCATTGAGCTGATCAAGGTAAATTTAGTCTAGTGCTTTATTTTCTTAAAAAAAAGTAATTTTGAATGCGCTTCATTGATAAATAGAAAGTTGAGAGGAGAAGCTAAAGAAAAGTCTTCTAATTTAGAAAAATAGTAAAAGCATCCTAATTAAAAATAAAAAAATAAAAAATAAAAACTTAGATTTGGTACACCGAGTAGCAACAATAGTGAGATAATGTCCTCCCAAAGAAGTGTCTATCCTTCCAACATCATTTTTTAAGATTCTATTATTGTGATGCTTCTCAAGAGTTTTGCTCCAACGATGTTGCCCCACACATCTAGTGTGTATGATTTGATGAAATTGAAATTAAGTTTAGAATGAACATTTATTTTGAATTTTAGGGTTATTTTAAAATGTAACAATTAAAATAAATTAAAATATTTACAAATATAATAAAATATCACCGACACTGGTAGACATTTATCTCTATCAGTGTCTATCACTGTACTATTATCTATCATTGTATATCAGTGATAGACACTGATAGATGTTTATCACAGTATCTATCAAGTGTATATTATTGATAGACGGTGACATGTTGCTATATTTGAAATTATTTTCAATAGTTTTATCATTTAAAACAATTACCCTTAATTTTATTAGGCCATATAAAAGCCTCAGAAACATAAAATTCCCAATATTCTAATCTTATGTTAAAAGTAATATTATAAAACTTAACTATCACATGTGATAGATTTGACCCTTTAGAATAAATTCTTCATAACAATAGTTTTCAAGCTATTACCCCTTTAATCTCGACAAAATGTGACAACCAAAAGGTAAGAATCAGATTATGTAGTGGTGGAGAGCAATTTTCTGAAAGAAGATTACAATTCATTGGATTTCTTCCATATATATATTATTGATGGGGACAGAACAATTAAATTAGCGTCATCATTGGGTTGGGTTTTGTGTTTTGTAAGAAAACATCCTGATCTTTACTCAAGAGAGTCCAGGCAGTTAAGGAATGATGAGAATCACTTTGACAGCAAGAAGCACTTTCTACTTCTACAGGGTGAAAAAGAAAAGGGAATTGTTATCACTGATTTAATTCATACAAAAATGAGATATTTGTCCCTTTCTTAGAAAGCACAAGGAAACATCAGCGGTCTGTGTTCAAGCCAAGAATAGATTCCAAAGCAGCTTTAGCCATGCATGGTCATTCTTAAGCCAATAACATCAGCTAAGGGAAAATTAATTGAAACTTGTAGTGGATCTTTGTCCTAGGATTTTTACCTTTTTTCTCTTCTCATACCTATTAGGTTTCTCTCTCTTTGTCAAATTTCTATTGGTTGTTTTATTTTTAAGAAGAATATACGATGTGGGTTAGTAAGTGTACCTGAATATCTCAACTAAGTTGATCCATTCTTAGTACCCTCATCATATCTCACAGTCAATCATATATTCAATAAGCCCGAAGATACGTGCAAAAAGTACAGAGAGAATAAAAAGGCTAGAGAAAATCTCGAAGAAAGATCAAAACATATGTTAATAGTTATAGAGAGCAACTAAGTTAATGCCAATGGAGGAGGGGGAGTATTCTTTGAGAAATTTTGATCTATGGGACCATAAGGTTGGGAAGTAGAAGGATATATATGTGAGTGATTATGGAAGGACCAAAATCACTTTTGACATGTTTAAAATCACTTACCTTCTAAAGAAAATCAATTTTGTAACAAAACTCGAGTTCACTTAAATCTATTAATGAAGTACTCATTTTCTTAAAAGAAATTAAAATTATATATTTTATCGAATTCTTCCCTAACTTAAATAGTAATTAAACAAGGCTGTTTTTTTTAAGTATAACAAATAGAGTTATAGAGATTTAACCTCAAATTACATGCTAATTGTTGTTGAATTAAACTCACTTCAGTTCAACAAGGACTATTTTTAAATTTGAGAGCTTTTCTCTAGCTCCCTAAGTACATCTTTTTTGTTTAATGAAGTATCTTTTCCAAAAAAAAAAAAAAAAAAAAAAAAGAACAAAAAAGTATTTTTGGTCTTCAATTTGTTATTCCTGGACAAGAAGACCAAAATACTTAAACATAGATTATCAAAAGTTTGACAGTCTCATAGATTATCAGACTTAAAAAGAAAAAGATCATCAAACTTATAATTCATTCATTCTTTTTATTTATTTATTACTATCAATTTTTATTATTATTATATGAAAAGAAAGGTGGGAGGATTTTATTTGCTTCAGAGAATATTCAAATCATCCAGTCTTTTCTTCAAGAAACAAGAACATGCATAACTTTTCCTAATAAGAAAAAGAAAAATCTCGTATAAAATTTAAATTCTTTCTTCAATTTTTTCTTTCATTAATTAGTTAAGCTTTCATTTTTTTTTTCTTAATATACAACATTTAAATTTACAAAGAAATTAATTGACGGTGGGAAAACTTTGAAATTCGAGATAGCTACTTCAATTATTTTTGTCAGTTGAAACTGTTTTACAGATCCCAGAAACCAATATTTCCAATTAGGTGTTGTTAGCTACTAATTTTAACATGAACGATTTTTATTGCAACGAATGCAAATGTATAAAATATGTATTTTTTTTTCTTCCTATGTTCATATCTAACGTAAACATAATCTAAAATAATGTTAATTTATTGAAGTTTTCGACAAAAGTATCACCTATTAGAAGCTAAGCATTATTATAATTAATAAAGAGTTACAACTCATCTAAGATGTCAATAATTTATTTACAAGTTGGAATAAAATATGTAAATTCAATTATTTTTATAACTTTTTAAGGAAAAAATTTGTTCACATCCATGTTTTAACTTCTTAAGGGTACATAAATGAACCGAGACCACACCTGAAAGAGAGGGACCTTAAGATATACAAGTATGATTTAGAAACGACTTACAAAAAAAAAACAAAATTGGTAGTTACTACATATTAGTCATGGTGCATGTAACCTAACCTGGACACTCACAGATATCAAAAAATAATAATAATAATAAACTGCACATTCTTTTTTTGGCAACTCAATTATAAGAACTCTAAAGTTAAGTTGCTTAAATTAGAGCAATTCGATGACCTCTTGAAAATTTCTAGAAGAATCATGTGAGTAAGGATAAAGCAAGTTGAAACAGTTTGTATCAGTTTGTGAAGATAGTTTTCACTCTTGCAAGCAGATCAAGATAATTAATAAAGTAGCATGAGCATGATTAGGAAAGTTGAAAAATGTCAGAGTCATCAGATGTCGAATTCGAATAGGCTTTATGAACGATGAAATGAAAACCAAATTCGAAGAGATAGACTAAATTAGGTATATTTTCTCATTCAAGACAACTAAAAAGTGCTGAAAGAAGAAAAACAAATACAATATAACATCACAGTACAAGGGAAGATAGCATATATGGTTTTCATTTTATACTTTAACCAAATTTCAATCCTAGTTATAACATATTCTATTCTTTGGAATGAAGCTGTGGATTTCCACGGTTCTCTTTACTATTGTCTCTTCATTCACATTCTTCTAAGACCTATAAATAGAAAATCTTAATCAAATAAACAACCAAAAGTATAACCTTTCTTTTTCTCTATATATTTCGTTTCTTTGTGCATCAATGTCTTTGGTACCGCCCAAGAAACCCACCACCTCACTTGTTCATCCCAAATTGCAAAACCTCAAGGAAGAGCTGAGCCTCGAACACTTCTCGGACGATGTCATTGCAAATCATATTTACACGAAACATCGGGAGGATGATAAAATCAAAATCAATATCGATAGTTATATCTTATTGATTGAAAGCATCATTATAACAGCAGATCGAATCACTGATAGTGTTTCTCGAGTATTATAAACAATACTTTTCTATATTTTTTTTAAACTTTTTTTTATATTTCAATAGCGATTTGAAATGACTTTTTAAGTACTTTAAATATCTTTTTAAGTGATAGAAAGTCATTCCAAATCGGCTATAAAAAGTTTCAATCAAACTTACTAATTTTTATTTTTGGAAAAGTTGATCAATTGTATTGTATGATATAATTTGTTTGGATCGCAGGTAATTGAAGGGCGTATAGCATTTGGTAGCGACTCTTATGCTGCTGCTTCACTCAATCTACCTCTTTGTACACTACATCGTATCTCTAGTGAGGTCATTCATTAAAGTTTCTTTTTCCTTTTTTTTTTTCTTTGAGGTATTAGGATGTTTTCAAATATAGAAAAATGAGCTAAACTATTTACAAATATAAATTTTTTTTTACAGTTTATTAGTGATAGACCGCGATAGAATTCTATCGCTTTCTATCGCTCAAGCGATAGAATTTATTTGTTTGAGCGATAGAAAACGATAAAATTCTATCGCGGTCTATCACTGAGATAGTAAAATTTTTCTATATTTGTAAATAGTTCGATATTTTTTCTATTTATAGTAATTTTTCGAGAAATTATAGACAATTAATTTAATTTCATATTAACACTTTCATATAGAGATTATCAATCAAATGAGTACGTACATCTCACGTGTTTTTTTTTTTTTTTCGGGGGGGGGGGATAAAAGTGACTAAATTTCATATTGATCTATGAGTTTCACTTCATCTAAATACGAGATTTTATTTTCTATATCTTTCTTGAAAAATCAATAATAGTGACCAAGTTTATCATTTGATAATGATCGATTTTATATTTAGCTCTCTCCTTTTGACAATCAAGCATCATTTCATTATTTGTTTTCACATTTTTTTTATAAGGAATCTTTGAAATATTAATCAAATACATATAAATAGATAAATAAATAAAAGGATATTGTTTGGATGATATTAAATAAATATGTCTTCACCCATAAGCTTAAGTTTTTGGGTTAATTGGTGATTTAAGATGATATCAGAGTAGACTTTTGGATCAATTAGTGTTTTAAGAGATATATACCTTTGTAGTTCTTAAATTTTATTAAATTACATATAGAATTGGTTAAAATTTTCAAAACTTTAAAAGTTTAAATCCATTTGATAATCTTTTGGTTTTTAAAAATTAAGCTTATATGGACTACCTTCTCTATATATAAGTTTTTATTATTATTATTATTATTATTACCTACTTTGTCAACAATGTATTTACATAATCCAAATCAAGTTTTGAAAACTAAAAAGAAACAGAGAAATTTTCACAGATAGAAAAAATGTCAAACTATTTATAGAAAATAGCAAAAAAAGACATTGATAGACTTCTATCAGCATCTATAAGTGATAGACTTCTATAATTTTTATCACTGATGGACTCTGATAGACTTCTATCAACGTCTATCACAACTATTTAAAAGTTTTGTTATTTTGTATAAATAGTTTCCCTTATTTTTCTAATTTTAAAAATTCCTCAAAGAAAAACTCGTTTTTGTTTTTAAAATTTTATTAAGAATTCAAATCTATTTTTAAAAAAATCATAATAAGAAATTGTAAGTTAACAAGCATTAGAAAAAAATGAAATAATTAGCAAATAGAACACAATTTTGCTAACAAAATAATTTGGATTGAATACTAAGCAGTTGGGATGCAAAGCAGCAGGAATTGAAAAGGCACATGAGACAACAATGGATATTCTCAACATATTAATTAGCTATCCATGGGAAGCAAAAGCAATTCTAAGTCTTGCAGCATTTGCAATGGATTATGGAGACTTATGGCATCTCAACTATTACTTCAAAACAGATCCACTTGCTAAAACATTGGCTATTATTAAGCAAGTGCCTGAGTTGAAAAAGCACTTGGACACACCCAAATATCGACAAGTGTTTCTTAGCCCAAAGTGCTTAATTTATGAATGTATGAAAGCCATCAAATATATGAAAGAGATTAAGGATTTTTCCAAGTACGATATGAAGGAGCTTACGGAGTTGTCTTCTGCAATTCGCCAAATTCCTTTGATTACTTATTGGGTTATACATATTATTGTTGCTTCAACAACACAAATTTCTGCCTATTTGACTGGCACTGAGTAAGTACTCCGAGTTAATATTTTTTGAAAACGTGTTATATTAGTTCGGCTTGGTAATCATTTGGTTGTTTGTATTTTGTTTTTGAAAATTAAGTTTATTTTTTCTCAATTTCTTTACATGGTTGGCATCTTTTTTAAGTAAAATAATTGAATTCTTAGCCAAATTCTAAAAACAAAAACTACTTTTTTTTTTAGTTTCCAAACTTAGATTGATTTTTGAAAACATCGATAAAAAGTAGATAACAAAGCAGGAACTTATACGTAGGAGTAGTATTTATAAACTTAATTTTCAAAAACAAAAAAAAAAAAAACGAAATGAGTATCAATTATTACTTCAATTTTTTCCTATTAACGTAGCAAACTTAACTTTTATGCATGATTAGCAAAGTTGTTTTAATATGAAATAACTAATTAAGATTGCAATAATCTCAGGGGTCAATCACAGAAGTATTTGAATGAGTTGACAGAGAAGATCAGTTCCATACTCAACATACTTGAAACCCATCTTAATGTTCTGCGAGAACAACAAGGTCAACTTTTTGTTTTATACATGATAGTTCTCCAAGTAATTTATTGATATTTTACTTCAATTTCGTTGGTCTTTATTATTATTATTATTTTATTAACAAAACATGCTTATTTGCTCTCAATTTTTTTATTCCATAATGTTGTTTTTCAAAACCATCGAAAAAATCTTTTGCAATTTTTTAAAATTAAAAAGTGAAGAATTATTTTAAATGGCAAAACCGTTTAAAATATTTATAAATATAGTAAAGTGTCACAGTTTATCAGTGATAGACAATGATAGACACTAATAGACATCTATTTGTGTCTACAATAATATATTATAGTAGTCTGTCAGTAACATTTTGCTATATTTATAAATATTTTGGTTTATTTTGTTGTATTTCAACATAGATAATTTTAATTTCTCTTTATTGAATAAGAAAAAGCAAAATAATATGCATATTAACCTAACAAGTGTATTTTTTTTTTTTTTTTTTTTTTTTGTGCTATGCAGAAGAGATAAACCTATATAAATGGTTGGTGGATCACATCGATAACTTTCCTACTGAATTACCTTTGGTTGTGTCAAAGTTGATTGAGGGAAAGAATGAAGCTAGGCCTTTCATAGATGGCTCCACTAAAAGAAAGGTCAACTTCTTTTTTAGTCATATAATTACCAATCACTTCTTTGTTTATATTTTTTATTAAAAAAAAACCCTAAATAATCTAATGAATTCTCAATATATATGTTTTAAAATATTTTTAGAAGTGAATTACTAAAAGGAAAAAAGATGTGAGGGAGCAAGCATGAGTTTGTTAATTAAAAAAGAGAAGGATAATATTTTTATCAAACTAAGTCCTTGGCAATTTTTTGATAAGGGTATAGTTTTTATTTTTAAAAATTAAGCTAGTTCCATCCATGAATTTCTTTATTTTGTTATCTACTTTAATTTCTAAAAATGTTTTCAAAATTCCAACAAAATATTAAATCTTCTGTTTGATAACTAATTTTGGATTTTTATTTTTGGTTTTTAAAAATAAATATTAATTATAAACATATACATTAATACTTCTATCTATGGATTTCTTTATTTTGATATGCACTATTTAAAAGATATTTTTTTTCAAAGTTCAAGCTAAGTTTTGAAAACTATTTTACTTTGGAATTTGAAATTTGGCAATGAATTTAAATATTTCTTTAAGAAAGATGAAGAACAATGAGAAAACAAGCACAATTATCGAAAACAAAATTTGTAATAAAAACATGGCCTAAAGTTAAGTATGTCTTTTAAAAACTTGTCTCTACTTTTATGTATTTGGCTAAAGAATTCAAATATTTCGTGAAACCTACAGGAAAAAGATTTGGATTAAGGAACCAACAAAATTTTTAAAAGCATAAACCTAAAAATAAAATTATTATGAAACGAAGCTTAAACTTTCAGATTTTCAGACCGTGATTTATACATCTCATGACGGATTTGTTTAAATCATACAGGTTAGCATTGAAAATGGCTTGAGGAGGAAGAAAGTGGTATTGGTAATATCTGGATTAAACATTTCAGAAGAAGATATCAAAGCTCTTCATTTGGTTTATGATGAATTGGGTAGAGAAGATAAATACAAGATTGTTTGGATTCCAATTATCAATCCAAATGATCCAGATGAAGAAAATAGAAGAAGGTATGAATATGTAATATCCAAAATGCCATGGTATATAGTGCAATTTACTACAAAAATTGCAGGATGGAGATTTTTAGAAGAAAATTGGCAATTAAGAGATGATCCATTAGTAGTTGTTCTTGATTCAACTTCAAAAGTGGAATTCACAAATGCAATCCATTTAATTCGAGTTTGGGGATCTGAGGCTGTTCCCTTCACCAATAGAAAAATTGACATTTTGTTGGAAAAGAATTGGCCAGAGTCTACTATCCTCAAATTTGCAGACCACCCACGATTACATAATTGGGTAAGTAAAATTTTTCTCTCTAATTTTACTTTGGCCTTCAAATATATTTGAATTTCGAGTCACTTTCAATTTCATCAAATTGGATCATCAACTTTTTAATTAGAGGTTAAGTTCATCATGTTGATACTGTCAACTTTTTTTTTATTTTTGTCCTATTATTTTTAGGGAAAAAATTAATTTTCTACCACTAGTTAGTATGTCGAGGATTAGTTTAAAGCCCTAAACTTTTATAAGTTAATTAATTACTTAGATCTTAATGCACAATATATTAAGAGAATTATTATAAACAGAAAAAATATCAAACTATTTACAAATATAGAAAAAATTCAGTGTTTATCAGCGATAGACTACGATAGAATTCTATTATTTGAGCGATAAACTTATTCTATCGCGGTCTATCGCTAATAGACACTAAAATTTTTTATATTTGTAAATAGTTTGACTCATTTTTCTATATTTGAAAATATCTAATATATTAATGTAATATTAAAGAGAGGGGGAAATATAATGGTAGTACCATATATTTCATTAATATATAAGTGATTTTTCATATTCTCATATTCCTTTGTTTTTCTCCATTTATTTAGAAAGAATAGTGTGACACTTTGGTAAAATTTTGAGAGAATAAATTTATTTGAGACCTCGTTGAGAACAATTTGGTTTTTAATTATTTTTAGCTTTTTGAAATTTAAGCCTATAAATTCTATTACATTTTTTCACCTATTGGTTTCTATTCTACCTATTGGTTTCTATGCTTCATTGTCTACATTTTAGGAGTAATTTCAAAATCCAAGTCAAATTTTGGAACTTAAAAAAAAAAAAAAGTTTTTTAAAAAATTAGTTATTATTATTATTATTATTAATTTTTAATTTAGATAAGAACTTAGATGTTTACATAGAAAAGTTGAAAACCATGATTTAGAAATGGTGAGAAAACAAACATAATTTTTAAAATCCAAAAACTAAAAGTTAAGGCATTGGTTGGTAACCCTTTGATTTTTAGTTTTTAGTTTTTGAAAATATTTTAAAAAATCAAGCTAAGTTTTAAAATATAAAAAAATAGTTTTTAAAACATGTTTTTGGAATTTGAAATTTGATTAAGAATTCAACTCTAAATTAAGAAAGATGAAAATCATTGTAAGAAATCGAGAGAAAATATGCTTAATTTTCAAAAACCAAAAACCAATATCATCACATAGTTACCAAACGGACCTAAATAGTTATCAAACTAGACCTAAGTGATTTTGAGTCCATTTAAAATTATTTTAAATGAAACCATATAAAAATAGCTACAAATCATTAATTGAAGGTCTAAATCTATCGATTCATGAAGATTTATAATTTAAATTGATATAATTATTAGTTTTGCCAAAGTTTATAAATAGAAAAAATATCAAACTATTTACAAATATAAAAAAATTTCACTATCTATCAGTGATAGACCGAGATAGATAGCGATGAACTTCTATCGCGGTCTATCCCTAATAGACAATCAAATTTTTCTATATTTGTAAATAGTTTTGCTCACTTTTTATATTTGAAAACAACCCTAAAATAATTTATTTTATTTTTCATTTAGATGAACCAAGAAAAGAGTATCATATTCTATGGAGGAAAAGACCCAAATTGGATCAACGAATTTGAAGAAAAAGTGAGAGACATAAAAACCGATCCATGGATAAGAAGCAAAGGCATAACATTCGAGATTGTACGTATAGGAAAGAACAGAATAGGAGAAGATGACCCAAAAGTGATGTCTGAATTTTGGATAACGCAATGGGGTTTCTTCATAGTAAAAAGCCAAATAAAAGGGTCAAGTGCAAGTGAAACAACAGAAGATATATTGCGATTGATATCTTATGAAAATGAAAATGGTTGGGGAATTTTAGCTGTGGGCACTGAACCTGTTCTTGTTGGGCGTGGGAATTTGATTCTAGCAGTTTTCCAAGACTTCAATAAATGGAAACAAATATTAAACATAAAAAGTTTCCCTGATTCTTTCAGAGATTATTTCAATGAACTTGCTGTAAAGACTCATCAATGTGATCGAGTGGTTCTTCCTGGATTCAGTGGATGGATTCCAACGGTTGTCAATTGTCCTGAATGTCCTCGTTTCATGGACACTGGTATCAGCTTCAAATGTTGTCATGGTCGAACTCACATGTAAATTATAATTATGGAATAATTCATAATAGCTACTCTTATAATAAAATTTATTATATCATATACCTTTTTGATTATATGTTACCATTTGGTGTTAAGGCATGCACGTTACGTTCTATAAGTTTACTTATATAATAAAAAAAATACTTAGGTGCATTCCAGATAGCGCCTATCTTTGTGTATCTCAACAAATTATCCAATCATATTTTGGCACGTGGTAAATTCTTCTTATTTATTTTTTTGTAATATTTGAATTATCTTTTAGTGTGAGTGATGATAGTGGAATGCACCCAAGTATTACCCTATAATAAATGCCTCTTTCCGATTATTTAGCCCAATTTGGTAATTATTTGATTTTTTTTGTTTTTCGTTTTGTTAATCTACATTTTAGGAGTTTTTTCAAAATCGTGGTCAAATTTTGAAAACTAAAAAACAAAAGTAGTTTTAAAAAACTTGTTTATGTTTCCAAAAATTGACTAACAACTCTAATGTTTACATATGAAATATTAAAACCACGATGAAGAAATGGTGAAAAGACAAGCACAATTTTCAACAATTACCAAATATTTACCAAACTGGAACCTTAACTTTTGTCATGGTTGGATCGAGGTTGTTTGTTCATAAGTTATATGCATGGTATTAAATTTTCATCTACATGCATCGATATTTCCGTATTTGCATGAGTTCGACGTTAATATGAGGAGGGGTGAATCAACATTTCCATTATATCGTAAAAAAATTTATGAAGCACGAAAAAGTAAGCAATAAAATGTCACTAATGTATACATAATACAAATATTAAAAATTTTAACTACTTGATCAAAAAAGTTCAGAATATTTATTTATTAATTTAAATATTTTCTTTTATTTTTTTTTGTTTTTATAATTTTTCTAAAAATGTCTATTGACATCAACATCAACATTTTATTAATATTTTCATTATATTTTTGTAAAATTGAGACCTTAACATTTTTGTTGATATCGACCATTTAAACCGTGGTTATATGTCAGGAGAAAGACACAATACATAAACGCTCTAAAAATTTTACTGTGTCAAAAAAATTGTTTTGAAATAAGAAATGCATGTTTGTTTATTTATTTTTTTAAACAAAAAAGGTTTATTTCTTAAAAAAAAAAAGATCAATTGCTTTTATAAATGAAAAGAAGATTTGTATCAAATAATTCATTATACACCTAAATTTTGACAGTTGTGTCAATTAAAACTACGACAGATTAATAATTCATATAAAAAACTCTCATTTCTATAACTTTATAATTTTAAGTGATACAAATGTAATAGGAATGGTCTTAGAGAGATATTAAGGGTATATTAGTAATTGGTTAGTAGTTTGTTAGGAAGTTTGGTTATAAATATATTAAATAGGGAAGGAGGAGGATAACCATTAATTATTTTGCACACTTCATTGTTTCCCATATACAATGGTTCTTCTTCTATTTCTTTATAAGTGTTTTGAACCATGATTTGAAAGGAGCTGTGTGGAAAGTATAACCAGAATCTAGAATCCAATCATGTTTTTCTAATGGACTGATCAATTTAGCTTCGTGTTTAGTAGATGCTAGTGCATCTAAATAGGTAACGGTGCTATCAACAACAGAAACTTCAGCTTGTTTACCTTTGTTCTTTTTTTTTTCTTCTTCTTAAGGGTGTAGTAATCTTTAAATAGATTATGACATCTATAGTGATTGATTCTCTGCCATACTTTAATGCATTTTTAACTTCTTTGTAAGCCTTAGGTTAGGAATTTAAGAGCACAAATGCTTCATTTTCATAACCAACCTTTTCTCCAAGATTTTAAAATTTTGAAACAATCTTCTTGAAGTCATCTAGGTTGTCTGTTAGTGATTTCGAAGAGTCCATCTTGAAAGTGAAAAATCTTTCCCCCTTAGGTACATCTTGTTAGGTAGATCCTTAGTGACATATAACTCTTCTAGTTTAGTCCACATCTTGAATATTGTTTCTTGATCAATCACTTGTCGTAGTACATTGTCACTGAGGTTTAATACGAGAGTACTCTATGCTATTAGGGGCTGTTTGGGGGCTCGTGATGGAATGAGTTTGGATTGTAATGTAATAAAAAACTCATGTTTCAATTGAGCGTTTTGGGCTAGATTTGTAATATTAAACTCATTCTGTTTTGACAATTTTTAACCAAACTCTCTTTTCCACCGTTTTCACGTTTCATGATTTCATTTCCGTTTCGCCCTCGATACCTTACGCATTCCAACACTCTTCTGATTTTTAGTAATCTTGATTAAATTCTAGATTCCCTAAATAGCCCCTTAATTCCATATCTTCTCTTTCTGATTGAGCTACAGTGTTTGGCAACAAAGCTGGATTTTAAATAGCTATGCGAGCTTTTATTATGGCTTTGATTTTAGCTTTCCATAAGCCAAAATCATATTTACCATCAAATTTGTTTACTTAATACCTTCCTACAACCATCTATATGCTTAGTTCTTGATTCTTTGATGCTTCAAGAATTGAATTCTTTGAGTCTTTAACTTTTTTCTTACACCACTTTGTTGGGCTTGGGATGTTTCCACGGAGGCCCAAGTCAAGAACTAAAATGGAGATAATGCAAGACAGCTGCCGAAAAGGAAAGGATCTCTTTGTGTGCCACGCTGCTGAGAAGAACTCGACACAAACAAAAGGGAAAGTTCAAGCAAAAGATATTTTCACTCTTCTGTACTTTGATTACCTCACGAATTCTCTCTCTAATGGTGATTTACAATGAATGAAGGAGACTCATGCAAGGTTGAAGATGAAGTAGATGAAGGAGAAGAAGGGAAGGAAAACAAGAGTTACGTGGTTCAGTGATGAAACACCTACCTCCACGAGAAGGAACGACGATTCTTGAAGAAAATCTTTCAAAGATGAGTTACAAATTTCTCTCTCTTGCTCTCAATTTTCTTAGAATTCTCATGTAATTTGGAAGTGTTTTAACAAACTCACTCCTGATGTCAAACAACAGTCAGTGATGATATACTTATCTGTAAGGAACAAAGATTTTACAAAGATTGCAGTGTCATCTATAGAGTCTAACTTAGCTAATCACCTAGGCTTCTCTAGATGTGAGACTCCCTCCCTATAGAACTTAAGCTCCACTAAGTATGTGAACTGGAAAAGCGGATTTTGTCGCCCAAATCCGTTTCAAATAATTTACTGTATCCACCACTACAAACTCTAGTATGTAGATTGATTTATTCACGAATACATTGAAATAAGAGATTTCTCAATTTCTCAATTTAATGGTTTAAAGCCCGAAGTAATTGAAAGGGGAGTTTGGAGATTGATTTATTCACAAGAAATAGTAAATTGCATAAAATTAAAGGTAGAGAAAGAAGAGTTAAAATTCAATATTAAAAAGTCTAGCTTGGGTTAAAACAAAATTCCCTAGTCAACGTACTTTATCATAGAAATCTCATTACAGGATTTAAGTAATTATCCTAACCTAACCAAATCAATTGGAATGATTTGTCCTAATCAACTAATGAATAGAAATCGAACCGATGAAAAGCATAGAAGCTCAATTTCGTACTAATTGCGTTAAGCTCTAGGGCAAAGTTAGGTTGAATATCTAATTTTCAAGCGCCTAATTAAATACTCAATTGATTCAATTCTAAGTCGATTAGAAAAATAGTCATTCAAATTTGCAAGCTAATCTAACTTATTACTTCTTGTGATTAATATACAAGCTAGTGTCATGAGTCGTACATTAACCAAAAGGGATATCATACAATCCCCATGCCTACGACAATATGAAAATATTCAGTAAAATACATAATTGAATCCGACGATTACAATAATCTAGTTCGAAAACTCATAGATACATTGAAATAAGGGAAAATCCTAAAAACCCAAGCTAGAAACGATTACCTTAGTCCATGATTGACATGCCGATCAATGGAGAATTGTTTTGGTACAAAAACTGAGCATAAAGAAGATGAGAATAGAGAGAAAACCACCTACAAATCGAAAATTTCCTTTTTATAAAAGATCGCAGCACCGTGGCGCTATCTGCTTTTCACGAATTTGAAGCATTCTGCCTTATAGCGCCGAGCATGGCACCGTAAGGCATTGCGGCGCTATGCAGGTAGGGACAAAGATGTAGTTTCGGCCTTCTCTTTCCTGGTTGATGCAATCAAGCTTCGTTTTGGCCGTTTTAGCTCTATTTCATCACTAATGCCCCGTTCCACCCTTTGATTGCTCGAAACCTACAAAATAATCAAATAAAGACATAAAATCTCGAATTAAACAGAGTAAGATAGCACATTTTTGGTGCTATAATGAAACTTAAGTGGTGTTAAACTTAGTCTCCCTCTAAGTGTGTGAGACTCCGTCTCACTTGAAGCTATCTTTCCTTTTTCTTGTGAACTCCCTTCACCATAGAACTTAGGCTTCCCCTAAGTTTTGAGAACTCCTTTTCCAATGAGATCGTCTTAGGCTCCCCCTTATAAGACCAAACAAGTTCACACTACTGAAATGTTCTTACAAGAATACAGTGAACAACATGCCGCCACAAAGATAAACTTAATATCTCTTCTTTGACAAACACATTGAGCATAAACTCTGATTGACTTAATTCACAAATCTCAAGCTCAATTGAAGCAGCAATCCTAACAAACCAACTTCTTAAGCTTATAAAGTACATCAGAATGAAGGAAAGAATCCCTATAGATAATCGGCCAGACACCAAAAAGAAAAACATCTCATAAGAAATAATATGCAGAATATTTTAAATAAGGAAAAAAATATTCTACAGAAACAACTTTACGAACAACTTATCTTGAGACAAGATCTCCCTGGAACAAAATCTGAGATAACCATATAATACCTTAAGATGTTGTCGCCAGAAAACTTAAACAAATATATATAGCCAAAGAAACAAAAACTAACATCTCACACACTAATTCTATAAAGTAAAATCTCCTTCTATATGATAAGGACGATTTGTTACACAATTTGTTAGATAGGTGTTTAACTGAAAATGTTACCGTTGGTATCATATTTTACAAAAGATATTATGGCAAGGATTACAAATGAGAGAATCTAAAAACTTTTACTAATTTAATTGTTAAGAAATCGACAAATAAAGAATACAGAAAAATGTAAAATAGAGTAGAATTAACACAAAAATTTACATGGTTCACTAGTGTGTTAGCTATGTCTAGGGGTAGAGGGAGAACAATTTTACTAGAGAGAATGTTACTAAATACAAAATAGTAGCATGTCTAGAATTAGAGAGTTTATATAGTAAACTTCTCTAAACTCAAGGATCATAATTGTAAATAACCATAAATAATTAAATATGTCAACTATGAGCCCTCACCAGGGCGTGCCACCCCTGAACATCGACTCGCTAACCGCACAGCGAGATTCTCGTACTTGGTCGTTCGAAGCGTCAGATAACAGATTTAAGACATTCCAGCACTAATAATTTTGTATACAAATGTATTACACAAATTTTTAAGTATAGTAAATCTAATGCTCAACTTACATAAAATTTTGTCAAAGTGAACTAAGCTAAATGGTAATTGACATGATCTTCTTCTTTAGAGGTTGGAGATTTGATTCTCCATCCTCATACCGATTATACTTATACTCACACACACATGAAAAAAAATCTGACATAAAGTTTGTTATATCGACATTGAAGTCTGAGATTCGATTCAATTTCTCCACCTCACACATGGTTAAAAATTAAAATCAATTTACTTATTTAGAGTTGTCGAATGCCTATATTAAATGCAAACGGTAGCATCGTTTAACTAGTGTAAGATTTATTATCTAGATCAAAAAGTTTGAGTTTTGTACTAAAAAAACTCATATACCAAAAAGAAAAAAAAAATCGCACATATACCAAAAAGAAAAAAAAATCGCACTATACATTTAAAAAAAAAAAAGATTATATACATCTTTTTTGTATTACATTAATGATTTATTTTTGCTATGTTTATAAAGTTTGTTATTACTTATTAAATCAGTATGGAAAAGGGAACCCTAAGTTTAGGAGAGATTTTTGCTAGGCAGACCATCTGCTTTCTCTCTGAAGAGCATAAAGAACACAAATGTACTTTATCTTTCCCCTTTATGGGAGCATATATACTAATACTCAACAACAAGAGTTAAAGTGGCAAGTAAGTTTGGCATTTTGTAATAGTTGGGGACCACGACCCTCTAAATATTTCTATGATGGTATTATATTGGCTACTTTAGGCATAACTCTCATGACTTTGATTTTGGTTTTACTAAAAAAAACGCACTTATATACCCACGATCATCCCCTTTACCTAGTCAATGTGGGACTTCGGTTCATTGTCAACAATCCATCTCTCAAACAAACTACCACCTTAAACCTCTTGATGCTCATTAATTTCTTTGTTCCTCACTAGAGGATTTTTTTTCAACAATGGATTTTTTGTCGACACAGCTAAGTCAGGAATATGGCACATACCACTTGTTGGGGATAACAGACTTCCATACTACAAGAATTTCAAACTGTGGCGACGTTTATTTCTGCTGACAGAACCAAAAACGTTGGTAGAGATCTAGTTTCTACTAATGTACTTATTATGTGTGGACATATCTACCTTTCTGCCGACGAAAACAAATGCATGGACAGAAAGCTAGGTGGGCTTAAGGGAACTCAGAGAATAAATGTATGATATTGTAGTGACATGGTACAATCTTGTGTCGACAGAGAGTAAAAATCTTGTAGTGACATATCTTCACAATGGTATGATATTGTTCACAATTTAGACATAAAATTCTCATGGCTTTATTTTTTGAACCATCCAAAATGCATCACGGGTCATACCATTGGAAATAGTTGTTCTTACTTATTCTCCTATCTAGCTAATGTAAAATTTTGAATGCATTCTCAAGGTAATTTTAAAAGAAAAAATTTTCGATTTTTAAAACATATGATCAAAAGTTCTAACCTATACTCAAAATAGAAAATGAGAAGCCATATTATTGTTGTAAAGTTGGCGTCTTTCAGTTTAATTTTTAGAAATGAAGTTTATAAAGTCTACTTCACCATAGAAACCCTACGTTTTACTATCTAATTATGTTTTTAAAATCAGGTTAAGTTAAAAATTAAAAATAAAAAATGTTTTCAAAAAATATTTTTTTGAAGAGTTTGTCAAGAAAGTTGAAATATTTCTTACAAAATGTGAAACCATGGTTAAAAAGTGAAGGTAAAACATAAATTTTATTAAAAAAATAATAATAATAAATTAAATTGAAATCGTCACTTAATTGAAAAATTTTCACATATAGAAAAAATGTCAAACTATTTACAAAAAAATAGCAAAAAAAAAAAATACTGATAGACATTGATAGACTTCTATCAATATCTATCAGTGATAGACTTCTATCATTTTTATTATCGATAGATTCTGATAGATTTCTATCAACGTCTATCTCAACTATCTAAAAATTTTGTTATTTTATGTAAATAGTTTTTCTTATTTTTCTATTTTTAAAAACTTTTCCACTTAATTTTCTATATTTTCCCTTTCTTTTGCCTCTTTGATTGGGCACGGTTAAAATTATGGTGAGAGAAGAAAGAGAAATTGCAATGACTGAATTGACAGAGAAGAGATGGGTGGTGGACGTGGCCAATTATGGGCCTTTCAAAGCTTTTGCTTTACAATGTTTTCTTTTGATTGGTAGAGTGTGGCAACGAATATTTCACTATATTTGGGACAAATAAGTAGTTTCCATTCGTCAAAAGAACTTTCTTTATTATTCGCCCTATATTTAGAGGAGTTTATGTTCCTTCTAGTTTTAAGAAGGATTCTCAATATTAGCATAAATTATTTTAGTTTGAAGCGTGTTTTAAATAAAAAAAAATAAAAAATAAAGATAAAAAGACAAACAAAAAATAATAAGAGGGAGTCTCAAATTTAAGTGAACTTAAACTCTTCATTAGGAATACACTATTGAACAGTCACTGTAGTTAATATTTATCAGATGAGTACTTGATTGTAATTGCTTAACTCATAATAGTGAGTTGTTTTCCTTGGACACATTGTCCCGAGACATAGGTGTAGTTACACCGAACTGGATTACTAATCACTATGTGTTTATCCTTCTATTTCTTTTAAAGTTTATTTTTCTATTAAATTAATTGTTTACGATACTGTATTTGACTTGGGTAGGATTCATTTAAATTAAATCTTATGTTCAACTAAGAAAAAGTTAAAAGATAGAAGAAAAAAAATCTAAAATTACTAACAAATTTTCTAAATAAAAAATAAAGAGGTAGTTAATAGTGTGTATTAACTTCATAAACTTTTATAATTTTAATATCAAGTGAACTATTAAGAAAAAGAGTATAGCATTTGACTTTGAAGAATTCCTTTTCAGAATTTATAGGTATTCGTGTGATGGAAGGCAAGATGGCCCCACTAATGAAATTTATTAAAGCTCAATATTCAAATATATTATTCCTTGGACCAAAAACAGTAGTTTTCTTGTTGTCTTTACCTTTATGCGATTTCCATTTTAAATGACTATAAATAGGCTATGCATTTTAAGACAACAAAACACAAAACAACATTATCCCCTTTCCCTCCTCAAGACAAGATCTCCAATCTTTTAGCCTTCTACTACCATGTCTGTCTTAGCTCCAAAAATTCCCTCCACTCCAATGAACCACCCCAGGCTCCAAACTCACAAGGAAGAGTTGAGTTTGAAAAACTTGTCTGACGATGTTGTTGCAGGTCATATTTATTCTAAGCATCGTGACGATGATAGAGTCAAAATTGATGTCGATAACTACCTTTCATTTCTTCAAAGTATTTTTTCCAACGTTGATCAAATCAATGAAGCTGCTTCTCAAGTAATATATAATTGTTTTAATGTATTTTTTTTGTTTGTATTTAAAATTATTCGAATAACAAATTTATTTATATGTATGTTTTGTTGTTCATCGTAGGGAAATGAAGGACGTGTGATATATTCGGAAGATTCATATAAAGCTAACGTGACAATTGATCCACCACTTGATATTCTTCCGAAAATTTCTAGCGAGGTTATTTATATTATAAATTATCACAAACTTCTATGATCCATACATTACTTTGGGTTAATAATGTTACTAAATAGTTTTTAAGTTTATAAAATATGTCACTAAATGGTTTATGCAGTCATTAGCAAAATTTCAAAGATTGATGTCAATGATAATGTCGAGGTCTCAATTTTAAAGAATTGTCGATAAAAATATCGATAAGAGGTTGATGCAATGAATATTATTGAAAAAAAATCATAAATATAAAAATTTATTAATAAATTTGAATTAGATCTTATGATTAATACCAGGTCTACATTAGTAATATTTGTGTTGATATTTTTATTATATTTCATTGGTTTTACTTGTCTACAATATGTAATTTAAATTAATTGATGTTCAACTATTAACATGTAAAAACGCGTTTAGAAATGTTAATATGATATCATGGAAATTTAAAACCCTGTTGAGGGCTTTAAGGATATTGTTTCTATAAGAAAAATGAATAATAAACTAATAGATAAAAAAAAAAATCAGGAGGTGTACCCAAACATCTCAACTAAATTGATACGACATAATATCTTCACCATATCTTGAATCCAAAAGCATTTCATTGCCACAAATTAGAGTACATGAGATGAGCCTATGACGCTCACAAAAAGAAAAAATAAAATAAAATTACATGTAATGCTTTTTTTCCCTCAAATTTGGTCTCTTTACTTTATATATGTTTTATTTTAGTCTATCCACTTTACTTGATATATATTTTATTTTAATCTATCCACTTTCAAATGTCTGAATTATTTATAGTCTTCTTACTTTCAGTAAATTTTAAACTAATTTCTATTATTATTATTATTATTTTACCAATTTCGTTAAAAAAATTTAAGAGAAATTTTTAAAAATAGAAAAATAAGAAAAACTATTTACACAAAATAGCAAAATTTTTAGATAGTTGTGATAAATGTTGATAGAAGTCTATCAAGGTCTATCAGTGATAGAAATGATAAAAGTCTATCACTAATAGATGCTGATAGAAGTTTATCAATATCTATCAGTGTTTTATTTTGTTATTTTCTGTAAATAGTTTGACATTTTCTTTATTTGAGAAAATTCTCCAAAATTTAATCTTAATATCTCGTTTTTTATTTTTCAAAATATTGATTAAACTGCGGGGTTTTGTGAACTTTTTTCTCTCTAAAACTAGGAATTGAATATTAAAAAAAAAAAAAAAAAAAAAAAAAAAAAAATAATAATGTTGGAATAACATATCAACACGGAATGTTATTTTCAAAAAGCTAATTATGAAGTGAAACTTGTCATGCATGTTTTACTTCATAATTTTTCGAACAGAAAAAAGGAAAGAGAAAAAAAGAATGAAGAAGAAGAAAGCAACTGCCGATGTTTTTTCTTTCTCTGCAAAGATCCAAAACAAACAAGAAGGAAATGATTACATGAAATGCTTTTTTCCCCCTCAATTTTGGTCTCTTACTCTGAGGTATGTTTTATTTTAGCCTATCAACTTTCAAAAGGTTAAATTTAGTCTACATATTTTAAATAAGTTTTAAAATGAATTTCTATTATTATTATTATTATTATTATTTTTTAATTTCAATAAAGAAAAACTTCAAAACTAACTAAAAAACTAATTTTAACATCAATTAAAATAAAAGTACATAAACTAAAGCATTATTTTTAAATATAGTAAGATGAACCAAAATATTTATAAATATAGTAAAATATTATTGTCATTTAAAATAATTTTCCTAAACTAAAATGATAGACAGTGAAATTTTGCTATATTTATAAATATTTTCAACAGTTTTGCTATTTAAAATAATTTCCCTAAACTTAAAATGAAATGAAATTCTCATAAAATACCAGGACAAAATTATTATTTTAACCTTTTTATTAAATGAAGAACTACTACATGAGATCACATGAGTCCTTAACATCAACTTTGAGAGGTGTATTTTTAGTAACTAAAATATTTTACTAAGATCCACTTATCTATTAAATACAATAAAATCAATACAAATACACTACTAGCTAACAAGACCGACTTTTGGAGGTTTTATTTTATTTTATTTTTTTGTGTGGGTTAAGAGTACAATTCCAACCACATGTCTCTTGGTTATTAACACATGTATATACCAAATGAACTATGCTCGTTTTGACACGAGTTGTAAGATATTAAATTATTAATTTTTACGATGATAATTGATATTTTATCTATTGAATTATGTTTATGTTTTTTTATCTCAGTTGGGGTTCAAGTCTCCTGGGATAGAGAAAGCTCACCAAATAACTCTTGAGATCCTTGACATACTGATTAGCTATCCTTGGGAAGCTAAGGCAATTCTGTGTCTAGCAGCATTTGGTACTGACTATGGACTTTTATGGCACTTAAACCATCACTCTCTTTTTGACCCACTTGCAAAATCCTTAGCAAATATCCACCAGTCAACTTCATTGAAAAAGCACTTGGATTCATTCAAATATCGACAAGTAGTTTTCAGCTCAAGGAGTCTAATTTTCTTGTGCTTTCAAGTCATCAAACTCATGAATCAAATAAGACTTTTCTCCAAATATGATTCCAAGGAAGTTCCTGAGTTGGCTTCTGCCCTTCGTCAGATCCCAATTTTTACTTATTGGGTTATACACACTATTGTTGCTTCCACCACTGAAATCTGCAGCTATCTCACTAATACTGAGTAAGTTCATCAATTATTATTATTCTATAATAGTCTTTCTTTCCTAAAATATGGGGTTAAATTATCTAATATGGGGTTAAATTATCTTTGGAGTTCAATTGTTTGACTCAAACTCTACCAATATTATATATCAATTAAAACCCTAAATTTTCACGAATGAGTCAAATTTGACTTTCTATTAGTATTCTATTTTAAATCTATTAATTCAATAAGTGTTACTTGCGCATAAGACTTTTTTTTAATGTAGGGATTAACGTAATATTACACAGTAATTTAAAGGAGCATTTTTAAAAGTAGAAAAATAAGATAAACTATTTACACAAAATAACAAAATTTTTAGATAGTTGTGATAGATATTGATAGAAGTCTATCAGAGTTTACCAGTATTAGAAATTATAGAAATCTATCACTGATAAATACTGATAGATGTCTATCAATGTCTATCAGTTTTTTTTTTTTTTTTTTTTGCTATTTTTTCTATCTGTGAAAATTTTTCTAATTTTAAATCAAATAGATAGTGTGTTAAAGTATTGATATAATTAAATTTACTGTAACACAGCTTAGGTTGGTTGGGTTTAATGATCATTTAACATAGTATTAGAGTAGTAGGTTATGTGATTGAAGTATTGTAATATTACTTCTAATATTTCTCAATTAATGTTGATTTTTACTTGTAACGCTTGGAAAATTTGGAAATTTGGAATTAGTTATAAATCATCAAAGAAGGGTCTAACATTAATTCAGTTATGAAAATTTGAAATTTAAATTGATACCATTATTTTGTTTAAAGTTTTAATTGATATAACTCCATAGTTTAGAGTATTAATTGATTTTTTGCCTAAAATATGTAACTATGATTATTTCATTAACAATTTCAGGAGTCAATCACAAACCTACTTGAATGAATTGAATGAGAGACTCAATGCCATCCTCAACATACTTGAAGACTACTTGAATATTTTTCAAGAACAACTAGGTCGATATTATTAAATCAAATGCTGATTTTCCTTAAGCTTTATATTCCATATAAATTAGCCATCTTGAAAATGCTTTGGTTTTCTATGATGCAGAGGAAATTAATCTATATAGGTGGCTTATTGATCACATTGACCAGTTTCCTACTGATATAACATTAGTTGTGTCTAAGCTGCTTGAGGGCAAGGCTAATGCTAAGCCTCTAATAAATTGTTCAACACTCAAGGAGGTAAGTAATGCACATAACTTTCTTATTGTCGTGAGGTGATTCGAACTTCTGATTTCTTGGTACATACTTTTAAGATATCAATTTCAATTTTGATTTTTTTTTTCTTTTAGGAAAGAATTGAGGATGCATTGAGAGAAAAGAATGTGATATTACTAATTTCTGGATTGGAGATTTCAAATGATGATATCCGAGCTCTGAATTTAGTGTACGATGAGTTGAAAAGAGAGGATAATTATAAGATTGTATGGATTCCTGTGATCAATTCTCAAGTTGTTGATGAAGAAAGTTATAGAAGATATGAGTATGTGAGGTCAACAATGAAATGGTATGCAGTGCAATATGGTACAAAAATTGCTGGATTAAGATTTTTGGAAGAGATTTGGCAACTTAGAGATGATGCTTTAATGGTTGTTCTTGACTCAAAATCAAAACTCAAATTTTCAAATGCAATTCACTTGCTTCGTGTTTGGGGAAATATTGCCATTCCTTTTTCACTTGAGAGGGCAAATGCTTTATTGAGAAAGAATTGGCCAGAATCAACCATTGTCAAATTCACCAACCAACCAAGATTACAAAGCTGGGTATGCAATTTTTATTATCATTTGTCTGCATATTTATGTTCTTTCTTACTTTCCAATATGTATCTTTGGACTATGTTAAATTACAAGTTTAGTAGTGTTAAAAATTTTAGTTTGTGTGCTGATAAGGTTGTTCAACTTTAAAAATTTGTATCTAAATAAGTCTTTGAATTTAAAACACGTTTCATAAATCTCTAAACTTTCAATTTTTATCTACATGATCTGGCAAATTTAAAATTAAATTCGATGTGTAATAGGATCCTACACTTTTAATTTCGTGCATAACAAACACATCAAGTAATTTTTTTAAAATGTTAAATAGCTTAAAACTTATTAGATACAGAGTTGAAAGTATATAAGAATCTATCACCTATTAGACACAAAATTGAACGTTTAAGAACTTACAAGACAATTATAAAAGTTCATAAATTTTTTCGACATTTTTTGAAGTTTAGGGACATAATAAACACAAACAAATGTAAAACTTCAAAAAGTAAACTTGTAATATAATGATAAATATAGGGCAATAATTAATTGTAGCTAATCACGTATTCTTTTTTCCCTTACACACTAAAAATAAAATTTCAAAAAAATTAACTTTTTTTTTTTAAAAAAAACATTTGTCAGACATGACATATTAGTATTGGGTGCTACTTGAACTGCATAAAAGATAGGTTGTACCTCAGTATTTTTTATAAATGTATGTAAGATATGATGGGACTAAAATCAATACTTTGATTTGACAGATTGATCAAGAAAGGAGTATTATATTCTATGGAGGAAAAGATGTTGATTGGATCCAAAAGTTTGAAGAGAAAGTGGTGGACATCAAGAATGATAGATCAATAAGAGACACTGGCATTACCTTTGAGATTGTACGTATAGGAAACAATAATAACAATGCTACGACAAAAAGAGAAGACAACAATATTATGTCTCGTTTTTGGATAACACAATGGGGATTTTTCATCATAAAAAGTCAACTGACAGGCTCAAGTGCAAGTGAAACAACAGAAGACATTCTACGACTGATTTCGTATGAAGATGAAAATGGTTGGGCTATTCTGTGTGTTGGCTCAGCTCCTTTGGTTGTGGGTCGTGGGAACTTGATTTTGGGAGTGTTTGAAGATTTTAACCAATGGAAAAGGAATTTGAATATAAAGGGTTTTGCCAATAGTTTCAAAGATTATTTTAATGATTTGGCTTTGAAGACTCATCAATGTGAGAAAGTAATTCTTCCAGGGTTTAGTGGATGGATTCCTATGATCGTGAATTGTCCTGAATGTCCTCGTTTCATGGAGACTGGTATTAATTTCAATTGCTGCCATGGTCGAGAACTTAACAAATGAGAAGAAGCTTGAGAAGAAGCTTGAGGGAAGCTCTCCAACTTCCTATTATATTATATATTCTACTAAATAATAAGGTTGTCTTGATCGTTTTGTTGTATCTCATATATTCATGTATGCCTATTATTAGGGCACATGGTTTTATAACCATATCAAAATCTTGAAATTTTCTATAACTATTAAATATAATACTATAATTCTCTACTACTATACTTGCATATCTACTAAATATATATTGTCCCCATTTGGCCCCTTTTTTTTCTTCGTTGCTTCAAAATTTTCTGTATGACTGTGTTGTTATAATGGGCATGCATGAATATTGATGTCTACTTTAATACTTATTAGGACCTGTTTGGAATAATGACTTCAATTTCTAACATCTTAAGAACGGTTTGGGCCCCCAACTTGATTTTAGTGAGGTGGCTATTATAGCTTACTCTATGTTTGGAGCTCCAAATATAATAGTGGTGTTTACAACTATTTATCTATTTGTTAGGGTGTTTACTATTTTCTGTCCATTATATTTTCCTCATTATATTATAACCCACAAACTACAATAACCCCAAACTATAATAACTAACTTAGCGCTCAAATGTCACCTTAAGCACTTTATTAGAAAATCATTCCAAATAGACACTTAAACTTTTTGCTTCAAATAATTTATTTAGCAAAACTTGAGCAAAGGCTAATTAGTTAATGCTTGACTTGAACTCAAAAGAAAGAAACTAAATTTATTTAATTCACTACCATATTGGTTATTACTTTCTTTTCTTTTGGTTTAAAAGCATATGGGGTTTGAGATATTCAAACATTTCACCTCTTGGTCGATGATATATATCTAAACTAGCTGAGTAATTATGTTTATAGTTGACATTATATAGTTCTTGTTGATCAAGATCCCATATTAAAAAGACGATGAGACCTCACTTTGAAAGCTTACACTAGTTTTCTTTTTTTCTTTTTAATTCACGTGGAGTATGTTAGAAAAGAAAAAGGTGTGGATGACACAAATGTGGAGAAAGTTATATCCTGATTCAACAAAGCATGCGTTTATATAGGCTTACAAACTATAACCATAGAATTTCAATGGTTAAGAAATCATAATAATCTTACTTAATTCTCATAACTTCTAAACTCCCAAAGAACTCAATGGACACTATTGGTTAGAAAAAACCAAAAGCCACAAGTCAAGTTTAATACTAAAACTTCCATTATTCAAATTAATATTATATCTTTTCATATTCTCAACACCCCCCCTTAAACTTGATTTGTTACACCAAGTAAACTCCTCATTTTGATAAAAGTCTCCAACTTGAGGGGCTTTGTGAAAATGTCCGCTGCTTGGTCTTGTGACTTGACATATTTGAGTTCTACTTCTTTCTTCATAATGCAATCCCGAATATAATAAAATCGGGTATCAATGTGCTTGCTCCTTCCATGAAATACCGAATTTTTGGCTAGGCAATGGTTGATTTATTATCAACAAAAATCTCCATTGGATCCTCGATTTGGAACTTCAACTCCTTCAGTAAGTTTCTTAGCCAAATTGCATGACATACACATGAAGTTGCCACTACGTACTCTGCCTCACATGTTGATAATGTGACTATGGGTTGTTTTTTTGACATCCATGTGAATGCCGTTTTACCAATAAAAAACACAAACCCCGTAGTGCTTTTTCGATCATCCAAATCACTACTCCAATCACTATCACAATAACCAACAATATCAAAATTTTTGGAAGAGACATAGGAAAGACCATACCCAATTGTCCCTTTGATATAGCGAAGTATCCTCTTTGCCATTTTACAATGCGTTGTTGTTGGCTCCTCCACAAATCGACTAATAATTCCAACTGAATAAAGAATATCCGGTCTTGTGCATGTCAAGTATCTCAAACTTCCAACCAAGCTTTTGAAGTACGTAGAATCTACCTTCTCTCCTCCATTTTGTTTGGTGATTTTGACTCCACATTTCATTGGTGTTCCAACCAGATTAGCATCATCCATATTGAACCTTTTGAGCATTTCTCTAGCATAGCCCTCTTGAGATATAAAAATCTCATATTCACTTTGTTTGACCTTGATCCCAAGATAATAACTCATGAGACCAGTGTCCGTCATTTCAAACTCCTTTGTCATCTCCCTTTTAAATTCATCAAACATGCAAGGATCGTTTCCAGTAAATATTAAATCCTCAACATATAAACAAATTATTCATATACTTTCACCTTGCATTTTGATGTATAGAGCATGCTCATAAGGACACTTCATATACTTCTTCTCTCTAAAATACTTGTCAATTCTTGAATTCCATGCTCTCGGTGCTTGCTTCAAACCGTAAAGAGCCTTCTTCAATCGAAGTACTTTATCTTCTTCACCCTTGACTTCATAGCCCAACGGTTGTTCCACATAGACCTCTTCCTCAAGAATTCCGTTCAAGAATGCCGATTTGACATCATAGTTGATGTCATGTTGTTGACTATACCCTTTTGCTACTAGTCTCGCTTTGTGCCTCTCAGTAAGGTCCTCGGAAGAACACCCTTTGAACTAAACTTCACCATTGGCCTTTCTTTTTGTAGTAAACCCACTTCACTCCAATTGGTTTTTATCCTTTTGGAAGCTTGATCAACTCCCATGTGTTGTTTTTCTCTATCGCTCGAATTTCTTCATCCATTGCATCCTTCAATTTTTTATTTGCAATGGCTTCTTGAAAATTAATGGGCTCACAATCACCAAAAAGACAATAGAAAATTATGTCATTTTGATTTTCGCTTACCTCATTAAGTTCCTGTAGACTTCGGGTTCCTCTTGGGCCAATTTCATTCTCCGAATCACTGGAAAGTGCCTCCGTTCCATTGGATGATGCATTAGATGACTGATCGGTTGATTGTGGTGAAATTGGAATGGGCAAAACTTCACCCCTCTCCCTGGTTGGCTCATCGTCTTCCTCAAAGTATGGAAGAAAATCATATTCCTCCGTCTGTATATTCCAATCCCAAGAAGCTTCTTCATTAAAAACAATATCACGACTGATAGTTACCTTCCCATTCAAAGGATTGTAAAGGCGATAACCCTTTGAACTTGCATCATAGCCGATGAATATGAGTTTCTCGCTTCGATCGTCAAGCTTGGTCCTTCTTTCCTCCGACATATGAGCATATGCAATACTTCCAAACACCTTGAAGTGACCAATTCCAGGCTTTCTTCCATTCCAGACTCCTTTGGAAAACTACTCCGATGATGTTTTCCAAGTAGACACCCTTCACACACTTGGTTCGGCTTCTGAATATGCGATAAACCCCGCACCATCTTCTTCTTCGACAAGTCTTCTAGACTTTCAAAATTGAGATGCCCGAACCGTAGATGCCATAGCCAAGAAACATCCTCATAACACGTCTTCAAGCATTTCGGAACATCATTACATATATTCAAAGGAAACATTCGGTTTTTTGTCATGATGACTTTAGCAATAAGTCCCTCATGATTATCTCTCAAATACAAACAATTATTTTTCATTTGAACTTCAAAACCTTTCTCTAACAATTGTCCTACACTCAATATATTATTTTTTATATTGGGAATGTAATAAACATTTGTAATATATTGATTTTCTCCATTTTTCAACCGAATGAGAATTTTACCTATTCCTTTGATGGCGGCCAAAGAATTGTCTCCAAAGGCAATATTACCTTTTTCCATCTCGTTCAACTTTGCAAACATCTCTCGGTTTCGACACATGTGATTTGAGGCTCCCGTGTCAAGATACCACTTGCTATCTTGACTCTCTTCTTCTCCCTTTGAAACCATGAATAAGGTTCCGTTCTCCTCTGCATAATTGGACTGCCCTTCACGTGCTTTGGATGTGTTAGCGATTGATCGGTCATGTTGCTTCCGATCGATTGACTCATTCGCATAATGTCCATATTTATTGCAATTGTAACATTTTACCTGAGATTTATCTCTTCCGGACCTTCCACCACGTCTTCCACGGCCTCGACCTCCTCTTCCTCTTGAGGATTCACTTGAGTTTGGAGAAACATGAGTGTTGGATTCACCTTTTTCACCACGGCCTCTTCCACCACGACCTCTTCCACGTCCACGACTATTCTCCTCCTTGAGTTTGAGTTGGAGAAGTTGTTCGATGGTCTCCGATTGCTCCATCTTTCTTTTCTTTTTCTCCTCGTAGGCTTGTAATGAGCCTATAAATTGTTCAATCGTCATGGTCTCGAGATCTTTTGTCTCCTCGATTGTCGTGGCAATGATCTCAAACTTAGTATTTAGGCTCCGTAGAACCTTTTTCATGACACGAACATCGGCGATTTCTTCACCGTTCCGTCTCAATTGGTTGACAATAGTCATAACTTTGGTGTGATATTCCGCTATCACCTCCGTCTCCTTCATCTGTAATGATTCAAACTCAGCACGTAAAGTTTGTAATCGTACCTTTTTAACACGATCAGCTCCTCTATGAGTCGATTGGAGCTTGTCCCATGCTGCCTTTGATGTCTCGGCATCACAAATGGTCTGAAATGTATCTTCGTCAACTGATTGGTACAAGATATAGAGGGCCTTCTTGTCCTTCTTTCTTGTCTCCTTTAGCGCATCTCTTTGCGCTTGATCAGCTCCAGCTTCTGCCTCTTGGAAACCGTTCTGCACAATCTCCCACATGTCTTGTGCTCCTAGTAATGCTTTTATCTTGATGCTCCAACTGTCATAGTTGAGCTTGGTAAGCATCGGCAATTGAATCGAACTCATCCCACCGTTGGCCATTTTTCTCTCAAATTTTACAATGGCTCTGATACCACTTTGTTAGAAAAGAAAAAAGGTGTGGATGACACAAATGTGGAGAAAGTGATATCTTGATTCAACAAAGCATGCCTTTATATAGGCTTACAAACTATAACCATAGAATTTCAATGGTTAAGAAATCATAAACAATCTTACTTAATTCTCATAACTTCTAAACTCCCAAAGAGTTCAATGGACACTATTGGTTACAAAAACCAAAAGTCACAAGTCAAGTTTAATATTAAAACTTCAATTATTCAAATTAGCTTTTCATATTCTCAACAAACCATACGTTTAGGGACTTCCAATCCATTTGGCCTGCTTATTTCATACTTAAGCACCCACCCATCGTGTACCAAACCTTCCCAATTAGGTTGAAAATATATGAATTGCATATCAGGAGAGCAAACTCCCAACACATTGGTTGCAATTTCATTCTTCCTTGTCTTTTTTTTTTTCCTTTTTCAAACTATGGAACCTACACCTAAATATGTGTTCCATTTAAAACACCCAAACAACCCTAAAAAACAAAATCATTAGTAATACTTACAAGTATGGTGACAATGTACTTTGGTCTAAAAAATGACCAACTTACCTTAAACCACTTTCACCTAGGATCCACCGAATTTTCCAAAAAATTTCAAGCGTCTTTCAAAATAAACCTTGACATCGAAACATCGCCCTTAAGGATGCATGGAAATAAACTTTAGTCACAATTCTTCTATATGTACATCTTAAAAGCAAAACTAATAACCATATCTTTTACATGGCATGCTAAAATGTTTAAGAATATGACAACCATTTCTCCTACATTTAATTTCTTGTACCTTTTAATTCTTCATTCAACCATAAGAATGATACATAAATTATTGAAAGTTGGTATATCCATTCTTATCTTATTGACACATTTGGCACATAACTCTAGTGAAAATAGGGTCATATTCTGTGTCCTTAGAGAGAGGACGCTCGGATGGGGACAGATGGCAACACACACATTGCAAGAATTTCATGAAACATAAAGACCAACAGTACTACAAATAAAATTTTTCTTCTTCATCAAACTAAAAAGTCGTGTCATATATATATATATATATATATATATATATGAACTTGACAATTGATAATGTACATATCAAATAAGAAATGCTTGTTGAAAATATGAAAAGCTAATTTGAATAATGGAAGTTTTAATATTAAACTTGACTTGTGACTTTTGGTTTTTGTAACCAATAGTGTCCATTGAGCTCTTACGAGTTTAGAAGTTATGAGAATTAAGTAAGATTGTTTATGATTTCTTAACCATTGAAATTCTATGGTTATAGTTTCTAAGCCTATATAAAGGCATGCTTTGTTGAATCAAGATATCACTTTCTCCACATTTGTGTCATCCACACCTTTTTTCTTTTCTAACAATGCTAAACATGGAATGGAATAAGAGAATACACAAACTTAGAGGAAGAAAATAAAGAAGGAAATTCAGATCATATACATAGGCTCTCTTGTAATTAAAATTGGATTTGGGCTCTCTCGTTACACTATGCAGGTTCTCGCTACAAATGTGCGCTCCTGTTATTTACACAGACTCTCGTTTCATATGTGAACTCTCGTTACATTACGTGAACTCTTGACACATTACACGGGCTCAGGTTATATTTTGTGGGCTCTACTTATTTTTTGTTGTTCTTGTATTGCATTGTCCTACCACTGCTCATTCTTAGTTGGGCTTCCTTATTCTAAACACTCATGATATACTCATGTCTAATGATTCAAACTACAAAATGAAAAGAAAATTATTTGTGCGACGTGGCTACAATGTTAACATATTGTTACGATTAGCACCACGTGTAGAAGGATTTAAATGACACTTGATACCAAATAGTCCTCTGTTTTGACAGGAGACACATACAAATTGCAAGAAAGTCTTGAAACCAAATTTCTCAACTAAGAAACTCAAGACAGAGAGAAAACAATAGAAGAAAGAATAACAGAGAAACAAAAAGCTTGATAATAAGAATGAAAGAAGAGAGGGTGAACACAGAGGAAGAAGAATGAAGACAAACAGAATTTAGAGTGGTTCGGCAATTGAGCCTACATCCACTATGAAAGAGGGGTTTCTGATTTTATTCACAATTCAAGAGTGAGGTAAGATTATTACAGATTGATTAAGAACTCTATACAAGACTCCTATTTATAGATTAAAAACTAACTTACTCAAGTTAATTTTTAACCAAGCAGATGAGTAAGAAGAGTGAGATTCAGTTGAGTTCAACAAACTTCTAACGGTAAGATATTTTAACACATATGAGACCCAGTAGATCAGAAAACTTGTAGGCACGAACAACAACCAAATCCAGAAAATAACATAGATAGATAAAAGAAAAAAGAATCAACAAAGTAAAGCATGGCGAAGGATATGTGGGTACGTACTTGCGCTTAACGTGGGCACTTATGATTGCGAGGTAGAGCATGAACTGTAGATGACGAAGAAGATGTGAAACTGTTGAGGGCCAAGTGGAAGGTATGAAGGAAAATGAGCTCAAATTGAGGTGTAGAAGACCAAGGGAAGGGCAAAGTATGTCAAAAATTTGGGTGAGTCTCATATAATTCATCAATCGTAATCGAATTCCCACCTCAGCTAGGAGCAATCGAATTGCAGGAATGGGGGTAATAAAAAAATGTGGGCCTCACTAATCCTAGGTAAACCACCACAAAAGTAATCAAGTGGGCTTTGCTGGCGTAAATTGCTTTGCATTCATTGTAATTACAGGTTGATAAACGAGGCCTTAATGTAAATGAATTTACACACTCCTACATCGTGGGTGAATTTATCATAGGCCAAAGGAAGTTTGAGCCACCCTCAACTTCAATGCATTTTTATATTAGTAGAAAACAAAGTCATTATAGTTATCAAAATGACTATCTGCCACAGTGGTAAGAATGCTCCAATTCCCCTCATTATTCACAAATTCAAGTTTATATCTAATAGATGAATTAATTTTTAAAAAAATATATATATTGTAAGCTCACATTAGGCATGATATTGAAAATTTTGAAGCCTACGAGACCTGCATTTTTATAGTTTAATGATTTATAAGAGACAAAATAAAAAGTTAATACTTAATAAACTAAATTTAAAATTCAAAATTTTTTACTCATTTTGTTTTTGTGAAGCCTTAAATTAAGTCCTTTGAACAAAAAATTTTAGATCAGCCACTACTCTACATTACACTTTAATTATTATTTGTAATGCCCTGACATTGCATTTGTTGAACACAAAGGACAATCCATTTACATACATCTCATGCCTCTTCTTTAATGTTGGTAGATATATCTTTGTTTTTGTTATATATTTTTCCCCTTTAAAGAGAGATTTTGTTTTATGTATGTTTTTGTTACATATGAGTTATGGAAATTTGGACCTCTCTAATTTCTTGTTAATGGAAGAAATACATGTAACAGTAATAAAATAATCTTGATTTAGTGTTTTCAAGAATGTAAATTAAGAGAAGCAATAAAATAATGTACTTGACTAGTCGAAATTGAGGAAAGATCCAATGATCATTTTTATCATAAATAACATAAATCATACAAAAGGTGATCAATGATAACAACGAGACCTAATGGACTCGATTTTAGTAGATAGAATATTCAAATGGGTATATCATTCATTTTAGTAGTAGTATAGTAGTAATAGTGTAACATAAAAAAGATGGAAATGACTTCCAGCAGCTTCAGTCAATCCTCCACTTCACATATGAGTACCTCCATGGCAGCACTTGAAGCTAATACCAGTTTCCATGAAACGAGGACATTCAGGACAATTCACAATCATAGGAATCCATCCACTAAATCCAGGAAGAATTACTCGATCACATTGGTGACTTTTACTAGCCAAATCATTGAAGTATTCTCTAAAGGCATCGGGGAAGGCCTTGAGCCTCAAACTTTGCTTCCATTTTGGGAACTCTTCAAGCAATTTCAATATCAAAACCCCACGACCAACTAGCACTGGAGCAGAGCCTACAGTTAAAACAACCCAACCATCTTCATTTTGGTATGAAATCAATCTTAAGATGTCTTCTGTTGTTTCACTCGCACTTGAACCGATCAATTGGCTCTTGACTACAAAATAGCCCCATTGTGTTGTCCAAAAACGAGCCATGAGTGTTGGATCATCCTCTCCTTTTGCATCCTTTCCTATGCGGACAATCTCAAATGAACCACCATCCATTATCAATGGATCATTTTTCAAGATTTCTACTCTCTCTTCAAATTGTTGGATCCACATTGGGTCTTTTCCTCCGTAGAATAGGATGTATTTCTCTTGCTTGATCTGTTTGGAAAGAGTATATATATATATCAACACAACCCATATAACAAATAGAAGCAAATAAATTATGAAAGAAAGAAAGCTAAAGTATTAAAGAAAAATACCTTTGTTTCCAAAATATTCTTGGTCATTCAAAATTATTAAAATATTATTCTTGTTTTTTTATAAATGTTTCAAAACTACGAAATCCTTTAAAATTTCAAACCGAAGTTGAAACCTAGTAAGGTATATGGTGGCGACCTTGACTAGGTAGCGATCACAATTTTCGTTCTAGATTACTCTTGTTGAGAATCCTATATTAGTAATAAAATATATGGGCTACTCTTCTCAGCAAATTGGTTTTTGAGATAGAACCTCATGCTATATAATACGATATCAGAAAGCCTATGAAGTGTAAATGGGCATTCAATCGAAAAATAAAAATTAGGATTTGATCCAAGAATGTGAACTCAAAAGAGACACCATCTTGAGGGGGTATATTGAGGATCACACATTGGAAATAAGATTCATGGATCACTCCTCTCATTGTCAATTGGTTTTGAGGTGAAATCTCATGTTATCTAATAAATGAAACGAAATGGTACAATTCATAAGTATTTTTTTTTATAAAATTAAACTAGGAAGAAATCACAAAATGTATACGTACCCAATTTTGTAGTCTTGGTTGGTGAGTGAATTTGATGAGAGTTGAATCAGGCCAACTTCTTCTTAGTAAAGCCTTCGCTCTATCTTGTGTAAAATCAATTGCTTCAGTTCCCCAAACTCGAATTAGATGAATTGCATTTGTGAATACCACTTTAGATTGTGGGTTTAGTACCACAACTAATGGATCCTCTCTAAGTTGCCACTTTTCTTCAATATATCTCATGCCATATATTTTTGTCGTAAATTGTACTGAATACCATTTCATTGTAGAACGCAAATAATCATATCTCTTGCTATCATCTTCAGTATAAGGATCCGGGATAATTGGAATCCAAACTATCTCAAATCTACTGTCTTTAGTTTTCAATTCATTGTAAACTTGATGAAGAGCATTGATATCAGCATCGGAGATATCCAACCCAGAAATTACCAATATCACGTTCTTTCCCGACAAACTTTCGTGCACGCTAACCTGAAAAAATGCACAAATTTGCACTCAATTACATAGGTTGAATCACCAATCAACCCAAAAGTTTAATTAGAGGAAAAAATGACGTTACTAGAGCTAAAACAAACTTCCTGTTTTAATACCATAAGAAATCACCATTTTTTTTAGGACAAAGTGACTCGTGGATGCACCCGAATATCTCAATTAGGTTGAAAAATTCTTAGCACCCTCATCATACTCCAGACCCAAAAGCAATTCATTGCAAATAATCAAAGAGTACATGAATAAGTACAAAGTAGGAGCTAGAGGAGAGCTCAACAATTAAAAAGAAATGGAACAGCTAATGGAAAGACTAGAGGAAAATCTTCCAAATAAAAGACATAAAAGATGCATCATAATTAAAAAAAAAAAAAAAAAAAAAAAAAAAAAAAAAAAGATTTAGTGCACTAGAGAGCAGCCAAAGTGACGATCTCATCTCAACCCAAAATCTTAAGTGGATAAAGTTATGATAAGTTTAATTATATCAATACTTTAACTTTTATGAAATTGAAGATACCTCTCTTAAAGAAGAGCCATCAATAAGGGGTTTGGTTTCAGGCTTGCCGCTAAGCAGCTTGGGAATGACCAATGTAATGTCAGTATGATAATGTTCAATGTGGTCAACCAACCACCGGTAGAGGTCAACTTCCTCTGCAATAAATAACACAACCCAATTTAATGTTATTTTTCAGGTCAATTCCAATAAAATATTAACGATAAAAAATAAAAAATAACAAAGGAAATTAGTATTCGACCATGTTGTTCTCGGATGGCTTCTAGATGCTTTTCAAGTACGGCGAGTACAATGGCCATTTTTTCAGACAATTCATTCAAATATCTCTGTGGCTGATTCCTGAAAATATCACAGTTATGATGAAATGAATTAATTGTTGAAATATAAACTTGATTTTGGGTAATAAGTATATATTTTGATCCGGTCCAAACAAAAGTCCAAACTCTAGAAGTATATTATGTATATTATATACTCAAGAAATCTCTTTTAAGAGATACTTAGAGTATATTATAGAATTCTCACAAAAAGTATATTTAATAAAGAGATGGTATTAAAGGTATAATGAATAAAGTACTTACTCAGTTTCACTGAGATAGGTGGAGAGCTCAATCCTAGAAGCAACAATGGTGTGTATAACCCAATAAGTAATCAATGGGATTTGACGAAGAGCAGAAGGTAACTCAGGAAGTTCCTTGACATCATATTTTGAGAATTCTTTAATTTGATTCATGTATTTAAGTGCTTGTAAGCAGCTTTGAATGAGACTTTTGGGGTTGAGAAGCACTTGTCGATATCGAAGTGAGTCTAAGTGCTTCTTCAAAGTAGCTACTCGCTTGATAATTGCCAAAGATTTAGCCAATGGATCAACATGGGAGTAATGGTAGAGATGCCATAAATCTCCATAATCAGTAGCAAAGGCTATTAAAGTGAGAGCTGCCTTGGCTTCCCATGGATAATTTGCCAATATTTCAAAGATTTCTAGTGTTGTCTCGTGTGCTTTTTCTATCCCTGGAGCCTTGCATGATAACTGAGGACATAAAACATTTCAACTTTCAAATTCCATGTTAACAATGGATCAAAATAAATTTAATAGCAATAATGTTAGTTTCCAATGTTTTCTTTTTTAAAATCATGTTGGTTAACTAAGGCCCTATTTGATAATATTAATACTACTTTCACCAATAGGTTTCTTTATTGTGTTATATCTACTTTCTATAAGTAACTAAAAAAACCAAGCTAAGATTTGATGAAAAGTAAAAAAAACAAAATGGTTCTTAGAAACTTTTTTTTAATTATTTTTGTAGAGTTTAAACTAAGAATTCAAATGTTCGTTTAAAGAAAGGTAATTTTTTTTTAATGAAATTTGTGACGAAACAAGCTTAAATATCATAACATAAAACTAAAACTGAAGGTCCTAATTTGATAATCATTTAGTTTTTTATTTTTTATTTTTAAAAATTAATCTTACAACACTAGTTCTATCCATAAGTTTTTAGGTTTTGTTATTCACTTTCTACTGATGTTTTAAAAAATCAAGTTAAGTTTTGAAAAATAAAAAAAGTGATTTCCAAAAACATGGTTCTGTTTTTAGAATTTAGCTAGAAATTCAAAGTATTTCTTGAAGAACATAATTGAAAAATGGAGAGAAAATAAGCATAAACATTCTAGAAAGAGAAAACTAAAAAACAAAATCATAACTAAATAGAACCAAAATTAGTTATTAAAATGTGAGGGAGATTTTTCTTAAAGAAAAAGAAGTAAAATGCATGAACAAACTTATTCTTAAAGATATAGAATGAAAAACAAGATCACTATCAAATAACTTGTCAAAAAAAATTAAATTTTATGAAATATGACCTCGCTAGAGATACGATGAAGAGTACAAAGTGGAGGCTCGATCACAACATTGGATGTCAAAGTTGCATCTGAGTGTACCAAACGCCCTTCAACTATTCCCTATATGAATACACAATAATAGTTATTCATCAAAAAAAAAAATTATACTAAGTAGAAAAAAAAAAAAGCAAAACCAAACATTTAATTTGTGTATAATATATAAATGTTGTATATTTTTACCCGATGCGCATTGTCAGTAATTTGATCCACAGTTGCGATAATATTCTCAATAACTGAGATGTAACTGGAGAGATCAATTTTAGTAGTGTCATCATCGCGATGTTTGGCGTAAATGTGACCAGTGACGAGGTCGTCGGAGTAATGTCTCATGCTCAACTCCTCCTTGGGGTTGGATGATTGCTTAGAATGCAACAATGGCACAGAAGCAGTGGTGGGTGCCTTGAGTGAAGTGGCCATGGTTTGGGTTTAGAGAGAGGAAGAATGAAAATATAGAAGGAAAAGAGAGAGGATTGAATAGATTTGGCTGTGTTGGTAATTGGAATTGTTGGGCATTATTTATACATATAGAAATCTTCAAAGAAGAGACAGAAAAGCAAAGGAGTGTGAAGGAAACTAATGTATTAATTCTTCTTGTCTTAAAGAAAAGAATGTGAAGTTCTAGATTTAAGCTTTAATTAAACAAATGTCCATCTTACTTCTTTGTTGTCTCAATCTATACCTCTTTTTCCTTTTCCTGTTTTCCCTTTTCTTTATTTTAAGTTAAAAAACATTCTTGTCCATTTCTTAACAATTTAGTCACGGAAAATTTTTAAAAATAGAAAAATATGGGAAACTATATACACAAAATAGCAAAATTTTTAGATAGTTGTGATAGACACTGATAGAAGTCTATCAGGGTCTACAATGAAAGAAATGATAGAAGGCTAGATGCCGATAGAAGTCTATCAATGTCTATCAATGTTTTTTTTTTTTTTTTTGCTATTTTTTGTAAATAGTTTGACATTTTTTCTATCTGTGAAAATTTTCCTTTAGTCCTTGTATTTTCAAATTTGTGACAATTATTTAGTCTATAACGTACAAAATTCATCAAAATTATATGTTAGTTTTTATTATTTTATAATGTAGATTTTGTATTTTATAAAAATATTAAGTACGTAAGAAATCTCATTAAATTTTAATACTAATTTCTACAATATGGACTAAATTATTACAAAATTTAAAATATAAAGATTAAATTATCACATAGTAAAGTTTAGAATTAACTTGTAAAATTAAAAGTATGGAAACTGAATTACTACTTCTATAAGAGGAAATAAAAATAATTCTTAACCAAGTGCAAATATGTTTCTTAATGATTCCATGTTTTGGGTTTTTTTTTTTTTTTTCTCTCTCTCTCCTTTTAATATAGCGTCACAATCACAAAAGCGAGAGTGTGAAATTTAACCTATTTAGGGAAGGGGATATTTTAATCACTTAACTATGTTAACTTGGGTTGTGTTAGGTCTAGTTTTAAAAGTAGAATATTTTTGTTATTAAATTTAAGCTTTATTTATAAGTAGTTGGTATAAATATAGTTTTTTTTTTCATTTCTTAAAATTAAAATACTTATAATTTTTTGTCATATCTCAAAATTTTTAGAAGAAAATAAATCTACTTATAAAGGTTTAATATTTTCCCTAGGATTATAAACTTTTTGACCTTATGGAGATGTTACAAGATGCCTCAATCATCTAGTTATCATTTATTGTTTGATTTATATATTTAAGATTTTCTTGTCTAAGGCTTTTTTAAAAAAAGAAAAAATCTACCATATGTATATGAGTGGAGATTCAAACTTATAACTTTTTGGTTGAGATAATAATGTTTCAACCAATTGAGCTATGTTTAGGTTTGCTCTATATTTTCATATATCTTGAAGCTATAAAAGGTTTCAATAAATTTTTTCCATTAATAATTGGTGATCTAATGAGTTTAGATATATTAGGTCAAATCCATTGCCAAAAAAAGAAAATTCATTGCTTAGTGTTGAGAGATACTTCATTGATGAGAAGAGAGATAACAAAGGAGAGGAGTAAGAGGAAAGCTCTCAAATTTAAAGCAATAATGGTAGTACTATCAAAAGACTAATGAAATAACTAATTTAGATACTATGTGAGTGTAAGTGCACCCGAATATCTCAACTAGATTAACACATTTTTAACACACTCAATCATATGTCACTACCCATTCATTGATATTCAATAAAGTACAAAGGAAATCAGTACAAAAAGGGGCGAGAAGAGCTAGAGAGAATTAGGCCACAAGCACAAAGCAATAAATTACATAAAGGCAGCTAGATTTAGCGATATGGGAGTATAATCTTTAAAGATCTTTGATCGATAAGTCTAGCAACCTGTCAAGGAGCATATATTTTCTCAAAGATTGACTCCACTGTAAGTATTGAAAGTGCGATTATTTCTTTCAAGCCTTATTGGCCACTACTATAAAAACTGAGTTACTTGACATGGTTGCAATGTCAAGTAACAATACACTTGACGTTTTTAAAAATGTCAACTAATCAACTATCAAGTAAAGTCATATTACTTGATACAAAAAAAAGATCAAGTGATATCTTTCTTGATATAATTTCCTTGTCAAAAGAACTAATTAATATACTTGACAGGGCAGACTTGTCAAGTTTATTTATTCTTGACACAGATTACGTATCATGTGTCGTTACTCTTTATATTTTTTAATTGTCAAATATATATTATTATCTTGACACGAAATAATTGACAAGTTTATTTATTCTTGACATTGATTACGTATCATGTGTTCTAGTGTATGCTTTTTTTACATGGCTAATTTACCAATTTTTCATAATCTCATTTTTCCTACATTATAACAATTATGTACACTTGTTCTATATAAGACAAAATTTTCATCAACTAAATAAATAATTACACATCCAATATATCCAACTAACAATTTTATTCTTCTATTAGCTTTCATATATATATAAACAATTCCAAAATTTACATAACACACCTATATCAACCTCAACCCAATATATGATAATTCTAAAATTACAAGAACAATAAATTACAAAAACAAGTTCTTAAAAACTACTTATTTTAGATTTTAAATTTTGATTTAGTTTTTGAAAACATAGGTAAAAAGTAGATCTAAAAGTAAGAGATTTAGAGGTAGAAGAGGTGTTTAGAGGCTTAATTTTCAAAAACCATAAACAAAAAATGAAATGATTACCAAACGGTGTCGTATTTGGTTTTTTGTTTTTGATTTGTGGGTTTTAGTTTTTAAAAAATAAAAACTACACATGTTTGATAACTGTTTCGGTTTTCTTTTTTTTTTTTTAACCAAAAACGTGTTTAGTAATTGTTATTTATTTTTTAAAAAAATTAAAAACTAAAAACATGTTTTGATATTTGTTGTTTTTGTTTTGTTTTTTGTTTTTTTTTTTTTTGTTTAAACAAAATCAAACTTTTTTTCAATATTTTTCCATATGGTATACATAATTATAAAATCCTATATTTACTTTTAACTTTTTTTTCCATTCATATCGATAAAACAATGAAAATAATTAATAACCCATAATGCTTCAACCACATGATTAGATGAACATTACACTCTGTGAGTAATTATATAAAAGAAATTAAGTTTTGAGAGAATAATTCTCTATATATTTTTACTAAGGTTGTGTCATTTAAAAAAAAAAAAAAAAAAAAAAAAAAAAAAAAAAAAACCTCTTACGAAGAGTTGTGGTATTATACATTTTTTATATAACAAATTACTTTTATGTATATTTTTTTTTTTATATAACAAATTACTTTTATGTATATTTTTTCCCACTGAACAAAATTGTTAGAGATGGAATTTGAACCCGCATATTTCTGTTATTATACAAGCATAACTGTTGGACGAGAAACCTTCCAACGTGATTGGATATCAATGTTTGTAGTTAATATCATAGTAGAAAATTTCATCGAAATTTTGATCAACGCCTCAAAATGTTGATTAGGAAAATTTACACAATTATATAGTTTTACATGCCAATGTCATTTTCAACAAAAGATTAAGTATTTTTTATGTGCTACTTTTTTTAATTTCCAACTTTTCTCAATTTTTAGCTTTATTTTTTACCCGAAACTTTCATTTGTAAACAAATTGAATTTGAAAAAACCACAAAAAAATAATCTAGATTTATTTTTAAGCTCAATCAAACTTTTTTCATTGAATTTTTCACATTATTTTATCTTAAAATTGAATTGGGGTGAGTTTTTTCTTTTACCATCCAAAACTTTCATAATTTTCACATCATTTTACCTCAAAATATTCATAAATTTTTATTATTTTGTAATTATTTTTTCATTTCTTTTTAAAATTTCGGCTTTCGTATCAACAATTATTCAGACATTTACAATAGACATCTAAATATTGTCTTACCTTATAGAAATTATGATTAAAAATGGTCATTTATAATCTAATTAAGCCACAATCAAAGTTTCATTAATTAATTATAACAATTTCTATAATTTTCCATCAATTTCCATAATTTTTCTCGAACTTTCCATCAATATCAATATTTCTATTGATATTTCTATAAAATCGGGACCTCGATATTTCTATCGACATCAATATTTCGAACCACCTTGGTAACAAATATACTATTGATATACTTGAACAAATGTTGTTTTTAGAAGTAGTACTGATATAGTAATGATACATATAGATTATACTTGAAATGAATTTTGAGTTAATGTTTATATAATACTAATACACCAATGTTATACTTAAAATTTTATTTAGAATGAATGTTGATATACTACTGATACACTAATAATATTTTTTAAATAATTTTTTAATGAGTATTGATACAATATTGATACCCTAATTTATACTTTAAATAAATTTTGAATAAGTGTCTATAAACTACCGATGCACTAATAGTTTACTATACTTGAATTAATTGAATTTTGAATGAGTGCTAATATAATATTGATACACTACATACTGATATACTTGAATTACATTTTGTATGAACATTGATATACTACGGATACACCTATACTATAATTAAAATAAATTTTATATTATTAAAACACTAATAATGTACATGAAATGCATCCACTTTTGGTTGGGGAATGATGAGAGTGTTATAGATGTGTCAACTTAGTTGAGATGTATTCTTGGTGCACCTCCTGATCCCATATCCTTTAGTAACTTGTTAAAAAAAAGATGATATATAATTGATACATCTATGTTATATTTTAAATGATTGTTGAGTGATTGTTGATAAACTGCTGATATATCAAATACTTAGTATTGCATTTTGAAAATTTAGGATACTATTGATACACTAATTATTTTCTTAAAATTCATTTTGAATTAATTAATATTAATATATAATTGAAATACCAATGTCATACTTTAATTATCATTCTCAATGATATACTTCATATATTTGATATATCAAGTCAACAATATCATTGATATTAGATATACCAAATTAAAGGTAACTTACATCACATAATTAAAATCATATCATAATTTCAAAAATAGAAAAATTAACTAATATACTTATACATTTAAAGATATACCATCAAAATCAATTTTGAAAACATAACCCAACTAGCATCAAAGCATAAATAAAAAAACCATTACAATGGAATAAGTCTATATCAAATCGAAACAAATAAATATATATATATATATTTACTCTAATGGATTCCATTAGCACTAAATCATATAATTAATAAATATTTTATTTTATTTTTAAAAAAAGAATATTTTTTTGGAAGAAATAAATATTTTATTTTATAATGCAAGATCCACCAAAGAGGAAGTACATATTTTTCATCTATATATCATGAATGTGGGTGAAGTTTCATTTTTTTATTTTTTAAATATAATTCCTTTAGTCTATTCTTTAAGATTTTGTCTGTTTCCTCTTTACAGAAAGTATTCGAAATTCTTCGTTGTAATTTTGAAGATTCACTTTATTCACAACGAATTAAAGTTCGCAATGATTCTTCATTCTCTTTGCTAGCTGTCAGTTTTATGCCAACAAAATTTTCTAATTTTCCACATTATCATTCTACCTTTCTCGACAGTCGAAAAAGACGGCTGTTCCAGAACCATTCTAAAAAAATGCGATACAACCAAGGTATATTTTTCTCTCCACATTTACATTTTTTAAAAAAATTTCTATCAGACATCAATCTTTTACCTATATTTCTATCAACATATTTGTAAAATTGATCTCGTCAACATCAATTTTAGACTCCAAAAACAAAGACTAATTTAGGGGTGGTTTGATAGCTAATTGATTTTTAACTTTTAATTTTTAGTTTTTAGTTTTTCAAAACTGGGCAGGTTTGATTCTTAATTCAATATTCTATTTTTTAGATTTTAAAAATATTCTTAATTCTTAATTCTAGTTCTTAAATATAGTAAAATGAATCAATTTATTTATAAATATAGCAAAATGTCACGGTCTATCAGTGACACATCTATCAATGATAGACACTGATAGACATCTACCAATGTCTATCACATTTTGTTATATTTAAAAATATTTTCAGCAATTTTTTCATTTAAAACAATCACCCTTTTAAAAAAAAAATTAAAAAAATTGTTTTAAAAATGGACTTTCGTTTTTTAGCGATATTAACCAATGTTCAAAATATCGATGTCGATGAAAATATTGAGGTCCCGATTTTATGGAAATATCGATATCGATGGAAATTTTGAGAAAAATTATGGGAATTGATGAAAATTTATAGAAATTGTTATAATTAATTAATGAAACTTTAATTGTGACTTAATTAGATTATAACTGACCATTTTTTATCATAATTTTCATAAAATAAGACAAAATTTAGATGTCTATTGTAAATGTCTGAGTAACTGTTGATACGAGAGCACAAATTTAAAAAAGAAATTACAAAATAATAAAAATTTTATGAATATTTTGAGGTAAAATGATGGGAAAATTATGAAATTTTTGGATTGTAAAAGAAAAAACTCATATCAATTCAATTTTAAGGTGAAATAATGTGAAAATTCAATGAAAAAAGTTTGATTGAGCTTAAAAATAAATATAGATTATTTTTTGTGGTTTTTTCAAATTCAATTTCTTTATAAATGAAAGTTTAGGGTAAAAAATAAAGCTAAAATTTGAGAAAAGTTGGAAATTAAAGAAAGTAGTACATTAAAACTGCTTAATCCTTTATCGAAATGACATTGGCATGTGAAACTATAAAATTGTGTGTAATCAGAATCATAAAATTAAAAACTGAGCTAACATAGTTAATAAAAAAAATTAAATTCTTTCCGAAAGTTTTTCAAAATTTTCTCAAAATCTCGAAATTTCGTCAAAATGGGGGGAACCGGAATATTCTCGAAATATGCTCGAAATTTCGAGAAATCTCAAAATTTCATCGAAATTGGAGGAAAAATGAAATTTCCCCCAATCAAGATTTCGAGACCCTCGAAATTTTGAGATTTTGATGGAAATTTTTTACTATGCCTGTAACAACCCGACCATTTTTGGGGTCATTATTATCATGCATGCAATTTTTAAACGACCATTTAGACTCAAAATAAAGATTTTCGAAATAAATAGAAATTCGTTGAAATCTTCTTAAAGATTTATAAAACAAAGTTTAGTTTGGGATCCCTAAAACGTTGAAAATAAATAAATAAATTAAACATTTAAAAATAAAACTATGAAACTCAATTATGATCTTTAAACATCCAAAACTTCTAAAAAGAAAATATGGCACTGAGTAGAAGCGTAAACTCTAGTCCCATACGGTACCTTCAACAGATCTCCACATCATGCGCCTAGAACGTTCCTTGCCTTTACTTGAAAAAACATATTAAAGAAAGGTTGAGTATATAAAATACTCAGTAAGTAACTCTACTATCGAGCTGATCAGGCTATGCAATCACATACAATCATGAGTTTGAAAATCATTTTAACTAGTGGGACCTAAAAGTTAGCCAAACATACCAAAACTGTGTCATGTGCTACTTCAGGGCCTTTTCTTGTCATGTGTGCATTTTTCGTGTCATGTGCCTTTTCAGGACGTTTTTTTGTGACATGTACCATCCAGGGCCTGTGCGTATCATATGCCTTTGTAGGCTAATCGTGACATGTGCCTTTTTAGACGAGTGTGTGGCATGTGTCTTTACGTCAAGTGTAACATGTGACTGGATGACGGGTCGTATCATGTACCTTTCCAAGCAAGTCGTGTCATGTGCCTTGAAGGTGAATTGTGTCATGTGCTTGGAAGGCAAGTTGTGTCGTAGTTTTTCATGTATAAAATATCATGTAACATACACATGTAGGTTCCACATAAAATTCACATGTAATCATGTAATACCATAGTTCATGCTAAACTTGTGTATATACTTATCAATCAAAATTAACATATTTAATCGTATAAAGAAAATCATGCTTAATGAACATACATAACATAGACTTTATCAATCAATTCGTCTGGCGCTCAAGGGCATTCCAGCAATAAAGCTACTTAACCTTGAACTTGAGCCTAGATAAAACTTTGAAGCAATCAAACTTCTCTATCAAACTTCTAGGAATGCTTGTTGGAAAAATAATAGAAGTTAGTCTTTCCCAAACAATTAAATCTCTTCAGGAGTTTTTAAGAGGAAATTCTTCACTGCGAAAAGGAGAGTGAGACGGCTACAAAGAATGTGAAAGTAATAAGAGATTTTTCTCTCTATTGACCTTCCATTGGAATTAAGTGAATGGTTGGAATTAAGTGAATGGTTGTATTTATAGAAGGAAAATAATCCTAATCTTAAATTAGTGAGTTTCTTTGAATATAACACTTTATCTAATTAGGAAATCTATTTTTTTAATTAATTAGAAAATCAATAATTAATGTAGTAGATAGATTAGATTTTCTTTTTGAATAAGACACTTTCTTTAATTAGGAAATCCACATTTTAATTAATTAGAAAATTCATAATTAAATTAGTAGATAGGTTAGATTTAATTTTTGAATATGACATAATCTAATTAGGAAATTCATATTTTAATTAATTAGAAATTTCATAATCTAATTAATTTAGAAATTGATATTCTAATTAAATTAGATAATCCACAATCAGACATCCATAATATAATTATATTAGACATCCATATTCTATTTAAATCTCTATTTAAATTAAATCCACATTTATCAACTCAATTTAAATTAATTATCTTCTCTCTTAATTTGGCTCCAAAATCAAAATTAAAGAACCATAAATCCAATTACATGGGTAACATTGGTATATTATTAGTTTTATCAACATTCATTTAGAATAGTTACCAATAGGATATATTGAACAATTATAAATTGATTATAATGTACTATAAAAGTAATATTCTATAACAAATTAAACGAATAAGGATTCAAATTAAGTTAAATGTACAAAATTTGTTGATTGATAAAATATGATTTATGAATGATAAATTTGGTGTATCAATTGTATGAAAGCCCACAAATAATCCAATCACAAGCACTTGTTGGTTGTATATGCACAAGTAGAGATGTCCATGGACTGTGGTGGGATGGGGCAGGACCGGGGATGACTTCCCCACTCCCGTCTCCACTCCTCACAAATAATTTGTGAGGATCGGGTACCCACGGGAAAAAATTTACCGTAAAATCAATTAACATAATTAAATAGTTGACTTTTATAGGATTAGTTTCAATTTAAAGAGAAATTACTATTGACATATATAATCTAAATTTATTAGAATTCAAATATATATATTTTTCACACTAATTCAAACATATTCATTATTTTGTGTATTAAACAATAAATCTTAAGAATTAAATATAATATTTATATAATAAAAATGAATAACATAACAATAAATTATTATAATAAATATAATAAAAAAAAGGTCGATTTTCAAATATAGAAAAAGTGAGTCGTAAAAAACCTAACGGAGCGGGTGTGGGGATGGGAATGCTATCTCCGTCCCTATCTTGTATCTAGCTTTCGTGGAATTTTTTTCCCACTCCCTCCCCCATTCTTTTTTGCTATTCGAAATTTGTAGTGGGTGGCAATTTGAAAAATGATATTTTGCAAGCTTGTCTTCCATGTTATGAATTTTTCAGATATGGCAAAATTTTACATTTTGAAATTTTGTTTATTTCATATTCCAAAATTATCCTTGAAACAAACCAGTCATCTTGTTCATTTTGTTTGCTTTCTTCGCTATCTTGCAATGTTGTCTCCATGAATCGCTGCATTCCAAGGTTTTCATTTGGTTCCTTTCCCTTATCAGAGAAAAAAAGAAAAGAAACAAATAACTCCTCCATTTCTATCATTAGGCGACAACGGCACTCGGCTGCCGAAGGAACAGACGGCATGAAGAAGAAGCGGCGTGGAGGAAAGATGAAAGGATGTTTAGGGTTTTACCCTTTCCTTTATTCCATTCCCTTTATTTTATTTTACAAAGTGGGCTCAACTTAAAAAAAAAAAAAAAAAAAAGGGCTGAGTTTTAAAAGGGAAAACTGGGCTGATTTATTGGCTAGATCTGATTTTGTTTCTACCGAAATTGCGCATATTTTAACCTCTTAAAATCCCACGTACCCTTCAAATGTGGAGGGTTTATATCTCTCCCTTACGTAACTTTTGTCGTTTTTAATTTGTTCGAGTGGATTTGGTTGGAATTTGGTTACTGATTTTTTATTTTATAAATATTAGGGGCGTTCTAAACTCAAATTAAAAATTATATGCAGTTTTTTTGTTTAAAAAAATCTACTTTTATCTAGTTTCTACCCTTATCATTGATTTTATCCACGATAGATTATATAAAAAACAATTATTTTTTTATCTCCATATCTCCAAAGGAAAAAAGACTTTTTAAAATTGATGATATAACTAGTCTCCCACGAGATTGTTCATAGATGTGTCATTGCTGGATAATTTAGTCATTGGACTGACATTCTCAAAATGTATTTGAACTTAAGGTATGTATTGTATTTTTTAGTAGGGTCTACATATTGATTCAGGGTGTTTTTGCGTATTCTAAATCGATGACGATTGGAATGAAAGATAATCGTGAATTTTAAGAAAAATAGAATTTCTATGGAAAAGTTATAGAAGGGTAGGGACATGAGAGTTTGTGAAGGAGAAGGAGTGGATTTGGAGGTGGTGAATTTATTGTGCAGAATAGGTAATATAGGAAGTTAAGAATGGGAAAAAGTTGTTTAGATTTTGGCCTAGACTTAGGTTTTTAGTATAGAGTATTTGTGAGGTTCAGTTGATGATTTTCTAGCATATAGTATTTGCATTTGCATAATATTTTAGTTTTTACAATTGTGTGAAATTTAAGTTATTTTTAGTATAAAGGATGTGACAAAATAGGACAAAGATTCTAGATATTACAAGGTATTTGCATGCATGGTCTAGACTCGCGTGGTGGATTTAGAACTTCATGTGGGGGGCACAAATGTATATATAGTTAGAAGATTAGTTCATGAGCTTCTAAATTTGTGTTTACATATAGTTCCTAAACTTTACAAAAATGTCTAATGGATCCCTAAGTTTTTCATTTTTGTGTTCGATAGATTTTTAAAATATCAATTTTGCATCTAATAAGTCTCTTACATATTTGCAAACATTAAAATTTATGTTACATTAGACATTAGATCTAACTTTGTGCTTAATATTAGCAATTAAATATTTTTCAAAATTAATGTATCAATTAACTACAAAATTTAAATTTTAAGGTTCAAATATACACAAAACTAACTTTTTTTGTCTTATAAAACGATTACTTTAAAAACATTTTTAATATTTCTAACATCTATTAGATATAAAAGTTGTTGGAGATTTGTGATTGACTATATATTTGTTTAAGGTTATCAAGTTATGTTTTTCTGACCGTTTGCGAGTTGTCACAAAAGTTGTTTTCGCTATTGCTATAACAAATGTCGTTCCCGCAGATTATACTTTCCTTATCTAGAATATTAGTTGGTTTTGCTGGATATTTTCCTTCTTTATGGGTTGCGTGATTAATTGTGGAGATGTTTTCCTTTTCAAAAGGAATTATTTATTGGGGTGGTTGTGGCCAAGCTAGGGTTGTCATTTTCATTTGGAACATTAAAAAGGATTTGTGTAGTTTTTGCTGAGAGACCGTTCTTTACTAGTAGATCAATCAACTTTGTGAGGCCGTGATTATTGAATATTTTGAAGCTTTGTTGTTCTGGGATCCGGCCGCATTTATTCTTGGTGAGAAAAAGTTTTTGTTCTAGATGGCTTATTTGTGGAACATATGTTCTTTGCTCATTTATTCCACTCTGCGTATCCGTTGATTGAATCGTTCAAGAACGTGAAGATTATTTATGCCTTAGGGGAGCCTAAGGCATCATTGAAGAGAAGGGATTCTTGGTCTTAGTGGGAGCCTAAGACTTCATTCATTGAGAAGGGAGTTCTCAAGCCTTAGGGGGAGCCTAAGAAGTTGCAAATTGAGAAGGGAGTTCTCAAGACTTAGAGGGACCTAAGTTCTCATGTGGAGGGAGTTTCACTAAGTCACGAGGAAGATAATCAAGTTGAGAGGGAGTCTCATAGGCTATCGGAAGTCGAAGTGTTCATCGCTAATATTATCACATTTAGGAGAAGCCTAAGTACTATTGAGAGTGAGTCTCACATCTAGGGGGAGCCTAGGTGCATCGCAAGTTAAGCTCTGCAAGAGTCATTGTAGAAGTAGTTACTTTAAAGATAAGTATTTTATTGTAAACGTTTAACTCATTCAATATTAGTGGATTATCTTTCCTGGGCACACTGCCTCCAGATGTGGTGGTTTATTGCCGAACTGGGTTACCAACTTCTGTGTGCAATTACTCTTTTACTTGGCGTTGGTTTTTTAATTGTTACAGTGTGTGTTAATGCTTTTCGTTTAACATCCATGGTTTGAGTGGTGAGGTAGGTTATCTCTTTTCTTTTTCAAAAGTGAAGCAATTTATATAGATTTATTAGACATTTTTAAGGGACTATAGTCAAAATTGAAAGTTTAGGGATTTATTAGTCAAAATGTTTAAATTTTAGGAACTAAACCTGTAATTTAACACATATAAATGTAATTTTAAACGCACTGATATATAATATCTATATTAAGTAATACTAATTATAAAATTATTATAAACATTTAGAGAATTATTCACCTAGATACCTAAGCCAAAAATTATTCAAGCAATATTTGTAAAATAACTTTATAAAGATCCAAAAGTATTTGTATATATATATATATGAGAAAAATTAGAATAGAATCAAGTTTTCTTGGCCTGTTTCAAGTGTGCTAATTTTTTTTTCAAATTAAAATATAAAAAATTATAAATATATGTGGTGAATAATATTTGTTAAATGAATTACTAAAATACGAAATATTTGTTAGTAATAAAAAGTAGAAATATGAAATATTTGCTAGTAAGTTCATTGCAATTTAAAACTTGAAAATTAAAATAATATATTTAACCATTTATAAAAAATAAAAATAATTCTAAAGGGAAAAAAAGAAAAGGGAAAAAGGGAAAAAAAGAATAGTAAACTTGGGGCTAGAGGTAAGTAATGTGCCCCTCCAACTGCCAAAGCAAATCTCTATTATCGACTTATAAAGGAAATATATATATTACATAAAAGAGGCATATTCTTTTATATTTTATAAAAAATAACATATATATATATAAATGTATAACGTCCCCAATTGAGGGGGGCACGTGTCCCCTGACCCCTTCATAAATCTGCCCCTATCCGTGAAACATACCAAGTGTATCAACATTACATCAAGTCTATCAAACATATAAAATGTATCAAGTGTATGTGAAGTATATCAAGTGTATCAATAGTATGTCAAGTGTATCAAACATATAAAATGTACCAAGTGTATCAGTGAAGTGTATTAAATATATTAGCAGTATATCAAATGCATCAAGTGTATCAAATCCATTGCTCAGTGAAGTGTATGTGTTAAGTGTATTAAGTGTATCAGTACAATAAAATGTAGTATATCAAATCAATTGAGTGTATTAGTTAGTTATATAAAGGTATCAGCAGTATTTCAAGTGTATGAAGCATGTAAGTTGTATCAAGTGTATCAATGAAATATATGAAGTGTATCAGCAGTATGTCAAGTGTATCAAACATATAAAATGTATAACGTGTATCAGTAAAGTATATTAAGTGTATCAGCAGGATATCAAGTGTATTAAATTCATTAAGTGTATCAAGTGTATTAAATCCATCAAGTGTATCAGTAAAGCATACCAAGTGTATCGGCAGGATATCAAGTGTATTAAATCCATCGATTGTATCAGTGAATCACACCAAGTGTATCAACATTACATCAAGTGTATCAAACATATAAAATGTATCAAGTCTATCAGTGAAGTATATCAAGTGTATTAGCAACATGTCAAGTGTATCAGATATATAAAATGTATTAAGTGTATTAGTAAAGTATGTCAAGTGTATCAAACACATAAAATTTAAGGAGGTAAAATGTCAGAGGTAAAATCTGAGGGAAGAAAAGGGTCATTTTACATTGTCAAATGTGGGTTGGACTTGTTGTTTGCCATTTTTGCAAAAGTAAAAAGTAGTGGACTACGAGCCTGATTCCTTCTCAAAAGAGAAATTGCGGTAGATGGCCAATATCAAGCCTCCATTTTGATTTTTGGCCATTTTTTAGAAATACTAATTAATGGCCATCGCAAATTCAGGGTCCTTCTTCCTACGCTTTTTTCTTCCATTTTTACCCCTCTATATACCCTCAAAGAGAATCCACAGAACTCTCATCACCTAAAATGTTGATTTTCAAATTTATATCCCACCCTTTTAAATCTCATTTTCATTAATAAAATCTAAAATTTTCAATTTTGTTACCTTATTTTTCCTTTCTATAAATTCAATTACATTTTATTTTTCAATCATAAGATTGCAACTTTAATAACCTCTCACTACATTCGATCGTTTATCTACAATCACGACATCAACATTTTCTGCCTTCAAGTTGCACGAATCTATCAAAACCTTGACAAACATTGTCCACAATTTCTTCATGGCTTCGCCATCATTGTCTAGTCTGCTAAGCATTTCTGGAGGTCCCTTCGAGGTACGGTGGATTCCTTTCTTCAGGAACGAATAGCCAAATCTTTAAATTTGGATTCTTCCATGCCCCACCAATTTGCACGTGCTTTTCTCTTTGAGCTTAACTTCTTTTGCCAACTAAATTTAATGGGTTTGTTAGAATTGATAAGGAAAATCAAAAAGGGCAAAGAGATTGAAGGAAGATTCATAGCTTTTGCTTGGAGGGTTTGACTTTGTTGGCTATACTCTGTCTTAGCTTTCCAACCATTTGGATAATGCCTTGCAGGTAACAATGTCACACCCACTCTTCTTCAATTCTCCATGTTTTATATGGAAAACTTGCATTTTTAAATTCAAAAAACCAGTGTTGAATGTCTAGCATGACCAAATAGGAAACCTCCAAATTGTATTTGTATTTGTTATGTTTAGATTATTTTAGAGTATAGGGGTTACTTTTCAACGTATATATCGTATTTATAAATAAATGCCATGTATTTTCTTTTGATTTTACTATTGGTATTTTTTTTTATTTTACTATCTTCCTATCATATTAAAAAATGTCACACATAGAAGAAGTTATTTTTTGGTGTATATACGTATTTGCGAATAAATATCATGTACTTTCTTTTGATTTTACTACCCATCTACCATATTTCATAAACATTTTAGTTGTGTTTTATATACACACCCTATTTGCATAGAAATATCATGTACTTATGATTTTTATAATTGTCTAATCATGTTTCCCTTCTTTTAGCCACACAATATATAATTTTTTTAAAAAAATTGACAGGCCAATGTTTAATTGGGTGTAGCAGGGATTGTACAAGAGATGGGTGTAGTTCGGCTGCACCTAAATTTTTTTGTTACTAGTATATTCCACATACTTTAGAAAGCATGAATGGAAAATGAAAAGAAACCAAATAAACGGTCTTTTATTTGATATATAGTAGTTCTTACATTACATAATCATTTAAGCAAATACAACGTGTACGAAAAAGGAAAAGAAACCAAATAATTAAGCTTATCAGTAGCGAGACCTATTGGACTCGATTCTAATAAAGAAAAACATGTAGAATAAGCTATATATATATATATAGTAATAAAATGATATAATATGGTTTATAATTATTCGTAGTAGTAATATAATAGCATAGCATATAGATAGTAAGTAACATATAAGTAGCAAATTATAAATTAAGAAATCACAGTAGAGGACTCCCATGACAGCACTTGAAGCTAATACCAGTCTCCATGAAGCGAGGACATTCAGGACAATTCACAATCATAGGAATCCATCCACTGAATCCAGGAAGAATTACTCGATCACATTGATGACTTTGGGCAGCCAATTCATTAAAGTATTCTCTAAAAGCATCAGGGAAGCCTTTGAGGCGTAAAGTTTGTTTCCATTTTGGGAAATCCTCAAGCAATCTTAGAATCAAGAAGCCACGACCAACAAGAAGAGGAGCAGGACCAACAGTAAGAACAGCCCAACCATTTTCATTTTCATAAGAAATTAACCTTAAAATGTCTTCTGTTGTTTCGCTTGCGCTTGAGCCTTTGATTTGGCTCTTGATAATGAAATAACCCCATTGTGTTGTCCAGAAACGAGCCATGAGTGCTGGATCTTCTTCTCCTCTTGCATTCTTTCCTATGCGTACTATCTCAAATGAACGTCCTTCGATTATCAGAGGATCGCCTTTTAAGATTTCTGCTCTTTCCTCGAATTGTTGGATCCATTTTGGATCTTTTCCTCCATAGAATAGAATGCTTCTCTCTTGGTTGAACTGATAATAAACCATAGAGTAATTAGTAATATAAAACAATAATGGAAACAAATTCAAAGATAACTGCACCACATCCAACCATTTTCTTTTTTATTTTCTATTGGAAAATGCGACCGAAGTTTCACATTGACTAGATAAATGTATGATCATGCGCATATAAGTGATAACAACTATCTCCAATGGTATGAGGCCTTTAGGTGAAACTAGAAACAAAGTTGTGAGGGTTTGTGTTGAAAGTAGACAATATCATACCATTATCGAGACATTTGGAGGGTTGTTGTCCCTAACACACTACAATTTTGTTTTAAAAAACTAAAAAAAAGTAAATGTTGAAATTTGACAAGTATACAAGAAAAATTTATTAGAGTTGTCATGCACTGGCATGTCCGGGTGCAAATCCAGATTGACAAACAAAAGTTGTAAAATATAGCTAATATACTGATAGTGATCTATGATATTTAAGTTCTATCAAACATGTGGAGTATTTCCCAAAAGAAGAATAGTTAGGATCTAAATAGCTACGAGATGATGATTGAAGGTGCTAAGATCGTGTCAACCTAATTGGAATACTCTGGTGCACTTATATAGACCAACAAATAGAAGATGACGTGAACAAATAAAAGAATATTTTTGGGGATGCTATGTGGTTCTTTGTCCGAGTGAATGATAGTTGGAGCACAACTAAATTCCCACATTATAAGCTAAGAAATGGGAAGATTGTGGTATGAAATCTTTTTCTATAGTAGACAAATATGATACAAATGTAAATAGATAAAAAATCAAAAGTGAAATAATTATCAAACGAGATACGAGGGTTGTAACAATATACGTACCCAACTCAATAATCTTGGTTGATGAGTGAACTTGACAAGGGTTGATTGAGGCCAATGTTTTCTCAAAAGAAACTCAGTTCTATTATGAGTAAAAGGGATTGCATCAATTCCCCAAACTCGAATTAAATGAATTGCATTAGTGAATTCCACTTTAGACTGTGAATTGAGTACCACAATTAATGGATCCTCTCTAAGTTGCCATTTCTCCTCAATATATCTCATTCCAGCAATTCTTGTAGTGAATTGCATTGAGTACCATTTCATTGTAGACCTCAAATATTCATATCTCCTTCGATCTTCTTCAAGATATCTCTCTGGGATTATTGGAATCCAAACAATCTCATACTTATTGTCTCTTTTCAATTCATTGTAAACTTGATGAAGAGCTATAATATCATCATCTGAGATATTCAATTCCGAAATTACCAATACAACATTCTTTCCTGATAAGCTTTCTTGAATGCTAACCTGTAAGACATGTGATGCACGTAAAATTTTAAAATTTCGTATTAAATTGTTAAAAATAAAAGAAAAAGTAACACCCATATAATCGTTTTTATTAAAATCATTTTATTCTAGTAAAATGAATGAACAAATATAATTTCAACTACGTTGAAATCAAATATGAAGAAAACTCGTATTCAAAATTGAAATAAAAATCAATAAACTTTTTCTATGCCAAATGAATAAACAATAATTAATAATAATCATACAACTGTAGAAGATCCCATATTGGAATGAGGAGAACACCTCATAATTTTTATAAAATTCATGTGTTAATTACTCCTCTTGTAACCAAATTTTAGTTGGAATTACGTGTTTATCTAATATAGTATTAGAGCAATATCAAAAATGATAAATTTAAACGGCATCGTCATAGAGATTGAGAAATATTGCAATCTTTATAACTTTAATAACTTTATCAAACAAGAATGAACTTAAAGGTAGAAAGCAAATAATTAAACTCGTAGTGAGTGATTTGCTCTTTTGATGACTTTTGCTTAGGTAGGGGCCATCTTTGGCTATGCAAAAATTACTATAATTATGGAACTTTTCTTTTTTTCAAAGTTGTTTGAAAATTGTGCTTTTCTTTTTTCAAAGATGTTCGAAAATTGACTTTCATTAATTATAATACAATATCCATTTTAATAATAATATAAATGCATGCAAAGAAAGACATAATGCATGAACAATCTCACTTATGCTTGAACCAGAATAAATAATAATATTCAATGAAAAAATAATAATAAAAGAGACGTCATATTAAACATTTTTTAATTAAAGTTGAAATACTAAATTTGTAATTTAACCTAATAATATTTACGAGAATGTCTGGAATAAGCTATTAAGTTATGATATAGAGAGAGACCTCTCTTAGAGTAGAGCCATCAATAAGGGGCTTGGTTTCAATTTTGCCACCAAGCAGCTTGGAAATGACTAATGTAATGTCAGTATGATAATGCTCAATGTGGTCAACCAGCCACCGGTAGAGATCAACATCCTCTGCATTAAAATAAATATATACAACAAATTTATTGTGATTTTTCAGGTAATACTCATACCAATAAATTTGGAAGTTAATAATATCAATAATTAAGATGTTATATCTTGTAAAGTAGTTGACCATATTGTTCTCGGATGGCGTCTAGATGCTTTTCAAGCACAGCGAGTACAATTGCCATCTTTTCAGACAGTTCATTCAAATATTTCTGTGATTGGTTCCTGAAAAAAAAAATCATATTGAATTAACAAACTTGGTCGTGACAAAGCCTTAACATTTTAAAAAAAAAACATTATAATGTTTTTAAAATACTAAGTTAAATTACAAGATGAGTACCTAAGGGTCGTTTGGTATTTGGTTTTTGAAAATTAAGCTTATAAACTCTATTTTCATTTATTAGTTTCTATGTTTTGTTGTCTATATTTTAGGAGTGTTTTTAAAATCAAAGCCAAATTTTAAAAACTAAAAATAAAAAAAACTTGTTTTTGTTTTTGAAAATTAAATTGTCAAAGAATTCAAATGTTTATATAGGAAATATGAAAACTATGAGTATGAAATTATGAGAAAGCAAACACAATTTTCAAAAACTAAAAACTAAAAACAAAATGGTTATCGAATCGGACATAAACTTTCATGGATTGTCAAATAGCTAGTTGTTCTATGAACTATAAAAAGTATCTCTCTAGACATTTAGTTCATGCACTCTAAAAATGTGTCAAAATAAATCCGTGGATTTTTTATTTTCCATCTAATGGTCCTTGGTATATTCAATCAAATTTTAAAATTAATGAATTTATTAGACATAAAATTACATTTTTTTTTTTTGGAATAGAACATTAAACTTTAAAATTTATGTGATATTTTTTTAAAAATAAATAAATGTGGTATAGATCAATTAGATTTAAAATTGAAAGTTTAAGAATTTATTAGATACAAAATTGAAAGTATCATCTTTCTAACAAAATTAACTTGTAATATAACTGAAGTAATATTAATATCAATATAACAAGAAAACAAGGAATTTAATGAAAAAAATAGATTAAAAAAAGAAAAAACTTACTCAGTTTCACTTAGGTAGCTGGAGAGCTCAATTCTAGAAGCAACAATAGTGTGTATAACCCAATAAGTAATTAATGGGATTTGACGAAGAGCTGCAGGTAACTCAGGAAGTTCCTTGGCATCATATTTAGAGAATTCTCTAATTTGATTCATGTATTTAATTGCTTGCAAGCAGCTATTGATCAAACTGTTTGGGCTGAGAAGCACTTGTCGATATCGAAGTGAGTCTAAGTGCTTTTTCAAATTAGCTACTCGCTTGATAATTGCCAAAGATTTAGCCAATGGATCTGTGTGAGAATATTGGTAGAGATGCCATAAGTCTCCATAATCAGTTGCAAAGGCTATCAATGACAGAGCTGCCTTGGCTTCCCATGGATAATTTGTCAATGTTTCAAAGATTTTTAGTGTAACCTCATGTGCTTTCTCTATCCCCGGAGCCTTGCATGATAGCTAAAAAAACACACACATTATATTCAAATTATCAATTTCAACAAAAAAAAAAAAAAAAAAAAATTAAGCACTTAGAAAGTGATCATTTTAAATAGACTATGACCTCGCTTGTGATATTGTGAAGAGTACAAAGTGGTGGCTCGATCGCAACACTAGATGTTAGAGATTCATCTGGATATACTAGACGTCCATCAGTACCCTGCATAAATAGACATGATAATAATCTTTTTAGAGAAATATACTTAAGGATAATGGATTCATTAGTAGACACTTAAATATCTCAACTAATTAAGTTGACACATTTTTAGCAACTTAATTTCATTGCAACAAATTGAAGAATAACTTTGAATTAATTGAACACAAAGTTTAATGAAATGTAGTACCCGATGAACGCCGTCGGTAATTCGATCGGCAAGGGTGAGAATGCTTTCGATAACTGAGATATAACGAGGGAGGTCGATTCTGGTGGTGTCGTCGTCGCGATGTTTGGCGTAAATGTGGCCGGTGACGAGGTCGTCGGAGTAATGTTTCATGGTCAACTCCTCCTTGATGAGGGTGGTTGACTGCTTAGAATGAAGCAATGCAGATGCAGCAGTGGGTGTCTTGAGTGAAGTAGCCATGGTTTGGTTTGGGTGTAAAGAGAAGAGAACAAAAGAAAGATAAATTAGAATAAGATGGAATAATAGTTTGGGTTGTGTTGTTGATTGGATTTGGTAACCTCTATTTATGCACATTGAGTTGTTCCAAGAAGAGACAAAAAGGAAAAAGAGTCAGGAAATTAACCAATTTTCATTATTGTGTGAAGAAAGGAATTTGTGGTGCTGGATATGAGCTGTGTTTTTTTAGTTGATGACCCTATTTTGCAAGTGGATCATACTCTACTTTATTGTTTCTACCTTTAGTTTTTCTCTTTATTTTATATAACATTATTTTTTTCAATTTTAACCTCCCAAACACTGAGAGGTGGGATTACAAAAATGTTTTAGCAATCCAACTATGATAATATGATTAAAATACTTTAGCCATGATATTGTGTTGGATTTTTTTTTGTTCTTTAAATTAATGATTTTCTACTCCCATAAGATATTTTTAATAAAATGTTGTTTATGATATCTATATTTTCAAAATGTTCATTTTAGTTTTCGTAGTTTTAAAAGATATGGTAGTCATTATGATCTCCTCATAATTTTCATTTTGATTTTCATTTCATTTTTAAGGGGATTAAAATTCAACAATCGAAATAAACTAAAATTGAAAACAAATGAACAAAAATGAAAATTTTGAAATAGATAAACTAAAGTAAAAAATATTGGGGCAAAAGTATTATTAGTTTTTTTTTTTTTCCATGATTTTCTACCCATTAAATACTTTTCTAACGTAACTCAGTAAAATCAAATATAAATTATAAGGCTTTTATTATTATTATTTTTAATTAATTTTGTTGTTGTTTTTTTGTTTTTTTGTTTTTTGAGATCTCATAGAGTTAAAGTTGCTAACTGCTACCATATATTTAGTTGTTCACTTATTAAAATTCTTTTTATTTTTTTTAAAAAAAAATTAAACTAAGAGTTTCTTAAAATTTATTTTTAAAGTTTAAATATTGTTTGGTTCTAACATTTAGAAAATATATAAATGTTTTAAAAAATAGATTACAGAGTTTTTTAAAAAATCACTTAAAATTTAAAGTAACATAAGACAAATAATTTTGTTAATAAAAAAACATACAAATTGTTAATAAACTCTTTTTAAAAAGCTGTAATATTATTAAATGAACACTTAATTATTTATTTTTTTAGTACAATTAATCACAAATTTCGTGGTTAACTAACATTTGCATGCCATTTAAGCGTAGGTTGGTTTTACCGCGCTTAATTATTTGTTAGATATAATGTACATATGCATGTTGATTGAAGTTGTAAAATCTCAAAATAAAATCTGATCTACACAATTCATATCTATCTCATTATAGTGGTAGATATGGAGCTTCATTTGCCAATTTGAGTGATTAAAGACATTAGAATTATATTCGACCAAAATATGTGTGGGGGCAGAGGACTCATTAACTTTCTAATACCTTTCTAATTCTTTTTTAAGTGACATGCAAATAGAAGCATAATTAGAAACAATCTCACGTTGATTTGAAAAGAATTAGGGCTTTCTAAAACTATTTTCAAAATAATTTTCTCATAACAAAGGTCAATCAAAACATGTATGCGATTAACTTTCTTATTACAGTTATTTAGTGATTTACAACCATTTTCAACCCATTTAAAATCAACTCAAAATAACTTGAATAAAATTAAGGTAATTTTCAAATATAGCAAAATGTCATTGTCCATAAGTGATAGACACTGATAGACAGTGTCTATCAGTGACATTTTACTATATTTAAAAATATTTTCATCAATTTTACCATTTAAAACAATCTTTTTTTTCACAATTCTACTAAAGTATAAAAAAAAATTATCCGTTATAAGTAAAAGATAAATAGAGGTTGAATAAAAAGATGAAAAGTCACTCCTGTACAAATGAAAGTCTTTACTATCCTCTCTAACTTTTCATTAATTGTTGCAATTAAAGAAGTCCTATATATTCAGACGTGTAAAAATAATGCATTCAACAATTTTAAAATAAAATTCTAACCGGAATATCTAAATTAATCCTCTAAATTAATCATCTCATAAAAGTTTAGAGTTTTACACTCAGTTTCAAATCGTGGTAACTTTTAAAATAATTACTACCAATTTTGCTTTTATGAAAATTAATTGTAATATGAGGCAAATTAGTGTTTGAAAATTTTTAACTCGAGACCTCAACAAGTAGTGTTTGTTAAATAAATAATAAGGCCCCGTTTGGCTATACCCATTTGGTTTTTTATTTTTAGTTTTTGAAAAGTAAGCCTATAAACATCCCTCTCACCCCTATATGTCTTGCTTTTTTATCTACTTTTTACTTGTGTCTTAAAAAACCAAGCTAAATTTTGAAAAAAAAAAAAAGAAGTAGTTTTTAAAAACTTGTTTTTGTTATTGAAATTTAGCTAAGAATTCAACTCCTGTGGTCAAGAAATATGCAAACCATTGTAAGAAAATGTGAGGAAGTAGACTTAATTTTCAAAAATTAAAAATAAAAAAGGAAATGGTTACCAAATGGGCCTAAATTATTTTATTTAAATAATTGTTTAAAATAAATCTACTATTAACATTTGTATTTTTTCATAATTTATAATTTTTTAAATAATTGTTTAAAATATTATATTTTGTTGCTCTACATTAATGGTTAAGTATTAAGAAAAATAACTTTAATTTTTTTAAAAAAATATCAAAATAGTATGATTTGAAAAAAAAAAAAAAAAAATTGCTTACATTCAACTCAGGAAAAACTGAGTAGATTTTGGTTATGTGGGAAAGACACTAGATATATAAAATAAATACTAATATTGTACGATGAATTTGAAAATTAAAATTTATTAAAAAGTAAAATATGATTTTAATCGTTGGTAGGGAATTCAATTTTAAAAACTACTGAAAATGAATCAACATGTGTTTTAAAAGTCATTTCAATAGAATTTAATTTTAATATGTAATTAACCAAACACGAAAAACAGTTTATTTTCTATAAAAATCTTTTTAACCCTCGCAAATCAACCCACTTATATCATTATTAGTTTAGAGTTTTAATTGATACAATCTTCAATAATATTCACTGATCTTTTCTATTTATTGTATTTTTTCTAATACAACTATTTTTCTTTACTATATTCTTATATATGACATAAAAAAATTAAAAAAATCTGACTAGAGAATGAAGAATTCAAAGAGATACCATCTTGAGAATACATGAATTACTCCACTCAATTGATTTTGAGATGAAACCTCATGTTAATCTAATATGATATCAAAGTTAATAATGCCCAAATGAACATTTTATCTAAAACAAATAATTTAAGAATAATATAAACCAAAGAAGCTCCATCTCGAGGGACATAGTGAGAATCTTGCTTTAGAAATACGAAGAGATCTCACAATCTTTAAAAAATAGATATGTCGACTACTCCTCTCATTGTCAATTAATTTAAAGATAGAATATAATTTCATGTTTCTTTAATAATTTCAACGTAGAAAATCACTTATTTGTAAAACTAATAGATTCGTGAATACGTAGTTAATTATTTCAAGATAGATAATAATTTTAATTTGTGTTAGTCCTAGAAAATGGATAAGTTAGAAAAAATTGTTTGTACAAAAGCTGACAGGTAACAGAGAGAATGAAGAATTCACTTCGAACTCTTCTAATTGTTCCTTTTCTAGCTTGTGGGAGAAAGTGAATCTTGAAAATTACAACGCCGAAGAATTTGAATACTTTCTATAAAGAAGCACCAACAAAATCTTGGGGATAATTGATTAAAGTATTACATTAATAATAACCCAACCGTCGTCACAAGGAAAAGAATATATGCTTCTATTTCTAGTGATGTAATAATAGTATGCACTATTAATCAATTCACAAATCACATCCAAATGGGAGCCAAAATTGTAGCTTTCTAGTTTGTAGGATTAAATTCCAAATTCACTTAAATAGGTTGAAATTTTAATAAATTTTTATGCTAAATTTGATAACCATTTTATTTTTTATTATTTATTTTTTTAAGAGAAATTTTTAACAATAGAAAAAATGTCAAACTATTTATAGAAAATGGAAAAAAAAATACGGATAGATATTGATAGACTTCTATCAGCATCTATCAGTGATAGATTTCTATCATTTCTATCACCGATAGACCCTGATAGACTTCTATCAGCATCTATCACAACTATCTAAAATTTTTTCTATTTTATGTAAATAGTTTTCCTTATTTTTTTATTTTTAAAAATTTTTCTTTTTTTAATTATATTTGTTCACTGTTCTCACAAATTGTTTATAGGGTAATTACAATGGGTAGCATTTTTTGGACTAATAATTAAGTGTACAACAACATTTTTAAAGAATTACAAATACAACAATTTTCTCAATCTTCATATATGATTTTACTTTTATTCCTGTCATACATTTTTTCTAAGTTTAACAACATATGTTGGGAGATTCTATCCTTTAACCTCTTGGATCATATTTTGTTTTTTCTTTTTCAAATGTTCTCTTGTTTTTTATCATCTTGTTTCTTATTCTTGATTAACATTGGAATTTTTCTTCTCTATTTTGTCATTTTTTCTTTCATTTTTATTATATGCCCAATTTGATATATAATATCTTTTTTCTTTAGTAATATATGGTTTTCATTAACTTTTCTCTTCTTTACAAGTTCGTTTTCCTATCTCTCTCTTGTTATTTTGTTGGTGTTTTATCATTGTATTTTTTTTAGCACACTAATTGTGGGGATTTGAACTTTTGACTTTTTTAATCAAAATTCAATGTCTTATACGAGTTGAACTATGCTCATGTTGGCTTCTACCACTGTAGATTTTTTCATAGTTAGAAGTCAATCACTAACATACTCTTAATTCACAACCTAAATCTATTAATGATAGGTTATTATAAGTGTTGGTTGCAAAATGGGCTTAGTTTTGCAAAAATAGCATAAAACAAGCCCAACCCACGTTTCACCTTCCTACTACTAATATACACTTGATACACTACTGATATACACTTGATACACTCCTGATAAACACTTGATATACTACTAATATACACCTGTTACATCGATACCCTTGATACACTCCTGATATACACTCCTGATATACACTTGATATACTACTGATATATACTTGTTACACTTGATACCCTTGATATATTCGCAAATGCATGCCTTCTCTATTTGTTTCTATCTTTCTATCTTTTAGCCAGCAAAATTTGGTGACTTCAGCGTGAAGTGGTGGCTGAACACGACTAACGATGAGCAAACGATAGTGACAGTGGCTCGAATTTGAATAAAAACTGAAAGAAGAGTTTAGAGAGAGAGATAGAGAGAGACTCGTAGAGGAAGCTCACTCGTCAACGACAACCGGTGACCAACGAGCAACATGGCTGGCGATCGACAAATGATCGGTAGGATTCTGCCACCTCGTCGAACCTCAACGCCGAAGGACAACGACTATCTAGATTCCAACCCTGTTCAATCACAACAAAAATCTCATCGGCTGCGAAAATGGGGCTGTCGATATTGAGGGTCAAATCTCAAGGGGAAGAGGCTTGATCGATTAGAATCAGCCAATTTTGAGTGAAGATTAAGGTTCTGCAAAGTGGGCAATTGGAAACGTGAAAGTGAAGAATAAGGTTCTGAGAAGATTGAGCGCATGAATGTGTGAAACGTGATTTGAGGGATTTTTTCATATTTGCAAAATTTGAAAAGTTGAAGCTATGTTTGCTAAACCCTAAACTTATTTTGCCGCGCAATACAAGTTCCTTTATCATGATTGATAGATTTCAATCACAATACACAACTAACATGTATTTTATCTCTTTCATTCACTATAGATTCTGTTGGGCTTGGGATAAAACAATTGAGATCCAATAAAGAAGCTAAGCAACTTGAAGGTTGAAGACAGCGGTGAGAAATTGTGAGAAATTGTGAATATCCTTCTGCTTAGAACCACAAAAGCATCAAATGAAGGTAAGAAACAAAACCTTCTACTTTCCTTTATTCTGAAAAATTGAGAACAAATTTACTCTCTCTCAAATGGCGAAAAAACAGATCTGATGAAGGAACTCACATGCAAGATAGAGACGGAGATGAGGAAGTAAAGGAAGAAAGAAGATGTAGAAGACAAGGATTACATGGTTCGGCCAAGGTGACCTACATGCACGGTGAAGGAACAATTTCTTTAAGCAATTGAAAGATATGTACAAGATCTCTCTCACTCTCTATTTTTAGAGTTAATTTTTGAATTTCTCTATAAAAATAAAAACAAATCTCCTTTTATAGATTTAAAGAAGATTTGTTACAAAGTTGTTAGAGAAAAAGAATAATAAAAAAAAACTTTATAAATTTTTCAGTTGGAGTTCATATCTTCACATATTTCAAACAAATATATTTTTTTTCTTTTTCTTTCTCCATTTTCTCACGTACTTCCTCCAATTTTGTTTTCTTCATCTTTTTCAATGATAACTCAACAAGATATTGAAAGTAATTTGATACAATATTTTTTTAAAAAATAACCATAAGAACTAGAAACAACTAAATTGTAGCTAAACTATTTATGATTGAAGCTTAAAAGTATGCAATAAAAGTCTAGAAGTAGCCTTCTATATAAGTGATAGCTAGATTTCTATATGCTATGTAAAATCTATCATGGGCTATTGTTGATAGATTTTAAATAATATAAGCCTATAAGTCATAGACTCTAATCACTGATAAAGCCTATTAGTGATACCTCATATTACTGGTAGAGTCTACCCATGATAGAATATCAGTGACAGACTCTACCAATGATACCAATCTATTCATGATAGAATATCAGTGACATACTCTACCAATGATACCAATCTATTGATGATATACTTTAATCGTTGATAGAAGTCTATCACTGATAGATCATTTTGCTATCAGTAGTGATAGAAGTTTATCACTGATATGATAAGAGTCTATTACTACTGAAAGAAAAATCTATCAATGATATATTTTATCATTGATAGACTCCTATCACCGTCGATAAACTCTATCACTGATAGACTCTGAAAGCTAGATCTAAATTTTGCTATATTTGCAAACTCTTTTACATGGTGGTAAATGTGCTAATATTTTGGACCTGACTTCTATATTTGCAACAACCTCTTTTTTTATATATATATAAGTTTCCACCTTTTACAACATGCATTTGAATTCTATACCAAATTTCAAAAATAAAAATAAGTTTTTAGAAACTACCTTTTTTAATATTTAAAAGTATAGCTTGGTTTTATTATGGAAAACTTTTTTCAAGCGTAGATAATAAAGCAAGAAAACTATATAAGTAGAAGTTGTGTTTATACGCTTAATTTTTAGAAAAGAAAAAATAACAAAAAATAAATATAACTAATTATATCAAATGGGGCCTAAACTTTTGTACTTGGTATTTATTTTTTATAATTATGGAATTAATTTTGATATTTATGGATTATATCTTGGAACTATTGGACACAAGATTGAAAGCTTGAATGAACCTATTTGACACAAAATTAAAAGTTTGATTAGGAAGATATTAGATACTTAAAAATTATACTTTTGGAAGAAGTTATCATAGCACTCTATTTTTTTTTTAATATATATACATATATATATAATTTTTTTTTATTCTTTTTTGGAACAGTTGCAAATATAACAATCAGATTTAAGGTATTAGCATATATAGTAACATTTTAAAAAAATTGCAAATATAACAAAGTCTAATAGACTTCTATCGATGATAGAGTTTTATGGTCTAGGTGGTCTATCACTGATAGACCATAAGAGAGTCTATCGATGATAAGAATCTATTCATTGATAGACTTTGTTATATTTGCAATTTTTTAAAATGTTACTATACATTTGGTTATTATCCCTAAAATTACTATACATTACAATCACCCTTCTTTTTTGCTCTCATTTTTGTCCTTCTTCTCCCTCGTCCCTATCTTGCTTCTGCATCTATGGTTGTTGTCAGCTTGTTACCGTGGTTGCCACACTCTAGATTTTTCTTTTTTATTTTCTTCTGATTTGCTTCTTTCTTCTCTTTCTTTCATCTCCTCCTGTTTTTTCCCCTTCTTTTCCTTTTCCTTCTTCCCATACTTTAAAAAAAAATCATATCGAAGCAAAAAACAAAGGAGACTGCCAATTGGGTTAGGCTCAAGGTTTTTAAGAAGAATCTGTCCAGAATAGACCATTATCAGCTCCTTCTTATATAAAACTGGATAAACAACAAGTGGAATTGAAGGGATTGAATCCCAGTAGAAGCGTGTGTGAACGTGTGTGATTTTAAATTTTTCAATTTCGAATCCAAGAAAACACAGAGAAAACAAAAACCAACAGTAGGATAAATATATCAATATAAGCATGCTTGGGAGGAAAAGAACAAAGGAAATAAATTAAAAGACTTACCCTTGAAGTTTTAATTTTCTTTATGAATTCCTTCTCCAACGTCACGATCTCAACGTCCTCTCCCATGAACACAACAAGGATAAAAATTGGACAACACCAGTTGGAACACTCGCCATGTTCTAGGAAATCTAGCCTTAAAAGTGTGGTCTTTGATTTGCCTTGATCAGGAAGAAAAGCTACTTTTAAGAGAGGGAGACAGTGTGTGCAACACTTTTTTGCATAAACAACAAGTGAACAAAAAATCACCTTTTTAAAGTTTCTTTCTGCAGGTTATTTTAAGTGAGAGAGTGGGATAACTCCCTCAATATCATGTCGGTAACTCCCAAATGGGAGTTATCAAATTTTAATTTAAAAAAATAAAATATATATATATATATATATATATATATATATATATATATATTAGTTAATAATTAACTAATTTCTCTCACATAACCTATAGTTTAATATGAAAATCTTATTCATATTAATTTTAACTTTTAGTTATTATATGAATCTCATTCAAATATTTTCTCTCACATATTATAAAGTTTAATTTTGCATTTCATACAAAATTAACTTTATATTATAATGTATCAACATTCATTATTTAATTATATCTCATACAATTAATTCTCTTAAATTAATTTGAACAATGCAAATTAAACCAAGACAGCTGACCGTCATCTTATCCTATATGAGCTAGCAAGGGTACCTAATGGACCTATCAGATTGAAGCTCCAATGATACAATATTAATTAATTAAATTTTTTAATTAAATTAATCAACATTCATTAACTGTTGGTCACTCCACTAAAGACTGACAGTTGCCCTCTTCGCACTATTGATATATTTCTATGTTCACGAATATAATCAATCAACAGCAAGTCGACCCTTCACAAATTGCTCGTAACCACAGCTGGGTTAAATTACCATTTTATTCATGCGTTACCTCTAACTCCTTAAGCACCACTAATCCCTCTAATGAACAATTTAGTCATAGTCCAACTATGAGTTAGATCACTCTCTGATCAGTGAGAGGATGAGACACCTCATTGTTCAAGACCCAATATCAGCTCTTAAGGGAGCAATTCATAAGGTTTGAATTTCATCTTGTACAGTTGAGTTTCCAGCTTCCTACTTGGACAAATCCCCAAAATGGTAGGCTTATTGAGTCGGTGAATTCAGTCACTCTCACCCATACAAATTAAAGGATTGCCTTCACAGACAGGAGTTCACAACTGACTTAGGATTAAGGTCGAGTCACCTATGATCATCCTAGTGAAAGGTAAGTCTCATTAAGCAACAGTGTTATAATGAGAGACTAACCACTACAATAAATTAAACCTTTGATGTCAGTTGAAATAAATAAGCACAGATGTATAATGTCTATTTTAGGAAAAAAAAATGGATCTTTAATGTCGGTTTTAAACTGACATTAAAGATATGATTTAATGAGGCTACAATGTTGGTTTAAAACCGACAATAAAGATCCTTCCTAACTGTCATCCAACCTGTCTGGAGGTTCGTTAGATTTGATTACCAACTGTCATCCAACCTGTCTGGTTCGTCCAGATCTGATCACTGGCTGTTGCAGCCCGTCCGCTTGTCCTCGTGTCATTCAGATCTAGGAGCTTCCTTCACGTGTCGTCCAAATCTGAGAGCTTCGTTCACCCCCATCAAGCTCGTTTAGATCTGAGTTCGTTCCATTCAGAGCTGAGTTTGTTCCATCCAGATCTGAGTTTCGATGTGATGTGTAGGTTCTTTCCATAGCTTACAACAACATTTCCCCTGTTCGGTTAGTTTCAACACTTGCCCATTGTATTTCGCTGTTAGATTTGAGTTACCCATTGCTGAATGGCTCCAAATATGCAGGATTGGGTGAATTCGAACACCAACCAACGAGGTTTCGAGTCGTTTTGGGTAAGAATCAGTGGGTAAATCACTCTAAGTTCGATTTCGAACTAGTTTAAGGTTTTTAAAATTGGTCTCTAATATTTGGAAGTTTTTATCTGTAGACTTGGAGTAGTTTTGGAACTATTCGGGCACTTTTCTTAAAGGATCCAAGTCTATTTTGGTGAGTTTTAGGCTTCAAACTTCATTTAGACCCTTTTTTTAGGTGTTGTAAATTAGTTTCTACCTTATGGGTACTCCTTATTTGAAGTTTAGACTTGATTCGAGGCGCTTAATTGAGATTCAAGGTTCATTTGGGTAAGATTATTCATTCCGTATAATTGTTGAGTCCCTAAATAAGGTGTCGAACTAAGCTCTAACATTTTGAACCGTGTTTTACTATTTTAGGAGCTTCTCGATTAGTTTTGGAGAGTTTTAAAACCCTTAGGTAAGTAGAATTCTTCTTAAAATTCTAACTTATTGTAAAGTATTGGAGTGGAGTTGTTATGATCTATATTATAGTTTTTTTAGTTCATAAATTTAATTACCTTGTTGTATTTCGGTCAGACGGAATTCGTCGCCCAAATTTGTTCCAAATAATTTAACCATATCAACCACGTACAAACTGCTAGTCATAGTGGCAAGACCGGGTCAAATGCATGGAGCTTTAGAATTTCTCAATCAAACGGTTTAAGGCCCGAGGGTAACTAAAGAGGGGGATTTGAAGTGATTTGATGCAAGGAAAAATAAATTGCATAAAAGAAAAGCATAAAGTAAAGAGTTTAAAAATTAAGATGGGAAAAATCTAGCTTGGGTTGTGACAAATTTTTCCTATTTGAAATATTTGGTCATCGAATTCTTGTTACCGACAATAAATGTTTGCTTACATCAAACCAATTTAATTAATAAAGCTAATTAACTTGTCCTAAACAGCTAACTAGTCCAATTTGAAAAGATGAAAATCATGCATGTTCAAATTGAACTAATTGCATTAAGATATGGGAAACGTTAAGTGAAATTTTTAATTTTCAAGCGCTTAATTAAACATTCATTTGGTTTAATTCTAAGTTGGTTAGATCAATACTCATCTAATTCGATTCGCAAGCTAACCTATCCTATTGTTTTCCATGGATTAACATACAATCAAGTGTCATGAATTGAACGTCAATCAAAAGCAGTAACCATACATCCACAAGTGTACGACGATATGATAATAATTGATTATGTCGCCACGTGCCCGAGATGATGCGGAGCAGCCGACGTCCTATAAAAGGGTTAATTTTAGAAGAAAATACAAAGGAGTCACCACCAATCTTTTTTTAGGGTGTGATTGGACACCGAAATAAAGTAATTATTTTTTAATAAAAATCAATAAAAAAAAATGGTATGCAAAAACTAGAGTTGAGTTCGGGAGTCATATTTGTGTATGGGGAAAAGGTGTTAGCACCCCACAACACCCGTTTAGAAAACGGTGACCAGATTTTAAATCTTGAATTTGAAAATATTCTTTAATTAAAAAAAACAATGTCTTATTTCACTCCTCGTTACTCCAATATTTGAAGTAATGATCCCATAAAATACGCGGAATAAATTTCCATCAATTAGGCTATGCTAGAATTAAGGAAGAATTGAGAAAATATTACAATTTCTCAAATCCGTCATAGGATAACCTTTTAATAAAAGGATTTTTTTAAAAAAAATATTAATTAAATTCATTTTTTTCTTGGGATAAAAATCTCGGACTCCCAAAGATATGATCCTTCACCTCTAGAATCTAAAAAAACGGACTCCCAGATATTTCTAGATTCTATCGTGAAAATTTTGTTTAGGAAAACGGTCCTAAAAACAAGTTATTAGAAAGAAAAAAAATTGATTAGGAAACTTTATGAAATAATAGATTAATTTTTAAAGGTTAAAAAAATGTAAGAAAATTTTAAATGATTTAAAAATAGTTATAAAAAGGATTAAAAAAAAAACAGATGTTTTATAAGTAAAAACATAACATAATAATGAACTCGATAAATATAGAAAACATATTAAAATTTTAATAAAACATATTGGAGATCAATCTCGGACTCCCAAAGAATTGACTCCGCACCTCAAGAATTTTTAGAAAATCAGACTCCCAAATTTTCTAAATTCCATCGTCGGTTTTTCTTTTTTATAAAAAAAAGATTTAAAAAACAAAAATAGCGATGATGCAATATATGAATTAAAACATACATATATTAAATTAACAACACTTACACGAATTAAACAAAAATAACAAAAAAATTATTGAAAAATTAGATGAAGCACACAACTCAAGTAGAATAAAACATGTAAAAATATAAAAATACATAAGTTAAACATAGAAATAGATAAATAAAAATTACCAATGAGATGAGTTGCTAAAATAAAACTAAGTAATAAAAAATAAAATAATAATAATAATAATAATAATATAAACATTTTATAAAACATGTCAAAATAAAAATAATATAAAATAATAATAATAATAAAATTTGAAATGTTAAATGATGACTCGTCCCATCTCTTTTCTTTTCTTTCAAAATAATAATAATGATAAATAAATAAATGAATAAATAAAAAGAGCGATCGGTGGCAAATCAGCCACCCATCCCACCACACACTTTCCAACACCACACTACTAAAAAAAATAAATTAATAAAAACTAAAATTCATTTTTCTTAACAAATTAAATCATTTAAACTCTCTTTTCTCTTTCTCTTTCAAATGTTTTTCTCTTCTTTTTTTTTAAATGCTCCTCTTTTTCTCCCTCTTTCTCTTATGTTTTTCTTTCACTTAAAAAAAAAAAAAAGTTCCTCAACTTCAAACTAAAAAAAAATTAATGGTGGCTACAAGAACAGGGGCTCTCTACTAAGTGAGTTTCCTCTTCCTACTTCTTATTTCTTTTTCTTTATTTTTTTTTTTACTTCACACTTTACTTTTTTAAAAAAATAATAAAATAAAACAACAATAGAGAAAATACCATAGAAGAGGGAGAAGATGAACTCGAAAAAATAAATAAAAATAAAATAGGAAACAATAATAGTAACTCTAGTGCATGTAGAGGTTAATAAAAATTGCCTGATATAAAAATAAAATAAAAAATAGAAAATAGAAGAAATAATAGCAACGAAAAATAAATTTTCCCTATAACCTTTTCTTTCTCTCTACTTTTTTTTAGATCTAAGAGAGAAGAAAAAAGTTGAAGGTTTGAATCCATAACACAAAGCCACCCGTTGTCCGAGGTGCGGATCCTTAGGACGAATGTCCTACCGAATGCAACCTCCAACGAGCTAGAACTCTCTTGTGTTGTGGATTTTCACTTTTTTGGAAGGATTGGATTGATGACTGATCTTTCTCTCTAGGGTTTTCTCTAAGGTTTGTGGTTGTATAAAAAAAAAAAATTCTCTAGGTTTTTTTTATCAAGAAATCTCCTCCCCTTTTCAAAGACTAGAAGCAACGAATTTATAGTCAACTAAAAATATCTTCAATTAAGAAAAAATCAATCAAACTCATTTTAGAAGAAAAAAACATAAAATGTTGATTAATGAGATAATTTTTTTTTAAAAAAAAGTTTAAATACAAAATTCCCTAAATAAAAGATTTTTCTATTAAAGAAAAAAATATTTTCCCTCCTTCTACATATATATTTCCTTAATCGCTAAAAAGAAAAAAAAGCTTATTATTATTATTATTATTATTATTATTTTAAAGATTAATTATTAAAAATCATTTATTTATTTATTTACTTATTATTTTTTAAAACCAAAATTAGCACACAATGAAAGAAAAATAAAAATAAAATAAATAGGACAAAAATAAGTGGCTACAGATTCATAACATAATTGAAACCAGCAAATATAAGAAATGGGTTCAAAAACTTACAAATACATTGAAATAGGGAAGAATCCTAAGAAACCCAAGCTAGAAAGGATTACCTTAGCCCATAATCGACATTCTCAACATCATTTGACTTGATTACAGATAGAAGATGGAAATAACTCTAAAATCTAATGCTGTAGATGGATAGAGCACGAAAAACAAAGAAAATGAGTGGTCATATGCCCAAAACGGCCACCCGAATCAAAAGATATGACCTAATTACTGAAGAGCAGATTTTAAATCTGCGCAAGGACGCCGCGACGCTGTCAAAATGTGCTGCCTTAGTGCCAGTTTTGTAATTTTGGCATTTTTGGCCTTTTGTTTTGCCTAATTGCTTTGTTAGGACTCCAAATTGGTCCGTTTCAGCTTTATTTTCTTCCTAACGCTTGATTCTACCTCTAAATTGCTCAATACCTACAAAATAACATATTTAAGCACATTAATTATCATCAACAAGCAAGATTAGAGGTATTACGATAACACATTTTAAGTGATATCAAGTTTATTTCTTTTTATAAGTTTTGTTCAATGCAAAATATTTTAGAAATTTGCGTCAAATTGTGTTGTTGGATATGATAGTTTTACTTTTGTGGTTGCAAATGTTTTAAGAAGACCAACTATAGTGGCCAATACAAAAGTAAGTCTCCCCATTCTCATTCTCTAAATTTACTTATTTTATGTATGTCTTCAAACTCTTTCTATAAATGAATTGCTATGACTATCCTGTCATTATGGTAATCATAGATTTGTTATTGATAAGTTTAGCTGCTTGGGTTGTTAAATTGTTCATGGCTTCTATTGATAAGATTAGTTGCTTGGTAGTCATTGGTTTGTTGAAAATGAGAGTTGTTGTTATGTTTATATTTTTGTTAGTGAGTTTTGTTAGGGTTGGTAGTAATGTTGTTTGTGGGTTTGTAATTAGTGTGCTAAAAGACTTTAATGAAAGTATTGAAAATAATGTTGGTGATAAGCTGTCTTTAATGTTAATATTAGAATATGTGGCTTATAAATAGTTTTATTGTTGATAAGTTCATGGCTTCATATTTTTTAGTTTTGTCTTTGGTTTTGACATCAAGTTCCTATTTTCATGCTTGGGTTGTTAAATTGTTCATGGCTTCTATTGATAATATTAGTTGCTTGGTAGTCATTGGTTTGTTGAAAAAGAGGGTTGTTGTTATGTTAATGTTTTTGTTATGGTTATTGGTAGTCATGTTGTTTTTGGATTTATAATTAATGTACTAGAAAACTTTAATAAATGTCTTGAAAATAATGTTGGTGATAAGTTGTCTTTAATTTTGATATTGGAACATGTGGCTTATAAATAGTTTTGTTGTTTATAAGTTCATGGCTTCATGTTTTTAGTTTTGTCTTTAGTTTTGATATCAAATTCCTATTTCCATGCTTGGGTTGTTAAATTGTTAAATTGTTCATAGCTTAAATTGTTAAATTGTTATGGCTACTATAGCCCAATTTTGTACTAATGTCTTTTCTCTTAGATTTGACAAGCTTACTTGTTTGGGTTCATAAAATTTGTTTATGGTTTTCATTAAATTGTTTGTATTTATAAATTTATAAATTTTTCCAAAGAAATGAAGAAGAAATTTTAAAATATCTCAGTTAATGAAAATATCATGTTAAATAATCTATTGAACTTTTGAAGTGTTGTTTAGTTTTTAATCGTAGTTTTTGATATATGCTAAGAAAAGACATTTTTTTTTTTTTGCATGAAAATCTCCAGATTGATAAGATTTTGGTTGTATGACGAGATTAGTTGCACAATTATTTTAGTTTTGTTGTTCTTATTTTTGTTGAATGTATTTATATCACCCACCAAAATAGACAACCAACTATCTAAATCTTTAGACTTTAGAGTTTTATGTATATATTGGTGAATATAACTTGTTGATAGGTTAGTTAAACAGTTTGTCACTTTCTTTTTTGTTGTGAATTAGTTAATTTTTGTGTTTGTTGAAAGTTGAGTAGTATATATAGCAATTAAGATTTTATTTTGTGCATGTACAGGTAAAAAAAAGAGATATTACTGTTTCTAGAAGAAAAAAAAAAGAAATATTATTAATTTGCACGTGTGTAAGCAAATTTTTTTTAATTGTTTCAATAACAAAACAATGACAGACATTTAATATCAGACAATAACTGACAAAAAATAGGTCAAAAACTGACTTGAAGATGGTGTTTAATGTCGGTTCAAAACCGACATTAAAGATGGTATTCCATGTCGGTTGAAAACCGACATTAAAGGTAGCTGGCATTGAAACGTTCGTCATGTATAATGTCGGTTGGAAATCGATATTGAAGACCTTTCATAACACGATTTTCAATGTCGGTTGTCAAATGACATTGTACCTTATAATGTAGGTTTTAAACATACATTAAAGCCCAAATTCGTACTAGTGAACCATTTCGTGGTCGAGTCTTATACACGTCTCACATGTATAGGATACCTCCACTCATATGTCTCCACATGAACATTTAGGATCGAAACGTTTATGACACTTTACAACACTTGTAACAATCCCGAATATGGTCGTATCCGTAGTGTCATCAGGATAAGGCACCCAACCTTATCCATATACTACATATCTTTTAGATTATTACTTAAACATGATCCACTTGTATGTCAACCACATACATGTTTAAGTTACATAAGATAACCTTGGATCTTAGTTCATTGAATTGGGTTTATGCATACTAAATGTCGAATAAAATAACACTTATTTTATTAAATAAGTAATTCATTTACGTAATGGTTTACAAACTACGAAACTATGAGATTTAGGACACCAATCCCAACAGGAACAAGCTCACGTTGATGAGGTACGAGTTGAGAGTGAGCAGAACACGTGTCAAACTACACTTGATTGGATTGTGTGGTGGTACACCATCTATTATTTGGCTTCGGTTTAAACTTTTGTTAGTCCTTAGGCATTTTCTGCAGGTGTGAAACATATGGTATAACTTTGTTTTGTTGTAAAGCTATTGGAGAGGTTTTTTGAAATTTTGGTAGATCCCAGGCAGTTTATATAAGTTTAAAATATATTGTATAGCTTTGTCCGGTTGTCAAGCTATTAGAGAGGTTTTTTGAACTTTTAGTAGATCTTAAAAATGTTGTATAGGTTTGAAATATATTGTGTAGCTTTGTTAGGTTGTCAAGCTACTGGAGAGTTTTTTTTTTTCTTTTGGGTAAAATGCACTTTTAGTCCCTCAGATTTGGGGTTCTTGTCTATTTGGTCCTTGAGTTTTCAAAAGATATACTTTTAATTAGTCCTTCAGGTTTGCAAAATGGTTCTAAATAGTCAACGACTTAACTTCTAACAGAATGTTGACTGGACAGTTAAATGCTGACATATTTGAAATGATAAGTTTAATTTATTTGATTACTTGTCAATTTTATTTGATTAGTTGACGAATAAATTAAAATTTTATTTTTTTAAAAAAAAAAATTATTAAGTGGAGGTTTAAATTGTTTAAAACATATTAAAATATTCCCAAACAAACTATTCTATCTCTTACCCTAATATCAATTTTTATAGGGCAACAATTTACCAGTCGCCACTGCCAACCCATCGCTATCCGTTACTTGAGTTTGATCCCGCCCTTCTTCTGGTCGTATAAAACGTCTTCCAAGCTTCTTTATTTCATGTAATTGTACACGAGAAGTCGTTCTTTCTCCTACCTTGCAGTAGCCCAGAAGCGGTAATAGGTTTCGGTGTAATTGAACTTGAGTCTAAAGATTTGATTTTAAATTTTACCAATGGTTTTCATTTCTACAACCATCTCAAAAGTTGAAATACCTAAAATCTCCGTGACAGCAGGCATAGTTTGCCATTGTTAATTCCACTGGCTATCGTTGAGTCCAAATAAGATTCACTGGCAGTGAATGACTTTTTAGATGTGCCACCTTCCAATTGTTATCCATTTGTGGACCTATGTCTCAAAGCATATAAAAAAAGACACATCAATTACTAAGACACAATAGAAGAAATAAGCAAAACAAAAGTAGCTACAACAATACACTCAATCAATTAGCATCTACTCACGAGAGCATGCATCATTTGCATCATTAATGTCATCAAAAAGATAAAAATTTAATGCAATATTATTAAAAACACATGCCAGCAGAGATTAAAATATCAAATAGAACCTTAAAAGATAAGATATTGTGGATTACAATGATGACTTCATTTGCATCATTAATGTCATCAATCCCATACAATAACTTTTATGTACCTTCTCCTGAATATTGACATAAGAGATGTAAATTTTTATTTGTATATAAAAGATATGCTCTGTGTTTAAAGGTTTGGAAATGAAGCAGGTAGCAACTAAACAATATGCTCACCATCAGTAAAGCTTGGTGTGCAACAACTATGCATAAGAGAAACACTAAAATTACTAGCTAAATAGCAGATTGAAAGATGCTGAGACACTCCAACAATTTCTCAAATAATTATGATAGAAGAAGGATTACGTTCCTGCCAAAATCTCTTGTCAATGGTTCGGTACGTGCAACTAACGAGCTATCCATTTTTTCTACAAATGCAATAGTTAAAAAGTACTTGTATGATATGATCTCTCAAACCCAATAAAAAAGAAATGAACCAAAAAGAACCAAAATTTTTAGTGTCTTACCTTTAACACTAGGATTCAAACCTAGTTGAAAACTAAGTCACAAAAAAATAATAATAAATAAAGGAGCCAATATATTGAAATAGGCTGCAATTAAAGAAATGTTGCCTAACTTTAGCAGCTGTAGATTTTTCTGTCATTCAGCAAATTTGTCCTAAATGTAGCAGCTACAATCCTCCCATTCTTCAAGCAATCCTTGACATAGTTTCCTTGGATGTATAAATGTATCTCAATCAAACTAAATCAAGCCAATTGTCTCCTATGAAAGTTTCAAGTACTACCCCCTAAGAAGCACAGACACCGACACAAAATACAACACAACACGTCAATTTATAAAAAAGTAAGACATGATATGCTGGAAACACGTTATTATTATTATTTTATTTTTTTACAAATATATGTGTATATTTTAACATTTTAAGAATATATATAGTACTTTTAATATAAATTTCTACATTTAAAGTTTAATTTTTAAACATTAAAAGAAGATTTTGAGATGATCCTCTTTTTTGAATCTATATATGCTTATTGACTTCTAAATTCAGACTACAATTGTTTGATCAATGGCTCTATAAGTATAAATAAAAAAACTTTAAAAGAACATTCAAACTTTAAAAGAACATTCATCAATAATATCCCCCTTTTTTTTCGAGGATGGCGCTGGACCTAAGAGATAGTGTGCACTATTAAACATGCTAAACACTTTTATTTACTGGAGTAAACTGCCAAATGGCAGTTTCGTGCAACAAGCCCATTTAAGTTTTCTATAAACTATTATTTGAGGAAGTATATTCCCATCTGGCGTTCAAGTAACCAACACTTAATGCTTCCAGAAATGACTTTTTCTTCTCCACGACTTTTCTTCTTCTCATTTTTTCTATTATTTTCTACTGTTCTCTTCATGTTCTTTTCTAATATTTTTCTTCCTTTACTTCATCTCTTCTGTGTTATGTGTCTCTTCTTGTTCTAACACTTATTTCTTTTATTATTATTCTTTTTCTATCTTTTCCTTCTTCTCCGTCTTTCTCCGTTTTTCTGCCTCTTTTCCAACTCTTCTCTTCTCCTACTCTACTTCCTAAAAAATTATTTTCTTCCCGAGTATAAGGCGAGCACCTCAAAAAACCAGAACATATGTTCATGGTGACTAAGTGTCTGAGAGCGTGTCCTCATGTGTCGGAGAATAAAAAATAATAATAAAATAATAGACACGTAAAATAGCGTGTCAGACACGTGTCAGAAGCGTGTCTGAGCGTATCGGTGTCAGACATTGACACTTAACCATTTTGCCCGTGTCGGTGCTGCATAGACTACCCCTCATTAGAAACTTTGGATTACAACATCACATTGAGGAAACAACAAACCATAGTAAAAAAGTGAAGACAAAGCTGGTGACAATTTTTCTGCTAATCAAGAATAAAACATGTAGAAGAATAATGATGGTCCCCTTTATGGTTGTTGGAAACAATCGGTTAAGAAGTGTTGTCCATGGTGAAGGGGACAAAGAATGCTCATCAAGTATGGTCATCTCTAAAAAAACTTCTAACAGTGACCAAGGAAAACGAAATACACCTCAATGTTTCATTGGCAAGTCTAAACGAAGGTAATGTGAGATTGGATAATCATTTAAAGAAATTTAAAAGCATTTGTGATAAACTTGCAGCTACAAAAGCCTCTTCTTGACACCACTAAGGTTTTTCATCTTGCAATGAAAATTGGTCCATCAGTCATTCTTTTGAACATTTTCTCCCACCTATCGCAACACTTACTTTGATTTAAAATTATTCTATAAATTTCAAACAAACTTAGGAAGCATCTAACATCCTATTTTGTAATGCAAATATTGCAAAGATGACAAAAAAAAAAAAAAAAAAAAAAAAAAACTTAGAAATGACAACTCTTTAACTTACATGGTAGTTTGCTAGAAAAAGTGTATGGTGTTAGATCGATTTTAACTTCCTCAATGGATCTCCAAGATTATTAAAAGTTGCTCACCCTATCAGTATCAATGAGAAAATATTAACAAACACATTGAGTACTTGAGAGCATAATAATGCAAATTCATAAAGTTGGAAAAGTATGGAAAGAATGATGAAGTTTCTTCCTCAACCATGCGTGCTATATGCAAAGTATCACTAACCTCCACCATGAAAAACATAATTACTTACTTGAAATCATTTGGCATATTTAGTCTATTGTAGAAATTCAATCAACCTCTACCTAAATAGTCAACTAACACCCACTAAACTAAAACATTCAAAGCTAATTTGAAAGTTCACGTACAACTTTACAACATATAATTTCCTCAACTGATAATAATAATTCACTTCTTGGACTCGGTGAATAAAATTAATATGTGATCGTAGTGTATATAGAGAGAAGAAAGACTACCAATTTTTGATGTACAAAGCTCATCTCGAACTTAATTAGGTTGCTCATAGTAAAATTCATAAAAATGGGCAATATCCTCATAAACCTTGCAGATTCTACTAATCAATTTAACATCACATTTAAAATTCTTCAATTTTCAGAAGCTTAAATTGCCATCTTCCATCATCCACCAATCTTCGCCTCGCCACCTATTAAACCCACAAAATAAAACTCATATGAAATCATACTTTCTTCAAGAGCTTTTGGTCCTCACCCGAGCCAAGTTGCTTATGGTCTCCCGAAGGTGAAAATCGTCGTAGAGCTGCGTGAGTTTGGAAATCGGGGTTAAATGTGCAGTCGCCGACATTCTGATTCGCGTGGGTTTTGTTTGTATTCGGTCGGCGTTCTGGTTCACGTGGGTTTGGTTCGTGTTCAGTCGGCGTTCTGGTTCAATGAGTTTTGTTCGTGGTTAGTCGGCGCTCGTCAAATCAATAGTGGTCGACGTTCGACATCGTAGCAGCGACCGACGTTCAACATCACAGTAGTGGCCGGCTCCGTTCTTCAACACGCAGCAACGCTCGGGCATTTCGTTGGTTTCACGAATGGAGAGAGGGAAATGTGAGGGAGAACGAGAGAAATCTAAGGCAAAAGAAATGGGGAAAAGAGGGAGGAAAAACAAAAAGGGCCCAAAATTTTTCTATTTTTTTTAGTATATATTTAGTCAGAGTTTAATAGGTTGTTAAAAATATTTTAATATGAAAATGAAATTTGATGGGAAAAAGGGGGAAATGAGGAACAAAATGAAATGGGAAAAGAGGAAGGGAAAATCTTTTTGCTAAAAATATTTTATAAAACAAATATTTTATATACATTTTAGTGACACCTTTAGGATTCAAAATTTGAGAGAGAAATGAAAATGGGGTGGGAGGGAAATAAAAAATGAAGATTAAGAAATTATTTGAGATTCAAAAGTGAGGGCCACCTATAATGTCGGTTTTAAACTGACATTATAGGTACACCTACAATGTCGGTTTAAAACTGACATTAAAGATCTGCTTTTTTTTTTTGGACAATTGTAAAAGTGTCAAATTGATTTGTTAAAATCAGGCTCATAAACAATATTTTATGATTTTGCGAAAAAGGCAAAATCTTTAAGCCCAACCTAATTGAAATGCCCAGATGACCAAAATGCCCTCACAGTTAAAAATGTGTGACTGTATCTGATTGCCCACTAATTACTATCTGATTGCTATTTGATTACTATATAATTGCCAATGATATCAATTCCTATCTGATTGTTGTGTGATTATTGTCTGATTGTTATTAATTATTAATGATACTAATTGTTGTTTGGTTGTTATTTGATATTGATTGTAATATGATTGTCAATGATACCATTGTTATCTGATTGTTCTCTAATTACTATATGATATTGATTGTCAATGATATTGATTGTCAATGATATCGATTGTTATCTGATTGTTATCCGATACTAATTGCCAATGATACCGACTGTTGTTTGATTAGTATCTAAAATGGGTTGTCAATGATACTAATTTTTATCTGATTATTATCTAATTATGATTGTCAATGATATGTGATTACTATCCGATTTTCATTTGATATTGATTGTTATATGATTGTTGTCTGATTACTAATATACTAATTGTCACTTATTACCTGATTGTTGTCAACAATAAACTGCTGAAATAAGGTATTATATATTGTACTTACATAAAAACAAATGATTAACGAATAATCTTTGATATCCACAATATGATTGTTCAAATTGATACAAATTATTTACATGTTTTTCTATTATGACCAACACGCTTACAACGGCTACAATTTGTGTGCTTTGTCAATTCACCAATTGAAGGAATCCTTTTCTTTTTAGGTCTTCTTGCCTGATGAAAGTTGTTCACCTCTAAAATACAAGTAGTAAAAAAATCAAACATCAATCACATGACAATTAAATATAAATATTAAAGTACTTAATATCTAATGAAAATCATATGGGAATCAGATAGCAGTTAGATATCAATCATGTGGCAATCAAATAGAAATCACAAAGTACTTAATATCTATGAAAATCACATGGTAATCAATGACAATCAAATGTCAATCAGATGACAATCACATGTTAGTCAAATAGAAATCACAAAGTACTTATATCTAATGAAGATCACATGACAATCAGATATCAATGATATTACAATCACATGACAATCAAATAGATATCAGACATAAATTAGATATCAATTATATAGTCATATTTGCTTAAACAGTTCACCCCCACTTCTAATTGTCAATTTAATTTCCACATCTTGTATAACATATCTAACTAGCATTTTGCGAGCCACAACAAATTTTTATGGGGTATCCTTAATGATCAACGATCTTAAACTTGATACCATAGTCTGGTGAATGAAATTAATTGCTAACCATCCTCTTAAAAGAATGTTCAAGTAAAATATTGGAAAGAAACATTCATACAGTAAGCCAGATATTACTATGAGAGCCCAAAGGAGTCATTTTCACATAAGACCTAACAATTCTGACTCTCCAAAGTACTAACAATAACACATGATTCCCTCTTACCCACGTTGCAACTCTCCTCCTTTCAATTTCTCAATATACATAGCCTCAAATAAAAAGTCTATAAAATCAAACTACAATAAACATAATAACCAAATAACACAAATTATCTCGAATACAAACCAGCAATCTACACACAAATTATCTCGAATACAAACCAGCAATCTATACTCAATTTGTCGCAAACTGACAAATTTTCAATCAATACACATGATTATACACAAATAATTAACATCCCCATTCCAAAAACCTAACATTAATTCCTTAAAAAACTCTAGTAATGGAAAAATCGGAGAAGATGTTGACGAAATCGAAACCAATAAAATTGTGAGCGCAATCGTGAATGAGAGAAAGTGAAGACGAAATTCAAGCAAAAAAATTGAATACAAACCATGGCTTCAAGAAGAGAAATCCTCAAGGAATGAGATTTTGAAACCTTGTGTTCAATTAATGAAATCAAAACAAGATTTCGAAAGAAAAAAAATTTGCGCAATCGTGTGCATCAAAAGAAATTTTGTGTTTTAAATCTTGGAGAAATCGTGAATATTGGAGAAGATCGAAGAATCTTAGGTTATTGCATAAACGTAGAGAATATTGAGGAAGAAAACGTGCTTAAAGGAAGGAGAATATCAAATTTACTAATTTTCTATTTCTTAAGAGATGAGGGTAATTTTGGAATATTATTTTTCACATAAAAAATTAAATAATGTGATTTTTTAAGCATCTATATTATTTTAAATATATTTTGCTATATTTATAATATTTTAAAAGTTGATGACATGGATGCTAATATATAATCAAAATTTGATACCCAATGCAATTCTGCTTTTTTAAGAAACCGACATTGTACATCATTTTTATTTTTTTTCCAACCGATATCAAAGTCCAGATTTTTTGTAGTGAATTTAAGCCTCCACATAATAATTTATTTTTTAAAAAATTAAAATTTTAATTTATTTGTCAACTAATCAAATAAAATCGACAAATAATCAAATGAAGTAAACTTGTTATTCCAACCACATCAGCACTTAACTGTCCAGTCAACATTCCATTAGTTTAAAGTTAAAGTCAGAGACCATTTAGAACTATTTTGCAAACCTAAGGGACAAGTGTATCTTTTAAAACTTTAAGCACTAAATAGACATCAACCTGAAGGATCAAAAGTGCATTTTTTTCCTTTTTTTTTTTTTTTTTTTAAACTTTGGTAAATTTTTGGCATTATTGTGCAAGCTTATAACATATTATGTTGCTTTGTATTGTAACTCAAATTGTGGTCCATTGATCAATATTGAAATGAAAGAAGGGATTGTATTCTTGAAGTTTATATTTGTTTTGCTGAACATATGTGTGGAAAAATTGATCGAAAGATTTGGTAAGATAATGTTCTTCATAATTAGTGAAAGATTGAAAGAAATGAGAAACAATAAGATAAAAGTACTTCATAATTTGTCGAAATAAAGAGAAAGATACAGTATGATCATTTAGTTAAATAACATAAAAATCATACAAATATTCAATCGATGATAACTACGAGATCATATGTCTCAGATTACAACAGAAAAAAAAACACAACTTAATTGCCACAAAAAATGACATCATTTGTTATACATAGTAGTCTTAATTAGTAGTAATAATATAACATATAATAAAAAGATATAATAATACTCACTTTGGATGATCACCACATACGAGCTCCTCCATGGCAGCACTTGAACCTAATATCACCCTCCATGAAACGAGGACATTGAGGACAATTCAGAATCATAGGAATCCATCCACTGAACCTTGGAAGAATTACTTGATCACATTGGTGACTTTTGAAAGCCAAATAATTGAAGTGATCTCTAAAGGCATCAGGGAAAGCCTTCAGCCTCAAACTTTGCTTCCATTTTGGGAACTCTTCAAGCAATTTCAATATCAAAACCCCACGACCAACTAGCACTGGAGCAGAGCCTACAGTTAGAACAACCCAACCATCTTCATTTTGGTATGAAATCAACCTTAAGATGTCTTCTGTTGTTTCACTCGCACTTGAACCTGTAATTTGACTCTTGACTACAAAATAGCCCCATTGTGTATTCCAAAAATGAGCCATAAGTGCTGGATCATCCTTTCCCTTTGCATCTTTTCCTATACGTACAATTTCAAATGAACCCTTCTCCATTATCAAAGGATCACTTTTCAAAATTTTTACTCTCTTCAAATTGTTGGATCCACAATGGGTTCTTTCCTCCATAGAATAGTATATTTTTATCTCTAGTGATCTGTTTGGAAAAGAGTGTTATATCAACACAAACGTTATATTAGTGATTTTGTAAATGTCAAAACCACTTTTGTTATGTTCAAAATACCTCAAAATGTGGTTTTAATTAATAATTCAAAAATCAATTTTGATGGTACGAAAATTACATTTCAAAGTGTAAAATCAAGCCCAAAACCGATTTTGAATAAATAAAGGTGTGTTTCATAGTGATTTTGAATATGACATAAGTGATTAAAACTATTTTAAAATCATTCACCAAACATGCACTAAAAACATCATTTTTAAGCACTTGGAAGCCAATCTATATTAGCCCGAAACAATTAAAAGAAAGGCTATAGTTTTTTTAAGAAAAAGTATTTAACTTTATCATTTGTTCCAAAAATATCCTTATTATTTATTAAAAAGAAGTTGTAATATTACCCTTGACAATAGACATTTCAAAACTAACATTTGAATAGAAATTCTTAAGGCTTTCGAATGGAAGTCGGGACCTAGAAATGGTGTAACGGTGACGTAATTAAATGGTATGGTGATCCAGATTTCCTTTTTAGGTCACCATCACACTGTTTCAAATTCTAATTTTTATCAGAAATTTTATGAAAGATCAATGATAGTATTGCAAAATTTGAAAGAGTGTGAGTATTTTTCAAACAAATGAGAAAATTCGTAAAGAAAAAGAAATACACAAGCCTGTATTATTAAAAATTGGATATGATAACTAGTTATACGTACCCAATTTTGTAGTCTTGGTTGGTGAGTGAATTTGATGAGAGTTGACTCAGGCCAGTTTTTTCTTAGTAAAGCTTTAGTTCTATTATATGTAAAAGGGATTGCTTCAGTTTCCCAAACACGAATTAAATGAATTGCATTCGTAAATTCCACTTTAGAGTCTGGGTCTAATACCACAACTAATGGATCGTCCCTAAGTTGCCACTTCTCTTCAATATATCTCATGCCAGATATCTTTGTACTGAATTGTACTGAATACCATTTCATTGTAGAACGCAAATAATCATATCTCTTGCGACGATTATCTTCTTCTTCTTCTTCTTCTTCCACTTCTACTCCATTAGTCTCTGGGATTATTGGAATCCAAACCATCTCATATTTACTGTTTGATCTTTTCAAATAATTGTAAACCTTATTAAAAGCTCTGATATCACCATCTGAGATATTCAACCTAGAAATTATCAATATCACGTTCTTTCCTGACAAACTTTCTTCAACACTTACCTGAATAAGACACACACATTTGCACCTTCTTATATATATACACACCCTCCTTATAAATTATAATATAACATGACTAAATATTATACTAGTTTCTGGTTTGCAGTTTTTTTTTTTTTTTTTTTTTTTTTTTTTTTTTTTTTTTTTTTTTTTTGAAAAAGATACTTCAATGTTACGAAAAGATGTACAAAAGGAGATTTAGAGAAAAGTCCTCCAATTTAATGAAACAGAGGAAGTATCATAATCACATAAGAAAGCAGATTTAAAGCATGCACCAGTTTGCCATAGTAATGATTGCTGAATTTTTCATAAGGGCCTAATGATCTCTTAACTTTTCATAAGTGTCTAATAAGTGTCTTCTAAACTTTTAATTTTTTGTCTAATAAATCTTTAAATTTTGTAATTTTGTGTCAATATAAGTAATTTGTTTATTTGATATACTTTTAAAAATTTAAAGATCTACAAGACACCAACTTGAAAGTTTAGGTTAATAGCAACTCAACATAAAATTTAAATTTATATCTAAATAGTGTTAAATGTAATTTATAATTTCCAATTAGTCCTTTGAGTTCTTCGATATGACTTTTTGGAATATGTAGAGGTTCATTCTATGAATATGTGAAAGTTATGTAATTTTCTATATAAGACTATTTCTTAGGTCATTAATTAGTATTCTCTAGAGAAATCTATTGACACCTATAAATAGATAGAGGTGTTCTCTATCCCTTGTTAACAAGTAATTAAGAAATTAGCTCCAATTGAGCCTAAGTGCCAAAACACTCAATAAAAGAAGTTTCTCCATAGTTCTCTCTCCAATCTAAACTCTAATCTAATTTTCCTTCATTATCTCCAACAAATTTGGTATCAAAGCCATCCTAAAATGATCACCAATTGCGTTCCAAACTTGTTTTCAATCCCAACAAACCAAGTTTCGGTCTTTGATAGAGAGCATTATGAATATTGGCAAAGTCAAATAGAGACCATTTTTATTTCTCAAGATCTTTGGAAAATCATTCAAGAAGATTATGAAGTACCTGTTGTAGAAGAAAATGAAGGCACCTTAGAGCAGTCATCAGATCAAGAGAAAGAGTTTAATAAGAGCAAAAAGTGAAACGGTTTAGCACTTAGTCTCATTCAACAAGGTGGAAGTAAATCTATTTTTTCTCGTATTCTTAATATCAAAAAAGCTAAAGAGGCTTACAAAATTTTGCGAAAGGAATTTCAAGGAACTGAAAGAGTTATTTCCATAAAGTTGCAATCTTTACGGAGAGATTTTGATAACTTGGCGAAGAAAGAAAGTGAAAACATTTAAGAATTCTTTTCTTGAATTTCAGAGATAATCAATCAGATAAAGTGTTATGGGGAGACAATTCCAGAAAAGTGGGTCAATGGAAATGTTCTCCAGAGTCTTCCTCCAAAATGCAATCACGTCGTTACTACCATAGAAGAGTTAAAAGATATGTCTTAGTTGGCAATATTTGAATTAATGAGTTTGCTTCAAGCTGATGAAGAATGACTAAATACAAGACAACTATCAATAACTAGCAGAGGACGGACTGCCTTTGAAGCCAGTATTGTTTATATACATTTTTAAATAAAAACTCGCTATCTGTGCTTCCTTTCTATCACTACTCAAATTTGGAACTCCCTCCCTTGCTTCGGGCTGTGTTTATAAACTTTATTACTTAAGTTTCGCAAAACGTTTTCCACTAGATTGGATGGAATAAAAGAGATTACTTGTGACGAAGTGTCCCATACTTGCACTAGCACTTCAATCAAACCTTCTTTAAGGAAAGGGATAGTAGACATCTGCTTAGGTTATTAACGCACTGCAGTCTGATTTTCAAGTCAATTTGTGGAGCAAGCTTTTCATACCAAGCTCAATTTCATAGAAAAGGAGAGCTACAAGTCCAATTCTTAAAGACAGTGGGATCCATCGTAAAAAGAAGATTGGAGTCACCCAGAGCAAAGAGAGAAGGGAAAATGGCAAAGAAAAAATTTCAATAATTCCGACTCACTGCATTATTTGTAAAAAGTCAAATCATCAGTCTAAGGAATGTTATCATAAATATGTTGGCTTTTTAGCCCTTAATCTCAAATTAGTTAATTATAATTAATTAATTAATATTTTGATGTTAACAAATCTGATTTTATTTATTAACAATTTGAGTGTTTTGAAGTGTCTATTGTGTAGAGCTTGGAACAGCGATTCTAACGCAATTTGAATTACTCAAATCGAATTTCAAACGAAAAAGATATGGCTGAAACAAGCTTAACGGAAAAATACTCGAGGTGATGACGTGGCGACCAAATCATCAAAGTGGACCTACTCGAGGATGACAAGTGGAGCAATAGATAAATGACACATGGTGGGCTTTTGAGTTTTTGTTGGTTTTAAAAAGAATATGATTTTAAAAAGAAAATGAATTTAATATTATTATATATGTTTGTGTCTGACGGCTAGTTGTGTTTAAAAGAAAATGAATTTAATATTATTTTATATTCGTGTCTAACCACTAGTTGAGTTTAAATCTCCATAATTCAATTTTCTTTTAACATAATCTAATGGTCCAAATTTATTGTGGTTTCCAATAACTTTCCTCCCTTTTTAAACACTTCATCTTCTCCAAATTTTTACAACTTTCATTATTTTATGATCCTCCATAATCATTAAACCTCCATTGTTGCTCTCTCCAAGCTTCAATTTTCTTCTTTTTCATTTTATTCTTGAGAGAGATTTATGTATAGTGAGGATTGATTTTGTGTGAGCTCAAAATTTGTAAATTCACTTTATTTAGAGAGTTTCAAGTGTGTTCGATCTTTAATTTTTCCAAACATTTTGTAAGGGTTTCTTTTGATCTCGAAAAAGAGCAGCTGTAACGGTTTGATCCTAATCCGTGAAAAAGATTGAGTTTGCTTTTGAACTCCCAAAAAGATTGAGGGCTCTATTCACCCCTCTAAGGTTTTTTTTTTTTTTTGAAAAATTACTAGTGTCTAGGGATCAGTAGGCGCACACAGATATCTCAACTAGGTTGACACATCCTTAGCGCCCTCATTCACCCCTCTAAGGTTGCCATACCGATCCTAAAAAATGTACTAAATAATGTCGAATTCCAAATCACTCTAAAAATGATTGTTGGTTTCAAAATAAAAGGAAAAAAATGAAGCAAATTTTACAAAAAGAAGATGAAGGGGATGGTGGAAATAAATACTTCTTTATCAAGCTTGATCGAAGTTTTTAGCTCTCAAGTTGAAGCTTGGCAATGGCAAGATGCAAAAAGCAGAAGGAAAAGATGTCATTGTTGTTCATTATGTTCCCAGCAAAACTCAAAATTTGTTGAGTGTTGGTTTAATTGCTCTAAAAAGGATATGCAGTTAACATTCACGATGGAAAATGCATTATTTTGGATAAGAAAAATGATAAGATGGTAGCGAAGGTTAATATGTCAACAACAAAAGTCTTTCTGCTCCTGATGAAAATAGAAGACAATGTTGCTTCTAAAAGGGAAAATCCAAAAACAAAGAAACTCATGATATTAAAAGACGTATTAATTGATGAAATGGACACATGGGATTCAGAGAGTTGTGTTTCTCAACCTTTTCTACATGATGGAAATATTCAAGATCCTAATTGACAACAAGTCTCTCAGAATTTGATATCACCAAGCAGTTCTCTCCATCAATTATGGCAAGATCACCAATTAAAGCTACTTCAAATCAAGATGACTCAGAATCTCCTCCAAGAAGAATGCGGTCTTTGCAAGATATATGTGATTCAAGTGGACAAATTGTTATGTTTGCTTATGTGCCACAAAGTTTTGATGATTCTCCAAAAGAAAAAGGTTGTACCAAAAAGTATGGACTCAAATATGTCCATAAGAAAGATTGCAAGTTGGATGGCAACACTGACATTGATTGGGCAGTTCCTCTTAATGGTAAAAAAAGCACTTTAGGTTATATGTTATGATTGGGTTCTAATACAATATCTTGGAGTTTAAGAAACCAACAAATTGTAGTCTTATCTTCAGCTGAAGTAGAATATACAGCTACAACTGAAGCTGCTTGTGAAGCGAGGTTAAGGAGAATCCTCAAAGATCTTCAATTAAAGCAGGCGATGCCAACAAAAATCTTTTGTGATAATATATCAACAATTTCAACAACTAAGAATCCTATCTTTCATACTTGGTCAAAGTACATTGAGTTACTTCATCATTATATTAGAGATTTGGTAAACAAAGAAGAAATCTACTTAGAGTTCATCAACACCAATGATCAACCGACTGATATCTTCGCCAAAGTTGTTACGTTAGAAAAGTCTGAGAAGTTCAAGAAAATTTTGAAATTACAAATTAAGAGTGGGTGTGGAATGTAATTTCTAATTTCTAAGTAGTCCTTTAAGTTCTTCAATATGACTTCTTGGAACATGTAAAGGTAATTGTCTAGAGAGATCCATTCTAGGAATATGTAAAGGTTATGTAATTTTTTAAATAAGACTATTTCCTTAGTTATTAATTAGTATTCTCTATTGGCACCTATAAATAGGGGTGTTTTCTACCCCTTTAAGAAAGTAATTAAGAAAGCTCCAATTGAGCCTAAGTGCCAAAGCACGCAATAGAAGAAGTTTCTGATCCATAATTTCCTCTCCAATCTAAACTCTAGCCTAATTTTCCTTCATTGCCTCCCACAAATAGATCAATCAAGTTTTAAATATTTTGAATATGTCAAGAATATATTTATTACACACAAAATTAAAAGGTCAAAGTTAATTTAATTAGAAATTAAAGTTTAAGAACATATTAGGGACACAAGATTAAAATTTCAAGACCTGTCAAACACGCTTGAAAGTTCAAGGTTCATAAACCTCAAAAGGGACCAAACTAGTAATTTAATGCAATAGTATATTTAGGACCATTTGCTTAGAGCAAGCAATAAGTAATGATAAAGAAGAGACCTTTTTTAGAGCAGTGCCATCAATAAGGGTTTTGGTTTCAGGCTTGCCGCTAAGCAGCTTGGGAATGACCAATGTAATGTCAGTATGATAATGTTCAATGTGGTCAACCAACCACCAGTAGAGATCAACCTCCCCTGCATTCAAATAAATACATACAACAAATTTAATGCTATTTTTCAGGTCATAGTCATACCAATAAATTTGAAAATTAATGATATCAATAATGAAGATATTATATATATTGTAAAGTATTCAACCATGTTGTTCTCGGATGGCATCTAGATGATTTCCAAGTACATCGAGTATAATGGCAATTTTTTCAGCCAATTCATTCAAATATCTCTGTGGTTGATTCCTGAAAATAAAAACATTTGTAATCAATTAATAAACTAAATAACATCTTCGAGTCCTTGACATAAACTGACCCAACCAAAATTAACATGGTTGGTCTCGGTCGATCGGCTCGGTTTGTCAGATTTGTTTGTGATAAAAATAAAAAAAAAACTTACTCAGTTTCACTGAGGTAGGTGGAGAGCTCAATTCTAGAAGCAACGATAGTGTGTATAACCCAATAAGTAGTTAATGGAATTTGACGAAGAGCTGCAGGTAACTCAGGAAGTTCCTTGGGATCATATTTGGAGAGTTCTCTAATTTCATTCAAGTATTTGATTGCTTGTAAGCAGCTTTGAATGAGACTTTTGGGGTTGAGAAGCACTTGTCGATATCGAAGTGAGTCTAAGTGCTTCTTCAAAGTAGCTACTCGCTTGATAATTGCCAAAGATTTAGCCAATGGATCAGCTTGGGAGTAATGATAGAGATGCCATAAATCTCCATAATCAGTTGCAAAAGCTAACAAAGTGAGAGCTGCCTTGGCTTCCCATGGATAATGTGCCAATATTTCAAAGATTTCTACTGTGGTTTCGTGTGCTTTTTCTATCCCCGGAGTCTTGCATGATAGCTGAAAATGATGTTACAATAAAGTTTTTTTTTTTTTTTAAAAAAAAAAGTAGTTCCTTTTATTCATGCTTCAAATTTTGCTTAGAGATTTCAAGGGGTTATTGAAGGTGAAATGCATTAAAAAAATTTGAGGGTCATAATTAAACTCAATATAATAACCATTTTGTTTTTTGTTTTTTTTTTTTTGTTAAGAAAACATTTGAATTCTTAATCAAATTTTTAAAAAAAAAAACAAAATTTGAAAAATTACTTCTTTTACTTCCCAAAAACTTATTTTTCTTTGAAATTCAATTAAGAATTCAAATATTTCTTTGAAAAAATGAAAACCATACAAAAGAAAAAGTGTGTAAACAAACAAGAATAATTTTTAAAAATAGAAAACTAAAAACAAAGTTAAAATTAACTAATGGAATCTAATTTTATGAATTATGACCTCGCTAGAGATATGATGAAGAGTACAGAGCGGAGGCTCAATCATAACACCGGATGCCAATGAATCATTTGTATACACCAAACGTCCTTCACTCTCCTGCATAGACAATATATATGATATAATTTTTCAAAATCTAAAAAGATAGAAAAAAAAGACCAAGCAACACTTGTTATATGTATGTGAATATATATAGTTGCTTTTACACGATGAACAATATCGGTAATTTGATCAGCAGTGGTGATAATGCTCTCGATAACTGAGATGTAATTAGGAATGTCAATATTAGTAGTGTCGTCCTCACGATGTTTGGCGTAAACGTGGTTAGTGACGAGGTCATCGGAGTAATGTCTCATGGTCAACTCCTCCTTGGGGGTGACTGATTGCTTAGAATGAAGCAATGCAGGTGCAATAGTGGTGGGTGCCTTGTGTGGCGTGGCCATGGTTTGGGTGTAAAGAGAAGTGAAAAACAATAGAAGGAGAGATAAGGTTGAGAGTAGTTTGGTTGTGTTGTCATTTGGAATTGTTAGTTTATATTTATACACAGAATAATATTCTAGAAGAGATAGAAAAGGCAAAGAGTATGAAAGAAACCAATGTTCTTCTTGTCCGAAGAAAAGAATTTGTGTGTTTTGCATGCTGAATTTGAACTTTAGTTAAAGTACTCATGATCTAAGGTAGGCCATATCTCACTTTCTTTGCTGTCCCACCCTTTTGTTGTTGGATTTTATTTTTATCAAATTATTAAGGTCTCATTGGATGACAATTTGATTTTTTATTTTTAGGTTTTGAAAATTATGCCTATAAACAGTCATTCTACCTCTAAATTTATTGCTTTGTTATCTACTTTTTACCAAAGTTTTCAAAACCTAAGTTAAGTTTTGAAACCTAAAATAGATAGTTTTTAAAAAGTAGTTTTTATTTTTGGAATTTGACTATGAATTCAACTCTTTTACTTAAAAAATGTAAACTATTGTAAGAAATTGAGATGAAATAGGCTTAAATTTTCCAAGAAAAAAAGTTACTAAGTCTGGCTTGAAATACTTCATCTAAATTTTAGAAAGTATATATATGTTAAAGGTATAAAAACAAAATATTTCTAATAATTATTGGAATGAGAATCTAACTATCAATCTTTAAAATAATATTATATGTCTTTATCTTTTTTAACAATACTTGAATTGGATTGAGTTATAAAACCTTTACCTACAATCCCGTGTGTTATGGGTAGATTTACCGAGACAGGCCAAGACCGAGAGTCTGAAGAGATAAGAGGCCTACGGACAGAGGACCCATTTGGAAGTCTTGAGTGAGCTCAGATGACCCATGAGGAAGCTCAGACAACCGGTGAGGGACCCTAGAATGTGCTTAAAGGACCCATGAATGAGATTAGAGGACCCATGAGGGAGCCTAATGGTAGCTTAGAGAACAGATGGGGAACCTTAGAGGTAGCTCAGAGAACCCATGAGGGAGCCTAAAGGGAGCTCATAGGTCACATGGAGCAGCTAAGTAGTAACTTACAGGATCCATAAGGAGCCTAGTGGTGGCTTATAGGAACTATGGGGGGAGCCTAAAGGTAGCTTAGAAGACCTATGGGAGCTTAGAGGTAGCTTAGAGGGCTTATGATGGAGCTTAGTGGTAGCTCAAAAGACCCACGAGGAGTTTAGAGGTAGCTTAAAGAACCCATGGAGAGCTTAGAGGTACCTCAAATGACTCATGAGGGAGCTTAGAGAAAGTTCAAAGAACCCATCTGGAGTGAGCTCAGAGAACCCATGAGAGAGTCTAGAGTGAGCTTAAAAGACCCATGAAGGAGGCTAGAGTGAGTTCAAAGGACCTATGGGTGAGCTTAGAAAGAGCTTAGAAAACTTATGAGGGAGTCTAAAGTGAGCTTAGAGGACCTATGAGGGAGTCTAGAGTAAGCTTAGAGAACCCATAAAGAAGCTCAAAGCTAGGGGTGATCATCGGTCGGTCGACATCAGTTTTGCCCTAAAATCGATGTTGACCATTATTTTATCGATTCCAATTGATTAGTGGGCTTCGGCTTTGAGATGTTTAAGGAACCGACCGATCGCCTACATAAATGGTTAGACGATTTTGGTCGATTTAGGGAGAAACTTCACCGGTGTCATGTTGTTGGAAAGGCGAGATTAGATTTAGGAGGGACAACGGAAAAAAATATATAGAATAGACGAGAAGGGGAGAAAATTGAGGAGAGAGGAAGAGATTGAAAGATCTAAAAATATATATATTGTAATATTGTAATCATTACCTATATATATAGGTAATAATTACCAATAAAAGCTTTTTCAAAAACCACATTTATTTATCAAAACCACATTGATTTTTTTAAAAAAATCACTAAAAGTTTGCATGTGGTTATCCTTTACCTGTCGGACTTTTATTTGAATATATATATATACAAACATATAACACAATTGGTCGGTTTGAACCCTTTTTGGGCTTACCAACCAACCGATATCAACCACTAAAGCAATGAAAGCGACTAATCGAAGTGGGTTCAGTCGATTTTTGTCGGTCGACTCAGTTTTTCAGTTTGATTTGCTCACCTCTACTCCAAAGACCCATGGAGAAGCCTAGACTAAGCTTATATTACCCATGATAGAGTTAAAAGAATACATGAGAGAGCCTAATGGTAGCTTAGAGAACCCATAGGGAGCCTTAGAGATAGCTTAGAGAACCCATGTGGTGCATGGTGATAGCTCAGAGGACCCATAAAGGAGCTTAAAAGGAGTCTAAAAGACACTTCGGGAGTTTAGAGAGAGATTAGAGGACTCGTGAGAGAGCATTTAGGTAGCTTAAAGGAATCATGGGAGAGCCTAGTGGTAGGTTAGAGGATCCATGGGGAGCTTAGAGGTATTAGAGGACCCATGAGGGAGCCTAGTAGTAGTTCAAAAACCCATGAGAAGCTTAGAGGTACCTTAGACAACCTATAATGGAGCCCAATGGTAGCTTAGAGGATCCATAGAGAGCTTAAAGGTAGCTTAGAGAACCCATGAGGAGCTTAGATGTAGCTTAGAGAACCCAAGAGAGAGCCAAAAGTGAGCTCAGAGGGACTCATGAGGGATTTCAAAGGGAGCTTGGAGAACTAATAGCTTATAGAAAACAAGTTATTATGTCTTGTAGTTAGAATAACTAGTTGTCTTTGATGGAAATTCATTAGCATTAGGATAAAATAGGGCAAAATTACCTTCCTTGCGTTTATCTAGCTGCAAAACTAAAATGTATGAAATTTTAATCACTAATTGAGTGAAAATGCAGTAAAACAAAAGAAAACAAGGAAAATTTAGCCTTGCATTGGAATCGTCTTGCTTAGCAAAGGATGCGGCAAAATATAAGAAGGCAATGTATGCAGTGAAGCAGCCTCAAACGCAGGATGGGAAAATTACAAACAACTGTAACGAGCAACGTGAAAAAGCTTCTTGATGCATGTGTTGTGGTCCAGAATGGTAGAGAGTGTCCCCTTTGTCTACCTATATAAGCAGTGACCCTAAAAGCGAGATAGAAGATCGACCATTAATCATTCCTTTTTTCAACTCTGGGAGAGAAACCATTCTTGAAGTGAGAGGGAAAAATGATCAGCCCTCACGCCGAGAACTAGAGACCTCGAGAGAGTCATCTTCTTCCCTCCACCCATCCATCGTGACCACCACACAGCAGATGAAGCAGAAGCAAGCTTAAGTCGTCGGGAAGCAAGACATTGCTACCGGAAGCTTGTCCATCATTTCTTTATCTTTATTTTTTGTGACACTCAGACTATTATAGAAACTATTTTATTCTTTAATACATCATGAACTTCATCTTCTTCATCTTCTCCACTTTTATTTCTTCTTTGATCATGAGTACCTAAATCATTAATGGGTTAGAGTGATTTAGCATCATTCCAGCGAGTACAACTTAAGTAGAAGTTCATTTTTCTTAATGTGTGTTTGTTTATTATTTTTGGTTCCATCTATCTAATCGAATCAAGTAGTAATAGTTACTTGTTCAAGAGGGTAAGTGACTGTGGATTTCATTAAACAAAGTAAGAAGTATCTTTAAAGATAAAAATCACCTTACGCGTCCAAAACAACTTAAAGCATGCATCATAGAAATATGAACAGTGTGGCTAACTCGCCGAGAGGCTGAGACTGTGTTGGTGGTTATGAACATGAACCGAAGCTTCATGTTGTATTCAAAGGATTGATGATACTCATCTCAACCCAATTTCTCTCATCTGCATATTTTTCTCACTTTTCCATCCTACTTCTTCACAGTGCACGTTACTCACATTCTATATCTCCTCTGAACTCTTTACTTTTCTGTCATTTACATTTCCAAACCTCACATGAATCTTATTGTTATTCTATCTGTCAAATTGAATAGAAAACCATTGATAGAGTAGTTTGAACAAAACAAAAATCTTTGTTAACTATAGGTTAAATTTAATATGAATATGATTCATATTAAAACTATAGATTATGTGAGAGAGCATTATTTGAATATGATTCAAATTAAAGTAAATATATGATATTTAATTTATTAGTTAATTAATTTTATTTAATTATATATATTAAATATGATTTAATATAGGGTTGTTTTCAAATATAGAAAAATGAGACATACTATTTACAAATATAGAAAAATTTTACTGTCTATCAATGATAAACCGTGATAGAATTCTACCGCTCGAGCGATAAACAATGATAAAAGTCGTTGATAGATAGTGAAATTTTTCTATATTTGTAAATAGTTTGATATTTTTCTTGGATATAGTAATTTCCCATTAATATATTATAATTAATATTAATATTATTAATTTAATAAAATAAAATTTATTTTATTTTATTTTATTAAACCAATAATAACTCCCAAAAGGAAGTTATTCTTGATGTACGTGGGAGTGGGGAGTTAGAGATAACTTCCCTTCCCCTCTCTCTCGCAGAAGATAAAGGTTGAAGAATAAGAATTTTGTATTGATTTTAATCTCTCTGCATTTTTTTTTTGTTCTACCAAAAAACTTTCTCTCTAAAAATTACATTCCCTTGCCAAAAATCTCAAGGGCCCACAACTCCTTGGTTGATTCTTTCCTGTGACATAGTAAGGAAGACCATTGTGGTAGTGACCTAAGAAGTTTACTAGACGTGTTTTGGGTAGAAAAGTTTGTGTTGTTCTTGTGCTTGAAGGAGTTATTCCAGTTCGTAAGTTGAAGAAAAGATCCCTTGGAAGATAGTCTTCCAAGGTTTGTTAATTTCTCCATTAAAACTCATTTCAAGCATGTTGTAGATTATGATAGTCTTCCAAGGTTTGTTAATTTCTCCATTAAAACTCATTTCAAGCATGTTGTAGATTATAAACGTTTATCTCTGTTTTACATCTCTATCTTTTGAGTTTTCCAAAAAAAGATTTTATTAGCACAAGTCGATCAATCGCTTTCGCGAGAAAGTCCATTCCTTCAGTTTCAACCTTGGTCCTCACCAAGAAATACGTCTTTAAAAGCTTGCACTTGAGTTTTTAAAGAGAAAACTTGTGATTTTAATTAATTAAATCCATAAATATTTGAGCACTATGATGCGAAAAAACAAAAACCCATGAGGGAGTCTAGAGTGAGCTTAGAAGACCCATGAGGAAGCCTAGAGTAAGCTCAAAACATCCATGAAGGGGCCTAGAGTGAGCTCAGAAATATGAGGAAGTCTAGAGTGAGCATAGAGGAGCTATGAGGGAGTCTAACTCAGAGGACTCATGAGGGAGCCTAGAGTGAGCTTAGAGAACCCATGAGGGAGGTTAGAGGACCCATAAGAGAGCCTGATGATAGCTTAGAAAACGCATGGGGAGCCTTTGAGGTAGCTTAAAGGACCCATAGGAGTCTAGTGGTAACTCTAAAGACCCATGAGGAAGCCTATAAGAAACTCAGAGGACCCATCGACGAGTCTATAGTGGTAGTTCAAAGGAGCCATGGGGAGCCTAGTGGTAGCTCAGAGGATCAATAAGGAGCCTAGTGGTAGCTCGGAGGACTCATAAGGAGCCTAGTGGTAACTTAAAGGACCCATGGGGAGCTTAGAGGTAGCCTAAAGGACCCATGAGAGAGCTTAGTGATAGCCAGAGGATTGATGGTATAAACACCCAATTTTCTTGTTCTCCTTTATATATGAATTCAAATAGAAAGGAAAAATTGAGTGATAAAAGACTTAAAAAGAACTTAACGAAAGAGAAGAAAAAAAATAGATAGTGAAAGTAAATTAAAAATAAATGAAAGTAGAAAAAAAAAAAAAAAAATTAAATTAAATTAAATTAATTTTTTTTTTTTAAAAAAAGTGCTCAACCAAAATAGTTGGAAGTAAAGGATGCCAACCACGTATTGGTGAATGTGAGTATACGTGGAATGTGCTGGCTTAGTAAAAAAGGAGTGTGATGTTGGAGGAAAAAAAATGAAGATGAAGTGAACATGAAAAGAAAAAGGGGAAAAGTGTGTGAGAGAAAATAGTATATACCACTAAATCATTAAAGAATAGGATTGTGGGAAGATGTTAATAAAGAAAGAGAAATGGTAATTCATAAAGCCTAAAACGTGGGAAAACTTGGAGAGACAATGAATAAATTTGGAGAGAGAATATATGTCATTGGTTAAAGAAAAGAATAAAATGTACCTTATTTGGTAAATATGGAATATATGTAGAGGAAATTGGAAACATTAAAGATTGAACCAATAGATAAAAATTTGGTACTGTGGTTTTCTTTCACACCTTGGTAGATATGGTAAAAATGATTACTGAATTAATATTTCAAGACAAATAGAGATCGGATGACCTGAATTGTACACTCCAAAAGTTCAATGAGTGGTTTATTTTATTTAAAGTTTTATTATTAGTTAAATATTACTAGATTTCATGAGATTTATGATTATGTATGATTTTAGATAGATTTTTATGAGATTCTTGAAAGTATTTATCAAGGTTTTTTAATAATGTCGAGATTTTACCAAAATTCATTATCTGTAACGTTTTTTTAGAGAAAATGTATTTTAAGTGAAAGTCTGGATTTATGAAACATTGTTCAACAAAATGATCATGGCTTTAGAATGTGATTTAATTTACAAATTATGTGAAAGCAAGATTTGTCAGAAGTAGCAAGTTTTATGTATTGAGTTTAAAATGGTTTTCAAACCACTAGATCAATGTACCCATGGTGATTTCCCACTATACTAAAGTGAATGTATTTCTATGGTGTACCCATGATATACATGAGGTATGTGGGACCCACCTTAGCACACATATAGGCTTCAAGCTATGCGTCGACGTGTTTTGCCTTTTACAGGTTGATGCTATACATCTTGAGATTACTCGATATATGGTATGACCATATTTTCTTTGTTGTATATATTGAGTCCCTTCGTATATAGTATGACCACATTGAGGTGGTTTAGTGAAGGTTTTTACAAGTTTATGTTTACGTTTGCAAGGGAATGATTATGATATTCTATATGTTATAACTCTCTCCAGTTTTTAAATTGCTCATGTTTTACATCGATTTACAGAACTTGAATTTTTATTTAGAATAATGATAATTTTCTCAAATTAATTTCTTGTGAATTTTCACCACTTAGTGGGCTTTTTAGCTCAACCTTTTATATTATTTTTCCACTAGGTTGCTGTTGAGTTTCAACATGAATTAGCTGATCAAAAGCTGCCACTCGACTCATCAGTTAATTATTGCGATATGTAGTGAAGCATGGAGTTTTAGTAATTGTGTAATTGTTGTATTGTGTAAGTGACACAACTCTTTTTGCTATGAGAATAATCCTTGTATTGTAAGATTAATTCAAGGTTTTTACAATTATAAATGCAGAAGTTGTATCATCTATTGCGTTAACTCGAGTATAAATCAAAACAACAGTAAGTACTTGTAGTATTCCAAGGTTGATTCCTCAGGGACACAATATAAATCGAGAATCCAATTCAATAGCTCTTCTTTCAATGTTGTGGAAAAGTAGTTTACAAATAACTGTTGGTTGTGTATTAATGCTACAGCTTTGAAGACAATAAAGATAAACTGCGATAAAATGATAGGATGAGAAGATATTAGAACAATGGTTGTAAATATTTTAATTAACAAACATGTAGACTTGGCAATTAGACTCCCTATGCTTTCACAACCACAACATTAATCAGAATATTTTGAAATCACAACGTGTTCTTTAAGCAAGAAAACCTACTGCACCCATCTTTGCCGATACAATGTAGAAAACATCAAGTTAGTTGGAGGTCATCTATGCTACCTCAATGCATTTACTCTCGTTTCTTGATAGTTTCTAAGTGCCTTTATTATTCCCCAGTTATGCATTCAGCTTAACTTCGTCGTATGCATTGCTTTAATACACACTCTTCACTACATCTCTTTGCTGGTCACACAATCCATTTGATGCTAGGCGATTTTTTTATACACTTTGCCTGTTTTCCTACATTTTTAGTGGGTTAATACTTTATATTTCATAAATCTTAGCTTTCCACTTGATCAATGCAAAGAAAGTATTTTTGCCTAGTTTTCTCTTAATGCTGAGACATTTTCCACCAAGTACACTAATTATTCTAACTTATAAACAACAATAACTTGTATTTTTACAAGATATCAAGAATCTAAAGAGATGGGAGGCCCAAGGATGGAAACAAGCCTGAGATGGCTGACCCATAGGCTAATCGAACCCATGATTCGAGTGTATTGGCCAAGAGCCATGGAATCTCTCTCAAGAGGAAACTCGACCAGCAACCCAGTGGTCAAGCTCAAGAGTGGGGCACACTATTTTTGGTAGGCTTCCTAAGAGGAATCAAGACTGAGAGTCTATAGAGACAGGAGACCTAAGAATAAAGATGGAAGCTCAAGATGGCTAACCCAATGCCCATGGGACCCACGTTTGCACAACCAACACTTATGGCCTTATGAGATCAATCCTAGTGACTTGGTCAATAGCCATTAAAGAAGAGAATATCCCCAAAGGAAACTCTCAACCAGTGACTCATAAGACAAGCTTGAGAGTGGGGAAACTATTATGAGTAAATTTACCAAGATAGGCAGAGACCGAAAGTCTAGATAGATAGGAGTCTTGGGACTGGTGTCTTAAATCTCTTAAGGTTCTCATAGTTTGTAATCTTTATAAATACAAATTATTTATTTAATAAAATAATGAGTTATTTTGTTTTCTTTGCATTAACTTGTTGGATTTCTTGTTTGCTAGCTTAATTACCTTCTTATATATTGGGCTTTAACTCATTTTTGCATCAAGTTCTTTGGGCCTCTTGTTGTTATGAAAAGCCCAAAGTCTTTTATCATCTCAAGTCTACTCTAGTACGTGGTAGATTGATGGGCCTCATTCAGTGGGCTGGATCCAACACTGAAGCTGCAGAAACAGATTTGTGCAAGCCGTTGAGATGGTTGGGGTGATGTTAGAGTTTGTTATGGAGCAGAGGGTATAATGGTTTTTCCATTGGCTTTTTCGGTTAGTAAGAGTGTGATTCTTCTTCTTCATCTTAGGAGAGTAATTGTATCAGAGAAGATAGAACACTGGGTGTATTATTCTTTCTCTTATGGGCTTGAATGATATTCATTGAGAGTTTCTCTTGTGGGTGAATTCATTCTTAGTCTTTATAGTGTGTTGAGAGAGTTATTACTATAGAGTGTTTTGTGTATAACTCTGTTTTGCTGCTGCTGAGATAATGAAGATGATAATGGCCTTTCAACAGTGGATGTAGATCCCTTATTGGGATTGAACCACTATAAATACTTGTGCATCTTTTTCCCTCCTCCTCTTCTTCTTTATGTTACTGATCGTGCATATTATTCTGACATTCTCTTATTGTTTTGCTGCTGGTTTTTATATTTGATTTCCAATTCGGTATCAGAGCTCCAGAGTCGGTGTTGTCTATTTGAGATAAGTGATCTCTCATGGCAGCTAAATTTGAGATAGAGAGATTTGATGACAAGGGAGACTTCTCATTGTGGAAGAAGAAGATCAAGGCTTTGCTGGTGCAACAGAAAGTGGCAAAGGCCCTTGATGAAACGATTAACCTCTCTGCAACTTTGAAGCTTGAGGAAATCAAAGAAATGAAGGAGGTAGCCTTCAACACCATCATCCTATACCTTGCTGATAATGTCTTGAGACAAATTCCTGAAGCTAAAACAGCAAAGGAGGTATGGACTCAATTTGATGCTATATACCTCACAAAATCTCTTACAAATAAGTTGTATATAAAGGAGAGATTCTTTGGTTTTAAAATGGATCCTACTAAGGACCTGGAACATAATTTAGACAACTTCAATCGTATCCTTCTGGACCTAAGCAACATTGAAGAGACAATGTCAGGTGAAAATAAGGCTATCATTTTGTTAAACTCTCTCCGAGACTCATATAATGAGATTAAAATGGCGATTAAATATGGTAGAGATAGTTTAACAATGGATATTGTTCTGAATGCCCTTAGATCTAGAGAACTAGAGTTAAAGAAGGTTAAGGGTAAAGAACCAGAAGCTTTAATGGCAAGAGGCAGATCTGAAAAGAAGTCGAATGAAGGGAATGGTCGTGGCAGGTCAAAATCTCAAGGAAAAGTTAGAAAGTGTTTCTGCTGCCACAAAGAAAGACACGTTAGAAAGAATTGTTTTGAACTTAAAAACAAAAGGAAGACTGAAAACAAGAAAGATAATGAAAATCACAATGCAAATGTCACTGAAAACTATGATGTAGCTGAAGTCTTAACTGTTTCTGTAGGACATTTAGGTTTTGAATGGATATTAGACTCTGGTTGCTCTTTTCATATGAGTCCTAATAGACATTGGTTTCAACAGTTTGAACAAATCGATGATGGTAAAGTATTACTTGGAAATCATCATGAATGCAGTGTAACTGGAATAGGCACCATACAAGTTAGAATGTTTGATGGCCAAATCAGGGAATTAACTTCTGTTAGATATGTACCTGACTTGAAAAGACACTTGTTGTCTCTTGGTGTTTTTGACACTGCAGGATATATGATTAAGCTGCAAGATGGAACCTTAAAGATTGTGAAAGGAGCTATGGTAAAAATCAGAGGGAAATTAAAGAATGGCTTATACATCATGGAAGGTTGCGCAGTGATAGGTTCCTCATCAGTTGCTTCTCACAAAGACCAAAATCAGTTCAATCTCTGGCATCAGAGGCTTGGTCATATCAGTGAATCTGGACTGAAACATCTTCACAAACAAGGTTTGCTTGGTAATATCTCTTCTGGTACTCTTGGTGTTTGTGAGCATTGTATCTATGGAAAAGCAACAAGAGTTTTTTTGGAAAAGGAGCGCATACAACAAAATGAATCCTTGAGTATGTCCATGCTGATTTGTGGGGACCTGAGCAAACACCAACCATGGGATGAGCTCGATATTTCCTCTCAATAGTTGATGATTACTCAAGGAGGGTATGCACCTTCTTGTTAAGATCCAAAGATGAAACTTACAAAAAGTTTATTGAGTGGAAAACACTAGTTGAAAAACAAACTGAAAAGAAGATAAAGACTCTAAGGACTGACAATGGTATGGAGTTTCTAAGCAATGAGTTCAAGATCCTTTGTGAAAATGAAGGGATTCAGAGACATTTAATCGTGAAAGGAACACCTCAGTAAAATGGCCTTGCAGAAAGAATGAACATGACTCTTCTCGAGAGAGTCAGAGGTCTCATGTCAAATGCTCATCTACCAAGAATCTTTTGGGGAGAAGCATTGGAGACTGCTACCTATCTGGTGAATAGGTGTCCATCTTCAGCCATTGATTTTATGACTTCTATTGAAAAATGGACAGAACATCCTCCAGATTTGAGTAATCTCAAAGTTTTCGGATGTGTAGCCTATGCACATAATAAAGAAGGCAAACTTGATAACAAAGCCAAGAAATGTCTCTTTCTAGGCTATCCTAAAGGAATTAAAGGCTATAGGCTATGGTGCATTGAAAAAGGAGAAGAAAAGTGCATTGTCAGCAGAGATGTGACTTTTGATGAAGAAAATATTGCTTTTGCAATATCTAAATCAGAGGAAGATCAAGATTCACAAAGAAATGAAGTCATAGCATCAAAAATAGATGTGTCATCAACATCTAAGACAGCAGAAGTTGACATACCTGGAGTGAGTGACACTCAGGTGGAGATAGATGAGAACATGCCTCCTCAGATGGAAGATTTGGAGAATTACAATCTTGCAAGAGACAGAAAGAGGAGACAGATTAAACCACCAACAAGGTATGCAAGTGCTGATCTTGTGTACTATGCCTTTAGTGTAGAACTTGAAAAGGGTGATACCGAACCACTCACATATGAAGAAGCTGTCTCTTCAAACGAATGTGAGAAGTGGAATCAAGCTATGCAAGAAGAGATGAATTCACTTCTTAAAAATCAAACTTGGGAGCTTGTAGATAAACCTGTAAATCAGAAATTGATTGGGTGTAAATGGATCTTCAAACTAAAACCAAACATTGAAGATACAAAACTCCAAGGTACAAAGCAAGGTTGGTAGCAAAGGGGTACAACCAAAAGGAAGGAGTGGACTATGGTGAAATTTTTTCACCAGTTGTAAGGCATACATCCATCAGAATGCTACTGTCATTAGTAACTGAAATGAACATGGAGATGGACCAAATAGATGTCAAAACTGCGTTCCTTCATGGAAGTCTAAATGAGACCATTTATATGCAACAACCCATTGGCTTCATCAATAAATCCACAGAAACTAAGGTATGCCTTCTCAAAAAGTCTTTATATGGACTGAAACAAGCCCCTAGACAGTGGTACCTTAGATTTGATGCTTTTATGCTATCTTTTGGGTTTATTAGAAGCAACTTAGATCACTGTGTTTATTTTAGACATACAAAGGGATGTAGTTCTGTTTATCTCCTATTATATGTGGATGACATGTTGATTGCTAGCATTAATAGATCTGAGATAAACAAGTTGAAAGATGATCTAAAGGGAGCTTTTGAAATGAAAGATCTAGGGCCAGCAAAAAAGATACTTGGTATTGAAATTACGAAAGACAGAGAACTTAGTACAATAAAACTGAGTCAAGAATCTTATTGTTCTAAGATGCTTAAGAGGTTTAGAATGAATGAGTGTAAGTCTGTCTCTACACCCCTAGCAAATCATTTCAAACTATCCTCTAATGACTCACCACATTCTGAAGAGGAGGTGGAGTATATGAAATATGTTCCTTATGCCAATGTTGTTGGTAGTCTGATGTATCTTATGGTCTGCACAAGACCAGATTTAGCTCATGGTTTGAGTGTTGTGAGCAAATACATGTCAAATTCGGGAAAGCAACATTGGCAAGCAGTAAAGTGGTTGATGAGATATGTCAAAGGCACTCTGACCTATGGTCTTATATACTCAAAACAACAAGTTGATAAAGAGCATCTGACAGGCTTTGTAGATGCAGATTATGTAACTGATAAAGATAGGCACAGGTCTTTGACAGGGCTAGTTTTTACCTTATTTGGGAGCACTGTGAGGTGGAAATCATCACTGCAAACAGTGATAGCACTCTCAACTACAGAAGCTGAATATATGGCCTTGACAGAGGCTTTTAAAGAAGCTATCTGGTTGTGTGAATTGACAAAAGAGATGGGTGTTTGTCTGAAGGATAATGTTGTTGTACACTGTGATATTCAAAGTGCAGTGTTTTTATCTAAAAATCAAACATATCATGAAAGGAAAAAACACATAGATGTCAGGTTTCACTTTATCAGAGATGTGATAACAGAAGGAAAGATAAGGTTGGAGAAGATTTCCACAACAAAAAATGCAACTAATACATTGACAAAATCGGTTCCAGCACACAAGCTTGAGAGTTGTTTAAAAACTCTCAAGGTTGGTCCTTTGTGAGTTACTTACTGAAGTAGGAAAGGTTGTTATCTGTTATCTCAGAGTAGTTGGTTTCTAATTACTCTAGCAAGGTAGAGAATTGTTGGATTTCTTGTTTGCTAGCCTAATTACCTTCTTATATATTGGGCTTTAACTCATTTCTGCATCAAGTTCTTTGGGCCTCTTGTTGTTATGAAAAGCCCAAAGTCTTTTATCATCTCAAGTCTACTCTAGTACGTGGTAGATTGATGGGCCTCATTCAGTGGGCTGGATCCAACACTGAAGCTGCAGAAACAGATTTGTGCAAGTCGTTGAGATGGTTGGGGTGATGTCAGAGTTTGTTATGGAGCAGAGGGTATAATGGTTTTTCCATTGGCTTTTTCGGTTAGTAAGAGTGTGATTCTTCTTCTTCATCTTAGGAGAGTAATTGTATCAGAGAAGATAGAACACTGGGTGTATTATTCTTTCTCTTATGGGCTTGAGTGATATTCATTGAGAGTTTCTCTTGTGGGTGAATTCATTCTTAGTCTTTCTAGTGTGTTGAAAGAGTTATTACTATAGAGTGTTTTGTGTATAACTCTATTTTCCTGCTACGGAGATAATGAAGATGATAATGGCCTTCCCTTATTGGGATTGAACCACTATAAATACTTGTGCATCTTTTTCCCTCCTCCTCTTCTTCTTTATGTTACTGATCGTGCATATTATTCTGATATTCTCTTATTGTTTTGCTGCTGGTTTTTATACTTGATTTACATAACTCAATCCAATAAACTAAGATCCGAGGTTATTTTATGTAAACTTAAACATGTATACGATTGACATACAAGTGGATCATGTTTAAGTAATAAGGGTCAAGCAGAATTCATCGCAATTTCAGACCAAATGATTTAACTGTATCCACTAAAGTGTAGTAGTGGTAGCATGGGTCGAACACAAGGAGTACATAGATTTTCTCGATTAAACTGTTCACAGCCCGAGGTAACCGAAAGAGGCGTTTTGAAGTACTTTTGGTTGCAATAATGATATAAGGACATAAAGTTAAAGACAGAGCAAGAAGATAAAATTCAATATTAAAAGGTCTAGCTTGGGTTGCAACGAATTTTCCTATTCAACTTATTTGATCAGGGAATTCTCATTACAGGAATTAAGTAATTATTTAAACCTAACCAAACCAATTGGAAAAGCTAATTGATTTGTCCTAATCAACTAATTAATATAAATTAAACCGATGAAAAGTATGCGAACTCAATTTCATACTATTTGCATTAAGATCTAAGGCAAGTTATGATCAATATCTAATTTTCAAGCGCCTAGTTAGATACTCAATTGTTTCTTCTTAGGATTAACATACAACCTAGTGTCACAAATCATATATTAATCAAAACCAATATCATACAATCCCCAAGCATATGACAAATATGATAAAATTCAGTGAAACATAGAATTGAATTCGGCAATTACAAAAATCCAATTTGAAAACTCATAAATACAAGGAAAAATCTTAAACACCCAAGCTAGGGACAATTACCTTTGCCCATTATCGACATACCGATCAATGAAAAAAGTCTTGATACATAAACTCACCAAAAGGGAGAAGAAAATAAGGAGAAATCGTCCTTGGATCGACTGGAATCGACAGATTCTGACTAAATAGCTAAAACTAATACTTATAAAATTTGAACTAGTGTCGCGGAGCTAGGGTGCAGCGTCGCGACGTTGACGGTCATGCGCGCGCGTATAAGCTTCGGAGCACTGCATGGCTCTAAGGCAGCGCCGTGGCGCCAAGGCATTGGTCAGGCAGAATTTGTCACCCCAATTCTGAACCAAATAATTATATTGTATCCACCACTACAACACTAGTCTTAGTGGCAAAACCAGGTGGAACGCAGAGAGTACACAGATTTTCTCAACTAAATGGTTTACGGCCCGAGGTAACTGATTGAAATTCAATATAAAAAAGTCTAGCTTGGGTTAAAATGGAATTCCCTATTCAATATACTCGATCATCGAATTTTCATTACTTAACTTAAGTATTTGCTTAAACCTAATCTAATTAATTATAAAAGCTAATTAATTTGTCCTAATCAACTAATTTATCTTAATCGCATTAAGATCTAAGGAATCAATACGTGGAACATCTAATTTTCAAGAGCCTAATTAAATATTCCCTTGATTCGATCCTAGGTTGATTAGAGCAATGCTTATCATTATCAATTCCCATGTCAACCTAACCTATTGCTTCTTCCTAATTAACATACAATTTCATGTCACTTATTGCATGCAAATATAAAGCAATAATCATACAGTGATCCCCAAGTGTCCGACAATATGAGAAATATTCAATTAAAATAGAATTGAATCCATTGAGTATAAAAGTTCAAGGTAGAATCCTCAAGAGTGCATGAAAGATAGAAGAAAACCCTAAACCCAAGCTAGAAAGAATTACCTTAGCCCATAATCTTCGTTATTGACACCAAAGAGTTGTTGGAATACACCAAAAACACAGAAGGGAGAAGGAAATAAAGAGAAAACGATTGAAAATCGACTGATAGCGTCCTCCCCCTAACCCTCGGCGGCCATACATTTATATATAAAATCGTAATGGCGCCGCAACGCTAGGGTACAGGGCTCTAATGAACGAATGCACGCGTTCAGGCTCAGAGTGTCGCGGCCCCAAGGCTTCTTTCAAAAACTACAACTCTCGCGAAACAGCGGCGAGGTTATATTGCCTCTCCCTTTCTCGGTTGATGCAATTGAGTTCCGTATTGGCCCGTTTTGGCTCAATTTCAGCTCGAATGCCCATTTCCACCTCTCATTTGCTTGAGACCTACTAAATAATCATTTAAACATGTAAAACTAAGTAATGAACTCGAATTAAGCGGAGCTAGATAGCACTTTTACAGCATTATCAAACACCCCCAACTTAATTCTTGATCATCCTCGAGCAAGGTAGACTAAAATACACAGTCATAGAAAAGACATGCTCAATCAATTATGCAAGATTCCTTACTCAAGCCTCAACAGTCTCCTAGAATTTAACTTGCAATCAACAATAAAATCAATTCATAATCAATCATTGTAGCACAATTTAAAATTGATTCTAGACCTATTCATGCAAGAGTGACTTCAAAGTCTTTCTAATTAAGCTCTACAACCCCGAAATGGCATTAAATGGCTCTCAATTCGTTTCTCCCAATGCTAGCTCATGTACAAATTATCAACTACCCAAAAAAAATTAGAGTAGCAATATATCAACTAAGGCGGCAGAAATTTAACTCTAGGGATGTCCTAAACTTGCATTTATTTTACCTAGGGGCATTAGCTTTAACACATCACTGCAAGAAACTATACTCACTCTTTGTTTGCGAGTGCCCTAATTAATCACAGTAAAGGTAGCTCTTTCTACCCCTAGTCATCCATAATGTTACAAATTTAAATTTCTTTTCATGATACTTTTCATTTCAGCACAACATTTTTATCTGGAGATTTGAAAGCAGACATATATCTCATTTTTACTCCTCAGTATTACATTACAATTAATTATGTAAGACACTATCAAATTCGTGGGGCCTATCAAGGTAACAACAGAAATACAAGCTAAGTAATACATTTCTAAGTATGCGAGACCTAATGTAGGCAGACAAAGAACTTAAACGTGCATGAAAAGTAAAAAATAATTTTAAAAGGGGCTAAAATCATGATTACTTATTTTAAACATAATTTCATACAAGAAAAATCACTAGGGAGTGTGTCATCAACCAATCATCATAACAAACCAAGCATAGCATGAGCAAACAAGCAATTAAGCACACACATATAGCCCAAACTCATATGCTCAAGGACTCCAGTCAGAACACAGACATCTCCCACCCCCAACTTAAAATTAAATATTGTCCCTAAAGTGATAAAAAAGAAAAGAAAAATAAAAGACAAATGCGAAGGAAACAGAAAACTTCCCTGAATTTTGGCACTAGGATGAGACTTTTGGGGTTGAGAAGCCCTTGTTGATGTTGAAGTGAGTCCAAGTGCTTTTTCAAAATAGCAACTCGCTTGATAATTGCCAAAGATTTAGCCAATGATAGAGATGCCATAAATCTCCATAATCAGTTACAAAAGCTAACAAAGTGAGAGCTGCCTTGGCTTGCCATGGATAATTTGCCAATAGTTCAAAGATTTGTAGTGTGGTATCGTGTGCTTTTTCTATCCCCGTAGGCTTGCATGATAGCCGAAAATGATGTTACAATAAAAGTTTTAGAAAAAAAGTAGTTCCTTTTTTATGCATGTTTTGAAAATTTGCTTAGAGATTTCAAAAGGGTCATTAAAAGCTGAAATACATAATTAAAAAAATTTTAAAATAGAGAGTTATGATAGTTAAGGCTGGTTAATTATAACCATTTGGTTTTTGTTTTTGGTTTTTAAAAATTGCACTTGATCTTATCTTTTCCAAAAATTGTACATGTTCTTGTATTTTTTTTTTTTTACCATGGTTTTTATCTTTATTAAGAAAACATTTGAATTCTTTGTTACATTTAACAAAAAAGAAATTTGTAACAACCTACTTCTTTCGCCTTCCAAAACCTTTTCTTGTTTAGAATTTGAACGAGAATTCAAATAAAACATACCAAATGAATAGTAAGTAAACAAACAAGCATAAGTGTCAAAAATAGAAAACAAAAAATAAAATCGTTAACGGTGAAATCTAATTTTATGAATTATGATCTCGCTAGAGATACGATGAAGAGTACAAAGCGGAGGCTCGATCACAATACCAGATGCCAATGAATCATTTGAATACACCAAACGCTCTTCACTTTCCTTCATGGACAATTTATATGATATAATTTGTCAAACTCTAAAAAGACCAACAAAACATTTTATATGTATGTGAATATATATAGTTGTTTTTACGCGATGCGGTATCGGTAATTCGATCAGCAGTAGTGATAATGCTCTCAATAACTTAGACACAAGTAGGAAGGTCAATTTTAGTAGTGTCATCGTCACCATCTTACAAGGTGAGTGTCACTTTCCCTATCAACGCCTTTCGAAAGAAAATCTCTCATCAGTTTTTCAATGGATTTATAGACAGACACAGGTGCTTTGAAGATAGATAGTAAGTGGGTAGGTTTCCAAGGACGGTTTGCAAAAGGGTCACCTCCTAGATATGTATGAAAACTTCTAGGAATCCAATTTTTTCTCAATTTTCTCGATAAAAGGATTCCAGAAGAGAGGAGATCTAGGGTTACCTCCCAGGGGCATGCCCAGGTAGGTAATGGGTAACCTTGCGAAGTGGCAGCCCCACAGGTTTTCAATATGTGTTATATGGTTTTGGCCAACATTGATGGTTGAGAAAGAAGATTTTTGTAGATTGAATTTGAGTCCGGAGGCTTGTTAAAAAATCTTTATAATCCTATTGAGATTATCCAATTTAATCATATCCGCCACGGAGAAAAGGAGGATATCATCGGCAAATAAGAGATGAGCTGATTGTTATTAAGGCTGCAACCAGTTAGTTATAAGACCTTTTTGTTGAGCGTCTTCCAGGAGTATAGTGAGGTTAAATACTTACAATAAACACTCATGACTTTACTTAATTTTGTTTCACCTAAAAAAAGTCTCATATACCAATAGAGATATTGTCCTTGACTTATATACTCATGATCGTCTCTTTGTCCATCCTTTTCATACAATGAAGAGATGCATTAAAGAGGAAACTAAATTAAAATAGAGTCTAATTAGATTCACTTACGAAATTTCAGTATTTTAATTTATTTCACGAATTGTATTCTTTTTCCTTTTTAAAAATGGTTTTTCTCATTTTTGGTATAGTTGCATCATTGTATATGACCTATATTTTCTTGAAACATATGAAGTTTATTTTTTTTTCCTAAAACATATATTTATGAAAGGTAATTTTATGTGATATTTGAACCCAAAGTCATCCAATGTAGATAAGTATTTCATGTAATGCATTATCCCCATGACCAAAGACTAAGTATTTGAGTAAACTAAGATAATAAAATGGAAAATGGAAAAAGTTATAAAACTTTGATTGTATAGAGTAAACAGCTAACAATGAGATTAAGAGATTCTAAATCCCATAGTTTCTCTTTTGGAGAAAGTGACATGAGATTAGTCTTCAGAGTCACAACACTGAAGAATTTGAATACACAGCTTTTAGTAAAGAAGAAGCAGCACAAATCTTAGAGGATACATTTTTTAAATCCTTACATGAATAAACAAACCCTACCCACAAGGTTAAGAATATATGCCTCAAGCTTAGCCTTTCATCTAACATAAAATCTCCCACTATTCACGGACAAGCATAAAATAATAATAAAAATAAAAGAACCACGGATAGGGACCATCAGATAGAAATTCACTATGTGAAATTTTTTTTACATTGTAATCACATAAAATTCTCGAATTCTCTCCTTGATCACAATTACAAGAGCACTCTCTGAAAACTCTTTGGTATCACTCACACTCTCTCAAAACTCTTTTTTACATTAATTTATTTTTTAAAAAAAATAAAATTTTAATTTATTTGCCAACTAATCAAATAAAATTGACAAGTAATCAAATGAAGTAGACTTGTTATTCCAACCACGTCAGCACTTAATTGTCCCGTTAGTTTAAAGTTAAGTTAGGGACCATTTAGAAATATTTTGCATACCTAAGGAATAAGAAGTGTATTTTTTAAAGCTTTAATGACTAAATAGACATCAACTCCGAATCTGAAGAACCAAAAGTGCATTTTTTTCTTCTTTTTGAAACTTTGGTAAATTTTTGGTATTATTGTGTAGGCTTATAACATATTATGTAGGTTTGTATTGTAACTCAAATTGTGGTCCTCTGATCAATATTGAAATGAAATAAGGGATTGTATTCTTGAAGTTTATATTTGTTTTTGCTGAACATTTGTGATTTGGTAAGATAATGTTCTTCATAATTAGTGAAAGATTGAAAGAAAGGAGAAACCATAAGATAAAAGTACCTTCATAATTTGTCGAAATAAAGAGAAAGATACAGTATGATCATTTATTTAAATAACATAATAATCATACAAATATTCAATCGATATATGTCTCGATTACAATAGAAAGAAAAAAAAACACAACTTAATTGCCACCAAAAATGGCATCATTTATTATACATAGTAGTCTTAATTATAGTAATAATATAACATATAATAAAAAGATATAATAATACTCACTCTGGATGATCACATCACATTTGAGCTCCTCAAATGGCGGCACTTGAAGCTAATATTAACCTTCATGAAATCAGCACATTCAAGACAATTCACAACCATAAGAATCCATCCACTGAACTTTGGAAGAACTACTTGATCACATTGGTGACTTTTGGGAGCCAATTTATTGAAGTATTCTTTAAAGGCACGAGGGAAGTCCATCCGATTTAAATCTTGCTTCCATTTTGGGAACTCTTTAAGCAATTTCAATATCAAAATCCCACGCCCAACTAGCTCTGGGGTTGATCCTACGGTTAGAACAACCCAACCATCTTCATTTTGGTATGAAATCAATCTTAAGATGTCGTTTATTGATTCACTCGCACGTGAACCTCTCAATTGGCTCCTGACTGCAAAATAGCTCCATTGTGTTGTCCAAAAATGAGCCATAAGTGCTGGATCATCCTTTCCTTTTGCATCTTTTCCTATACGTACAATTTCAAATGAACCCTTTTCCATTATCAAAGGATCACTTTTCAAAATTTTTATTCGATCTTCAAATTGTTGGATCCACATCGGGTCTTTTCCTCCATAGAATAGAATGTTTTTCCCATGGTCGATCTGTTTGGAAAGAGTATATATGTACATCAACATAAACGACATGAGAGGTGGTTTTGTTTGAATTGACTTTCTAATTATAGCTTAAAGATACTTGTTTTAAGCACTAAGAAGTCAATCTAAACAGATTTAAACAATTAAAACAGAAGCATTTAAACTTGTCTTTGGTTTCAAGAATACCCTTATTTTAAAAAAGAAAAAAACATTTCAAAACTAACTTTAGAATAGAAGTTCATAAGAATTTCAAACAAAATCGAGACAAATTGTGTATTGGTGACCTAGAATAGAGTGATGATTCAAATTTCCTTTCTAGATCACATTGTTTCAGGTCTCAATTTTTATTTGAAATTTTATGAAATTAGGCCAATAATAATATTGCAACTTTTGAGAGTATGTAAGTATTTTTCAAACAAATGACAAAGTTCGAGAGTATTTTCTTATAATATAACCTAAAAGGGGAATGAAAAAAGAAATCAAAAGCATGTATTAAAAATGGGATATCACTTGTTATACATACCCAATATCGTAGTCGTGGTTGGTGAGTGAATTTGATGAGAGTTGACTCAGGCCAGTTTTTTTTTTAGTAAACCATCAATATTTTTTTTTTGTAAAAGGGATTGCATCAGTTTCCCAAACACGAATTAAATGAATTGCATTCATGAATTCCACTTTAGAGTCTTCGTTTAGTACCACAACTAATGGATCCTCCCTAAGATGCCTATCTCATGCCAGATATGTGCGTATGGAATGATAATGAATACCATGTCATTGTAGAACACAAATAATCACATTTCTTGCGGTTATCTTCTTCTTCTTCTTCATCATCAGTCTCTGGGATTATTGGAATCCAAACCATCTCATATTTACTGTTTAATCTTCTCAAATAACCACAAAAGTTATTTAAAGCTCTGTTATCACCATCTGAGATATTCAATCTAGAAATTATCAATGTCACAATCTTTCCTGACAAACTTTCTTCAACACTTAACTGAAAAAAATACACACATTTGCACCTTCTTATATATACATACCCTCCTAATAAATTGTAATATAACATGAATAAATATTATACTAGTTTCTGGTTTGCAATTATTATTTTTAATTATTTTTTTGGAAAAAAATACTTCAATGCTCTGAGAAGATGTAAAAAAGCAGAGTTAGGGAAAAGGCACCAGTTTGCCACAGTAATGATTGCTGAATTTTTCATAAGGGCCTAATCATCTCTTAACTTTTCATAAGTGGGTTTCTAAACTTCCAATTTTGTGTATGTTGGGCTTGAATTGCAGAAGCTTTGAAAAAAGGCCCAAAACTAATAAAAGAAAGAAGAAAGATGAAGCCCACAAGAAGAAGTCTGAGAGAAAAAGGGAAAATTGGTTGTTGGAATGAAAGAAGGAGAATGAGCCACGTTGTTCTCAATTGAACACACACATGGTAAGGGAAAAACACTCCTCTTTCTTTATACCTCTGGATTCTAATTTGATTTACAAAAACAAAACCCTTTTCTACACTCATTCTCTCTCTATTGCTCTTCTTGGAAGATTTAATAATGGAGTTTGGTGCACGCAGATGGAGAAGTTGAAGAGTAAGAAGAACACAAGATCATAACGTGGTTCGGCCAAAGATGCCTACGTCCACGGGAAGACAAACTTTCTTGAAGATAAGTTCAAAAAATACAAACTGACTCTCTGTAATTTTTTTTTCCGTACCACTGAGACTTAGCTTCCTTTATATTTATAGGAAGATTTATTACAAGAGAGTAAACAGAATTATTTTACTGTTGGGTTTAAATTTACAAATCTCCACCTTAAACCCAACTTGGAACTCTCCAAGAAACTTCCAGATCTGACCCATTTCTAACCTTTTTCAGGTAGATCGAAGCCGATCAGCTCGAAGCATTTTTGGAGTTTGAGCTTCGAGACCGATTTTGTGAGCATGTCAGCGGCGTTGTCCGAGGTATGAACTTTCAGAACTTCTATTTCACCAGCTTCTATTTTTTCTCGCACAAAATGAAATTTCACATCTATGTGTTTTGTCCTGCTGTGGTATTGTGGGTTCTTTGAAAGATGAATGGTGCTTTGGTTATCACAGTAGATTTTAACTACTGTTTGATTAATACCAAGATCATTCATCAAACCTTTGAGCCACAATCCCTCTTTAATTGCTTCTGTCAATGCTATGTATTCTGCCTCTGTTGTTGATAGAGCCACTATAGGTTGTAGTGTAGCTTTCCAACTGATTAGATTTGTTCCAAATAGGAATACATAGTCTGATAATGACCTCCTCTTGTCCATATCTCCTGCGAAATTAAAGTCTACGTAGCCAAACAACTCTAACTCTGATTCATCTGTTTTCTGATAGCATAGCTTTGTATTTTTAGACCAGATTAGGTATCTCAAAATCTACTTAGTAGCTTCCCAGTTTCTTTTCCCAAGATTAGACATGTATCTACTCACTAAGCTAGCTGAGTAAGATAAGTCTGGTCTTGTAGAGACCATTAGGTACATTAAACTGCCCACTGCCTGACTATAGGGAACTTTTTCTATCTGATGTTTATGTTCTGTCAGAATCATTAGGAGAATTGGCAGATGAGAGCTTAAACTGTTGAGCAATACGGATAGTGACTGATCTAGCTTCACTTAGGTTGAACCTTTTGATTAACTTCTCACAGTAGGATGTCTGACTTATATTTAGGGTAGATTGATCTCTATCTCTTGCAATATCAATCCCAAGAATCTTCTTTGACTCACCTAAGTCTTTCATGTCAAATTCTTTACTTAAAAGGCTTTTGACATGAGATAAATCAGCCTTAGAACTTCTTGCAAGAAGCATATCATCAACATAAAGAAGTAAGTATACCTTTCTGTTATAGGTTGCAGTGTTTAGATAGGCACACATGTCATGAGAACTCCTTTGAAAATCCAAGCTAGCTATGTAGTCATTAAATCTCCTGTACCAGCATCTTGGAAATTGCTTCAGGCCATAGATTGACTTATTTAGGAGGCAATATAAGTCTTCTTTCCCCTTGATCTCATAACCTTTAGGTTGCTGCATATAGATTGTTTCATCTAGATAACCATGTAGGAAAACTTTTTTTACATCTAGCTGATGCAATTCAAGGTCATTTTGAGCCACCAAAGATAGAAGGAGTCTAATTGTAGTATGCTTTACAACAGGAAAAAATTTTTCTGAATAATCAATACCCTGTCTCTGAGTAAAGCCTTTAGCAACCAACCTTGCTTTGTATCTAGGCTTTTGATCTTTGGTTATACCTTTCTTTAAGTTTGAAGATCCACTTTGATGCAATTGGTTTGCACCCTTTAGGTAAATGTGCTAGGGACCAAGTGTCATTCACATTTAGTGAGTGTATTTCTTCATTCATAGCTTCTATCCACAGTCTAGCATCAGAGCCACTCACAGCTTCTTCAAAAGTGGTTGGTTCTTGATCATTAGGAGCCACAGTGGCATTAACACTAGATTCATGTAGTTAGTGTCTGCATATCTAGCTGAAGGAACAATCACTCTCCTTTGTCTGTCCCTAGCAAGTGAATAATGACTTAAATCAGGTTGATCTTCAACACTTTCTGTTTGTTCCCCTGAAGTCTCCCCTACCTCATCTGAACCACTAGTAGGATTTTCCTCTGTAGGTATATTTCTAAGATTCTCCACCTCAATTTGAGTAGTGTAGATTTTAGTGGTTTCTGCCCCTTCTATAGGATTATTGCGCTTTTGCATAAACATCTCACTTTCCCTGAAGTTAACATCTCTGCTGATTATAAACTTCTTCTCAGTGGGATGCCACATTTTGAACCCCTTCATACCTTCTGTAAAGCCAACAAACATGCACTTAGCAGCTTTGCCTTTGAGTTTCCCCTGATTTTGGTGCATATACCCAACACATCCAAACACCCTAAGATCATTTAGATTTGGGGGGTGTTTAGACCATTTCTCCTCTGGTGTTAGGAACTCTAGTGAGGTATGAGGACTTCTATTCAAAGTATACACTGAATAAGCAGCAGCTTCAGCCCAAAACTTTTCTTCTAGAATAGCATCAGACAATAGACATCTAACTCTTTCCATGATAGTTCTATTGAGTCTCTCAGCCACACCATTTTATTGAGGTGTGTGCCTTACTGTCCTGTGCCTGTAATACCATTTTCCCTACAAAAAATCTTGAAATCCTCTCCACAAAATTTCAAACCATTATCAGTTCTTAGGTATTTAATCTCTTTAGCTGTTTGTTTTTCTATCATTAACTTCCATTCCTTAAATTTTCCAAAAACTTGATCTTTAGTTTTTAGAAAATAAACCCAATTTTTCCTAGAAAAATCATCAGTAAATGATAGAATATACCTAGAGCCACTTAGGCTTGGAGTTGTTGCTGGACCCCATAGGTCGAGTGGATGTAGTCAAGAATTCCTTTTGTAGTATGCTGTGCTTTGGTGAAATTATGTCCTTGGCTTTTCCCAGCACACAATGTTCACAAAAAGCCAGCTGGTTGCAAATACCCCTAGGTAGAATGCCTTGTCTAGCTAGTGCTTCAAGGCCTTTAGAACTGATATGAGATAGCCTTTTATGCCATAGATCAGCCTCAGACAATTCTTGAGAGGCTGCAGTATAAGCTCCATTCACCTCAACCCCTCTTACAATAAACAAGTCATTTACCTTCTCACCAATCAAAACAACTTTGGAATCTTTGAAGACCTCTAAGCAGCCACCTTTTCCCCTGTATTCACACCCTAGAGAGTCAAGCATCCCAAGGGAAATTAAGTTTCTTTTAAGGTGTGGTACATGCCTAACATTCCTTAGGAGTTTCACAGTTCCATCCTTAAGTTTTAATGAAACTGATCTGATCCCAATGATTTGGCATGCTTCATTATTTTCCATGTAGACAGACTCTCCATTGATTTCTCTATAGGTGTTGAACCAAGTTTTGAAGGGAATCATGTGATAGGTGCATCCAGAATCAAGCATCTAATCATGCTTCCCTAAAGGGTTGACTTGGTTTGCTTGGTCTTGAGTAGAAGCTAAAGCATATGTATAAATGTAGGAACTTTCAACTATAGATGCTTCAGGTTGCTTCCCTTTAGAGTCTTTTTCTTTTTCTTGATTTTTCCTTTTTAGAATGAAGCAATCTTGAATCAAATGTCCTTTCTTTTTACAGTATTTGCATCTCAATTTCTGCTTTGCTTTCTTTTCTTCATTTTGTTGTTGTTTTTCATTTTTCCACTGATTGGATTGAGGTTTGGCCTTCACCACTAGGCTGCTCCTTTTTTGTGACTTGGAGCTCAATTTCTCTTGTTTTGAGGGTTGAAATTATTGCATCCGTTGTGACTGAAACTCTGCCATACTTGAGAGCACTTTTCACTTCTTTATAGGATTTTGGTAGGGAATTTAAAAGCACATAGGCTTCATTCTCATCTCCTGGTTTCTCACCTAGGCTTTTGAATTCAGAAATAATTTTCTTGAACTCATCTAGGTTATCTATTAAAGATTTAGAAGAATCCATCTTGTAGGTGAAGAATTTCTCCCTTAGATACATTTTGTTTGGGAGATCCTTTGTTGCATATAACTCTTCCAATTTGATCCAATTTTGTATGTTGTATCTTCTTCAATTATCTGCCTTAGAACACTGTCGCTAAGATTCAAAATTAGTGTTCCATATGCTATTAACTCCATATCTTCCTTTTCTTGTGCAGTGACTGTAGCAGGGAGTTCTGATGGATCCAGTAGGGCCTTGTGAGCCTTCTGCTGACCAAGCAAGGCTCTGATTTTTGCTTTCCACAAAGCAAAATCACCCTTTCCATCGAATTTTTCAATCTCCACTCTTGCCATTGTCATTTAAGGTAAGATCTTGAATCTTGTTCCTCCAAGAATTGCTTTCTTGATGACAAAAAAAAAAAAAAAAAAAGAGATCTCTGATACCACTTTGTTGGGCTTGGATTGCAAAAGCTTTGGAAAAGGGCCCAAAACTAATAAAAGAAAGAAGAAAGATGAAGCCCACAAGAAGAAGTCTGAGAGAAAAAGGGAAAATTGGTTGTTGGAATGAAAGAAGGAGAATGAGTCACGTTGTTCTCAATTGACACACACATGGTAAGGGAAAAACACTTCTCTTTCTTTATACCTCTGGATTCTAATTTGATTTACAAAAACAAAACCCTTTTCTACACTCTTTCTCTCTCGATTGCTCTTCTTGGAAGATTCAATAATGGAGTTTGGTGCATGCAGATGGAGAAGTTGAAGAGTAAAAAGAAGAACACAAGATCATAACGTGGTTCGGCCAAAGATGCCTACGTCCACGAGAAGACAAACTTACTTGAAGATAAGTTCAAAAAATACAAACTGACTCTCTGTAATTTTTTTTCCGAACCACGGAGACTTAGCTTCCTTTATATTTATAGGAAGATTTATTACAAGAGAGTAAACAGAATTATTTTAGTGTTGGGTTTAAATTTACAGTGTATACTAAATCCTTGAATTTTGTAATTTTGTGTCATAGTTATTTGCCTATTTGATATATTTTTAAAAATTTAAAGATCTACAAGACACAAAAATTTAAATTTGTATCTAAATAGTGTTAAATATAATTTGTAATTTCCAATTAGTCCTTTGAGTTCTTCAATATGACATTTTAAAATATGTAAAGGTTTTCTAGAGAGATCTATTCTATGAATATGTAAAGATTATGTAATTTTCTCAATAAGACTATTTCTTAGGTCATTAATTAGTATTCTTTAGATAAATCTATTGACACCTATAATTAGAGGTGTTCTCTACCCCTTGTAAACAAGTAACTATGTAATTAGCTCCAATGAGCCCAAGTGCCAAAGCACTCAATAGAAGTTTCTCCATAATTTTCTCCAGTCTAAACTCTAACCTAATTTTCCTTCATTGCCTCCAACAAATTTGGTATCAAAGCCATCCTAAAATGATCACCAATTGTGTTCCAAACTTGTTTTCAATCCCAACAAACTAAGTTTCAGTCTTCGATGGTGAGCAATATGAATACTGGCATAGTCAAATGGATACCATTTTTATTTCTCAAGATCTTTGGGAAATCATTGAAGAAGATTATGAAGTCCCTGTTGTATAAGAAAATGAAGGCACCTTAGAGCAGTCATCAGATCAAGCGAAAGAGTTTAATAAGAGCAAAAAGCGAAATTCTTTAGCGCTTCGTCTCATTCAACAAGGTGGAGTAAATCTATTTTTTCTCGTATTCTTAACATCAAAAAAACTAAAGAGGCTTAGAAAATTCTGCAAAAGGAATTTCAAAGAACTGAAAGAGTTATTTCCATAAAGTTGCAATCTTTATGGAGAGATTTTAGAAACTTGGCGAAGAAAGAAAGCGAAAACATTCAAAAATTCTTTTCTTGTGAGTTTCAAAGATAATCAATCAGAAAAAGTGTTACGGGGAGACAATTCCAGAAAAGAGGGTCAATGAAAAAGTTCTCCAGAGTCTTCCTCCGAAATGCAATCACGTCGTTACTACCATAGAAGAGTTCAAAGATGTGTCTTAGTTGGCAATATTTGAATTAATGAGTCCGCTCCAAGCTCGTGAAGAATGATTAAATAAGTCTCCAAGTCAATTTGTGGAGCAAGCTTTTCATACCAAGCTCAATTTCATAGAAAAGAAGACCTACAAGTCCAATTTTTAAAGACAATGGGATCCATCGCAAAAGGAAGATCAGAGTCACCTAGGGCAAGGAGGCAACGAAAAATGGCAAAGAAAAAAAAAATCGATATTTCTAACTCTCACTGCATTATTTGTAAAAAGTCAAATCATCAGTCTAAAGAATGTTATCATAAATGTACTAAATGTCGAATTCCAAATTATTCTAAAAAAGATGGTTGGTATCAAAATAAAAAGGAAAAATGAAGCAAATTTTACAAAAAGAAGATGAAGGGGAGCAATTATTTTCTTGTACTGTTGACCAATGTGAATCTCAAAGTAAATGGTATTTGGATAGTGGTTGCAGCAATCATATGATAGGAAACAAATACTTCTTTATCAAGCTTGATCGAAGTTTTTAGTTCTCAAGTTGAAGCTTGGCAATGGCAAGATGCAAAAAGCAGAAGGAAAAGATGTCATTGTTGTTCACACCAAGAAAGGAGATAGAAGGTACATTTTAGATGTTCTTTATGTTCCCAGCAAAACTCAAAATTTGTTGAGTGTTGGTTAATTGCTCCAAAAAAAGGATATGCAGTTAACATTCACGATGGAAAATGCATTATTTTGGATAAGAAAATTGATAAGATGGTAGCGAAGGTTAATATGTCAGCAACAAAAGTCTTTCCGCTTTTGATGAAAATAGAAGAGAATGTTGCTTCCAAAAGGAAAAATCTAGAAACAAAGAAATTGATGATAACAAGAGACGTATTAATCGATGAAATGGACACATGGGATTTAGAGAATTGTGTTTCTCAACCTTTTCTACATGATGAAAATATTCAAGATCCTGATTAACAACAAGTCTCTCAGAATTTGATGTCACCAAGCAGTTCTCCACCAACTCCGGCAAGATCACCCATTGAAGCTACTTCAAATAAAAAATAACTCAGAATCTCCTCCAAGAAGAATGCGGTCCTTGCAAGATTATATATGATTCAAGTGGACAAGTTGTTATGTTTGCTTATGTGGATGCCACAAAGTTTTGATGATTCTCCAAAAGAAAAAGTTTGTACCAAAACGTATGGACTCAAATATGTCCATAAGAAAGATTGCAAGTTGGATGGCAACACTGACATTGAATGGGCCAGGTTCCCCTTAACGATCAAAAAAGTACTTCAGGTTATATGTTCTGATTGGATTCTAATACAATATTTTGGAGTTCGAGAAAGCAAGAAATTGTAGTCTTATGTTCAGCTGAAGTAGAATAGCTACAACTAAAGTTTGTCTGTAAAGTGATTTGGTTAAGGAGAATTCTCAAAGATCTTCAATTAGAGAAGGCAATGCCAACAAAAATCTTCTATGATGATATGTCAACAATTTCAACAAGCAAGAATCCTATCTTTCATGCTCGGTCAAAGCACATTGAGTAGAAATTTGGTAAACAAAGAAGAAATCTATTTAGAGTTCATTGTCGCCACGTGCCCGAGACTACGCGGAGGAGCTGACGTCCTTAAAAAGGGTTTATTTTAAAAGAAAATAAAAAATGAGTTGCCACCAATCTTTTTTACGGTGTGATTGGACACCGAAATAAAATACATAATTTTTAATAAAAATCAATAAAAAAATGGTCTGCGAAAAAAACTAGAGTTGAGTTCGAGAGTCATTTGTGTGTGGAGAAGGTGTTAGCACCCCACAACACCCGTTTAGAAAACGGTGGCCAAGTTTTAAATCTTGAATTGAAAATTATTCTTTAAAAAAAACATTTGAGGAAGAAAAAGTTTTAAAATAAATGTCTTATTTCACCCCTCATTACTCCATGTTTGGAGTAATGATCCCATAAAATAAGTGGAATATATTTCCGTCAATTAGGCTACACTAGAATTAAGAAAAAATTCCTTACCTCAAGAAATTGAGAAAATATTACAATTTCTCAAATCTGTCATAGGAATTTTAAAAAACATTAATTAAATTCATTTTTTCTTGGGATCAAAATCTCATACTAGCAAAGATATGATCCCTCAGCTCAAGAATCTAAAAAACAGACTCCTAGATATTTCTAGATTCCATTGTGGGAATTTTTTTTTGAGGAAAATGGTCCTAAAAACAAGTTATTAGAAAAAATTGATTAGGAAAACTTATGAAATAATAGATTAATCTTTTAAAGGTTAAAAAACAAAAGGTTGTAAGAAAAATTTAAATGATTTAAAAAGAGTTATAAAAAGAATTTAAATAAACAATTAGATAAATTTCAATTAGAAATTAAATAAGATTTAACATAAACACTTTATAAGCAAAAACATAACATAACAATGAACTAGGTAAATATAGAAAGCATATTAAAATTTTAATAAAAATATAATGGAAATCGATCTCAGACTCTCAAAGAATCGACTCCTCACCTCGAGATTTTTAGAAAATCGGACTCCCAAATTTTCTAAATTTCATCGTTGGTTTTTAGTTTTTTTAAAAAAAGACAAAATAAAATATTAAGGATAATGACATAATAAAGACACATTAAAATAATATCACCATATAATACTTAAAAAGTAAAATAATTAAGTACAATACTCAAAATAAAATTAAAAAAATAAGAAAATACAAAATGATAAAAATAAATAACAAAATAATAAATAACAAATAATGAATAATGAATAAATAATAATAATAATAATATTTGAAATGTTAAATGATGCATTACATCTCTTTCCTTTTCTTTCAAAATAATTAAAAATAATAATAATAATAATAATAATAAATAAATAAATAAATAAAAAGAGTGATGGGTGGCAAATCAACCACCCAACTTAACACATCACACACTTTCCAACACCACACACTACTAAAAAAAATAATAAATAAATAACAACTAAAATTCTTTTTTTTTTAAACAAATTATATCATTTAAACCCTCTTTTCTCTTTCTATTTCAAATGTTTTTTCTCTTTCTCTTCCCTTGCTTTTTTTTTTTTACTTCACTTTCTTTTTTTTAAAAAAAAAATAAAACAACAATAACGAAAATACCATGAAGAGGAAGAGATGAACACAAAAATAATAAAAATAAAAGATGAAATAATAATAGTGATTCTTAGTGAAGGTAGAGAATGATAAATATCACATGATATTAATATAAAAACAAAAATGGAAGATGGAAGAAATAATAGCAATAAAAATAAGTTTTTCCTTATAACATTTTCTTTCTCTCTACTTTTTTAGATCTAAGAGAGAAGAAAAAGGTTGAAGGTTTGAATCCATAACACGAAGCCGCCCGTTGTCTGAGGTGTGGATCCTTGGAACGAATGCCCTACCGAATGCAACCTCCAACGAGCTAGAACTCTCTTGTGTTGTGAATTTTCAGACTTTTTTGGAAGGATTGGGTGGATGACTGATCTTTCTCTCTAGGATTTTTTCTAGGGTTTGTGGTTGTGTAAAAAAAATTCTCTAGGTTTTTTTATCAAGAAATCTGCTCCCCTAGGGTTTCTCCTATTATTTGCCAATATTTACTTATTATTTTTTTAAAACCAAAATTAGCACACAATGAGAAATAAAAATAAAAATAAAATAAAACAAATAGGACAAAAATAGGTGGCTACATTCATCAACACCAATGATCAACTGGTTGATATGTTCACCAAATTTGTTATGTTACAAAAGTCTGAGAAGTTCAAGAAAATTTTAAAATTACAAATTAAGGGATGGTGTGAAATGTAATTTATAATTTCCAACTAGTTCTTTTGAGTTCTTCAATATGACTTCTTGGAACATGTAAAGGTAATTGTCTAGAGAGATCCATTCTAGGAATATGTAAAGGTTATGTAATTTTCTAAGTAAGATTATTTCCTAGGTCATTAATTAGTATTCTCTAGATAATTCTATTGGCATCTATAAATAGAGGTGTTCTCTACCCCTTTAAGCAAGTAAATAAGAAAGCTCCAATTGAGCCTAAGTGCCAAAGCACGCAATAGAAGAAGTTTGTTATCCAGAATTTCCTCTCCAATCTAAACTCTAACCCAATTTTCCTTCATTGTCTCCAACAAATAGATCAATCAATTTTTAAATGTTTTGAATATGTCAAGAATATATTTATTATACACAAAATTAAAAAGTCAAAGTCGATTTAATTAAGAACATATTAGAAACACATGATTAAAAATTCTAGACCCGTCAAACACGCTCGAAAGTTCAAGGCTCATAAACCTCAAGATGGACCAAACTAGTAATTTAATGCAATAGTATATTTATGACCATTTGCTTAGAGCAAGCAATAACTAATGAAAAAGAAGAAACCTTTCTTAGAACAGTGCCATCAATAAGTGGTTTGGGTTTAGGCTCGTCGCGACAGTAGGGAATTGCAAATGTGATGTCAGTATGATATTGCTCAGTGAGCTCAACGTACCCAATGTACTCAACGTGCTCAACCAACCACCGGTAGAGATCAACTTCCTCTGCATTCAAATAAATATATACAACAAATTTAGTGTTATTTTTCAGGTCATAGTCATACAAATAAATTTGAAGATTAATGATATCAATAATGAAGATATTATATATATTGTAAAGTATACAACCATGTTGTTCTCGGATGGCATCTAGATGATTTCCAAGTACATCGAGTATAATGGCAATTTTTTCAGCCAATTCATTCAAATATCTCTGTGGTTGATTCCTGAAAATAAAAACATTTGTAATCAATTAATAAACTAAATAACATCTTCGAGTCCTTGACATAAAACTACCCGACCAAGATTAACACGGTTGGTCTCGGTCGATCGGCTCGATTTGTCAGATTTTGTTTGTGATAAAAATAAAAATACTTACTCAGTTTCACTGAGGTAGGTGGAGAGCTCAATTCTAGAAGCAACGATAGTGTGTATAACCCAATAAGTAATTAATGGAATTTGATGAAGAACTGCAGGTAACTCAGGAATTCCTTGGCATCGTATTTGGAGAATTCTCTAATCTCATCCATGTATTTGATTGCTTGTAAGTGCTTTTTCAAAGCAGCAACTCGCTTGATAATTGCCAAAGATTTAGCCAATGGATCAGCTTGAGAGTAATGATAGAGATGCCATAAATCTCCATAATCCGTTGCAAAAACTAACAAAGTCAGAGCTGCCTTGGCTTCCCATGGATAATTTGCCAATATTTCAAAGATATCTAGTGTGGTTTCGTGTGCTTTTTCTATCCCCGGAGCCTTGCATGATAGCTGAAAATGATGTTACAATAAAAGTTTTTTTTTGTAAAAAAAAAATAGGTGAAATGCATTAAAAAAAATTTGAGTCCATTTGGTTTTTGATTTTTGATTTTTTATTTTTAAAAGTTATACTTGTTTTCTTGTATTTTCTTTACCGTGGTTTTATTTTTTTTGTTAATAAAACATTTGAATTCTTAGTCAAATTTCAAAAAAAAAACAAATTTTTTTAAAAATACTTCTTTTACTTTCCAATTAACTAATAGAATCCAATTTTATGAATTATGACCTTGCTAGAGATTTGACGAAGAGTACAGAGCGGAGGCTCGATCAAAACACTGGATGCCAATGAATCATTTGTATACACCAAACGTCCTTCACTTCCTTGCATGGACAATATATATGATATAATTTGTCAAACTCAATAAAGAAGGAAAAAAGACCAAGCAAAAGTTTTTACATGTATGTGAGTATATAGTTGTTTTTACGTGATGCACAGTATTAATAATTTGATTAGCACCGGTGATAATACTCTCAATAACTGAGATGTAATTAGGAATGTCAATTTTGGTAGTGTGGTCGTCACGATGTTTGGCATAAATTTGCTCGGTGATGAGATCGCCAGAGTAATGTCTTATGGTCAACTCCTCCTCGGGGTTGGCTGACTGATTAGAATGAAGCAATGCAGGTACAGTGGTGGGTGCCTTGAGTGGAGTGGCCATGGATTGGGTATAGAGAAGTGAAAAATAATAGAAGGAAAGATAAGGTTGAGAGTAGTTTGGTTGTGTTGTCAATTGGAATTGTTAGGCTATGTTTATACACAGAATGATATTCTAGAAGAGATAGAAAAGGCAAAGAGTATGTAAGAAACCAATGTTCTTCTTGTTAGAAGAAAAGAATTTGTGTGTTTTGCATGCTCAATTTGTGCTTTAGTTAAAGTACTCTAATAATTATTGGAATGAGAATCTAACTATCCATCTTTAAAATAATATTATATGTCTTTATCTTTTTTAACAATACTTGAATTGGATTGAGTTATAAAATCTTTATCTACAATCCCATGTGTTATGGGTAGATTCACCAAGACAGGTCGAGACAGAGAGTATGAAGAGATAGGAGGCCTACGGACAGAGAAGAATTAGCCTTGCATTGGAATCGTCCTGCTTAGCAAAGGATGCGGCGAAATATAAGAAGGCAAAGTATGCAGTGAAGCAACTGCAATCGTAGGATGGGAACCACAGACAACTGCAACGAGCAACGTAAAAAAGCTTATTGACTCATGTGTTGTGGTCTAGAATGGTAGAGAATGCCCCATGTGTCCACCCATATAAGCAGTGGCCCTGAAAGAGAGATAGAAGATCGACCATTAATCATTCTTTCTTTGAACTCTGGGAGAGAAACCATTCTTGGAGTCGGAGGGAAAAATGGTCAGCCCTCACGCGGGGAACTAGAGATCTCGAGAGAGTCATCTTTTCCCTCCACCCATCCATCACGACCGCCGCACAACAGATAAAGCAGAAGCAAGCTTAAGCCAGCAAGAAGCAAGACATTGCTACCGAAAGCTTGTCCATAATTTCTTTACCTTTATTTTATGTGACACTCAGACTATTGTAGCAACTATTTTATTCTTCAATACATCATGAACTTCATCTTCTTCATCTTCTCCACTTTTATTTCTTCTTTGATCATGAGTAGCTAAATCATTAATGGGTTAGGGTGAGTTTAGCATCATTTCAGCAAGTACAACTTAAGTAGCTAGAAGTTCATTTTGCTTAATGTTTGTTTGTTTACTATTCTTGATTCCATCTATCTAATCGAATCAAGTAGTAATAGTTACTTGCTTGAGTGGGTAAGTGACTATGGATTTCATCAAACAAAGTAAGAAGTATCTTTAAAGATAAAAATCACCTTACACGACCAAAAAAACCTAAAGCATGCATCATAGAAATATGAACAGTGTGGCTAACTCGCCGAGAGGCTTAGAGTGTGTGTTGGTGGTTGTGAACATGAACCGAAGCTTCATGTTGTATTCAAAGGATTGATGATACTCATCTCAACCCCATTTATCTCGTCTGCTTCTCACTTTTACATCCTGCTTCTTCATAGTGCACGTTACTCATATTTTATATCTCTGCTGAACTCTCTGTCATTTACATTTCCAAACCTCACATGAATATTGTTGTTATTCTATCTGTGAAATTGAATAGAAAACCATTGCTAAAGTAGTTTGAACAAAACAAAAATCATCATTTCGACCTTGATCCTTGATCGACTGGGCGTGTATGAGTGGTAGAAATATAGGATGAATGATGAAAGTATGGAATGGATGAGGTCTATGTGCAAGTATACATGTTCGATGAAGTAATAAACTTGAAGTATTCCAAGTGTCGAATCCCACAGGAGTAGATTGAGTTTAAATTAATTATGACTATGGATCAAAGAAACCAAGGTAACCAAATAAAGAGTTTAGAATTTTTGTAGGTGAAAGAAAACTTAAAAGCAATAAACAATGGTAATCAAACAGGGGCAAACAATGCTACAACCATTCGGTTGTTATGCCTTAGGTGATGTGACCGCATCATATCGAACAATGAATTACACATGAACAGGAAACTACACCTATTCGGTCTTGTGTCAAGTTCCTTTAGGAGTTCTAAGCAGCTAATTCCTAATATTTCCATGATTAGCTGGATCTTAGATTAATTCAAGTTTAGTTCCTTGATCCTATGGTGTCCCTTATTTCTAAGGTGACGTGACCATTCTATGTCTAGGCTTTTAGTCTCATATCCCTCTGTGACATCCGCTTACACCCTAACCTTTTCAGCATTAGAGCTTCGTTAGATCGTTAAATCAAATGGCTAATTTAACTTATCGATTTTATCTTTTAAAAAATAAACAAAGAGAATGTGAGGAGGGCCGAGATGGAGAGTTTTTGTTCAAAATGAAGAGCTTCCTCCCCTTTTAAAGGCCCCAAATCTGTTGAGGAGGGCCGAGATTCGCTTTATGAGGTTTATCAGGTAGAATCAAAGGTCCCCAGCCATTAGAATCGTAAAAATTGCAACTGGTCGTGATTGGATTGAATCTGAAAAATTAGGGCTCGACAGTGCTGGCACATCAGTGATGTTGTGGGCACATTAAATGAAAAATAGCCAAAAATATGTAAAAAAAAACGTACCAGATCAGCACCAAATCTGCAAAAATCATCTTTTACGCATAATTAACCCTCATTAAGGTTATTTAAACATATTAAGACAAAAGTTGGGATAAAATTCATGCAAAAGCTTATTTTTTCACATTCAAATTGCCCAAATAAAAGCCTAATTTCATGCATTTCATAGCATGAATCGGTCCTCACCAAGAAATACATCTTTGGAAGCTTGCACTTGAGTTTTTAGAGAGAAAACAAACTTCTGATTTTTAATTAATTAAATCCAAAAATATTTGAGCACTATGATGCGAAAAAACAAGAACCCATGAGGGAGTCTAGAGTGAGCTTAGAAGACCCATGAGGGAGTCTAGAGTAAGCTCAAAAGACCTATGAAGAGGCCTAGAGTGACCTCAGAGGACCCATGAGGGAGTCTAGAGTGAGCTTAGAGGAGCCATGGGGGAGTCTAACTCAAAGGACTCATGAGGGAGCCTAGAGTGAGCTTAGAGGACTCATGAGAGAAGTTAGAGGACCCATAAGAGAGCTTATGGGGAGCTTTGGAGATAACTTAAAGGACCCATAGGAGCTTAGTGGTAGCTCTGAAGACCCATGATGGAGCTTAGTGTGAGCTTTGAGGACTCATGTGGGAGCCTAAAAGGAACTCAGAGGGCCCATCGGGAAGTCTATAATGGTAGTTCAAAGAAGCCATGGGGAACTTAGTGGTAGCTCGGAAGACTCATAGGGAGCCTAGTGGTAACTTAAAGGACCCGTGGGGAGCTTAGAGGACTCATGAGAGAGCCTAGTGATAGCTAGAGGACTGATCGTGTAAACACCCAAATTTCTTGTTCTCCTTTATATATGAATTCAAATGGAAAGGAAAATTTGAGTGATAAAAGGCTTAAAAAGAACTTAAATGAAAAAGAAGAAAAAAAATGGATAGTGAAAGTAAATTAAAAATAAATGAAAGTAGAAAAATGAAAAAACAAAACAAAACAAAAATTAAATTAAATTAAATCAAATTAAATTAATTAAAAAAAAAAAAGTGCTCAGCCAAAATAGTTGGAAGTAGAGGATACTAACCACGTATTGGTGAATGTGGGTATACACGTGGGATGTGTTGCCATAGTAGAAAAAGGAGTGTGATATTGGAGGGGAAAAAATGAAGATAAAGTAAAGATGAAAAGAAAAAGGGTGAAAGTTTGTGAGAGAAAATAGTATATATATTTATATATGGACACTAAATCATTGAAGAATAGGATTGTGGGAAGATGTTAATAAAGAAAGAGAAATGGTAATTCATAAAGCCTAAATGGTGGGGAAACTTGGAGAGACAATGAATAAATTTGGAGAGAGAATATATGTCATTGGTTAAAGAAAAAGATAAAATGTAACTTATTTGATAAATATGGAATATATGTAGAGAAAATTGGAAACACTAAAGGTTGAACCAATAGATAAAAATTTAGTATGGTGGTTTTCTTTCACGCCTTGGTAGATATGGTAAAAATGATTACTGAATTAATATTTCAAGACAAATAGAGATTAGAGGACGTGAATTGTACACTCCAAAAGTTCCGTGAGTGGTTTATTTTATTTAAATTTTTACTATTAGTTAAATATTACTAGATTTCATGAGATTTATGATTATGTATGATTTTGAATAAATTTTTATGAAATTCTAGAAAGTATTATCAAGGTTTTTCAATAATGTCGAGATTTTAGCAAAATTCATTATTTAGTAATGTTTTTAGAGAAAATGTGTTTTATGTGAAAGTTTGAATTTATCAAACATCGTTAAACAGAATGATCATGGCTTTAGAATGATTTAATTTACAAATTATGTGAAAGCAAGATTTTTCGAAAGTAGAAAGTTTTATGTATTGAGCTTGAACTGGTTTTCAAACCACTAGATCAATGTACCCATGGTAATTTTCCACTACACTGACGAGATTGTATTTCCATAGTGTAGCCATGATATACATGAGGTCTGTGTGACCCACCTTAGCACACATATAGGCTTCAAACTGTGTGTTGAGGTATTTTGCCTTTTGGGTGTTGCTGCTATACATCTTGAAATTACTCAATGTATGATATGACCATATTTTATTTATTGTATAAGTTGAGTCCCTTCATATATAGTATGACCACGCTCAAGTACAGGTTTAGTGAAAAGGTTTTTACAAGTTTATGTTTACGTTTGCAAGGGAATGATTATGATATTCTATATGTGATAACTCTCTCCATTTTTTAAATTGCTCATGTTTTACATCGATTTACAAAACTTGAATTTTTATTTAGAATAATGATAATTTTCTCAAATTACTTTCCTGTGAATTTTCACCACTCAGTGGGCTTTTTAGCTCAACCTTTTATATTATTTTTCCACCAGATTGCTCTTAAGTTTCAACATGAATTAGTTGATCAAAAGTTGCCACTCGGCTCATCAGTTTATTGCAACATGTAGTCAAACATGGAGTTTTAGTAATTGTGTAATTGTTGTATTGTGTAAGTGACATAGCTCTTTTAACTATGAGAATAATCCTTGTGTTGTAAGATTAATTCAAGTTTTTTACAATTATAAATGTAGAAGTAGTATCACCTATTGCGTTAGTATCACCTATTGCGTTAACTCAGGTATAAATCAATACAACAAGTACTTGGAGTACTCCAAGGTCGATTCCTCAAGAACACAGTATAAATCAAGAATTCAAAAACTGTTCAATAGCTCTTCTTTCAATGTTGTGTAAATGTAGTCTACAAATAATTGTTGGTTGTATATTAATGCTACAGCTTTGAAGACAGTAAAGATAAAATGCGATAAAAATGATAGGATGAGAAGATCTTAGAAAAATGCTTGTAAATATTTAAGTTAACAAATGTGTAGACTTGGCTATTAGACTCCCTATGCTTTCACAGTCACAACATTAATTAGAATGTTCTGAAATCACAATGTGTTCTTTAAGCGAGAAAACCTACTGTACCCATCTTCGCTGATGTGATGTAGAAAACATCGAGTTAGTTGGAGGTCATCTGTGCTACCTCAATGCATTTACTCCCGTTTCTCGATAGCTTCCTAAGTGTCTTTATTATTCTCCAGTTATTCATTCAGCGCAACTTTGTCTCATGCATTACTTCAATACACACTCTTCACTGCATCTTTTTACTGGTCACACGATCCATTCGACGCGAGGTTGCTGATTTTCTATACATTTTGCATGTTTTCCTGCATTCAACACAAAGAAAGTATTTTTGCCTAGTTTTCTCTTAATGCTGAGACACTTTCCACCAAGTACACTAATTATTCTAACTTAAAAGCAACAATAATTTTTATCTCTACAAGTTAACAAGAGTCTAAAGAGATAGAAGGCCCAAGGACAGAAAGAAGGCATAGATGGATGACCCAAGCACTCGTAAAAATTTGGGCTTTAATGTCAGTTTAAAATCGACATTATAGCGGTACAATCTGTTGGATTTTATGCCTTAAAATTGGTAGATAGTAATATATTATGAACTCTTGTTCACGAGTGATTGTCTTTTGATTTGTATGGGTGAGAGTGGTCGATTTGCCGACTCAATATGCACCACTTTGGGGACAAGATCGAGTGGGGAGCTAGGAACATAATTATACCAGATGGATTTCACTCTTTCCTGACTTTAGGATAAGTAGATGAGTGTTCCCTTAAGTAGTGTCTCTAAGACTTGAACAAAGGGTCTTACCCTCTCACTAGCACAAGAGAGGTTTCAGTTTAATGGTTGGACCATATATAAACAGGTTGTTCATTAGAGGAGCACTGTTATTTAAGGATTTAAAATTAACCCAAGGGTAAAACGGTAATTTGACCCATTTGGCGTTAACAACACTTGTGAAGAACTAATTTAATGTTATTGGTCTATATCCATGGACACCGAAATATATCTGCAGTGAGAAGAGTGCAACTGTGGGTCTTTAGTGGAGTGTACCTATAGTTAACGAACATTGGTTAATGTGGTTAATGAGTTTAGCCAATTAATCTCTTATCGTTAGAGCTTCTGATCTATAGGTCCATTAGGTGCCCTTCCTAACTCGTAGAGAGTATTGAGGTAATTAAGTCTTGAATAAAATTTGAAATGTTCAAGTTCACTTAGGAAAATTGTATAATATAATGTATAATTATACATTATAATATAAAGTTTATTTTATAAATCAAACTTTATAATATAAATTTAATTTTTTATTTGATTCAAAATTAATTTATGAGAGAATTAAATATTTGAAATAGTTCAAATATTAAAATATGAATTAGATTTATATTAAAACTGTAGGTTAAAATTAATGTGCATTAGATGTACATTAAAACTATATAAAGTTATGAGAGAAATACAATTGAATTTGATTCAAATGTACCTTGGTAATTAATTAATTGGAGAATTAATTGATTATTTGATTTAATACAGAATAATTCTTCACATAACCTTTCTATTGAAAATTACGTATATCTCTTTTCTTTTCTTTTGCAGGTTTTTTTAAGGATGAGAGAGAGATGGAGGAGATCATGGAAGTTTTCCACAATTGTGATAACTCCCATATGTGGGTGTTATCTTTTATTTAATTAATTTAATGAATTAAATTAAATTAATAAAAACTAGTTTAATTAATTAATAAAATCATTAACAAATTAATTAAATTAATAATTAATTAAATCCAATTTAATTAATTTTATTTAAATCATATTTAAATGAACATCTCCCACATAATCTATAGTTTTAATTCAATTAATTTAATTAAATAAAATTGAATTAAATTGAATTAAATTAAATAACCAATTATTCTCCAATTAATTAATTACCAAATTAAATATCAAATATTTAATTTAACCTGCATTTGAATCAAATTCAAATGTATTTCTCTTATAACCTAAAGTTTTAATGTGCATCTAATGCTCATTAGTTTTAGCATAGAGTTTTAATATAAATCCAATTCATATTAAATTAATATTTGAACTATTTAAAATATTTCATTCTCTCATAAATTGATTTTGAATCATATCCAAAATTAAATTTATACTGTAAAGTTTAATTTATAAAATAAACTTTATATTATAATGTATTATTATACATTATACTATCTCCCTAAGTGAATTTGAACATTTCAAATTTCATTCAAGACTTCATTACCTCAATATTCTTTACGAGTTAGGAAGGGGACCTAATGGACCTACATATCAGAAGCTCCAACGATATGAGATTAATTGGCTAAACTCATTAACCACATTAACCAATATTCGTTAACTATGGATGCACTCTACTAAAGACTCATGGCTGCACCCTTCTCACTGTAGATATATTTTCGTGTTCACGGATATCGATCAATAACAGTAAATTAGTTATTCACAAGTGTTTGTAACACCAGCTGGGTCAAATTATCGTTTTACCCCTAGGTTACTTCTAAATCATTAAGTATTAGTGCTCCTCTAATGAACAACCTGTTTATGGTCCAATCATTAAAAACAAATCCCTCTTGAGCTAGTGAGAGGCTAGGGCTCTTTGTTCAAGTCTCAGAGACACCACTTAAGGGAACACTTATCTACTTACCCTAAAGTCGGGAAGGAGTGAAATCCATCTTGATAATTATGTCTCTAGCTCACCACTCGATCTTGTCCTCAGAATGGTAGGCATATTGAGTCAGCAAACTGGCCACTCTCACCCATACAAATCAAAAGACAATCCCTCGTGAACAGGAGTTCATAATATACTCAAGATTAAGACTAAGTTGCGTAGGTCATCTTATTGAAATAGAAACCTAACTAGTCAACGGAGTTACATTTAATGGTTACTATTTCGTAGTTCAGTATTATGCAAACTCATTGCATAGTATACCCCTACTCTCATGTCTCCTACATGAACGCGTTGGATCATTGCGTTTGTATCAAATACAAAGTGAGTCGTATCCATAGTATCACAAGGATAAGATACTCAACCCTTTATCCCTACACTATTGATCTTTTAGGGTTGTATCTTGAACATTGATCCCTATATGTCTCTACATAATGTTCAAGACTCATAAGACAACCTAGGATGTTAGTTTATTTAATTTTAGGGTTATTAATATAAGATAAAAGCAATATAATCAATAACAATTATTGAATAATAATTAATAATATTTTATTAATAACGATCAAAATAATACATTTACTATCTACGAGTTTTTAGGGCATAAAACCCAACACAAGGACCAAGATGGAAGCTCAAGATGGCTAACCCAATGCCAATGGGACCCACGTCTGCACAACCAACACTTATGGCCTTAGGAGATCGATCCTAGTAAATTGGCCAAGAGCCATAAGAAGAGAATCTCCCCAAAGGAAACTTTCAACCAATGACTCATAAGACAAGCTCAAGAGTAGGGCCACTATTATGAGTAGATTTTCAAGATAGGCAAAGACCGAGAGTCTAGAGAGATAGGAGTCTTAGGACTGGTGTCCTAAATCTCTTAGGGTTCTCATAGTTTGTAATCTTTCTGAATACAAATTATTTATTCAATAAAATAATGAGTTATTTTATTCTGTTTGCATTAACTCAATCCAAAAAACTAAGATCCGAGGTTATTTTATGTAAATCTAAACATGTATTTGGTTGACATACAAGTGGATAATGTTTATGTAATAACTTAAAAGGTCTGTAGTATAAGGATAAGGTTGGGTGTCTTATTCTGGTAGCACTACGGATACGACTCACTTTGTAACTGTTACAAATGTTGTAAAGTGTTACAAACGATGTGATCCTAATCGTTCATGTGGAGACATGTGTATAGGGGTATCCTATATAAAGAGTTTGTATAAGATCAAACTGCGAAATGTTTATTTTCTTTTTATAACTCTGTTAATTGTAGAAATTAACATTTCATATGATGACCATAGGTGACTAGACCTTAATCCTGAGTGAGTTATGAACTTCTGTCTATGAGGACAATCCTTTGATCTGTATGGGTGAGAGTGGCCAGATCGACGACTCAATAAGCCTACCATTTTGGGGATTTGTATGGGTAAGGAGCTAGGAACATATCTTCATAAGATGGAATTCACTCCTTCCCATCTTTAGGGTAAGTAGGTAAATTGCTCCCTTAAGGGCTGATTCTAGGTCTTGAACAATGAGGCATCACCCTCTCACTAACCCAAGAGGGGTTAGTTTATAGTTGGACTATAAATTGTTTGTTCATTAAAGGATCAATGGTACTTAAGGAGTTAGACCTAGCTACAAGGTGTAAAACGGTAATTTGACCCAGTTATAGTTAGGGCAATTGTGAAGAATTGACTTACTGTTGATTAGTTATATCCGTGGACACAGAAATATATCTATGGTGCGAAAAGTGCAATTATGGGTCTTTAGTGGGGTGACCTTTAGTTAATAAAATATTGATTAATTTAATTAAAGAGTTTAATTAATTAATCACATATCATTGGAGCTTATATTTTGGATGTCCATAAAGTTCCCTTGTTAGCTCATTAAAGCTTAAATAAGAATCACTTAATTTTGGATTAATTTGAATTGTTCAAATTAGATAAGTGAATTAATTGTATATGATACAATTAATATAATAATATAAAGTTAATTTTGAATAGATTCAAAAATTATATTTTCTATTATGAGAGAGATAATATTTGAATAATATTCAAATATCAATTATATGAATGAGATTCATATAGAAACTATATAGGTTAAAATTAATATGAATAAGATTCATATTATGATTCAAATAAAATTAAATGTGTGATATTTAATTTATTAATTAATTAATTGTTAATTAATTAATTTATTTAATAATATATATTAAGTTTTTAATATATTTTAATTAAATTAATATTAGGGTTGTTTTCAAATATAGAAAAATTAGTCAAAACATTTACAAATATAGAAAAATTTCACTGTAGATATAGCGGTCTATCGCTGATAGATAGTGAAATTTTTCTATATTTGTAAATAGTTTGATTTTTTATTTATAATAATTTTTCTTAACACTATTAATTTAATAATATTAAATTTATAATATTAGGAATAACTCCCTTTGGAAGTTATTCATCACGTATGTGGGAGTGGGGAGAGAGGGCGTTATCTGATAACTCCCCTCCCTCCCTCTTTCTCTCACATATAACAAAAAGAAGAGGTTTGTTGTAGAGTTGAAAAATAGGTGTTTTTTAATCTAAGAAAAAGAATTCTCTACAACATTCACATTCTCTTCCAAGTTCTCTCTCTCAAATTTCCTTCTCTTACCAAAATTGAAAAGCCCACAACTCCTTCAATTCTTGCCTGGAGAAAGAAAGATCTTTTTGGTGGTATTCATGGTTTGAAGAAGAAAAACTCGTTGAGTTTGTGAGATTTGGAGTTCGTGAGTTCCAGCAAAGAAAAGAGAAAATTACCTAGAAGATATTCTTCAAAGGTTTGTTAACTTCTCTCTTCAATCTCTTAAAGCATGTTGTAGTTTAGTTATTTATCCTCTATCTCTGTCTATTTTTTTGCATTTTATTTTTTCCAAAAGAAAATTTATTGGCACAAGATGATCAATCGTTTCTGCTAAGGAATTCAATTTCTTCAAAGAGGCCTATGAACAAAGGTGGCTTAGAGGATCCATGAAGGAACCTAGTGGTAGTTTAGAGTGGAAGACCTTTGCAGACTCATAGAGGACCTAGAAGTCACATAGAGGACCTTGGATGACTTGTGTGGAAGACCTCTACAAGACCCGTGAAGAATGTAGGAGTCACATGGAGGACTTTGGATGACCCATATGTGACCTCTACAAGACCCATGGAAGACCTCGGAATGATTTAGCTTAGAACTGTTCAAATTCTCAACAGAAAAACCATAATGGAAACGTTGATGAGTTAAGTGGGTAATGCGCTTAAGTATCGGTTACAACCTAGAATGGTGGTACGTAACCGCCCAATGAGTAATGGCTCAACAGTTTTAGAAATTTAAGAAGGGCAGTTATGAGCTCAAGCGTCAATTATGCATTATTTGCTTGTATAAACAACCAAAGTCATTGGTCGAAGGTATGCTTAAAATCCTCCACTGTCCTCTATGTCAAGGTACTCACAAACCCGAAATTGACTTGAGTATTGAAGTGTGTATGACTTAACACCACACCGTACTAGTGCTCAATTTGATCTATTGTCTTGCAAGGCACCTTGGGTCATTTTTCTCCGAAATACAAATTTACGATTGATGCATATTTTTTGGCTTCAACAACGATCTTAATTTGAAACTTTAAATGTATTGCAATTTTACCTCTCTAATAAGTTCTCTCGCTCCAAATATAGTTAAAAATTCTCTCATGCACTTTCACCTAATTATAAAACATTCATGCAATAAGAAATTGATAAAATTTGAGGGGAAAAAATGATACTATTGTTGCTAAAATTTTTATTGAGATTTGTAAATTTTGGCAAAATTATTCAGTGATTAATTGTTCCATTGGTAAAGTTGATTTGTGAGCAAAGTTTTTTTTTTATTAAAATTAACGAGTTTATGAACATTTTTCATTGTTGTATTATGTATTATTATTTGTTTTTTTTTTGTTAAAATTAGTAGATGAATTAGCTTAAATTGAATTGAAGGTACAAACTACGTATAACATCATTATTTAAGTATATATAGTTTTTAATCGATATATATGGTTTTAGGAGTCAAATTTGATTTTATTTTTCCAATAATCTTCATATAGTGAGAGAGGGAGAGATTCGGTAAAATAATGTACTTCAAAATTTGTGAAAGATCCTAAGAAAATGAGATACAATAAGAAAATTAAAGTACTTCACAATGGGTGTCGAAATAAAGAGAAAGATATAATTATCATTTAGTTAAATAACATAAAAATCATACAAATATTCAACCGATGATAACTACGAGATCATATGTCTCGATTACAACAGATGGAAGAAAAAAAACACATAACTTAATTGCCACCAAAAATGGCATCATTTATTATACATAGTAGTCTTAATTAGTAGTAATAATATAACATATATAATAAAAAGATACAATAATACTCACTTTGAATGATCACATCACATATGAGCTCCTCCATGGCAGCACTTGAAGCTAATACCAGTCTCCATGAAACGAGGACATTCAGGACAATTCACAATCATAGGAATCCATCCACTAAATCCAGGAAGAATTACTCGATCACATTGGTGACTTTTGATAGCCAATTCATTGAAGTATTCTCTAAAGGCATCGGGGAAGGCCTTGAGCCTCAAACTTTGCTTCCATTTTGGGAACTCTTCAAGCAATTTCAATATCAAAACCCCACGACCAACTAGCACTGGGGCTGACCCTACAGTTAGAACAACCCAACCATCTTCATTTTGGTATGAAATCAATCTTAAGATGTCTTCTGTTGTTTCACTCGCACTTGAACCTTTAATTTGACTTTTGACTACAAAATAGCCCCATTGTGTTGTCCAAAAACGAGCCATGAGTGCTGGATCATCCTCTCCTTGTGCATCTTTTCCTATACGTACAATCTCAAATGAACCACCATCCATTATCAATGGATCACTTTTCAAAATTTCTACTCTCTCTTCAAATTGTTGGATCCACAACGGGTTCTTTCCTCCATAGAATAGTATATTTTTATCTCTCGTGATCTGTTTGGAAAAGAGTATTATATCAATGCAAACGTTATATTAGTGATTTACGTTATATTAGTGATTTTGTAAATGTCAAAATCACTTTTGTTATGTCCAAAATACTTCAAAATGTGATTTTAATTAATAATTCAAAAATCAGTTTTGATTATATGAAAACTTGCATTTCAAAGTGTAAAATCAAACCCATTTTGAATAAATAAAGGTGTGTTTCATAGTGATTTTAAATTATTTCAAAATCATTCACCAAACCTGCACTAAAAACATCATTTTTAAGCACTTTGAAGTCAATCTAAATAAGCCCGAAATAACTAAAAACATCATTTTTAAGCACTTCCAAAAATTTTCTTATTATTTATTAAAATAAAAGTTGCAATATTACTATTGACAACAAACATTTCAAAACTAGCATTTGACTAGAAATAATTCTTAAAGCTTTCGAATGGAAATCAAGACATGGGAATAGTGTAACGGTGACCTAATTAAATGGTATGGTGATCTAGATTTCCTTTCTAGGTCACCATCATACTGTTTCAAGTTCTGATTTCTATCATAAATTTTATGAAAGGTCAATGATAGTATTGCAAAATTTGAAAGAATATGAGTACTTTTTTAAATAAATGACAAAATTGGTAAAGAAAAAGAAATACACAAGCATGTATTATTAAAAATTGGATATGATAACTAGTTATACGTACCCAATTTTGTAGTCTTGGTTGGTAAGTGAATTTGATGAGAGTTGACTCAGGCCAGTTTTTTCTTAGTAAAGCTTCAGTTCTATTATATGTAAAAGGGATTGCTTCACTTTCCCAAACTCGAACCAAATGAATTGCATTCATGAATTCCACTTTAGATTGTGGGTTTAATACCACAACTAATGGATCCTCTCTAAGTTGCCATTTTTCTTCAATATATCTCATCCCAGATATCTTTGTAGTAAATTGTACTGAATACCATTTCATTGTAGAACGCAAATAATCATATCTCTTACGATCTTCTTCATGATAAGGCTCTGGGATTATTGGAATCCAAACTATCTCATACTTATTGTCCCTTTTCAAATCTTCATAAACCTTATGAAAAGCTCTGATATCATCCTCTGAGATATCCAAACCAGAAATTATCAATATCACGTTCTTTCCTGACAAACTTTCTTGAACACTTACCTGAAAAAACACACACACTTGTTAGAATTCCTTTCATACGCATTATATGTTTTTTGCAATTTTGGGCTTAAGGTTTTGACGGGTGCTATATATAACTCTCTAACCCTACTGGAGTTTCCGCAATATTACTCTCTGATAATAAAATGGTTCTCTCCCTCTGTCCGTAGATGTAGCTAACACACTGTTAGTACTATCTAAATCTCTCTATCGGTCTTTACTATTTATATTTTTCACGTTTTCTTCTCTTGTCGATTTCGTTTTTGTCACAACACGCCTTCTTTTGTATATATATATCTTCATAATAAATTATAACATGACCAGATATATTACAAATTTAGTTTCTCAGCTTTTTAAAAGTGTTTATTCAGTTTCTGAATTTTTAATTTTGTGTCAATATATCTCTTTCTCATATTTGATTTTTTTTTAAAATTCAAAAATCTATAAGACTCAAAATTGAAAGTTTAAGTTGGTTGCAACTCAACATAACATTATAACTATATATTAATAGATCAACTAATTTTTAAAAGTTTTAAATATGTCAAGAACTTATTACATATAAAATTAAGAGTTGTTTTCAAATATAGAAAAATGAGTCAAAATATTTACAAATATAAAAAAATTTCACTCGCTATCAGCGATAGATTTCTATCACTAGGCGATAGACTGCAATAGATTTTTATCGCTCAAGCAATAGAAGTCTATCGCATTCTATCACAGTCTATTGCTGATAGACAGTAAAAATTTTCGATATTTATAAATAGTTTGATTTTTTTTTCATTTATAATAATTTTTTTAAAATTAAATTAAATGTTCAGAAACTTAATTATATATATTTTAGAAGTTTAACAAAATTACACTTCTGAAAGTTCCACGTTCAAATACACACAAACTTCGAGAGAGACTATACTTGTAATTTAACCGATTTAGGTAGAGCAAGCAATAAGTAATGATAAAGAAGAGACCTCTCTATGAGCAGTGCCATCAATAAGTGGTTTGGTTTCAGGTTTGCCGCTAAGCAGCTTGGGAATAACCAATGTAATGTCAGTATGATAATGCTCAATGTGGTCAACCAACCAGCGGTACAGATCAACTTCCTCTGCATTCAAATAAATATATACAGCAAATTTAATGTTATTTTTCAGGTCATAGTCATATCAATAAATTTGAAAATTAATGGTATCAAAAATGAAGATATTATATATATTGTAAAGTATTCAACCATGTTGTTCTCGGATGGCCTCTAGATGCTTTTCAAGTACAGCGAGTACAATGGCAATTTTTTCAGCCAATTCATTCAAATATCTCTGTGGTTGATTCCTGAAAATAACAACATTTGTAATCAATTAATAAACTAAATAACATCTTCGAGTCCTTGACATAAACCGATCCAACCAAAATTAACACGGTTGGTCTCGGTCGATCGGCTCGGTTTGTCAGATTTTGTTTGTGATGAAAACAAAAATACTTACTCAGTTTCACTGAGGTAGGTGGAGAGCTCAATTCTAGAAGCAACAATAGTGTGTATAACCCAATAAGTAATTAATGGAATTTGACGAAGAGCAGAAGGTAACTCAGGAAGTTCCTTGGCATCGTATTTGGAGAATTCTCTAATCTCATCCATGTATTTGATTGCTTGTAAGCAGCTTTGAATGAGACTTTTGGGGTTGAGAAGCACTTGTCGATATCGAAGTGAGTCTAAGTGCTTCTTCAAAGTAGCTACTCGCTTGATAATTGCCAAAGATTTAGCCAATGGATCAGCTTGGGAGTAATGATAGAGATGCCATAAATCTCCATAATCAGTTGCAAAAGCTAACAAAGTGAGAGCTGCCTTGGCTTCCCATGGATAATTTGCCAATAGTTCAAAGATTTGTAGTGTGGTTTCGTGTGCTTTTTCTATCCCCGTAGGCTTGCATGATAGCTGAAAATGATGTTACAATAAAAGTTTTAGAAAAAAAAGTAGTTCCTTTTTTATGCATGTTTTGAAATTTTGCTTAGAGATTTCAAAAGGGTTATTAAAAGGTGAAATTATACATAATTAAAAAAAATTAAAATATAGAGTTGTGATAGTTAATGCTCTACTTAATTATAACCCTTTGATTTTTGGTTTTTAGAAATTGTGCTTGTTTTTATCTTTTCGAAAAATTGTACCTGTTCTTGTATTTTCTTTACCATGGTTTTTATCGTTTTTAAGAAAACGTTTGATTTATTGGTTACATTTAACAAAAAAGAAATTTGCAATAATCTACTTCTTTCGCCTTCCAAAACTTTTATTTTTTTAGAATTTGAATAAGAATTCAAATAAAACATATCAAATGAATAGTAAGTAAACAAACAAGCATAAGTTTCAAAAATAGAAAACAGAAAACAAAATCGTTAACGGTGAAATCTAATTTTACGAATTATGACCTCGCTAGAGATACGATGAAGAGTGCAAAGCGGAGGCTCGATCACAACACCGGATGCCAATGAATCATTTGAATACACCAAACGTCCTTCACTTCCCTGCATGGACAATATATATGATATAATTTGTCAAACTCTAAAAAGATAGAAAAAAAAGACCAAACAAATTTTTTATATGTATGTGAATATATATAGTTGTTTTTACGCGATGAACGGTATCGGTAATTCGATCAGCAGTGGTAATAATGCTCTCAATAACTGAGATGTAATTAGGAAGGTCAATTTTAGTAGTGTCGTCGTCACGATGTTTGGCGTAAATGTGGTTAGTGACGAGGTCGTCGGAATAATGTCTCATGGTCAACTCTTCCTTGGGGGTGGCTGATTGCTTAGAATGAAGCAATGCAGGTGCAGTAGTGGTGGGCGCCTTGTGTGGAGTGGCCATGGTTTAGGGTGTAGAGAGATCAAGTGAAAAATAATAGCAGGGAAAGATAAGGTTGAGAATAGTTTGGTTGTGTTGTCAATTGAAATTGTTAGGCTATATTTATACACATAAAAATATTCTCTCAAAGAGTATGAAAGAAACCAATGTTCTTCTTGTCAGAAGAAAAGAATTTGTGTGTTGCATGCTGAATTTGAGCTTTAATGAAACTCATGATTTGAGGTAGGCCATATCTCACTTCTTTGTTGTCTTTTTTTACCCTTTATTTATTAAAAAAAAATACACTCTACAAAATAAATAGTTGTTGACAAGAGCAAGTTTAATTTAAAAATTAAGAAAGACAGAATTATAAACAATAATATATTGTGTTCAGCTAAAAAAATATTCAAAAAAAATCAGTTCAACAGTTATAGAAATGGATCCAACCATCAATGTTTAAAAATGATATATAATAAAATCTTAGTCTATAATAATCACATGTATTAACATAAAAAATAATTGAATTAAAATACATCTTTATTAAATAAATTTAAGATTCCATTTTAAAATTGATTGGGAATAACTCATATATGTTATATATAAAGATTTATGACTAATGTTAAAATTACGAGTAATGGAAGCATGAAATAATGAAATCTTAGTACAATTCTCAAAAAAAAATGTTTAGAGAACCTATTACCGATACAAACGTTTTCAGTACAGAAATTTAATGAAGACAATGAGAAACTTTCTTCTTTTTTTTTCTTTTTTTTTTTGAAAAAAAAATTATTTGTTTTATTTAGACATAATTAAGCTCACGTAACTTTAGTTTTTAGTTTCGTCCAAAAGACTTCATACCAATAGTGATATACATGTCGATCTCACCAAGATTTTGCACTTGTCCAAGAGAGCTTCTCTTCTCTAGAGTACACTGCTTGCATTAATAAAGCTCTACTAACATCTGATGATTCTATGACCCACCCGACTAAGTTACAAGCATAGTTTTAATACTACTTGTTAGAGACAACGATCCTCCAGTTATCTCAAATGATTGTATGATATTATCCATTTTGAGTATAAACAATCATGACTTTGCTTAATTTTGTGTCACCTAAAAAAAGTCTCATATACCAATAGAGTTATTGTCATTGACTTATATACTCATGGTCTTCTCTTCGTCCAGCCAATGTGAGACTTTGGTCGCACTCTCAAAAGTCGATGGCTATTTTTTCCTAATATTTCTATAATTTGTCATATAACGAAGAGATGCATTAAAGAAGAAAACTTAAAATAGAGTCTAATTAGATTCACTTACAAAATTTCAGTGTTTTAATTCATTTCACCTCGAAAGTTTAAGGTTATAAATTTGTATATCTTTTCCTTTTTAAAAATGGTTTTTCTCATTTTTGGTATAGTTTCATCATTGTATATGACCTATATTTTCTTGAAACATATGAAGTTTATTTTTTTTTCCCTAAAACATATATTTATGAAAGGTAATTTTATGTGAATATTTGAACCCAAAGTCATCCAATGTAGATAAGTATTTCATGTAATGCATTATCCTCTTGACCAAAGACTAAGTATTTGAGTAAACTAAGATAATAAAATGGAAAATGGAAAAAGTTATAAAACTTTGATTGTATAAAGTAAACAGCTAACAATAAGATTAAGAGATTCCAAATCCCATAGTTTCTCTTTTGGAGAAAGTGACATGAGATTAGTCTTCAGAGTCACAACACTGAAGAATTTGACACAGCTTTCTGTAAAGAAGCAGCAGCAAAAATCTTAGAGGATACAATTTTTAAATCCTTACAATAAACAAACCCTACCCACAAGGTTAAGAATATATGCCTCATTGTTAGCAAAAATCTCCCACTATTCATGAACAAGCAGAAAAATAATAAATAAATAAACCACGGCTAGGGACCATCATATAGAAATTCACTATGTAAAAAAATTTTACATTATAATCACGTACAATTCTCGAATTTTCTCTCTGATCACAATTATAAGAGCACTCTCTCAAAACTCTTTTGTACAACTTACACTCGTTCCTCCACTCTTAATTAATAGAAGAATACAAAAGGAGAATTTAACTAGAATTATTATACTCAAGTTAAGTGTTTCTAACTGAGACGATTTGAGTCTATCACTTCCTTTAACATTTTCAATACGTGAGACAACTGCTCTTTATATATTTTGTCAAAATCCAACAATACTTACAAAAATTATTGAAGGTGATTTGAGAAATTACTGAATTTGACCTAGATGATGTAGTTGTCATTTTTGGTTAAAAAAAATCACATTTACATTTTCACTATTTTTTCTAAGTTCAAGAATATGAAGGGTAAAAATTTCAATCTTTGATTTTTTTTTTTTTATCAAAAATATAATGCTTTTTAAATATATATCCAATAGTAATACAAGTGACAACTAAATGTAGATAATTTTGTTCATTATATGATAAGACAACACGTTCCATAATAAGTAAAAAGATCGAATTAAAGTCAATAGCCAAATATTTTACAATCCACTTCCTTTCTCTAAAGTAAGCAAGGTTGATATGTACATGATTTTTTTGCATAGTTGAGCTTGTTAATTAAAAGAAATTGTTGGTTAAGAGAATCAATAAATGCAGACATTATATATTATTAAATACCAATAAATAAGGTTAAAAAATTAAAAAATAATAATAATAATAATAAAGTTTACATTCAATGTCATCATGTAAAATAAAAACTTATGAAAAATGTCAGGTAAGATAAAAGATATACAAAAGAAAATTTATAAGAGACCACCCACAAGTAAAAGAGACCATATGTGTGGAACTCTAGCCTCTATAACCCAAAAAATCAACAAATGACATGTTTAATAGTAATTATGAAACGTCGTCATTTTTAAAATCGCTCCAAAATATGTTCTAATCTATCCAAACTAATTTTGATGGTATGAAAGTTACACTTAAAATTATAAAGTTAAACATTAATAATATGTTCTAATCTATCCAAACTAATTTTGATGGTATGAAAGTTACACTTAAAATTATAAAGTTAAACATTAATTTGATTTTGAATTAGAGGCAATTGCAAATATAGTAATCAAACCTAAAATATTAGCAGATATAGCAAAATACAAAATTTACATAGTAAGTTATTTTTTATTTCAATAAAAATCATTAGAGATTTTTATCAACTAATTTGCATTATATATTAGGAAAATTTTTACATATAGAAAAAATGTCAAAATATTTACAGAAAATAACAAAAAAAAATATTGATAGACATTGATAGACTTCTATCGGTATTTATCAGTGATAGACTTCTATCATTTCTATCAGACTTCTATCAACATCTATCACAACTATCTAAAATTTTTGCTATTTTTTTTTGTAAATAATTTTCCTTATTTTTCTGTTTTTAAAAATTCCCATATATATTAATTAGCCCTAAAAAAAAACAGGAATTAATCCTAAACCCTGAATTTGCTTTAGCCAGTCGAAATAGTGTGTTAAAACTCAACTCAAATTCGTGTTTCTTAACAAATACGGATTATGATCATACCTTACATCATTAAAATAGGTCATATTTTTAGTATTTACTTATTAACTTATTACATTCGATGAACATTTTTTTAACTATCATAATTCATAATTTTAGGTTAAAAAAATATATAGGAAAATGAACCAAAATATTTATAAATATAATAATACAGATAGTCTATCGCGACACAAATAGTAGTCTATCGCAGCCTATCGCACATAGACAGTGAAATTTTACTATATTTGTAAATATTTTCATCATTTTGTCATCTAAAATAATTTTCTTAAAGAAAAAAAGATAGAGTATTTTTTTTTTTTTGTTGTCGTAATAGTGACTCATAAATCACATGTGTTGGGATGTTTGCAGAATCTTCCTTTGATTGAACAAGTTGAAAAGAAAAAGCAAAAGGCAAAAGCGAAAGAAGACATAGAGAGATATTTTAGAGTGTTCTGGAGGGGGTAAAGATTTGTGAGTTTCTAATAATTGGTAGCAAAATCTTAATTAAATAAATTGAAAAGCAAAAGCAAAAGCAAAAGAGGGGCAAAAAAAAAAGAAAAAAGAAAAAAAAAAGGCCAAAGTAAATAATTATTTGTGTTTCCATGTCATGCATGTTTGCTAAAGAGGGTAACAAGTCGTTTTTCTCATCTGCTTCTACCAAACCGTATGCCAAATTATATAATTGGAAAACATTGTTTTTAAAGTTGATAAGTTTTAAAATGGTTTGATTATATCCTTCTAATTGGTGATCAATTATTAATGTTAAAATGGGCTGATTCATACTTTATAGTATGGTCTATTAAATTTTACTCGTATAGTATTATAAATTATTCCCAAGAGATTTTTTAAGGGACACTATCATGATGAGCATAGCTCAATTCGCATCAAGCATGTACTATTGATCTCGAGATTAGAAGTTTGATCTCCAATTTCACAAATGATTTTATGAAAAAGAAATATAAGGGACACTCACATGTATATGGCAAAACAGAATACAAATAATTACAAATATAGTAAGAAAAAGTAAATATATTATTCCTTTTAAAGGACATTATAAAATTTTAAACTACATCACATGCACATAAAATTCTAAAATTTTAGAGGACATTATATGTTTGAATTCTTAAATTTCCATTGACAACAATTTTATGTTTTGTTTTAAAAGAAAGAACGAAAGTTTAAAAATTATATAAGGACATTATTGTAATTTTTTAACTAAAACACTAGGGATAAAATTGTCCAAAATAATGCTCTAACATTCAACATTTAGATATTATAATAGTGAAAGGTAAATATTCATTTTTCAATTCTTTAATGACTAGAAATATCCAAATGACCTCATTAGGGCAAGGGAATTTTCTCCACTGTGTCATTTCTTTTTTCAAAAAATAAAAATAAATAAAATTTACCTTTTGTGTATTAAAATGTTATATTTGAATTGAATACCTTTTTTTTGAAACTGTTTTGTAAGATTTAAATTGAAGGATGTGTTGTAATATTAAATTTAAACTTCTAAAAATTATGTTAGAACATTTTTTATTATATTTTAGCCCACGAATTTTATTGTTTTTATTAGGATATTCAAGGGTTTTTCTTTAAGAAGATAATTGTATTCCGTTGAAATCAATTTTTAACAAAAACAACAGAGAAGATTATTTTAAAAAAATCGCAGAATTAAATAAAAATTTTGGAAAATTTAAAATGGGAATGGGACGAGGACAAAGATGTCATTCTCCAGCCCCACCCCGTAAACATCCCTATCAATAAATAACATCAATTTTCATAAATCATTCAATCACAATTTTCATTTTTTTTAAAAAAAAAATAATAACAATGTAATGTCTTTTCAAATAAGATTACAAAATAAGCTTTAAAGAAATACGATTTTTGTCTTCCATGAGTAATCCAATTCTAATGAACATGATGAGACTGATCAGAGATTAATCACATCTCTCATCATAGAATAACATATATTAAAACAAATAAAAAGAAAAGTTCATCATACAGTTTGGGTTTAGTTTCAATTAAATCAAGAAAACAATATTCATCTTTTGGTTCTCATAAAAAACCTAAGCAGAAAACCAATGTGCATAATAAACAACCAAACATTACAAAATGCATCAAATACGAAAACCTTTTTTTAAGAGAAATAAGATAGCTTTAGTTCCAATTAAAATAAGAAAATTTCTTTCTATATGATGTTTATACAGTTGTCCATAGAGCCAGAAGCCAGTTAATCAAATATAATTAAGATGAACTTTGAACAACCTGCTGATCTTTGATTTCATATGGTACCTAATAATCAGCCATAAAATCAAACAGGTCCTAAAAAGAAATTTCTTTTGTTTCATTATTTCTTTTCTTTTCTTTTCTTTTCTTTTTCCTTTTCCCTTTCCTTTTTCCAAATCCTATAATCCCACAGAAACTGAAACTGTAAGTATAATCAGGTATGTATTTCACTCTAACCTCATCTCCAATGCACTTTCTTTCTATTTTTCTTCTTTTTTTTTCCTTTATTATCACAGTTCGACTTTCGATTTCCATTCAAAAAGGATTGATTATTTGAACGAAAGAAGATCAAGATCCCACCAAACCTTTGTAGCGAGCATAGTAAATAATTGTGACGAACAACACCGCGCAAGCTACTCCAGAAACAATGACAACCTGCACATAATGAAGACAAGATGATGTTTATAAGCTCTTGTTCGGAGTCTCGGTTTCCTGCATTTCAAGTCAGAAAAAGCACAGTCGAGTCCTTCGGCATACCCATTTAAACATGTATCCATGATCGGCATTCCAAGTGTATGGAATGTTCATGCCGAATATTGCACTCACCAAAGAATAGATAGACAAACAAACAGTTCCAGAACTTAAAAAGAGCTCCAACTGTAGATCAAGAAAGTGAGCAAAATTGAAGAAATTTTAATAAATAAGAATCTGGGAAGCATTGATATATGGAAGGATATAGAACCTGAATGAGTTGATTTCGGTGATTGTCTAGCTGCAAAACCAATGATAACTTCAAGTCAGAAAAGAAAGGTCATCTATCATGCATCGGTAGATCGGAACCTGTCACTGCTTGTTACCTGGATATTGATATAATCTTCTGTGTCATCAATATATTCTCGCAGCTGCAAATCATTTAAAACAACTAAAAATCATAAATTAGCATAAAACATAAGCAACTATGCCTTTAGATGAAGGGCAATCGTACTTTGTAAGGGTTATTAGTCCAAACATTAGTCATATTTCACTGGACAAGTAAACCAGTAAGATGGTGTTCATATATTTTATGGATAAAAAACCAGATATAAAGGTAGGGTAAGATGATCATGAGTGAATAGTAAATGTGGTAAGCAGAATTAAGGGTGTGTTTCAATCTGATCCTACAAAAAACAAAAAACAAAAACGAAATTAATCTAAAACCTTTCTCAGAGATATCAAAATTTTTGTTTTAGCATAAAATTAATCTAAGTTATTAAGAAATCTCTTCCTGTCACACCAACGTTAATATCGCAGAGTACTATTGAACTCCTAATATTTTTGTTCAAGTAGGTTGCAAATGCAATGACTCTTTTGGTTATGCTTAGTAAGAAGCAATCTCCGCTGAACATAAATTAGATAAGCAGGGAAACAGGTGAACTTACTGTAGTTAATTTGTTCAATGTACCATCAATCTGCATAAAGTAAGCCTGCAAAATGCAACCTCCATTATAGACCTAAATGAAAATTGACTAACCAGAAACTATATGTACTATTACCTCCAGTAACATTTCAAGCTCCTCGATGTCATCCTCATCCCCACGTACAGTTGCAACACTTGCTCTGCTTGCTCTTGAGATCTTTGAACCAATTGTTGGAGAGGCAGGAAACCAATTGGCAGGACCAGAACCACTTACAGGAGAGGATGAACTCATCTTTCTTGACAAGTAAAGGTCTGCCATATCATCATCATCGTCCAGTAATTGTTCAAGCTCATCTCTCACCTATATTGAAAGGAAAGCTTGGAGCCACAAGTCAAAAAACTATAGTTATGCAGATTATGACAACTGCTGATATTTTGGTAACATTGTGTGATATGTGAAAAAGTTGCACATACCTTTTGAACCCTCGCAGTCAACCTGGTCATTGCACTCTTCAATTTACGAACTCTGTCCAAGTTGCGGCTACTAATCTACAAACTCCAAGAAAAAACAAAGCAAAAAGGACGACTAACGCATGAGGTCATACAGCAAAAACAGAACATATAGATATATCATCTTTTAGTAAAAGGATTATGGTAGAAACTAGGAAGGTTCCTAGGGAGATATTAGTCAATTGCTAGTGAAATCGTTGGTATGTAAGATAAGTTTGTTAGTATCCTTTGGAGTCTTTTAAATAGGGAGGGTTACAAGTTTTCAAGGCAGGCATATTTTGAGATTAACATTACATTCCAGTCCCTAATTTCTTAATTTTCAATCTCATGCTCCGTTTCCCATCAGCATCATACCTCTTCCTCCTAACTAAAAAGCCCTCTTCCTGTTTATTAGTGTTCAATAGTAAACGATGGATCAGAAATTATTAATAGTATTTAACATAGAAAGCAAGGAACACACAGGGGTATGGTGACTCAAAGTGAAATATAATTACAGTGAAATGTAATTGCATAGGTACCCCACAAATCTCACAAAAAAATGTAAATATCAGATGATATAGATACCACAAGATGGAGCCATAACTTAACAATATTATCTCCTGGAATAATCAGAAACTTTATGCATTTCATAATTCATATGCAGTATCTGGGTGGAAAACCAAAAAATAAAAGCTGTTAGAAATACCAAAATGAGGTCAGAAAATAATTACTCACCTTGGCAGTAAGCTCATCCAAGGCAGGATAAGCAGCAGTCTCCAGTTCAGTTGTCCGTGCAGCAAGAAAACTACATATAGCTTCCAAAGCTACTTCAAGGGCACGAAATTCAAATGGCGAATCTGGAATGCACTCTCTCAAGATCATTAATATATTGATGAAGTAAAAGCAAATCACAAGAACAAATTTGATTGCTTTAGTTACTTGTATTAAGAAAGACTATATTCAAATGTAGAAAAAGGAGATTAAAAAATAAACTTTAGTTTGCCATATTCAAAAGAGGAAAGAGGAAACACGTTTGAATATTTTATAAGTTAAGAACACATTGTGGGTGGCAGAAGAAAAATGCTTACCATCTTCTTCAGCTTCACCATCATGTTGGCCACCCTGATACTCTTTACCATCTCCTTGAACTTGAAACTGGAAGGCATTAGAAGGAGGCAGTCGCCTCTGAAGCTCCTCAACCACAGGGATGACATGTTCATCTGTCGGATCTCTAAGCAAAACCTATCCATGACATGCATTAACAGAGTCAATTTTTTTTATTGTTACAAAGCTTACAAGGAGGTGTTTGATAATAATTTTGTTTCTATTTTCCAACAATCACACAAAGTATTGTTTTATTTTGTAATCTATCTTTAATTTACATTTTTAAAATCCTACTCAAACAACGGCAGAAAAAAATAGTAGTTTTTAAAAATGAATTTTTCGTTTGTGTGCTCCGACAAAGTGAAAAGGTAAGCTAATATACATACAATTAGTTTTCATGTCCTTATTTTTTAAAGAAGAAAAAAAAAAAACAAAATCCCAGTGCAAAGGAAACTAAACTGATTTACTTTGGTGGGTTGAGAGAAAAATATAAAATTTACCATAACCTATCCACTTCGATTTTAATTTTAACATAGTATTAGAGCAATTAGTCTCAAATTCATACTCCAACAATATCACTCCTTCATTACATCCCATTCATCTCACCTTAATATTCAAGTCAACTAATGCTTAGCTAATCTATCAACTTAAATAATTGGTCTAGGGGTAAATCAATACTAATTTATGATCCTATGGCCGCAAGTCAACTTAACCAGAAATATTAATGTTACACCGTCAATTAACAATCAAAACTGGTTGTTAGATTCATCTTAAATGGTTAATCAATCTCCAGAGTAAATGTTTCAGTTTGACCAATATTAATAAACCGAGGCAAGCATGAAGAGACATAGACAGTGAATGAGTGAAGAAGGAAGAAAGTGCTCCCTTAATTTATCATCATATAAAGTTCCTTCCTCTATGCATTAATATGAAAATATCCCATTCAAGCATTAAAGCAAGACCAACTTGAGAGAGTAATAATAAAGAAGAACAAAAAGAATAGACTGACCTCTTCAGCAGTAATGATCGCCTTTATATGCTGCAGTACCCATATACAAACAAGAATGAAAAAGGAAGATTAAGATCAATTCGTGAAAGAAAAAGAAACTGAAAAGGACACAACAACAAAACTCCAATAAAACTCAGACCTCGAGATTAAGAACAATGGCCCTCTCACGCCCCAAAATCGTGGAAGGATAAGAAAGCAAAGGATCAAGAATCCGAAGGTCTCGAGCATGAATTTGAACTCGATGCATAATAGCATGCTTGTCGACATCGAGGACGGTCCCTTGGCCCGTACAATCCAGTAGAATCCAATTCCGAGAAGACTGTTTCTTCTTCTTCACAGTCAGCGCCGTCTGTGGATCCACCGGCACTACATGCCCGTCCCGAGCCATTACTAATCATCCCCCAATCAATCACATCCCAAAAAAGAAACAAGAAAATCTCTAAACAACACCCCTTTTCAAGTCTTGTTGTGAAAATCCCTTCACCATAAATGAAACTTAGAAAAGGGGGATCGGATTATACAATGGGGAAGAAATTACGAGGTGGGATAATCGAGAAACGAATGGAAGTCGACAATGAGAGAAAAAAAAAAAGTGGGGTTGAGAGTTAATTGGGGAAGAATTTAGTGGGGAAGGATGAGTAAAAACGAAGGTTTTGGGAGTTTCTTCTCCACCCAGTTGCAGAGAGAAGAAACCGAATGGGAGAAGGAGGAATTTGGATTCTGGAGAGGGCATAATCAGTTTCACATATGGAAAGAAGTTGAGGCAATTGGGCCACAGCCTTGAAGCCTGAAGATGAAGAAAGACGCTATTTTCCTCTGCAGATCTACGCCATATTTTTCCCTTTAATCTTCACATTAATTAATAATTCCTTTATTTATTAATTCACATTATATGATCATGTTAATTAATATAAATCTAACAATTTTCTAAAGTAGTAAAGTGACTTGTTTTTTCCTTTTCTTTTCTATTCTTCTTTTATACATTAATTTATTTAGTGCGAGTGGAAATAACAAGAATCAAAATTTTCATTTACATATTTATGGTGTTTGCTAAAATACATCGTGAAATTGATTGGTGGACCCACTACTAATTTGAAAATTTTTATTTTCTACAATATAAATATAAATAGATAATTTATTTTTTTAAAGAAGACACAACAAACAAACATTATATAATATAAATAGATAATTTATTTTTTTTAAGGAAGACAATAAATAAACATTACATAATAACATCTTGAGAAACAAGTAAAGAAAATTACGGTATTGGATAAGAAGATTGCAGAAGAGAAGAAATTTACTCTTCAAAAACTTTAAGACTCGAGGAAATGTGTCAACATATTGTGACTGCAATTCACATGAGGGAATGAAACATCAACCATCTCACGCACAAGGGACAAAGCGAAACGACATTAAGTAAATAAGTAACTTCATTCCTCTCTAAAACTCTCATCAACCTCATTCTTTTTATTTGTTTTACAATATGTGCGAGTAGAAAAATCGAACCTCTAACTTTAAATATTAGCACAAACTTTATGTCATTTGATCTATGTTTATATTGATTCTTCAATCTCAGTCTCGTTCTTCATTCACACCTATAACTTTTTTTATCAACTATTTTTAGTTCTTATTGTTTTTCTCTAGTCTATAGCTGATACTCACAACATTTTTATTAATTATTCTATAAATTTTTTCTCTACGCTACTAATGCTTTTTTATATTAATATATTGTTTATTAAGGTTGTTTTCAAATATAGTAAAATGAACCAACTTATTTACAAATATAGTAAAATGTCATTAGACAGTGACATTTTACTATATTTGAAAATATTTCCAGCAGTTTTGTCATTTAAAATAATTACTTTATTTATTACACCTAATCATTTTATAAAATTAAATTTTTCTATTTAACTTATTGAATATTTAATTATTAATTTGTTATTTATTAAAATTAAATATTTTATTAGATGTGATATAAGCTAGTTTTTAATTAAAAAAAATTGTGTTAAAACCCTTTTTAAGTTGGTATAGTTTTATTTTAGTTAGCAATTACTAATTATAAATAAATTATTCAAATAGAATTCATCCTTATTAATTATCATAACAATACTTTTCAATATATATATATATATATATATATATATATATCAGAACAATAATTTTAATAACATATTGAAGTTCTAATAAAAGTTTGTTTCAAAGAAAAAAGTTCTAATAAAAGTAATATTAATATTTTATTTGCAGATGTAATTTTATTTTAGTTAATTAGTTTTATAAGAATTAATTGTTATTTTATAATATTTATTAAAATAAGATTATTTTTTATCTTTTATCCTTTTATTTTTCCTAAACTTATACTTATTTGTGTCCTTCATAGCATTGATCTAAATGATTATACCATTTTTATCTAAACATGTTGTTAATCATTTTATATAGATATATATGAGCATGTTGTAAAATTAATATATATATTGCAATTTGTTTATTTGAATTATCATTAACATGGGAATAAAATATGCATATCTAAATTCTCATTACTTGATAATTTAATTAAAAAGATTGATATATTGCTATGTATTATGATATGTATTATACCTTTAATTGATATAGACATGTATATTTTAAATCACTATGTATTAATTTTGTTACATTTTGTATTATGTACAATATGGTTTACTATTATTATTATTATTTTATATATAAATATCATGTCTATAATACATATATATGTTGAGCATGTTATTATATTGGTTAAAATATATATATATATATATATATATATATATATATATATATATATACAACATGTAGTAATTATCTATATTGTTTAAAATGCATATTTGATATGTTTATTAAATTTCTAATATAAGTATATTTCTTTGCTATAGTTTTACCATGACAAGTCTTACCAAATTAGAGTTTTTAGCTCTTGATATCAATGGTAACAATTATTTATCATGGGTACTTGATGCTGAAATTCATTTGGATGCCATGAATCTTGGAGAAACAATTAAAGAAGGAAATACGACTTCTAGTCAAGAAAAGGCAAAAGCCTTGATTTTCCTTCGACATCATCTTCATGAGGGGCTAAAGACTGAATATCTTACAGTAAAAGATCCCTATGTTCTATGGCAAAGTTTAAAGGAAAGGTATGATCATCAAAAACAGTAATTCTTCCTAAAGCTCGTTATGATTGGATGCACCTAAGGTTGCAAGATTTTAAATCAGTAAGTGATTATAATTCCGCACTATTTAAAATTAGTTCAAAATTGTTGTTATGCGGAGAAAAAATTACTGATGAAGATATGTTAGAGAAGACATTTTCTACATTTCATGTCTCGAATATGCTCCTGCAGCAGCAATATCGAGAAAGAGGTTTTAAAAAGTATTCTGAACTTATATCATGTCTTCTTGTGGCTGAACAAAATAATGAGCTATTAATGAAAAACCATGAGTCTCGACCAACTGGAGACACCATTCCCTGAAGTGAATGCTATAATTTATATTGGTTAAAAAAAAAAAAAATATATATATATATATATATATATATTTAACCAATATAAATAACATGCTCAACATATATATGTATTATAGACATGATATTTATATATAAAATAATAATAATAATAGTAAACCATATTGTACATAATACAAAATGTAACAAAATTAATACATAGTGATTTAAAATATACATGTCCATGATCAATTAAAGGTATAATACATATCATAATACATAGCAATATATCAATCTTTTTAATTAAATTATCAAGTAATGAGAATTTAGATATGCATATTTTATTCCCATGTTAATGATAATTCAAATAAACAAATTGCAATATATATATTAATTTTACAACATGCTCATATATATCTATATAAAATGATTAACAACATGTTTAGATAAAAATGGTATAATCATTTAGATCAATGCTATGAAGGACACAAATAAGTATAAGTTTAGGAAAAATAAAAGGATAAAAGATCTTATAGGAAATGAACAATCATATTATACATAATATATTATTCTCATACATGATTAATAAGATAAAACATAAACTAAAGAATAAGATAAATTTAATCATAATATTATATGAATCGAATAATAACTTTGTAAAAGTAATATGTCAATATTGCATAAAATAACATGTCAACGTTTAAACCATACACAGTGTATATATGATGTATTTGATACATATACACTGTATACATAGAACGTTCATAACACAAAACAAAAGCAAAAACAAAATTAACCTACCTTTTGCAAATGAAAGTGGTAGAGTCGTGCTGATAACGTGTTATAAAATAAGAACAATACAATGAACAAAGGAAGAACAAAAGTAGTAAAGTAGAGAAAAATAAGAAAGTAGAAATGACAATTGAACTCAATTGTGGTGTGTATTACAAAGGTAACATATACCACTATTTATAGGATATGAGATGGTGTATGTTACAAGATTGAATTTAATGGGGAGGTATGTTACAATATCAAATTCAATGGGAGTTTTATGATATTTTGTAACCTATATAGGTTATGGATATCTACATTTATATATTACATTTATAATAATTAATACCCAAAATAAAATTAGTTTTTTAGGATAAAAATAAAAATAGTTGCTATTAGATAAGGTAGTAATAAGTACTAAAAAAAGTAGTAAAAAATCAATTTAAATGGCTTATTAATTATTATTTTTTATTGAAAATGATGTTGACATATTTTTTAGTAATACATTTTTATTTATTTAAAATATAAAAGAGATATATTAGACTTCGTTTGATAACTATCTATTTTTTCAAATTTGTTTACACTAATTATTATTTTTTTAAGAAAATATGTGAATTCGCAGTTAAATTCTAAATTAAAAAAAAATAAAAATAAAAAATTCATTTTTTTTTTTAAATTTCAAAAACTTAACTCGGATTTTGATAATCCTTCTAAAACATAAATAAAAAAATTTAATAGGTGAAACGGTGGAAAGAGGGTTTATAAATTTAATTTTGAAAAGTAAAAATATTAAATAGATATTAATGGGCCTAAAAACTCTAATTGAATATTAATATTTTAAAATCCATAAAACAGATCAAATTTTTATTTATTTTCCAAGATTGCAACAACTTAAAGCTTACAAATCTGAAAATTTTATAGTGTCCCCAACTTTCCAAAGTTTCCTATGGAAGGAAAATTTTGAAAGACAAGTTGGATTTCTCCTTGAATTATTTCATGATTAATTTCTCTTTTAGGGAATTTGGTTGAATAAAATGGGTTATGTAAATACAATTCCAATTTTGTCTCTATTTCAAAATTCAACCCAGATGTAGACATGACATCAGTGTACTAAATAAATTATATTTAGACTTGGTTTAATTTGTTTGGTTTTTGGGACCATAAAATACTATAGGAAAAAATATCTTTTTTTTATTTTTAGGGTTTGAGTTTAGTTTTCCTATAGTCTTTAAGTTTCTAAATGTTATATATTTAGTCTTCAAGTTTTGAATTTGGTTTCAATTTAGTCCCTAAGTTTTAAAATGTTACAATTTTACCTTTGAGATTTGAGTTTTGTTTCAATTTGATCTTTAGGTTTCAAGATTTACACTTTTAATCTTGATTTTTCACTAAATACTCATTTTCTGTCTTTAGTGTGTTAAAATTAATTTAAAAGAATTATAAAATTATAATTAATTAAGTTTCACTATTTTTTATCATTATTAAAATTATATTTTTTGGTTCATAGTTATTTTTAATTAATTAATAGACATTAACACCCGTGGCGAAAAGATTGAAAGTGAGTATGTAAGGACAAATTGAAATTAAAAATGTGAATCTTGAAATCTAGAGACCAAATTGAAATGAAATAACTCTAATATCAAAGATAAAATTTGTAACATTTTGAAACTTAGAGACTAAACTGAAACTAAACTCAAAACTTAATGACTAAATATGTAATATTTCGAAATATAGAAACCAAATGAAAACTAGACTCAAAATCTAAGGATGAAAGTGGTATTTTTCTCAATACTATATTATATACCTAAAAAAAACAAAATTATTATCCAACTTTAGTGGTTTTTTAGAGTTAAAGATAATGATGTAATACACATGAAATTTCAATAAAATAAAATGAAGCTTTCGTTTGCATGGTCCACGTCTATATCATGAATTAAAATTCAAAGACTTTTTTTTGGTTAGAGGAGTTTTTTTTTTTTTTGTTTTTTGTACATGGTTAGAGGAGTTGTTATTTGATAGACCTAATATATAATTTTATAATTTTTTTCTTAATTTTATAATTTGTTGTTTATTTATTAAGCAGATCAATGAGAACATGGGACAATTGTATGATGTTTTCTAACCATGGTTAATTATTATATAATAAAGTTTGCATTAAACAATATAAAGAGAAGAGAATTATTTATGGGCATGGACCTCGCCATGCTCCAAGCCTAAGATGCTTTTATTTTTTAAAAACTCATAAACAATTGCAATAACACACCATGATTATCTTCCAAAGAGGAAAACGTAATAATAAAATATTACTTAAGTCAGGATCCACTCGTTTTAATGCATTTCACTCTATCACACATAAAAAAAAATTAAAATATTTTAAAAACGAAAAATTTGCCACATGCTAAATTATGATTAAATAATTTGATAGGATGAACAAAGATAAGCACATTCTAAAATGCAACTAAATATTTATTTTATAATAATAATACACGATGATTTTCTACTATTCTAAACAAAATAAAGCTTATTTGGTAGGCCATTTGAAAATAAATGATTCAATAAAAATAGAGTTGTATTTCATGTTTTCATATATGTATTTGACAATAGATTCATAAATTAAATTTTAGTTTAAACAATTTTTTCAAGCTAGGTTTTTCCAAATATATTTATAAACAACTATAAAACTAATTATAATTACTCACTAAATATTATGTTGAATATAAACTTGGAAAATTTTAAAAAATAGAAAAATAAAGGAAACTATTTACGAAAAATAGCAAAATTTTTAAGATAGTTATGATAGACGTTGATAGAAGTCTATCAATGTTCATTCGTATTTTTTTTTTCTGTAAATAGTTTGACATTTTTCTATGTGTGAAAATTTCCCTATAAACTATTGCTAATTAATTTATGAATTTGTTTTATGTTAAAATATTTGTATAATTATTATTTTGCTATATTAAATTTTGCAAATATATTTACAAACAACTATAAAACTAATTATAATTACTCACTAAATATTAGGTTGAATATAAACTATTTCTAATTAATTTATGAACTTGTTTTATGTTAAAATATTTGTATAATTATTATTTTGCAATATCATACAATATATTATATAATACATATTTAATTTAACAAAAAAATAATCAAATTTATAGCATAAAATACTCAATTTGTTATTATTTTTATCTTTTCTAATATAATTCTACATTTTAAAATTTTAAATCCAAAATCTGGATTTGTTAAAAACATAAAAAATGTTGTTTTCAGAATTCATATGGTTTGAATCACAAAACATAAAACAATATCTGAAGTGCCTATTAAACAGACTTTATTTTTTAAAATTACTATTTTTTTTTCAAAACTTGATTTAATTTTTTAAAATATTCCTAAAAAGTTGGTAACAAAATAAAGAAATTAACCAACTTGTGTTTATTAGCTTAATTTTTAAAAATTAAAAATCAAACGATTATTAAACCAAAGTTAAATTATTTTCCTAAGTTTTTTTTAGTAGATTTTGTTTTTTTTTTTTTTTTCTTTAACGTTATAATATGCAAGAATATCTCAAACCACGATGGACGAGACTTTTCCTTCTTTCTTTTATTCATCATCATGAGATGACAAATTTGACAATCGAGATAAGAGTTAAATGTTATTTAGTTCTTGAAGATCGTTTTTTTCTTTTTCTTTTTCTTTTTTTTTTTCTTTTCTTTTTTTGCAAGGTAGAAGTTAAAATTGAAAAGAATGGTTAATCAAATTGATTAATTTTGATTGATTTGAACAATACGATTCCATTGTGCTTAGGGGTTTTTGGGTAGGCATTTGGATCATTTTTCAACGAATTGATTTTGACATTTTTTTTAAATAATAATTCTCTTTTAGTGATTTCGTTTTATTTTGAATTTGAGTTAGGAAAATTTTCACAGATAGAAAAAAAAATGTCAAATTATTTACAGAAAATAGTAAAAAAGAACATTGATAGACACGGATAGACTTCTAGCAGCATCTATCAGTGATACATTTCTATCACTGATAGACCCTGATAAATTTCTATCAGCGTCTATCACAACTTTTTAAAATTTTTATTATTTTGTGTACATAGTTTTCTTTATTTTTTCTATTTTAAATTTTTTTTTCCTATCTTTTATCATTCATAAATAATTTTATTGATAGCTTTTTTAGTTTCCACCCACTTTTTACTAATTTTTGTATGGCTAAAATATAATTAGTTGAAATTATAAGTTTAGTCTCCCTATTTATATTTATTTGTAAAAGTTGTTATTATGGATAATGATGTGAAGTGGAAGAATTGAACCACGTCTCTAAATTTTTTAAAATATCTCATATGTTTTTAACCTTTTAATTTTGTATCTAATAGATCATAATAAATTTTTTCATAATTAAATTAAAAAAATTTAGCCCAATTGGATATAATTTTGAGTTTTATGTCTAATGGAACTCTAAAATTTAAATTTTTGTTTAATAGATCCATAAATTTTAAAGAAAAAATGAATGTTGAGGGATTAAATTTGTGATTTTTAAAGTTTAAGGACTAACAAGCCTCAAAGTTTAGGGACTAAACTTATAGATTCACCTTAAAATGATTGACCTTAAACTTTGGCATCCATATATTTCAAAATTACCTCTATTATTCTTTCAAAAAGTTGCAATATTATTTTGGACTTTTTTATAAATGCTTCAATTTACCATTGGATTAAAAATCTATTAGAATGTTAGATGAAAAGTGTGACCTGAAATAGTTGTGATGGTGACTTGTAATGATTTAACGGTGTTTGAGTCTCCAACTTTCATTCCAAATCACCACTGCACATTTTTCATTCCAAATCGTAATAACTTCCGTTTATGATTTCTACTCCAAAGATAGTTTTGAAACATTTTTTAAAATGACTTTTTTTTTTCTTTCAAAATCTTACCAAAAGACTATTGTTCGTTTACGATAGGACTATTGTTCGTTTGTGATTTCTACTCCAAAGATAGTTTTGAAACATTTATGAAAGTGTCAAGGATATGATATTACAATTTTTTAAAGAATGAGTATTTTTTAAATAAATGAGAGAGTCCAAATGTTTTTTTTTTTTTTTTTTTTTTTTGTAATTTAGTTTGACGTATTACTATTTAACTCAAAAAAATTATGTATTACAAAATCTTAACAACCGACTTTTTTCTTTTTCGTTTTTTTGAGTTCTAACATATGTGGAATAGTAAATTCAAACTTATGACTTTTTATCAAGAGTGCATGTATTTATACTAAATAAGTTATGATCATGCTGTTATGCTTAGTGAAATTTATCGTATGCAATTAAGAAATTTAACCCAAATAACCTAGATATGAACATTAATATTTATAATGTTTCATTGGGATTTTTTTTTTTTTTTGTTGATATTTATGAACGAAAAAAGAAAGTCAAAAAGGATGATATAGTTAGTATACGATGGGATTTGAAAGTTAAAATTGAAGAAACAAATAGAATCATTAATGACAAAGAATAATTGATTTAATGAGGATTGAAATTGAGAGTGTTTGAAAGGAAAAGAAGGGAGTTTAGGTTATAGTATTGACGTAATGGTTTTGTTTTTCTTTTATTAAGTCTCCATTTTTCACTCAAATGTTTCATATTTAAAGTTGACTTTAATTTCTTCCCATTCAATCTGCAATGGCATCAGATTCTTGTTTTAGGGGCTTTACTTTACATTTTATTCACATGTTTCTTGTTGACCCATCATCATATATACAAAAATTAGAGAGAAAAAGTAGGAAAAAGTTTTTTTTTAATTGTAATTTTGAATCAAATGACATTATCGATATCAAGCAAGAATATAAATAACAATTAAAGTCAAGAAAATAATAAAATTAGGACCAAAAGTGGCACGACCAAAATGGGTCTAAAAAAATGGGTTGAGGCCAAGTCAACATGTTCAATATATGCCCTACGTATGTCCTGACCCAAAGGATTACTCTAGGACTAAAATGGGACTAAGGAAGGTGATCGGCCAATGCCAACCCTAGCAAAATTCCAAACAAGGCACGCCTATCACATGTCCAGACCGAATGAGTTAAAAGAATAATCTCAATGCAAATTTAAAACCTTATTGGGAAGAATCTAAGTCAACTACACTTATAAATACAACATGATAGCTCCAGGAGGGGTAAGTTCATTCTAATACCCAAACTCTCAACCCTATGTGGCAAATACCCTATTGATCTACCGATTTTTCCATCTTATAGGTAAGTTCTTTCTCGAATTACAAATTTACTGATATTGTCACGTAAAGGTCATATATTTTTTTTTATATCCAAAATTTGGCATCAACAATACACACACAAAAATTAGTGAAAGATAAAAAATTTGTATAGAGAGATGGGAGAAAGAATTTATGTTTGTATTGAGAGGGAAAAAATGTATCCAAGAGGAATTACTAATAACAAATAGTTAAATTATAAATTTAGTCTTTAAATTTTTAGATTTGTAACCTATTTAATCTCTAAACTTTTCTTTTTTAATTACATATCTAGTCTCTAAATTTTTAACTTTTTTTTTTTTAAATTATAGATCATCTACTCAATACAAAATTAAAAGTTTATAATTTCATTAATATAAAATTCAAATTTATATATAATGATGCAACTAATTTTTAAAAATTTCAAAATTTCAAAAGGATCTTTTATATCGGGAGAAAGAATTAATGTTTGTCTTGTGAGGAAAAAATGTATACAAAAGAAATAATTAGTAAAAAAAATAGTTAAATTATAAATTTAGCCTTTATATTTTTTATATTTGATCTCTAGTTTTTTTAAATTACATATCTAGTCTCTAAATCTTTTTTTTTAAATCATAGATGATCTACTTAATAAAAAATTAAAAGTTTATAATTCCATTATTAGGCATAAAATTCTAATTTATATATAATGGTCAATTAGTTTTTTAAAATTTAAAAATTTTCAAATGATCTATTATATATGAAATTATTTATATATGAAATTGAAAGTTTAGGAATGTTAGAGCTTTGTTAATTGGCTTTATATTTATTTAAAGTTGCTTGTGGTGGTTTCATAGATGTCACAAATGTTGTCTTAGAAGATGTCTCAAAAGATGTCAATTTCGTAGTTTATTTTTTTCCTTATTTGGAAAATTCTGCAAATTTATTCTTCTAGATATTTTCTTTATATAAGTGTTGTAGATTTTGTATGAGGCTATTTTTTCGTTTTCTCTGCCTCTAATATAAAAGAGGAAGTTGTGTCTATTTTAGGTTGTCGCTCCTAATTTGTTTTCATTTAGATTTATGCTTTGTGGTAGTCAGACTTTGTGACATCGATCGTTCTTGTCATTGCTCACTACAATCCACTACGTGTAATAATTGTTGAAGATTTCAAGAACAAGAAGATATTCACAGTCTTAGGGGGAGCTAAGGTATTACTCTTAAGAAGGGATTCTTGGTCTTGGGCGGAGCCTAAGAGTTTCTTACTTGAGAAGGAGTTCTCCAACTTGGGGTAAGCCTAAGTTATATCAATGAAGTGATTTCAGTAATCGAAAGGAAGATAACATTGTTAGAGAGGGAGTCTAATACACTATTAGAAGTCGAAGTATTCAACACTAATATTAGTCTACTTAAGGAGAGCCTAAGTGTCATAAAGTAGGAGTCTTGCATCTAGAGGAGCCTAGGTGATCTGTGAGTTAGGCTCTACGTGTGTCACTGTAAATGTCATTACTTTATAGATAAGTACAACCTAAACACTTGACTCTTTAATATTAATAGATTATTTTTCCTGGGCATTATGCCCTCCAGACGTATGTGGTTATCACCAAACTAGGTTACCAATTCCTATGTGTTGCTTCTTACTTTTCTGTTTGATATTATCTTGTTGTTATAGATCGGGCCAAATCATTCAGTTCAATATCTATTGTTTGAGCGATGAGTCATCCTATGTTCGTAAACTTTGTAATTTAATATATTTGTAACAAAACAAAGGTAAAGAACAATTTCAACCTTTATACTTTAAATTTTATTATATTTTGTTCCATGTATATTTAAATGTCCAACTTTAATTTAGTTGCATTCAATGGATCCTAAAAATGGTTATTTGATGTTCGAAAAAGTTATTAATAAATTAATAATTGGTATAAATTTTAAGATTTATTGAAAGTAGTAATATATATTTAGTCATTTAAAAGCATAACTAGGGTTTTTGTGGGTGCATTCCAAAATAGGAATGTGAATGAAAATTCCTTCCTTTTCAGTAACAATTTGGAACCCTTTTTAGTTTCCCTATTTTTTTTTTAATGTTTAAATGGATTAGAGGGCTGAAAAGTAAATTAGTTATAACAAATGTGAAAATAAGAAGCACGATGGTCCTTTTATGTAATAAATGGTATATTTAGACATTTGTGAAAAATAGACACAATGTAAGGGCTATCTAAGTAGAAATTTCAAGATATCCCTTATCGAAAGATTATGAGTTGAGAGATGAGTTATAATATTAGAGTTCTTTTAAGGGAATTGCAAAATTGGAGTTTTATTTCTTTTAATGAACATGGGGTATATAAGGTCGGGTAGGTTCGGGTAACTATGCTCGCGCAAGAAAAATACTTTTTTTTTTCCTTTTCCTTTCAATTTTTGAATGGTTATAACTTTAATTTTAGACCTGAAATTGTTGTTTTAATTTCAAATCTTAAAAACATTTTGTGTCATTATTCCATATCTGAATGTTTTGATTTTTTTTTTTCTTTTCTTAAAAAATAGTAGAGTTTTTTCAAATACATACTAACTTTCCACATCCCCATTTCTCATTTCATTTTCTATCTCTGCAAAATTTTTCACAGTGATCGAGACAGGATTTCCATGGAAAATTGTTTCCCATTTGATTTTTTTTATTAAAAAAATTGATTAACTTAAAATCACTACTATGAACAGATTTTAATTGAATAGTTAAATTTCTCACTAAATTTTTTAATATGATTAGTTCCATTAGATAATTTGAAATTAAAAAGAGATTAATAAAAAAATTCGTAGAAAGAAATAATTACCAATCAAATTATGCATAAATATAATCTAAATATAAAGGTTAAATTCAAACATATTCAATATCTTAACCATTAAACAATAAAACTTGAAATTTAGATATTAACATTTATATATTAATAATAATATAATGTTAAAACATTATAAAAAAAATAAACAAAAGAGGATAAACGGGGCGGGGATTGGCACGGTATTCCCCATCCTCATCCCCATTTATCTCACAGAGAATTTTTTTTTCTCTCCACTCCCCGTCTAAATGGGGAATCCTCGCCCCGTTATCGAGGGTCTCTGTGGGGCTCCTTCCCCATGGAGAAAATAAACATCTTTAATTTCAATCCATCTTTAACCTTGAGGAGCAATCGGCTTACATGATTTGCATCAAAGTCATGCTAAATTTACTTTCAAGACAATAGTGTTCCACTACATAACAATTTAGTTTCGATATTGTCAACGAATAACATACCTTTCATGTTGGTTGAGCTACGGAACATTTTTTTTTTTTTTTGACGTGTAAGAATGATATATATGAAAGGTTGAAATTGGATAAAAATGAAACTAATTTAATTAAAATTCAGTCCTAAGAAGAAGGAGGTCACACAAAGAGCATCTCATTCGTTATATTGAATGAAAAGTTGAAAAATGAATGGCGTCCACGTAAATGAATTTAGTTGCCTACGCATTAGCTTTTGAGCTTCACAGAGAATAAGATTCCACGTCCTTTTTTACATCTCATTCACTACATTTATTCTTTTACATTGTCAAACTATTTTAAATTCACCCAATTACTTTTTCTTTTTATTCGAACACAATAATTACCGATGTGAAAGAGATGGAACTTCCAATTTCAAACGATAGAGTCCACTTCATCTTAATTGGGTTAAGCTATTTTGATAAATTGGTCCAATTTCTAATAACTATCTAATTGTAACTTCTTTTGAAAAAAATTATTTTATTTAATTAAGATTAGAAAAACACTAAACACAAAAAACCTATGCCTTGTGCCCCTCAAAATTTAATGGAGAATTTGGACGAAGATAACTAATTTGGATAATTATTTTTGTTATATTGTAGAATTTTAAAAGAAACTAATTTCATTTAGAAACTAATATCATTTAAGTAACACTTAATTAATTTAAAATAGAAGTAAAAATAGTTGTAAATAACCAACCATGCGTAAATTAATTTAAAAGTTAAATATTTCCAAAAAAAAATTCATTCATTTAGGATTTCAATCACTCACACAATAAAATTTAGCGTATAAACTCACACTTTTTGTTTGTGTTTCAAGTTGTGTGAATATCTGAACCAACACGTTAACCAATCTTATAAGAAAATTTTAGACCCTGTTGGTAAGAAAACAAACACAATTTTCAAAAACCAAATATTTATCAAACAGACTAGATGATTTGGTATTATAACAGACCTCCCTGAAGTTTTTATTCAATAATCAACAAGACGAACATTGTATTGTATGTAATTTATACCATTCCAACTCCATTGAAAAAAATTTCTCACCAGGCTCTTTAGGTGAACAATGGTTGAAACTCATCTGGAATGGAGTAGGATCAGAAACCAGTTATTTACATTTCATCAACTATGAAGAAAATGGGTAAAATACAACTCTCAATCATCCCAAAAGCAACGATCCTTTGTACTTTTTCTCAACAGTATGTATAAAGTAACAACTTCCTTCTAACAAATTACTAATGCCATCCTTCTTCAGCCCTGCACTGCCAGAATTTGGAGGTGATCTATAAAAACCTCCAAGCTTAAATCATCTGTAAAGATTATGTCTGATCCCTCCTTGTAAGTTGAGTTCTGCGTAACAGATGGGTTTAACTTAGCGAGAAGAAACCGTGCTTGACTACTATGTTGGTCACATTTGATAAGCTTAGGGACTGGAATACGTTCCACGATCAATTGTTCGGCATCGAGCTCCGGGGCCTCTAGTAGTTTCCTCAAGTTTTCGAGATTGGGGTCCTTATCGTAACCAAGTTTCCTCCACTGAGCAATCTTGGAACCGTAATGAATAACAACATAGAAGTAGGAATCAAATAGCAAAATCACATCTGGGGATATGGATCGAATATCTAGGAGTACAGGAACAGGAGGTCCATCAAAAGAGTAGAGGAAAAGAGTAGGTTGTATCATGATAAGTGAACCAACGACTCCCTCTCGGTTTAGCATTAATCGGTAGAAAGCAGTTTCATCAGGACAACTGTTGAAGACATCAATAAACTGGGACCTTCTTAGGTAGTACATGAATTGAGGGTACAAGGAGAAGTTGGATGACAAACGGAAAGTTGAAGGATCCTCTTGTATATAGTCACCAAACTTCGAGGCAAAACGGATCAATGTGTCATCAAGCCATCTGATAACATCCCGAGCATAACACGTCTCTGCTCGATGAATAGCAAGCCTAGCCATCACCGAAGCGGCTGCTTCTTGATCAAACCCAGCCTTGATTTCTGGTGAATGGTTTGCAACCCATCTCCGAGCAGCAGTGGTCACTCTTTTCCGGACCCCCAAGTTTCCTTTTCTGTATTTTGTTATAAACTGAATGAAGAACGCAGATCCAGGTTGAACTTTCTGCACCTCACTCACTTGGAAGAAAAAGGAAATGCAGGTTTTACTGGACAGTGTATTCAGCTTCCAAATGTAAGTACCACCTTCGCCAATTTCATTGTCACTCACCGAACTGTTAGGTCTACAAAGAGATATACAAGGTCCAAGGGCACCACAAATTTTTACATCCTTTGAGGTTACTAACTCGATAGTTGCATCAAAATACATATTCAGATCACCATCTTTGTCTCGACTAAAACTATGCCGCAAGCACTTTTTGAATTGATTCGACTCAAATGACTCTCCTAACATCATGAATCCACCAGAGTTTTCAACAGGGACTTTTAGCTCTGCTGCTCCAACTTGATCAAGAGAGCAGGCAAAAAGATCAAGAACGATAGATCCATCACACAACCTCTGTGACATTTCCTTATAGAAACTAGTAGATTTTCTAAAGTAAGGCGCCTGACCATTGAGAATGTCTCCATGAGTTCTGATAGGGTAAGCGAGATCTGAATTGACAACAATCCCCGGACCTACAGTTGCAGGGCCAGAGGTGAAAACCATGACACGAGAACCAGAATTCGCTCGGCATCCTTCAAGAAGTGCAACTGCAGCTGATATTGCAGCACCAGTAGCCCTCTGAGGTCGATGGCCAGGTATGTTAAGTGAAGTCTTCATCTCTTCAATTGCAGTGGTGATGTTGAACTCACATTCAGATATTGGCAATAAAAATCCCTGTGCGGGAACAACTGGCGTCTTTCCCAGCTGCAACTGCTTCATCCCATAAATCCCCAACAATTGTTGGGTCTGAAGGGTTCAAAACCAAAGCAAGGTATCAAACAATGTCCCTCAAACTTCAAAAACAATTGCACATCTCTTAAACCTCACTAACTAAACATAGTAAATAACATGCTCTTTATCCAGAAACCAATGCCTTTAAAGACTCTACATTAGAAGATGGTGTCTACATTGTGCTGTAAATAGTATCAGAGACTCAAAAAGATGGAAGATAAAAGCAGAGATTCAAATATTCAAAAATACCTGAAGTGACGAGAGCTCACGTTCCCCAGGAAAGAGGACGACCCTTGAGCACTCAGAAAATTTAAGGTCATAAACATGAACCATTGAATCAAAAGAAATCAACCCCACTAAAGCATTCTCTGGCAGATGTTCCACAACGAGTAATAACTCATTTTTAAGTGCTTGAAGCTCCTTCTCTACAGAACAATTATCAACAACGAACACGAAAGCCGGCCCATTTCCACGTGAATCTCCAGCCGGCAGTGACGAAGAAGCTGACACTGAAAGAGAAGAAGAGGAATGATTTCTCGCCCAATTACGGCTCATATTCACATTGGAACCAGAATTCGCAACAGGGCTCTCGATCTTCCTACCGGGCGCATACTCCACCGTACTGTAAGTCGGAAAAAGCTCTGCGGGAAGATTAGTCTCTCCAATATCAGCATAAGAACGAGGGAAAGAATTCTTCTGGTAGCAAAAGGAGCAGAACCAAATGCGAGACGTGTATTCAACACGAGCATAGGGGTTCAAAACAGCACCGCATTTAAGACACAAGAGAGGCTCGTAAGAAAGTGTAGGGAGCTCGACGGATTGCATCAATGGCGTGCACATAATACTGAGAGGGATTACGAGAGCCAACGATTCAGCTTTGGAAACCGGCCAGGAGTTCCATGACCATCGGAGGCCTTCGATCGCCTCCAGTTCGACGAAATCCATAGGAAAATCGACGTCTCAAGCAAGCCCTCCCTGTCGATTACATGGAAAAGCTCCGAAATGAAAGAAACCCTAATTTCGCATCAGAACTGTAGGGGGAAGCACATGCTGTTAAATTAATGGCGAAATTCTGACAAATGGAGAAACCCAATCGCTTTTGCGCTGGAAAACAAAAAGTAAAAGAGCAGGGGTTGAAGTCGAAGATGGTTGTGGGAGAGAATGTTGGGTTATCAGGAAAGTGAAAAGAAAATGGTGAGGGAAAACCCTAGGGTTAGGGTTTGGGATTGTGATCGCCGGGAAAATGAAACGAAATTTGATCGGAAATTTTGATTTTGCGGAAATTTTGCTGCAGATGGATTGTTTGCTAATTCCAGTTCGTCGTCTTCCCCATTGTTTCTGCTTTGATTTGGTGCGGGAAGGAGTACCGATTCACAATGGTGATCCGAATCATCCAACAGTATACTACCACGTCAGAGTGTCTTGTATTTTAATGAAATTACTTTTCCTTACAATATTTAAAATATTTAATACTTTTTAATACAATGAAGATAGGAATCCAACGTCTAATTTTAAGAGGAATTCTATGTCAATTAACACAAGCTCACTACGCCTTGAAAATATACGGTAAATATGAATTAATTAGAAATATAAAGTACTCTAAAAAAAATTAGAAAAATGGGCGCTTTTATATTATTATTTAGAGAAAAGTGACACGTCTTTATTGAAAATCATCTCTTAAATAGATCCACTTCGAATTTTATATAAATTATTATTATTATTTTTTATTGAAGGCAATTAAGATAGAACTCCTTTCAAATATAAGAAAATTAATCAAAATATTTACAAATATAGCAAAATTTCATTGTCTATATGCGATAGACCGCGATAGACTATTATATGTGTTTATCTGTAATTTATTGCGACATATATAGTAGTCTATCGTAGTCTGTCGAGGTCTGTCGCGGTCTATTGCAGGTAGACAGTGAACTTTTGCCAGATTTATAAATATTTTCAGCAATTTTATCATTTACAAAATTTTCTATTAAAATAAGTTAGAAGTCTAATTATATATATATAATTTAATGTTTTTTTTCTCCACTCATTAACTTTTATCATGTTTTTTATTTTTTATTGTTTGTTATGGCTTCTTTGTCCAATCAAGTCTTATTTGAAAGGTTAAAGTTAGATTTGATAATAATGTATTTTTTTATTCTTAAGGTGGGTTTGGAATACATTTTCAAATGATTAATTTAAAAAATAAGTCATTTTGAAATAAATTTTAAGTGTTTGGCAACCACATAAAATGAATTTTGGAAAAAATAATTTATAAAATAAGTTGGTTTAGGATAAACATTTGAAACCAACTTTTAGAAAAATGAATTTTAGTGTTTAATGGTTAGTCTCTCATGAATTTGTATGAGAAACTCCAACTACCGCTACCGACCAACCTCCGGTCGCCACCTCTTATAACCATCGCTGGCCAACTCCAATAACCGTCACCGACAAATTCCTTTATAATAATTTGACATTGACAAAAACACTTTTAGCATATAACAAACTAAACAAACTTTTATACAAAAACACTTGGAAAAAGTTGTCAAACATATATGTGTTTTTATTTTAAGAAGTTTTTATCAGAAGTGTTTAAACGAAAATGAATGTTTGAAAACATTTTTCTTTAAGTCATTCCAAACGGACCCTTAATGTACTTTTTTCTTTTTTGAATCGATTTTTATTTTTTTTAATTCAAGTTTTGAATTAGGGGTTAATTTTTAAGTTTTAAAGTTGATTTAGTATTAATGCTTTTTTTTTTCTCATTTTGTAATGTTTTAAACTGGAGTTGTTAGTCGCTTTCTAGATGAGTTGTCATTTTATGTTTTCTTTTGAATTTTTTTATATTCACCTTTTAAAAAGTTAGTTTAATAAAAAAAATTACTAAAATTTATAAAAATCAAAGAAAATTATTATAAGTAGAAAAAATATCAAACTATTTACAAATATAGAAAAATTTCACTATCTATCCACGATAGACTTTTATCGTTTGAGTGATAGAAGTCTATCGCGGTCTGACGCTGATAAATTGTGAAAATTTTCTATATTTATAAATAGTTTGACTCATTTTTCTATATTTGAAAACAGTTCTAAAATCAATATGTTTATTTTTGTTATAAAATAGTATAGCCAAGTAAATTTGACAAATGTTCAAAATCATTTTTTCTACTTTTCTCTTACAAACCTTTTTCATATTTAGATATTCATAATAATTAATATTAAATTTTATCCCCTTAAGTTCAAGGAATGATAGTAAAGTCATAGATTTAAGAAACCATTTATACAAGTTGGGTGTTTTGATTTTTAGTGCAAAATTATTTGAGTGCATACAAAAGAAAAGTAGTATATTTGCATATAATACTTAAACACACAAAAAAAAAAAAAAAAAAAAAAAAAAAAAAACTAATTTAGAACATGTATGCTACCTATTATGGACATCTCAAATATTTTGGAGCTTTTTTTCTTTTCTAAAATTGAGACTATCCCATAGATAGTCACAAACTTCCAAATTAAATAAGAAAAAAAATTAATTCGTCTCAAATTTTAAATAATATTTAAAGATGAAAACGAACAATACTAAACTGTCTTATTTAATTGAGCAAGCCTGATATTTTTTATATAAAAATTTTCTAATAACCATCATGGGTTCTCTTAATAGTAGTAAGAATATCTAAGAAAGGCCAAATAACTAAAAGGTTATGAGTTTATGCGCGTGAAGATTGAATCTTCAACCTTAAAAATTGAAGCCCATATAAATTATTGTTGAATTAACATTACTTTGGCACCTCAACTACTTTGTAGATACAATTGAAATATATTTTATAACTTCTCTCTCATAAATATTTTAGTTATATAAAAGTCTCAAGTACGAAAATATCTCTACATTTATCTCAAGAAACTCAATTAAAAAAAAGTGAAAAAAAAAAGCCTGATAGAAGAGGCCCAAACGTCAGCCCATATGGCAAAGGCGTCCAATTCTTTTGGCCCAATAATGAGTTGGGTTGGCCCAAACATGTTCAATAATTCCTTTACAGGAAGATATTCGAACCACAAACTTTATAGTTTTAAGACTCTTAATGCATACGATGTCAATAAGTCATGCTCACTTTAGTAGCCATCAATAGATAAATTAGTCATTTAATTTACTGAAAAGGACAACAAAGTTATATATTTATAAGTTATTCCTTCAACTTAAAAGAATAATTAAAGTATATATATAGAGAGAGGAGATATTGGAATTTTTCAGCTTAGAAAAGGGTTTAAGTGATATTTTAGAGTGCTTCCAAATATTATTTGTAAAAATAGGGTAGTATACAAATTATTTGTAAAAGTAAAGTTTTCTTTTTTTTTTTTTATCTTTTTCATTTCACTTTTTAGAAGAAAAAGAAATGGCTCAATTAACAATACACAATTGATTTATTACTATTAATTTATTCAATTCAGTCTTTTCAAAAGAATACAAGTTTTTGGTTTTTTTTTTTCTTCCAATTTTATTGTTTTATTTTCTATCAATTAAGGGCTCTCTTGGTTTAAATTTTTTCATCATTTATAAATTATCATTTTATAAGTTTTTTCATCATTTATAATTATTATTTTATATTTTTTTCATGTTTAATATTTTTTTTATCTTTTATAAATTTTTTGTTTTACATAATTTTTTAAATCATTTATCTCCTTAATTGGTAGTTTTTTTCTTCTTAATATTGCCATATTATATAATTTTTAAATATTATTAAAAAATAATTGTAGTTTTAAAGTAACACCCGAGGTGACATTCTTCTGAATTAATTTTTTTAGAGATTTTATTATTTTAATTATTTCGTAAAAGTTTCATTTTAAACCAAAATGCATCTAAATTTTATAATTTATATTTGTACCAAAATTTATAAATTATACTAGAAAAGTTTTATATAATTTTTTTCAGTTGGAGTAGCATAACTTTTAATTTGTTTACTATTAAAATTGTTAATTTGTTTTCTAATAAAGAATAGTGTAATTATACCATTCAAACACATAAAAAAGTTAGGAAAATTATTATAAACAGAAAAAATATCAAATTATTTATAAATATATAAAAAATTTACTGTCTATCAACGATAGACCGCAAAATAATTATATCGCCGGAGCGTAACGACAGAATTCTATTGCGGTCTATCGCTATAGACAGTGAAATTTTTCTATGTTTATAAATAGTTTGACCCATTTTTCTATATTTAAAAATAACCCTAAAAGTTATATAAATTTTTTCTAGTATAATTTTTAATTTTGATACAATTATAATTTCAAATTTTTTTATATATTTTGGTTTAAAATAAATATATTACAATTTAAAAAAAAAAACCTCTAAAAAATTAATTTGGAAGAATGTTGTCTCTTCACAGATGGTTATTTTAAAACTACAATATTTATTAATAATTTTTTTATTTATATATATTAACAATAAATTTTAAAACTTTCAATATTTAGAAGAAAAAAACTCCAAAATTGAGGTATAAAATAATAGTATAATTATGCAACTCCATATCATAAAACAATTATACAAAAATTTTCTAAAAAAATTATATAAAATTTTTCTAGTATAATTTTTAAATTTTGGTACAATTATAAAATCTAAATTTTGGATGTATTTTGGTTGAAAACGAAGCTTTTACCAAACAATGAAAAAAAAAAGTCTAAAAAATTTAATTTGGAAGAATATTATCTCTTCTCTTACTTTAAAATTACGATAGTTTTTTAATTATATTTGAATCTTATATATATTAAATAATAAATTTTAAAACTTGCACACAAAAAAACATCCAAATTAAGGTAGAAAAGAAAAAAAAAATTAGGTTAAAAAAAATGGTTGTTTTCAAATATAGCAAAATAACTAAAATATTTACAAATATAGCAAAATTTCACTGTCTTTCTATGATAGACCGCGATAGACTACTATTTGTGTATATTTGTAGTGTATCGCGACATAAATAGTAGTTTATCGCAGATAAAAAAATATAATTTTGCTATATTGGTAAATATTTTCAACATTCTCTGTCATTTAAAATAATTTTACTTAAAAAATATAAAAATTAAAAAATATATATCAAAGATAAACAAACCATAAAATAAGAAATTATAAATTATGAAAAAATTACACCAAAAAAACACTTAATTGGTTAAAGAAAGAAAATTGGTTTAAAAAAATTGGAAGGAAAAAAATATAAATATTATATAGCAAAATAGATGTCAATGCTTGGTGTCCTTATTGCCACATATGTCTTAATGCATATTATCCACGTGTCTTGTGATTACACATTCTTAGTGTCCAAGTAATTTTATATCCTAATTGTCAAATTGCCTATAAATAGTAGCATTTTGTAGATTTTGGAGATATGCAATTTGGTGAGAAATTAAAAAACAATTTCGTATATTTCATTTTGTTATTTTCTTATATTATATTTATTTATTTTAAATATTATAACTTTTCAATATTCGTATTCTTGTGATGCCTTGTCTTGCTCCTCAATTTTACAACATATTTAGATGTATGTAATTGGTAGAATTGTTAATTAAAAGGGGACGTAATTAGCATTTACAAAAATGACATAAAGAGAAAGAAAAAAGGCTACATTATTTTAAGGAAAAAAATGCCCTTGAACTTTGTAATATGTGTCAAAAATATCTTTGAACTTTCAAAAGTTTTAAAAATACCTTTAAACTTTCAAAAAAAAAAAAAAGGTTAAAAAATATCATTGCCGTTAGTTTTGGATGGAAACCATTAAAGTTTTGTTTAAAAAATACCCTTAAATTTAAAAAAAATTCAAGAGTACCTTCACCGTTAGTATATGAACACTATATGAACACAAAAACTGTTAATCCCTCGTTGCAAAAATAACTCTAACAAAAAATAAAAATAAAAATGCTCCTAACATTAATATGGTGATCAATTTGTTTGAGGATTTCTTAAGTTAAAAAATAATCAATTTTAAAATAAATTATATAGATATCTCATTTTTTTTTTCATATACTCTAATTTTTCTCTTATTTTTTCAGTTCTTATACCAATTTTCTCAGCAACCAAAATAAAAAATCAAACTTTAAGTTAAAATATAAAATTTTACAAACTTCAAAATCAAAATCTCCCCTTAAAACATACCAAAATGATAAATAGTCAAATAAAAAAAATGTATTTAGCTATTAACACACATTCAACTACTAACTTACAATTTTGTTCAAACATTTAAGTCCTAAAATTTCTTGTTGCTTCTATTATTTTCTTTCTTCTTATTATAGTCCATATACCCTAACTGAAGTGTATGTGCATTTTTATTTATTATATTTTTTTTATCTATAAACAAATGTCAAACAGTTAACAAAAAAAAAAATGAGTAAGAGGGTATTGAAGAAGAGAGGGGAGAAGAAAGAGGGAAAATAGAGAAATAAAACTGTATTAACGGTTTCTATTCATATAACATTATGTGTATTTTTGAATTTTTTTTTTTTTAATTTAAGAGTATTTTTGAAACCTTGAAAGTTTAGATGTATTTTTGACATAAAACACTAACGGTTTCTATTCAAAACTAACGATAAGAGAATTTTTTAATTCATCTTGCAAATTTAGGAGTACTTTTAAAACTTTTGAAAACCGAAGAGTATTTTTGTCCCAAAATATAAAATTTAAGGATATTTTGTATAATTTATAAAAAGAAAGGTAAGAAAAACGAAGAATTGTGTTTGGAAGTTATTTTAAAAAACAAAGTCTTTATATTTTAGAATAATAGTTGGGATTAAAGAATATCAATTGAAAGTTTGACTTTTTTGGTCAAAGATTATTTATGAGATTGAATCTCAGTCAAATATTCCAATTGTTCCCTTCCTTTACCTACCTTTCGATATTTGTAATTGTATTTAAAAGAACTTTCTATCCTATGAATATATACTTTCTATGTACTACTCAATATATATATATATATATTTCTTTTAAAAATAATAAAGAGGAAAATATATGTTGATATATGAAAAATATAATTAACAACTTTGCAATTGATATAGTGAATAATATTGCTTATTACAAATGTGTGTCACGTTTTAATAGAGCGATAAGTGTAAGTGATAATCGTTCTCATGATTGGTCTTCTAGTTCATTTAGAATATAATCCCCGAATTTGATTAAGAGAAATTATATCAATGGAATTGACTAAATTTAATGCAAAACTGAAAAAAATATAAATGTTAGAGAGAAAAATTATAGGAAATTGATTTCACTAATTAAATATATAAAATCAACTATACAATAATATTTTGATATATGCAATTACTTTATAAGTTGATCAAGAAGGTAACAAATATAAAAAATTGTCTCTCTCGAGCATAATTAACTTTCTTTATTAGTTAAAAAAAATATATTGATAGACATTGATAGATTTCTATCAGCATCTATCAATGACAAACTTCTATCATTTCTATCACTGATAGACACTGATAGACTTCTATCCGCGTCTATCACAACTATCTAAAAATTTTGCTATTTTGTGTAAATAGTTTCTCTTTTTTTCTATTTTAAAAAATTTCTCTAAAAATAAAGATATAACAACTATTAATTTGTGATTGAAGAGATTAAAAGTATTAAACACAAATGTGTGATAGACTAAAAGCAATTAGTTAGATGAATTTATAATATTTACTGGCTACACACATCCCTAAGACAAAAAAATTTAGCTAATCATGTTCAACCATCCAAAAGAAACTCAATTAAAAAGGAAAAAAAATCCATAATAAAAGAAAGAGTCAAGAAAAACGAGAAGAAAATTAAATTCTAGAAACAGCTCTACTTAAAATCACTTCTATCATTTTTAAAATTATTATGAAATATATTTTAATGATTCAAAACCAATTTTGATTAAATAAAAATTGTATTTAGAAATGTAAAATTAAATATTGAATTAATTTTGAGTGATGAAAAGTATGTTTCGAAGTGACTTTGAGTGTGGAAAAAATTAAATTTTACAATTTCAAAATTACTCCCAAACACATGCATTTAAGCCACACATTAAGCTTTGTACCCTTAATAATTTAGACTAAAAAATCAATAATGTTTTATAGATCTATGATCTATCAGACACCCTCTCATAGTTGAAAAATCTACATCACATTGGAGTGCTTTGTCTAATTCTAAAATATTTATTCTTAACAAGTACTAAAAGATTAGACACATGTGCAAATAGTTTTATAAAAAAAAATTAAGGCAAAATAGGAAAGTAATTAGAAAATTTCTTCATAACCTCCATTTATTACATAGGAATAGGAAGGCAGATTTCTTTCTTTTGAAATATGATTTGTAATAAATGTGTACTATAATTTTTTAAACACCATACCATTTGTAATACAATAGTATATAGCACATAATTAAGTATAAAGATAGATAATAATACCTCCTCCTCTGCTTCAAAAAATATATAAATAATAATAATTAATAAACTCTTCATCTTCTAAAATAAATTTTTTAATCTCCAGGGCTTCATTGTGACACGGTTCCATGGTTGCTTTAACAACGAAAAATTTTAATTTTTCATTCTTTTTAGAAAGCTTTGTGCTTTTTTATGAAATAATAATTTTTGCTACCGACCCTTGATAATTTGATAATTGAAAAATTAAGATATAATATATGTACGGATAATTTTTTTTTCTTTTATATATGGGTTGCATGTCTTCATATGTGAATGGATACACCCATATGTATATATCGACAATAGTTGCGTTTTTTTAGCATTAATTCTACTTAAAGACTAAAACGATACTTACAAATACTCACATTCCATTAGTGAAGAGAAAACATTGAAAACAGTTAAAAATATAAAAAAAAAAAAAATTTAAAGATTCTCCTCTCGTTGCTCATTTTATATATACTATAGATACATATCTAATAATATATTACATTTTCTTTTCTAATTTTCAAATTTACTCAAAGGTTTTAAGAAGCTTGCTAAAAGTAAATTGTTTTTGAGAAAATGCTAAAAGTAAATTAGAAAACAAAGGAAATTGATGTTAATTATGCATATTTTTTTATTTTAAAAAACCAGTCAATTGAAAATTCAAAGAAAATTTAGATTTTTTTTTTTATTTTTTTTTTACAAAAAGAGATTCAAACGTTTCATCCTTTAAAACGATAAGTAATACATGACTAGTTGATCTATACTAAATTTAGATTTACACCATTATTCATTTAAGGATGAACAACGATCTATCCTAATTACTTCACTAATCCCACATTCATCAGTCAAAAAAGCCACTTGTTATAACTTATAAACAAAACAATGATGAGACCAAAGCACAAGCAACTTTAATATGCCAATGCCAGATCCAAGAAACCCCTAATACATAAAATATCATTCTTTTGTATATATAAAATCTAGAAATGAAAAAAAAAAAAAAAAAAAAAAAAGGAAAAAGAGAGATGTGTAATTAACAATCAAAATGAAAATATTAATATAATACCTTGACCCACAAATTAATTATAATTTGTGCTACTAACCACCATCCATGGCATAGTATTCCAGACATACATTTATAATATTCATATTATTTGATTATGATTATTCCCACCATAGACTCTATATTATAAAATAAAAATTCTTTAATTGAATTTCCATTACTCATTGCCCCATTAACATGCTGGCACATGCCCTTGTTCCCTCTCTATGGGTCCCTAATATTTATATTTTTTCCTTACCCACAAAAATGATTACACAAATACCATAAATTAAGGTATAAAATAATGCAAATGAAAAAGAAAAAAAACCAAAAAAGAATCTTCTTTCTCCCCACATATTACAATGGGATTTAATTTCATAGCATAAAAAACCATTTGACAACCAAACAAAGAAATGGGTGTTATTATTAAGCAAAAAAAAAAAAAAAGGCCATATACATATATATTGGAAAATTAATTAGTGATAATAATAAATATAATTAAACATAACAAACAAACCAACCAGACAGACAGTAGGTGAAAGTTTACAGCTTTTCATGTCTCTTCTATTACAAATATTGTCCCCAACAACAGATCATTTGATATTTTCTTTATATACTAATAATTTAAACAAAAAACAACATTAAAATTTTTAAAAATACACAGAACAACATGCAAGTTTCCAAGCTGGAACCATATTCTTTCTTTCCCTTTCTGCTCTTCACAAAACCACTTTCTCAATATCTCCATCTCTCTCTCTTCTCACCTAGCTTCTGCTTTTGCATTTCTCCATGGCTCTTGGAGCTGAAAAATAACATCCAAACCATAATTTTTATGTTTTTTTTGTTAATTATATTGAAATTATTCGAAAAATTGAATTAGCTAGGGTTCTTGATTAATTACCAAGGCCGATGGCTTCTGATCCTTTCATGATTCTCAAACGCTTGCATGAATCCACAAACATCCTAAAGAAAAAAAAAATTATTTAATTTCATCGGAGGAAAAGAAAAGAAAGTTAATTTTAAAAATGACAAAAGCTCAAAATCACTTCTAAACATGCTCTAAATTAAATGAAACTTACTCCCATGGAACATCGCCGACAAGCATCCAATCGCCATCTTTATCTTCATAAGTAGGAACAAACTCAGAGCTGTTGAGAAGATCCATCAACTTCCTTTCATTCATGAAGTCTATCATTCCTTGTGTACCATATTCACCTTTTTAAAGAAAGAAAACCAAATCAATTCTTACTTTTTATGTTTCATTATTGCATGTGAAAGAAAGAACCATCTTTTAGAAGGAAAAACCAAGTTTTTTTTTTCTTTTTTCTTTTTTTTATAATTTACCCATAGTGAAGGAGCTGAACATCTTGGCCAAGGCATCAGAAAGCTCTTGGTAGCTTTGATACATTTTCAGGTCAACCTTGCGAAGATATGGAGCACCATCCATGCAAACCTTCACAAATGCAGCTGAGCCACCGTTTCCTTTCTCCGTTCCTTCGCCGCTCGTGTTCTTCTGTGCCATCACGTTCTTCCTGTACGATCGAACTGGTGGCCATCCCACGACTTGCGCTCTAAAAAAAACCCAACAAATATCGTTACAAAATAAACAAATTCAACGAAAAATTATTCAATGTGACTGTTACTCTCCTAACTATCAAATGCATGTTTAAACTCGTTTTTGTTTTTTTTTTTTTAAGTTCAATCAATACTAGGGTGAAGATGGGGTGGGAGGGAAGAATTCAAATCTCTAACCGAACAAGTTACACGAACCTTCACGAGTGAAACTTTTTTCTCTTATACATCTAAAGATATAAAACCATATGCTAGTTACGACTCAATAAATCCTAAATTGAATTTAGTTTGGTTTGGATGAAGAAATTTACTTGGCGGGTGGCTTAGACGGATCCTTGGAGCAGATGCTCTTCTGACCGTCGACGTTTGTCGAAACATTCTTAATATTCTCGTTGAGATCCACCCCGACACCGCCGCCTCCGCCACCGTCCTTGGTCTGAATGTTAAGTTTGAGATCAACAGTTTCAGAGAAACCCCTCTTGCCAGAAGATTTGAGAGTCATCTCGACGGTCTGATCTCCGCTGCCACCAGGCAGTCCGAGGCAGAGCTCGGTCTCCTTCAAGCTAACAAACTCGTTGGGCATATTCCGGCCGACTGCTTCCATATAGATCAATCAAAAAAAGGTTTAAAAAGTGTCGTCGTTTTGAGGCTTTTCTTTTCTTTCTTTTTCTTCTCGTAGTGTCGCCTTCTAGTTCTTGTGTGCGTATTATATATTATGGCTTTGGTTTTAATAGTGACTGCAACCCAATAATATAAGCAACCAAAATTCACTCTCTTTTATTGGATAACAAGTAAAATCATTTTAACTTCATCTATATAATTTTATATGTATTGTGTATTTTTATATCAAATCATTAATTATTGGTCCCTACTATAAAGTTTTTTTTGTTTATTTATTTATTATTTATATTCAATGCAATAAAGTATATGACATGTCAATTGATTTAAACAGTTTATTCGTTTTCTTTTTTTTTTTTTTTTTTTTTTTTTTTTTAGTCTAAAGTCGATTACATGATTTTTGGTTGTGCATTGATGTTGATATAAATTAACTTAATTTTCTTTTTAAAAATAAAATCGAAATGAAACTATTTTTTTAGCATGGGTATTATCCCTATGAATTTTTATAAGGAGACAAATTTTACAATATAACCTTATGAGTTATGTGTTATAATATATCACTTAAATGAAGATAGTCCTTAAATAATATGGATAGTTGGCCTAGTGGTAGTGGGAACATCCAAAAAAAAGTCAAAGGGTTCGATTCATGGTGGCCACCTACCTAGAATTTAATATCGTTGACACCCCCGCCTGTTGTAGGGTCGGGCATTATATTATAAAAAAAAAAAACATTTGAAACATAAAAAGTAAGCAACAAAAATGTCACTATGTAAATTTGATATAAATAATAGATACTTTAACTTGTTTAAAAAATGTAAAAATATTTGTTTGAATTTTTGTATTCATAATTTTTTCAAAAATACCCATCGACGTCAATATTTTTATCGACATTTTTGTAAGATTGAGACTTTGAAATATTTTTGTCAATATCGACATTTTAAACTTTGGTCACAATGTAATAGAAAGTCATGCACTGTGGTTACAAAAAGTACTATAAATATGCATCTAGCTAATTAGTAATTTAAGAGATTTTTATATCTAACATCGGACCGTTATTTATTAGAAACAACTACTTTGTGGGTGATGGCTTGGTTGAATAATTTTTCATTATTTATTCTTAATTTTGTTTCTACATTCAAATTAAACAACTAAAGCCTTGTTTGATAACCATTTGATTTTTTGCTTTTAGTTTTTTAAAATTAAGCTTATAAACATACATTCCCAACTTTTATGTTCTTGCTAATTTGTAATCTACTTTTTACCTATGTTTTTAAAAACTAAGTCAAAATTTGAAAACTAAAAGAAGTAGTTATAAAAAAAAATATTTTTGTTTTTTAAATTTAGCTCAGATTCTAAATTTTTTACTTACAAAATATTCAAGTCATTGTAAGCAAAATGAGAGAAAATATACTTAATTTTCAAAACAACAAAATGGTTACCAAACAAGACCTAAAATTTGTTGGTTGCTAGACTCTTCTCACTCTCATCTTTTTCATTTCAAATTATGATAAGTTTTTTTTCTTATTCTTTTAAATATTAGTAAATATGAATAAGTAAGATTTGATTTTAAATGCAATATTGGGAATAATTATGAATTATAATTTTTCCGCGAATAAAAATGAGACACGTCAAATGAAAATTAAGAAATTGTAAAGTTTGGCATGTGGGGGATCAATAAACAAGAATTTGCATATTTGGCAATGTGAAAATTGGAACTTGAGGAGAGTGCCTAACAGTTAGAGTCAACCATCACATGCAACACACTAATCAACTTTGTAAGATATAATAATAATACACTTAATTTCCAACATCTACCAATAAATTCCATCTTGTGTAAGAGGAATATTAACATTTTTATAATTAAATACTCCAAAGTTGGTAATCTCAGATTAAAATTTTCTATTATTTTTACGTTTTAACTAACTTTTCTAAAATCTAACATGATTATAAAGACGAAGGTAGGTAGATAATCTTAATTACGGAATTAATTAAACTCAGATTAATATTGATGTTTTAAATATTAAATAAAAATAAATGGTGGGTACATAATATATAGGGAAATTTTCACAAATAAAAAAAATGTCAAACTATTTACATAAAATAGCAAAAAAAAATAGATAGACTTATATCAGCATCTATCAGTGATAGACTTCTATCATTTCTATTACTGATAGATCCTGGTAGACTTCTATCCGCATCTATCAAAACTATTTAAAAATTTTGCTATTTTGTGTAAATAGTTTTCCTTATTTTTCTATTTCTAAAACTTCCCCTAATATATAGTATTATACATTCGTGTCTACTAAATTTATTTTGCGCTTGTTATGTATCCTAACTATCTTTTACTAAAAAAAACTAATTTTTTATTTTTGAAAACAATTATAATAATGATTTTGAATAATTATTGAATTCTATCCCATAGGCCATAACATGTTATCAATAATCATATGGAATAAAATTCAATAATTTATTTTAATATAATAATAAAAATACACGTCAAATAATTAAGAAAAAATTTTAGTTGACATTTCCAGAAAATAGCAAAAAAAAAAATACTAATAGACATTGATAGACTTCTTCTATCGTTTTTATCACTGATAGACTTCTATTGGTGTATATCACAATTATCTAAAAATTTTACTATTTTGTGTAAATAGTTTTCCTTATTTTTCTATTTTTAATAATTTTTCAATAATTAATGTAATAAATCACTCGCATATTCACATCCATTTGGTTGTTATTGTAATTCTCAATCTAGAAAATGTCATTTAATATTAAATTTCATTTTTTTATTTGATTAAATAATTTATTAAACTGAATTGGATACCTAAAAACTATTTAATTTTTTTTATAATAAATAAAAATAGTTTCTATTTTTGTAACTATTTTAAATTTCGCCCATTTTGCTTTGCAGTAAAAATGTTGTTTGCTGTCACAAAATTAGGAAACAAACAAGCGGATTTTCTTGAAAACCATGTTGCATTATGCCTTCCCTTTAAATTATAAATTTATAAAATATAATTTTATGAAAATTAGTTTGTAAAAATAGAGAAATTAATATTTATGTTAAATTAAGCCATGTTACTAATTAAAGCACGATTGAGCCATTGGCATTCGCTCTTGGATCCATGAGATTATTATTATTATAATTAATTCCTTTTTTTAAAAAAAAAATAATTTTTTTTTTTTTAAAATGGAGATTCTTCTATGAACCTTCCTTATGAGCATATATGCACATGAAAATTATATTTTATATTATATCTATAAATAGTAAGGGCATGAATGGAGAAATTGCATATGGTTTGTCTATTGCTTTTTCTACTTTTTATTTTTATTTTTATTTTTAATTAAATTACCATATATATATACTACAAATGGATAAATGAACCAATTATTTTAAAAGATTTTTTTTCTTAAGGCATTCTTTTAAATAGGACTAATATTTACATTCAACAAGTTAAGAGGAAAGACTTCCTCTTGTTAGGCACACATCCATGTTCAGATGATATCTTCCATTGTTTTTTTATCTTTAAAAATGTCCCGCTCAAAGGTAGAACCACAGAAAAAATTGTATAACGAAAACATTTTCAACTTCGATATCAACTAAAATAAGATGGATGAATGAGTCAGTGTAATCCTGTACATTATTTGGGACCAAAACTCAAATGCCTACTCTTCGTACCTGTTCTAGCTATCTATTTAAGTCTATGATTGTGTAGGCACCAATAAAATAAGGATAAGAACATAAGGGAAACTCTTATTAGGCCCACATCTTCGTATTCAAACAATGCCTCCTTGCCTCTATTTAATATTTGAAATTAAAATTTAAAACAAATAAAATAAATATAGAAATAAAAGGGGTTTCATTTACTTTATGGAAATATATGCCTCAAAAGTGTTTTGGAAATTTTATTTTTATTTAATTTATTCTCAAAAGTTGTAGAAGAAAGATATGTTTCAACTTTAATTTCTTTCTTTCCTCACATAATCAGGTTTCTAATCTTGGAAAAATTCTTTTTTTTTTTCTTTTTGTTATGAGATAATATATTATTGTACATTATCATTGATAATAATTTTTTAAAAAAAAAGGAAAAAAATGGAAATTGTTGCCTTTTACAAACACCTTTTATAGAAACCTACCCCTTTTTAGAGTTCATCAAAATATTGGAAGTTATATATACTCAAAAGGAGAAATATTTAGGTGTTGTACAAACTTGCATCATTTCTATGCATTCTTTTAAAAAATAAAGGCAAAAAAATATATATACAAAATATATTTTTTTTCAAAAAAATTGTTACATGTCAACATGTGATTAGACACTTGAATGAGCTCTACAAAAATGAGTGGAGCACGAATGTACCAAATATTTTTTATCTTAAAAATCATATAATTAAGAGTAGTTAAAAGATATAAATAGAAATTAAGTAAGATTTTGAAAATCTAAAATATATTAGAGAGGAAAATGAAGAAGATGAAAAAAGGGAAACGAAGTTATTAAATACAAAAAAGATGCGAAACACATCAAAATGAAAAAGGGATATGTTTGAAGAGATCCCTGCAAGACACATGAACATCAAGCAACAATTTCAAGTAAATGCTATCAGCATCATTCATTCTAAAAGAAAAAAATAAGATGTCATGGTGGTGACTAACAGACAAGTCACATCTCAAGGAGAGGGAGACATTTCTAACCCTAGTTGTGTCCTTGCTCTGTCACAATCCCCCAAACCCCATTTCTCTTTGCCTTGTTTCTTTCTAAACCCTAACTCTCTCTCTCTCATTTAAATCCCCTTCTTCATCACCACATACATATTCTTCCAATCTAATACTCCAAAAACAAAATTAAATAAATAAAAATATATATCATTTTGAGTCTCTAAACTTTCAAATTCGTTATATTCTCATTTTTAAACTTTCAAACAGTCCATTTTTATTCCCAATCAACTTTTGAATTTGTTTTATTTTAATCTTTTGAACGTTTAAAATTTTCAGTATTGTCTTTGAATTTTAAAATTAAAATTTTTAGTCTCTGGTCAATTTTGTGGCTTGAAATCATGCACATATTAGGATGCTAAAACACATACTCAAAACTATTTCATTAAGATTTTTTTCAAAAAATTAAGGTATAATATAAGAACCAAAATAGTTATTTTTTTAAAAGTTCAAAAATTAAAATAGACATGTTAAAGACTTAGAGTTCAATAGATAAAGAAATTGATGTTTTGAAAGTCTAGAAACTAAAATAGAACAAGTTCGAAAATTGTGGGACTAAAATATGATTTGAGGAAAATAATTTCTTTTTTTTTTTAGGAGTCAAAATCATATAAGCTTACAAGAAATCAATTTTTTGCTTTCAATTCCCAAACAACTCTCTTATCTCCTCTTGAAAGTGACTCAACCCACTTGCTTCTCTAATTCTACATTTATTTATCTTTTTCAAATTTAGTTTTTTTTCTGTTTTTTTTTTTTTTTTTTTTTGGTTTTTCTCTTTATTTGTGTTTTTTGTTTCATCTGTTGTGAGTAAAATAGAAATAAGATAAGTAGGTGAGTTCATTTTCACATCGTGGTGTGGTGTGTCTATTAATGTACAGTTAAAAGCTTTGGTCTGATATATAATTATTGTGTTGTGAATAAATTGATGTGTATTTACTCTGAGTTTTTTTTTATATAATGTTTTTAGAATTTATGATAAACTTTGAAAATTAATGTTAAAAAAAATAGATTTTAAAATTTTATTTTTTATAATTTGGCTAATAATTCAATGTTATCAAGGTCATTGTAAATATATGATGAGAAAATAATTGCAATTTTTAGAAACAAAATTTAAATTCAAATATTTATCAAATACAATTTATTTGTTTTTTTGTTAAAAAAATCTAAATGTAACTGCAAAATATATTTTAGGACATGAATTATTTTGAGTTGGAATTTTCAAATTTCTGTAGTTCTTTTTATAGCAAGTAAAATGTAAATCGTTTCTCTTTTTAAAAAATGAAAAAAAAAAAGGGTTAAAAAAAGGATAACTTATTACCTCTCCCACCTTGCAGTAATGCAGTTAGTTTAATTATTGTATAAATTTTAACCACAAAGATTAAACCCTCTTTTTCAGAACTTTTTTTTTTTTTAAAATTTCAAGTACTTGGTTTAGACGCTTTTTTTTTTTTTTTTTAAATCTAGATTTTTTTTTTATCTGAGTGTAAGTTTTTTTAAAAAAAAAAATTAGGAAAATTTTTTAAAATAGAAAAATAAGGAAAACTATTTACATAAAATGACAAAATTTTTAGATAGTTGTGATAGATGCCGATAGGAGTCTATCAGGATTTATCAATGATAGAAATGATAGAAGTCTATCATTAAAAGATACTGATATAAGTCTATCAATGTCTATCCGTGTTTATTTTGCTATTTTCTGTAAATAGTTTGACAATTTTTTTATCGATAAAAATTTTCCAAAAAAATTAAGGTGGTTTGAAACAACCCTTTTTAATCCAGCCTTAAGATTATTCTCTCTTTCTAATGAGTATTAGACTTTTAGTTAATCGCAACCTTAACAATCATCTCAATGCGATAATTACAATGTTAGCTCAAAGAAAACAGTATCAAACCATTCTCCAATCCCATAGGAAATAATAATCAGCACAAGCTATTTTCTAAATATTATATATTAATATAAATTAGAGCTCATAAACACACAAATCATACCCAGTAATTAACTATAATAAAGCCTAGCTTTTGGCTTAAATTAAGCTCATTGCTCGATAATAAACCATTAAAATCAACACCAAACACCAACAAATCAAATCTCTCAGTGATCTTGATGATCCCCAGTTTTGATACTTTTCAAAAGGGCAAAAGGGGCATGTGTTAATTTATTTAATTCAACCAATTTTATAATATAAAGTTTTTGGACCATAGTTTAATTAAAGGGTAGGTGTTTGCTACAGCTGATTATAATCTCCATAATATTCCAAATGTTCCTTAGATTTAGGACATGGTGGGGGCTGCCCTTCTTTTCTTTGGAATGTCTAAAAAAAAAACCCTAGCTATAGGGCTTCCCTCATGCTGACCCAATATTTCACCCATCCCCACTTATTATTTAATTTATTATTGCTGTTTTTATAATAATAATAATATTATTATTATTATTACCTTAGTTTACTTCATCCCATCCATTTGGCATTTATGAAAGTTTGTAAAAACAGACAAAATTTTTGCCCCTTCAATTATACATATTCAATGGTAATAATAAAGATACATACAAAATTCATATATTTATAACTATAAGGGTATGTGAGTTATTGCCAAGAATATTAATGAATGTGTATACAGAAAGTCAGTCCATAAGAATGAAAATTAAGAGAGATGAACCTAAAAAGTTTATAATTGTATTTTAATGTTAAAAAATTAAGATGTGTAACATTTATGTGGAAGGCTATGAATATGTCACCTTTCACTCTCTATTAAATTATTTGACAATACTAAGGAATTATGAGGCTGAACTTTCATATATTTGTAAAAGCTTCATTTTTAAACTTATTTTAGCCTTAAAAAGCTTTCTTGTTTATTCTAATTATTTGATCCATAAAATTTTATGTTTTGTTTTAGTCCCCTCGACTTTTAAATATTTTATTTTATTACTATAAAGTTTCTTTTTTAACCAAAAAATAAAAACCTGATGTGTGTTAAGATTCTTTTAAATAATTTATTAAGAAGTAAATAAAATAATTAAATATAAACTATGAAAATGGCACAAATATAAAGATTTATGGAAAGTTATTATAAATAGAAAAATATCAAACTAATTATAAATATAGAAAAATTTCAGTGTCTATCAACGATAGACCGTGATAGAATTCTATTACAGTAAACTTTTTCTTTATTTATGAATAGTTTGACTCATTTTTCTATATTTGAAAACAGTACAAAATTTATGGACTAAAAGTGAATTCAAGCATCTATAAAAAAAATATAGTAACTGTAATAAAAACATGATGGGATCGAGTAAGGCTGCATGGATTTAGAAATTGTGTTATGAGAAAATTTACTAATAAAATTCCATAAAAATGATTTATAAATAATTAATTCCAAAATTGATAAATTAACTAAACGATTTAATCTAGTACATAATTGTTCTCTATAAGATTTCATATTATGAAATCGTTGCATAACAATTTTATTATCTATCTTGTCAAATTAATCTTTTTCAATATATATTATAAGTAACCAAATATGAATAATACTAAGCGTATAAAAGTAATTGAAACATGGAAGCTAAATTTATACCAATAATTGAAACATGAAAATTAAATGTACCTCACGAAAAAAATCTCCAATGTATTATCTTCAAAGAATTAATGTTTTGGCTATTTCATTAGGACAATTACTATAAACAGAAAAAATATCAAACTATCGCGATTTATCGCTGATAGACAGTAAAAAATTTCTATATTTGTAAATAGTTTGACTCATTTTTATATATTTGAAAACAACCCATTTCATGACTATAAATACTTTTTTTCTATTTTAATTGTCATTTATATAAACATTCATGAGGCTCAATTTTTTTTTTTAATAACATATTAAGAGAATTAGTAGATGCACCAGGATATCTTAACTAGGTATTGGACCACTCAAGCACTACTCAATTTTAATAGTTTTTATGTTTTTACCGCTAATAATACATATAAAGAAAAAATTGAGGGGGGGAGGCTCGAGCCTCCCTGAATCTTCACTAAATTTGCCCCTGAGATCGAGTTTATTGACAATATGTTGATATGTGCCAGTTGAGCTATGCTCCGAGTAGAATTATAAGTCGACTTTTACGAAGTGGATCGATTATAATCATGTGCTCTTATCATTATTTAAAAAAGAAAAAAAAGGGGTTAGTCTAATATAATAATTAAAAAAATAATCATAAAAAAACATGTAAAAGTGTGATTTTTTTTTTTTTTTGTTAGTTTGATGTCATTGGTGATGGAGATGCATCCTAGTGGGAGTGATAACAAATCAAAATCAAACAAACAATATTCAATAAGTCAAATCTGTTTAACTCAAACCTAAAACGATATGGTATACGTTAGTGGGTGACAAAAGAATCCCCATCCTTTCACAAAAAAAATGTATATATATATATATATATATATTTATATATAATTTATTTCCAATGCTTATCTTTCAATTTGTTTTCTTCTCACTCTTGTAATTGGAAAAAAATAATTAAAAGAAAAACTATTTGAAAAGATATTTCCTTGACATGTTTTAATATAAGCTTAGATATCATTTCTATTCTTAATCTTTTAAATTTAGTTTCTAGGTATCAGGAATGCGACCAAAATTTTACATTGGTTGAATAAGAAAAATAATATAGATAAGGCCTTTTGGTATACAAATTAGAGAGCCAGCTAGACTCGTCCTTAATTTGTAAGCACTTCAACAATACATTTGTTGATTTAGGAAAGACATGACTTGCATATTTAGAGTAGACCCTTAATGCTTAAATTGGTTTAGATCGGGTTCTAAGATGTGACAAGAGTTTTTTAGAATGAGAATTAACTTACTCTTTGTGAAGTTATAATGATGTATATATAGATGTCATGACTAGGAGTTTTCCATATGATTTCCTAGTTGGATTGGGATTATTGGGGTCAATCTTTGTTTACCAGGAATCTCAAGTCATAGGTGTAATTTGCAATCTCATGGGATGAATATGTCCACCTCGACCTTGGCCTAGTTAGTCCCTAGCCGAGGTGGACCAACAAATATTTCAGCTCGTGATTTATCTTGCCTAAGGCCTATTCAGGTCTTGAACTTGGTTATGTGATCTAGTGCCTCGGTTTTACCTATATTGGACTATGCTAACTTTAGCCTATTTTTACCTAAGCCAAATTTCACTCACCACAATTGATACCAAAAGCAAAAATCATGAAAGTGTACAATATCAGAAACATGGTAAAACTACATGGAGAGCTCATTGTCTCTACCACACGATAATGTTTTAACATTCAAATTGTCTATTTTACTTTATGATCACTTTTGTTTTTTCTATTCATCTACCCTAATATGCGTGTCTCAACCAACCTACCTAATTAGCTCTCTAGTATTGCTCATTGTAATATTTATATATACTTTTGGGTTTTTTGGGGTATGATGAGGGTGCTAAAGGTATGTCAACCTAGTTGAGATGTCTCGGTGCACCTACTGATCCCATCTACCTCTCGTAATTCCTTTCAAAATAGTAATGTTACATGACATAATATTAAATTTACCTTTACCTATCATCAGCTTAAACTTTTGGGCCAATCAATGATTTAAATGGTATCAGAGCAGGTGATTCCAAGAGGTCTTGTATTCAAATCCCTGCAATGTTATTCTCCTCTTCAATTATCACGTCCATAAGTGAGGGAGAGTGTGCTTTAGCTTAAAGAATTAATGATGAAATAGTGGTGAGACAAAATAGTTATTTTTAAAAATGCAAAAATCAAAATAAAATAAGTTTGAAAATTTGAAGTCTAAAAGGGATCTTTCAAAAGTTCAAATAAAAGGAAGAAAAGGTTTCAAAATAAAATCTAAATCCCGTATTAACTTAAAATAAAAAATAGGGGTGCTTAGGTGGTTGATTATGGAAAAGTTGTTATTTATTTTTATTATTATTAGAATAAAAAAAAAAGTTGTTATTGTTCGTTTATAAATAATTGGTTGACAATATATGTCAGATCTTATTATAATGTTAAAAAATAATTTCCATATTATTTGTGTATGTTGAGAAAACATTGTGTACTTACACTATAAAACAGAATTACGTGACAAAATTAGAACCACAAACATTTTTAAAGATCACTAAACCAAATTAAAGATATAACACAATTTGGAAATATTTTAGAAGATAGAAAATGGAGTGAAGAAGTCCAGCTGGTATTTGGAACATGATGGATTATTGAGATCAGAGATTATATAGGAAGTAATCTTTATTTTTTTTCATACTGAAAATTGGTCAATAATTAAAAAAAAAAATCTTCAAAGATTAAAAAAAAATGTCAATAATGCATGGTAGTGGAAGTTTAGACCAAATTATATTCAATATGTATCTGTTAATTAGTTTTAGGGTAATCCATATGGAATATTTGAAAGTAATTTGATGGATCTTTTCCAATGAAGATTTGTTTTAGTCTAAGCTTTTGGGAGCATGGAATCTTTGCTTTTATATCCAAAATACCTAATCCACACCATAATCCCTGATTTTATTGCAGATTTTCTTTCCTTATTTTATCCCATCTCACCCTTTTAAGCCTTCCAATTTCAACTTTATTTTTTTAATCATCTTACATACACATGTTATTTTTATTCTTTCATAATTGATTTTCACCTTAAATAATTATTTTAAATGATAAAATTACTGAAAATATTATCAAATAGAGTCAAATGTCAAATGTCATAGACATGGATAGACATCTATTAGGGTCTATTATTAATAGACAATGATATTTTGCTATATTTATAAACAACCCTCTATATATTGGTAAAAGTTGATTAATTAAGAATCAATAATAATTTTAATTATAAATATTTGAAAATTGAGTAATTTATAATAAAAATTAACCGATTAATATATTAAATAAACATCATATTAATTATAATCTAATATTCAATCATTGTTATAATTAAAGTAATTTTAATTTTAATAAAATAATATAAGAAAATATATTTTAATAATCAATATATTATTTAAAAGTGAAAAATGAGATAAAAAACATGATACGTTAATAAAGAATATTAATAAATAATAGGGATCTTTTCAAAAATAGAAAAAAAAAATAAAACTAATTATACATATAGAAAAAAACAATGGAAAATAGAAAAGCATGGGCTAAGCTTTTTTTTTTATATATGTGTAATTAGTTTTTTTTTTTTCTATACACAACAACTTCCCTAAATAATAAATACTTAAAAAAGTTTTATATGTTTATAATGAAAGATCAAATTAAAATTAAATGCAATAAATAATTGTTTGACTAAAAAAAATAAGTAATCACTTATTATTATTGAAAATAAATTTTTGTACTAATTCTAGTTTACTAATTAAATATATTTAAGATATTGAGCTAATTAATTAATTATTTATGTGAAAAAATAATTGTATTCATTTAATAAATTTTTATTAATTTATTAAAACAAATTTTTTTATTATTTTTGTTGAATTAATATTAATTAATTAAGTTGTTAACTATATTCAAAATGAAATTATACATAAAAATAAAAAATATATGAAGAAGGGAAGAGAGAAAACCCACACTTTTGGGAGGGAATAAAAAAACCTTTGTATGTGGGAAATGAGGGTGTCTGGAACTTATTCTCAGAAAAATGTTAAAAACTATGAAACAAACATGAGTTTTGTATGTCTGTGTCCATTTCTATGCAGAAAACCCTCCAGTTCTTAAACTTTAAATTTTGTACAATGAAAAATTCAAAATTTTAAAAAATTAAAAAACTTAAGAGTTCGATTTATAATTTTCAAAATTTAGGTACCAAATAGATGCAAACCTCAAAGTCATTAACTAAATTTATAATTTAACCTCGTATCAATTTTGAACCAAACATATGTTTTATAATTTTGAACCAAACATATGTTTTATAATTTATTGAACATAGGAAAAAATATAGTTTTTTAACGACGTTTCAAACAAATTGCAATTACATTTTTTTAGTATAAGAATAAAGTTGCAAAATTTACTTAAATGTGAGATGCAATTTAATAAAATTGGAAGTGTGTTGGTGAAAATGGATAAAATTTGACAAGTTATTGGTAAAAAAACAAATATTGTTCCTTTCCTAAATTGATTAGAACTGAAGTACAAGTAAATTTTAGACGATTAAAAAAAAGTAGGAAACCGAAAATATTAAGTAATTTTAATCCAAACAAAATAAAGTGAAAGTCACATTTTGCAACTGCAAGGTTGAAAATTTACTAGAGGCACAGGAGTGGTTAGTGATTAATATGTTTTTTTTTTTTTTTTTTTTTTTTGACAAATATAATTAATATAGTATTTTTGCATGGGACCAAACTGAAATATCTCATATATGTCCCCACCCAGATAGCCAATTTGGATACGCAACGGAACGCGGTTCATACGGCCAAAACGGCTTCCTTTCAAGAATAAAAAAGAATAGGAAATATATATATATATATATATTTTCCATTTTCAAATATAGAAATATGAATATAAATTTTTTATATATATTTATAAATAGTTTGATATTTTTCTATTTATAATAATATTCTTTTCTTTTTTCAAAATCATTAAAATAAAAATTTAATTGACTAAAGGTTGATATGACAAGATGATTTGAATAAAAAACTATATTTTAACTTTTTTTCTTCTCTTTTCCACTTTCTTCTTTGTTCCTCCTCTACTCTTCTCAATCTTTTGAGTTGCTCCTTTCCATCATCTTTTTCTCTCTAGTTTTAGTTATTATATTTTTTATTTAAATTAATTTGGATAGTTTGATCCATATACTTTTAAATTTGATTTAATACGATACTAATAGTTTTAATATGTCTAATTTGACCCTTGTGTTTCTAAAAAGCGATTATTTTAGTCTTGTTTTGTAAAATTTTAACATATAATATAAAAATAAAAATGAACTAAAAATAAAATTTATTTAGGATCAAAATGGTCGCTTCTTGAAAGTATAAGAATAATATAGACACTTTAAAACTATAGAGACTGAATTGAATTGAAGTAATGATAAAATTAAAATTTTGAAAATATAGAAATTAAAATTAAAAGAAAGGTTTAAAATGTGAAAATCTTAATTTTATACAATAAAATGTGATAAACTGAAAAAATATTTTTACATTATTTTAATTGTTAAATGCCATATTTTATTATTATTATTATTATTTGCTTATACATAATAATATATAAATATGTATATAGAGGAATGGTAATGGAGGTAGGAACGTGGAACGGGGTTTAGGGCAACAGGTGGCGCGATTGGCAGGTGAGGAAATAATTTGAAAGGGGTCATTGACAACCCAACCAAAGAGGGCCTTAAGAGCGGGGGGATGGGGCCCACATTTCCTTGTCAGCAGCAGCACACGTGGACGATGGTCCAACCCACCGTGCGTGTTCCCGCCGTTCTCAATCTCTGCCCCCACACGCTTTTCCAATCTGGTTCCAGTTTTCTCTTGCCTTTCCCATCGCCCCCACCCCACCCCCAATTTTTACCCTTTTTTTAAAAAAAATAATTAATAATCTATTTACGCCGTTAAAACTTTCTTATAATCTTAAACGGATAATTATATCTATTTAAACTTTGAAAACAAGAAGAAAGAAAGCTAGGTTAAAAACAGCAAATCAAACTCAAAATCCTCAATATAAACGTGGACTATTCGATAGTATGAAATTTCATTTCAAAACTAATTGATAATAAGATGAGTAGTTCATCTATCTTATTATGAGTGTCGGGTCTTTTGATTTTTTCAATATGGACTTAGGATTATAACCTATTACATTTTAACCTCCCAAACAAAGCTCTAAATTATTATAAATAAATCATTTCTTTATTAATTAGAGTTATGTAACTATTTTCATTTGGTTTTATTTAAATTGAGTTACAAATTATTTGAATAGAGCAATTCTTTTTTTAATTCTATCAAAATAACAATATAAAAATTATAGCGTAATAATAAATATTTTTTTACTTTTTAAATTGGTAGAATTATAAGTTATTGGTTATAAATAATACAATTCCGGGATTAAGTTTAACATCTTACGTGAGAGATTCAAACCTTACAGTGTTCGGTAAATAAAATCTCTTAACTTTTTTTTCTTTTTCTTTTTTTTTTTTTTAAAAATAAAATCATGTCTTAACTTCGAACTTGGTAAGTAATTCTCGATATGGTCATTAACTTCTGATATTCTCAAAATTTTCTCCCATGTGTATTAATTTTTTTTTATATAAAATAAAAGTACTTTGCAATAATTGTAGATTTGATCTAAATAATAGCAAATTTATCCTAAAATAAAAGATTTTACAAAAATCATATAGATACATAAATATAAGAATATGTGTTATTTTGTATATTATCTATTAATTGATAGGTTAAATTACAAATTTTTTTGTCCCTATGATTTAGAGAAAGTCATACTCTTTTTTTGAAAAAAGTACTAAAGGTCGAAGAATCAGTAGGTGCACCCGAATATCTCAACTAGGTTCACACATCTTTAATCTTAATGCATTCATCACTCTCCGGTCCAAGAGAATTTTATCAAATTATAGAGACTAAATTCTAACTTTTTTTTCATACCACGTAGACTACATTTGCAACTTAACCTTAGCTTTTATATATATATATATATATATATATATATATATAAAAGATTTGATTTTTATATTATAGTAGCTATAAATGGAAATGGAATAGTGGAAGGTAATTGGAAAACTGGTACCAGTTGGGAATGTCTGAGGCTGAGTTCAATGTAATATAATGTAAGAAGGTACACCATTTTATAAGCTTCAATTGATAATGAATGTCTTTTAAAATCCAAAGTTGATGTTTCAACCAACCTACAAAAGTTGTACCAACAATTGTGTCTGTCACCTCTTTATTCCCATTTATTTCTATTTTTTAATCTCATACATATCAAATATATTTTTTAATTTCCTTCATAAATTCTTTTTATCCTAAACAAGTTTTTCATAACAAAAAAAAAGTCTGTTTTCTATTTTTTTTTTTTTAAATAATCACGATTATGTGTTTTTAGATCTTATTTTAGGAGGGACCAAAATTAAATGGTATGATTTAAGTACGTGTCATGACTATTTTGTTTGTTTTTTTTTTAAAAAAAAAAAAAATTAAAGCTAAAAAATGGAACCCTTAGTCTCATTTGACAACAAATTTATCTTTAGTTTTTGAAAGTTGTGTACTTTGTTTCTTTGCGATGAATTCTTACCTAAATTTCCACAAAAAGAAAAAAAAACACATAAATTTTTAGAAAGTTTTTTTTGGGGGGTAGTTTTTTCAAATTTTGCTTAGACTTTTGAAAACATTTTAAAAAAATCAGAAACCACAAGAAAATCACATGGAGAGAAGTAGCATTTACAATCTTAATATTCATAATATTGGGTTTTTGACAAAATATTATAAGAGTAATTGTCCAACATCGAAAGGATTCAAGAAAGTGATAGGTTCCATGTATTATAACAGAGTCTATGACTTTGGTTTCAAGTTGTGTTAGTTAGTAACATTTTAATCTTGGGGTGTGCATGTGGTAGCTCTAATTAAATTCCCTTTCGTATTTTCTAGCTTAAAAGTGGAAAAAAAAGAGTGATCAATGGTACAAAAGATTTGAGAGACTGTTACTGTAGTTTTTTACAATAGCAAATTTCTTTCCAGTAGATAGTAGTTCTTTTCTAGATTTGAAATTTTCTAGGTAAATTCTTATGTTCTAAATTGTTAGTGAGAAAGATTATTGGAAATTCAACCAAAATCTCATATTAACTAAATAAAAAGATAATTATAGATATATAAATGAACACAACTATTTCTATTAATACTGAGACTAAGAAAAAGACGACCAATTAATATGGTAGGAGAGAAACATTAGGGCTTGGGAGTATATTAATGAAGGAGACGTCATGTTTGGATGAGATAGAAATAAAAAAGAAAAGAAAAAAAGAAAAAGAAATATTGCATATTGTTCAATGTACACGTGATAATGGAGCATAGGGATATGGTCCAAAATAAATAAATAAATAGAATTGAGAGGTTGAATCATGTGGACGCAATGCTCAGAATTATAATTCAAAGATATTTGATTGTTTGTTTGTTTGTTTTAAGTTATAAAGTTTATAAGACACACCAAACAGTTTTTAATGAGGGGATACCCACGGATTTTAATGCAACCCCAACCAAAACTAACCCTATTTTTTTATTTAATTTAATTTAATTTTTAATTTTTGTCTCTATCTTATGTTTATTTCTTTTCACTTTTCCTTATAATTATCTCATTCATAGCCATTGGTCCCCCACTTTTTCTTTTCTTTTTTTCTTACTTCTTCTTTTTGTCTTTTTTACTTTCCACTTCTTTTATTATGTTGTTGCTGTTATTGAATGTTGTCAATATATGCACCAAAGTTTTTACATTATTGATTGTTGAGGGTAAAGAATTATTATTTGTATGGAAATAACTTACATAAATATATAGTAGTGTGTGCTATGACATATTCAAGTTTTATTGGCCTTCTAGAAGTAATTTGAGTCTTGAAATTTGTTACTTATGAGATTCACTAGCCTTTACAAGCTGACAAAAGGGTTAGGTGCCTCCTATATGTACTTTCATCCAAAGAATTCAACAATTTGGATAATTTGGATAATTTAGGAGCGGAGAATACTTTAACTAATTATTTGGTGGGTATGTTTTTATTTCGAAATTTCTACTTCTCTAAGATTTACTAACAATTAAAACTAGGTATTACGACAATTTAATTGTTGAATCCTTATTGGTTGGCTTGATAGGGTCAAGAGCTAGCTAGAGAAAGGAAACCGATATCAAAGAATGGTACAATCTATCAACTCGAGTTATGTGTACCTTTTTTCCTTACTTCACATCAACACAATGTACGGCCTTGACATATAAGTTAGAGGAAGAAAATATCAATGGTTCAGACACTCATCCCCACTACAAAGGTATACAAATTATCTTAGTTATAAGTTGGACACCACTCTGACTTAAGCATCAGAGTTTATTGAGCATAACACTACACTATTACACATTCTTCCTTTATAGGTCGAATCCATCTTAAAAAACATACCTACACTAGGCGAACATACATCAACTCATATCAAAATCTCGCATCAATAATATAGATCTAAAATTTGAAGCTAATTAAGTTGTTTTTGTTTTTTTGGTCATGACATTTAATGTTAGAAAGTTTGAACTCATAAAATCTCCTACACCATGTCAATCAAAACTAAGTCTAGAAAGTATACACATTACTATAATATGTTTGAGATAGTTGATAACTCAACATTCATATACAAAAAATAAGAACTAAAATATCATACCAATAAGTATCCAAACCCCTTTAAACTTTTGAAGAAAACTTTGAAGGCAACAACCCCTTTAAAAAAACGACAGGTTGAGATCAAACACATCAGAAATGGCAGTGGTTAAGGCAGCAAGAAAATCCACAAAAACCCCAAAATCAAGAAATCTCAAGTGGGAGGCCATGATGATTCTACAAAATCCAACACGAAAAAGGAAAAAAAAGATGTTAAAATTGAAAGGAATCCCAGAAAGAAAGAAAAGAAAAAAAGAAGTCCCACATTTTCTAGGACACCAAACAGAGGAGTAAGCATTATTATTATTAGGATTCAAAATTTTTCAAAGGAGCATTGAATTTTTGAGGAGTTGTCATATCGGTTCCAAGCTGGAAATTCCAGCAAGGTGGGGAAGGGGAAGATGGAACGACATGTAGCTGCAAAAATTGACCAAAATCTGATTCCATTGGTTGTGTATCGCTATCTCTATTGATCTAAAATCTTTCTCATCTCATTATTTCTTCTTCTTCTTTTAGGGTTTAGGGTTTAGTGTGTATGTCTTTGCCTTCTGTTTGGGATAAGATTTAACCATTTTTCTTTCTCCATTGTATTTTCGAATCTCAATTAGGTTAAATTACAAGTTTAGTACTTATAAAACTTTATTTAAATAGTGTCTTAAATATAAATTTATGAATTTTTATTTTGTGTTTAATAGATCTTAAGTTTAAAAGTATTTAATAGATCTTTTAACTTTTTTTTTTAATGTCAAATAGGTCATTAGATATTTTAAAAAAGAAAATATTTGGGTGTTCCCTCAGCTGTACCTATCTCTGTGCATCTCAGGAAGCTACCTAATAAGAAACTACCATGTGGCAGTTTTATATTTTTCTATTTTTTTTTTTAATTCTTCTTTTGTGTGTATAGAAATGAAGAGTATAAAATTAGGTGCAGCCTAGATTACACCTAATTATTGTTTTTTTAATAAATAAAAACAGAAATCTAGTTAGACGAGAATTTGAACATTTATCATCTTTTTAGAAACAAAAATGAAATTCAAGAACTTGGTAAATAAATCTTAAAGTTTAGAGATTTAATTAGATATACATCTAAAAGTTTAAGGGGTAAACACATAATTAATTTAAAGTGCTAGGAAAAAGTTGGTTTTGATCATATGAAACTCTTGCTTATCGGATATGGTATCAAAGCTCGTGAAACTCTAACAGGTATTCGATCAGCCTAGAAAAATTAGGATTCAACCCGAAAATGGTGAACTCAAGTAATCACCCTCTTGAGGAGAATTGTTGAGAATGTCATATTGAAAAAAATGAAGATACTTTACCATTTTTATAAGATGCATAAATTATTTGATCTCTTATTGTCATTTAATTTTGAGTGGAACTCATGTTTATCTAATATAAACTTTTGCTATTTTGGTCAAACATTTCAAAAGGTACATTTTGTTCTTTATACATATAAAGGTGACGAGTTCAATCGTTTCTATTTGTAAGTTCTAACACAATTTTTATATACAGTACAACAAAACTCTTTAGATACAAAGTTAGGAACCTATCATAATTCATAATATATTAAGAAAGTCTATTAAAATTTTGTGCGATAGAGAATGAGGTAAAAGATAAAAAGCATGGACCAAAATTAAATGATGTCTTGTTAAAAAGAATAAAGACTAAAATAAATGATGTGAAAATACAAGGATGAAATGATACAGAAATGAAAAGGTAAAAAAGAAAATAGTAAAATTTGCTAGCACATAGATTCAAATAGACAAAAGGTAAAAGCACATCAACTAAAATAGACTGCTTTTTTTTTTTTCTTTCAATTTTATTCTGTGTCAGGTTCTTTTCACACATGATATTATTAAACTTTACGAATTTTTTGGGTATTTTTTGGAAGTTTGCCTTAATGACAAAAATCTACCACGGGGGTAATGTTAATTGGTAATGGTAATAATATAATAGGTTCAGATCGTACTGGAAAAACTTTGGCTTTGTTTTGTTTCTTTTGAGGCAAATAATGTAATATTCCATGATGTTTTTGAAGGTTGTGAAACACGGATGCATAATAAAGTTACTTCATATATTTTGGAAAGTGGGAAGATTGCAAATAATGTAAAAAGCCTCAAATCTTGGCCTTTATATATATGAGATTATAGCTTCTTTTTAAATTATAAAAGAATACTGGTGAAAACGTTTTTTTTCTTTTTAACTTAAAATTAAATGAAAATTGACGAGTTGAAAGACTTACAACATTATTTAATTAAATTGATTATATAAAAGGAAATTTTTTAAAATAGAAAAATAAGAGAAACTATTTATTTACACAAAATAGCAAAAATTTTAGATAGTTGTGATAGACGCTGATTGAAGTCTATCAAAGTCTAACAGTGATAGAAATTATAGAAGTCTATCACTGATAGATACTGGTAGAAGTCTATAAATGTCTATCAGTGTTTTTTTGCTACTTTCTGTAAATAGTTTGACATTTTTTTATCTTTAAGAATTTTCGTATATAAATGATTTTTAATAATTTCTTTTGAGAATAAAATAAATGGTTATATATATTTATAAATAATATATATCACATATCTCTTTTAATTTTTAATGTCAAATTTAATTCACCATTTAAAAGTTTTTTTTTTAAACAATTTCAATGTTCTAAGGTATTTTTTAAACAAATTTCAAAGTTGAAGAATAAAAATGAAAAATTTCAAAAGTTTAAGACTAGTCAAAATTTTTGTATAATTTAATATTATTTTTTGGGAGAGGAAAGGGTGGGTGTATTTAGTGGTTTGAAGATTATTTTGGAAAATACTATAGTTTTTTATTTTTTATTTTTTGGTTGAATTTGGTGTATTGAAAATACAGACTGATAAAAACAAAAAAGCATAATTAATGTCTGAGATTTAATATTTCCCCCTTTTTCCCATTGAGGTGATTTTAAAAGTTGAAATTGGGATAAACAATTAGGTGTTTAGTCAAAAAAGTTGTGTGTTCTTTCAAAATTTAATTATGCCAAAAAAGACTTATCATAAAAACTAATCCTTTTAAAATGTTTTGTCAAATTAACAAAGGGCTCTCTTCATATCTCTTTCTTTCTTGTCTTCTCAAAGTATACCCGACACGGGTAATATTTCTTTTTTCTTTTTTCTTTTTTTAAAAAAGTTTATTGGATAGAGGAAGGGTATAATCGTACTTTGCGCATTTGGTTCATAATCTGAAAACAAATTATTCAAACCTATTTGTTTTTATTTTTTACTTTTGGGTTTTAAAAATTATGCCTATTTTCTCTACATTTCTTACCATGTTTTTAAGTAAAACCATTGAATTCTTAACCAATTTTTTTTAAAAAAACAATAAATTTAGAGTTAGAAATGGCGTTTATACGCTCGATTTTCAAAAATCAAAATTTTAAAACCAAATAATTACCAAATGGGACTTAATAAAAACTAAGTTGTATTTTATGTTTTCAATAGTTTGGATATATAATGCGTTTAGAAATTAAATTCCAATTTAAACCAATATTCAACATGTGTTTGGTAATATATTTATAAACCAATGATGCTTTTTTTTTTAAACACAAAAAAATAAAAAAAAACAAAGTTTTTCCATGTCTGAAATGGGTGATACAGTACAGATAGTTTACAATATATTTTACTCAATTCATTTTATAATATATTATATAATGCAACTAAAAATAAATGAGTTTATAATAGAAAAAAATATTATATATAGAAAAACTATCAAACTATTTACGAATATAGAAAAATTTCACTATCTATCACTTCTATCGCTCAAGCGATAGAGAGCGATAAAAGTCTATCGCGGTCTATCGTTGATAGATAGCGAAAATTTTCTATATTTATAAATAGTTTAGTTCATTTTTTTATATTTGAAAATAATCTTTTATAATATTATGTAGCATATTTATCATAGTTTTTTTTTTTAAAAAAAAATGTGATCATGCATTTTTAACTTTCAAGTTAAAAAGTTGGTTACATTAAAAAAAATTTGTCTTTAAGATTTTAAACGTTTGGAATCAAGAATCCAAAACAAGTTTTTAAAAACAAATATGCTAAATATTCGTTGAATATATTTAATTTAGTGAATTTAAAAACATAACACGAAATCAACATTGCATCTTGAATAGGTACTAATTAAGCTTTTGTATAATTTTAAAATTAAGAAAGTAGTTTTTGTTAAATAAATCATTAAAATGCCTTTTGTCATTATTAAAATCACTTAAAAACATACTTTAATCACTCAAAACTAATATAATTTTTAATTTTACAATTTTAAATGCAATTTTCAATTATCAAAATTAGTTTGTAATTTTAAAAATGACAAAAGGGATTTTAGCTATTTTAAAATTACTCTCAAACATGTCCTAAGATTAGGGAAAAAAGATTCATAACAGATTCGAGTGTAAAAGATTCATGGAGATTAACCAAATTTTACATTCTAACCTTTTTATTATTAAAAAAAATAATTGTATATTCTAAAAAATGTAAGTGTAGAGAGTCGCGAATTATGTCTGATTTTCGCTATATTAATATCTGCAATGTAATTTACAAGATTATTACTAAAGTGGCACCAACTGCGTCCTTGGGACGATATTCAGGGCTTCCTTCACATGGTAGGTGAAACAAACGTCTAATATTTCAGGGTCTTGGGGGATAGAGTGTGGAAAGAATGGTTATTCTTTCAAGGTGGAAATGAAGTGTTAATTAAAGTTATCGCCCAAACAATTCTGACATGCATGATGAGTTGTTTCTGAATTCTTACGGGCCTTTGCAGAGCGCTCAACAGGATGTGTGCAAAATTTTGTGGGGTTCCGTTGGGGACAAGAAAAAGATACACTGGTGGAGTTGGAAAAGGTTGTGTATGGACAAGGGATCATGGGGGTATAGGGCTTTGGAATTTAGAAGTTTTTAATCATGCCTTGTTAGCTAAATAGTGTTGGCGGCTTATGTAGAATCTTGATAGCCTTCTTAGAGCAGGTGTTGAAGAGAATGTCTTCTTCGAAATGGATCCTTCATCTGGGGTTCTTTAGGAACGGACCCTTCTTATGCTTGGCGGAGTATTTTGTGGGGTAGGGAGCTTTTCAGTCAAGAGGTTAGGTGGCCTGTGGGTAACGAGCATCTATTAATATTTAAGAGGATTTCTTGTTTTCAGGGATGGGAAGGGATAAGCCATTGTGGGTACATGAGTCTCTGAAGGCAACGTCAGTGACATCCCTGCTATCTCTTGGGGGCTGGGTGGAAAAGGGGGTTAGGAGAGTTTTTTACCAGGGGATGCTAAGCTTATTAAGGGCATTCTAGTTAATGGTCTGCAAAAAGATGATAAGGTGTATTGGGCCATTGAGAAGAAGGGGAGTTTCGCAGTTAAAAGTGCTTATAAGTGGGGGTTTACTTTGGACTCTGCAAGTCAGTGGTCTTCTTCTAGTATGGGGGATAGGGTGGAGTTTTGGAAAAGCCTATGATATTGTTAGTTGCCTCCCATAATGAAGATTTGCAGTTGGAAGATCATTATTGGCATTATGCCAACGAGGCTTAATTTGGCAACAAAGAGCATTGAGTTGGATACATATTGCCCCTTTTTTCGATGTGAACCAGAATTGGCAACTCATCTCTTTTGGAATTGTCGCGTGACTAAGGTAATTTGGCGACTTTTTTTTTCGAGCTAATGTTTTGTCGTTTTTGTGGCAGGGATAGGTGGTCGCCCCTAGATCATTTTGGGTGGATTCGGGAGCACTAACACGCAGAATGAGATAGTGACATTCTTAGTGGTGCGGTGGCACATTTGGGAGGCTCGCAATTGTGGATGATGGTGCATTGATGATCCTAATTGATTCGATTCGAGGTTTCTCTTGGAGTATTGAAGCACGGATAGTTTGAAAGCATGCGTGAATGTGGGTTGCGAGACGTGGTGATAGGAGAGGATGTAGCTGACAACAAATGAGGTGTGTGCTGGGATCAAAACCCTAGCGTAGCGGAAACATATCAGAACCCTAACTCAAAATTAATTTTAAAATTTTGAAATACTTCTACATTGGTAAAATAAATCTAAAACAAAACTAGGTTAAGCATATTGAAAACAAAAATATATAGAAAAAAAAATTACGTTGGATCACCACCACTTGGAGTCCTTCTTTTCTCTGAACCTTGAGGAAAGGTTTGTGGGAACCTTTTTGGTAAAGGAAAAAAAACTACAGATAACTCTTCTGAGAATTTTTTGAGAGAGAACGAGTGTTAGATCCAATTTGTTTTTGTTAAACACTATATAAGGAAAAGAGAGAAAAATGGGAAACGTGGGTGTTATCCCACGTATTAAGTAACTCCCCTATGTGGGATTTACAATAATATTAAATCTTATTTAATATTAATTAAATTAATAATTAATAATTAATTAAATCTAATTTAATTAACCAATTCATTTAAATCATATTTAAATGAACATCTCTCACATAACCTATAGTTTTAATTCAATTAAATCAAATTTAATTAAATTAGATCAAATTAAATAACTAATTAATTCTCCAATTAATTAAATATCAAATATTTAATTTGAACTTGTATTTGAATCAATACATTTCTCTCATAACCTATAGTTTTAATGTACATCTAATGCGCATTAATTTTAACCTATAGTTTTAATATAAATCTAATTCATATTAAAATAATATTTGAACAATTTCAAATATTTGATTCTCTTACAAATTAACTTTGAATCATATCCAAAAATATATTTATACTATAAAGTTTAATTTGTAAAATAAACTTTATATTATAATGTATCATTATACATTATACTTTTTCCCTTAGTAAATTTGAACTTTTCAAATTTCATCCAAGAATAAATTACCTCAATACTCTTTACGAGCTAAGAAGGGGACCTAATGGACCTACAGATCAGAAGCTCCAACGATATGAGATTAACGGGCTAAACTCATTAACCACATCAATCAATATTCGTTAATTGTGGGTACACTCCATCAAAGACCCACAGCTGCACTCTTCTCACTGTAGATATATTTATGTGTCCACGGATATAGACCAATAACAGCAAGTTAGTCCTTCACAAGTGAACGTAACACCAGCTGGGTCAAATTACCATTATACCCCTGAGTTACTTCTATATCCTTAAGTACCAGTGCTCATCTAATGAACAACCTGTTTATGGTCCAACCATCAAACAGAAACCCCTCTCGGGCCAATGAGAAGGTAGGGCTCTTTGTTCAAGTCCCGGAGACACCACTTAAGGGAACACTTATCTACTTACCCTAAAGTCGGGAATGAGTGAAATCCATCTTGTATAATTATGTTCCCAGCTCCCCACTCAGTCTTGTCCCCAAAATGGTAGGCATATCGAGTCGGTAAACGGGCCACTCTCACCCATACAAATCAAAGAACAATCCCTCGTGAACAGGAGTTCATAATATACTTAAAATTAAGACTAAGTTGCCTAGGTCAACCTATTGAAATAGAAACCTAACCAGTCAACGGAGTTATATCTAGTGGTTACTATTTCGTGGTCCAGTCTTATGCAAACTCATTACATAGGATACCCCCACTTGCATGTCTCCTACACGAACGCGTTGGATCATTGCGTTTGTATCAAATACAAAGTGGGTCGTATCCATATTGTTACCAGGATAAGGTACCCAACCCTATCCTTATACTATAGACCCTTTAGGCTGTAACTTGAACATTGATCTTTATATATCTCTACATATTGTTCAAGACTCATAAAACAGCCTAAGATGTTAGTTTATTGGATTTTAGGGTTATTAAAACAAGATAAAATAATCAATAACATTTATTGAATAATAATGAATAACCATTTATTAATGACAGTCAAAATACAACATTTACTATCTACGAGTTTTAGGGCATAAAACCGAACGATGTGTGGGTTTCCCCCTGATGAGTGGTTGGTTTTATCGTGTGATGCTTCTTGGGATGCAAAGGAATATAAGGACAGTATGGGTTGGGTGATACGAGATCATACAGGCGAGCTCATTACAGCAGGTGGGAAGGTTGTTCGAGGTTTGTTTGATGTATTGTCTGTTGAGGTTTAGGCAATTGTTGTTGGTTTATATGCAGTGAACTCGACGATGCAATTGACTTTGGTGGTGGAGTAAGATAATATAACCGCAGTGCGATTATTGAACAATGAGGAAGTTGCGTTAACACTAGTGCAATCTATGGTGGAGAAAATATTGTTCATGAGAATTCAACGGGATATTTAGGTTCGTTACATTTGACGGTCTCAAGACTTAGTGGCTGATGGTATAGCATGTTGGGCTGCAAATGGGACAGAGTCTCATTGTTGGTGGGGTGATTTCTCTAGTCGGGTTTGTAGTTCGGTTGAGGCGGATCTGGCCTCAATGTCTTTGTAATTGTGTATCTTTTTTTCTTCTAAAAAAAATAAAAACTAGAAGAAAACCTTCAATTAATCTCAAATTTTAAAATATAAATTAGAAAATTAAGATTAACAAAGGGCGATTGATCTCCATTTTTCTTTTTTCCTAGTTGTCAGGTTTAGAGATTTAAACATCTAACATTTGAAGCATATGCACAATGTTTTAATTGATTGAACTAAGGTCACATTTATCAATATGTAATGAAAATTGGTGTAATCGCGTGTAATGGAATTCCATTGATAGATTAATCGTATTTGGATTGCTTTTGATCACGTTTACTTAGAATTATTAACCTGTCACATTTATTGTTACCATTACAATCATTGTTATTGTTTGAACCCAAACGGTAATGATAAATGTGTCGGATTCATAATTCTCATATTGTAACAATAACAATATCTGTAACAATGACGATATTACCTAGTAGGTCTTGCGTAATTTTTAAACGCAATTGGATTGAGTACCCTCTGCTCGTTAATCAATTTGCGTTTTTTTAATACATGTTAGGAAGTGGGTCCCATATGTCAGTACAGGTACGAAACACAAGTAAGTAAGCAACACCAAACGTAATCAAATGAGACTCACTTTTCAGATTACCATTGATTTATTACGTTTTACCTAGAATAAATGTGGCCTAAGTTTTGAGTTAGTCTTTAATTATGATATATATAAGTAACAAAATTATTTTCATTCATACAACACCGTCTTGTGAAATAGAAACAAATAAAATTAAAAGAGTTTAGATTCAAAATAGATAATAATCATACTATCATAGAAATAAAGGAGATCGAAAATGAAGTCGGCCGAGATTTAAAATGTAAAAGAAGAGGGGCATTAATGGCAAATAAAGAAGGATTGAAAAGGAAGAAGGAAAATTGAGGTGGAATAGGCGCACGGGGGTGGGGGAAGATGGGCCCTGTGGGTTCTTGTGTTTTTTGGTGCATCGTATTACCATCTCCCTCCACACGTTTTTATATACCAACCAACCAATGGACATCGTGGGACTCGCTCACGACTAAAAATTTTATTCATTGTTTGCTAAAAAATAACATTTAATAATTATAAAGAATTAATAAAATAAATATTTAATATTTTATCAAATAATGAATGAGAGTATTCTACTAAAAATTTATTTAATAACATATTATTTTATTGGTTAATATACCATGTTGGTCTTAAGTTATTACAAATTAACTAAATAATTACATGTTTTGTTATTTTAATACCTTCCCCATTTATCAACCGTAACCCGAGCTAGTCAACTCAGGGCTACTTTTGACTTAGTCCACTTAAGAATCTTTTTCTGTTGTTATTTTAATTACAAATTTATTCTTTATTTTATTTTATTTTATTTTATAAAATTACAAATTAACTCCTTCTAGAAAGAACAGCTTAATGAGGGGAATTACTTTTTCGTATTTTCTTTTTCGAATTTTACCCACATATTTACTTTAGATTTATACTAATCCTTAATTCTATTCTACATGTACTCAATATAAATCAATAATAAGTATACTTTTATTTATAAATAAAATAACTTGTCTTTATTTACACCTTTTCCGATTAAATCCCTCTTTAAATACTTTATTATTAATAACTCTCTCTAATTAATCTAACTAAATTTTCTTAATAATATATTATCGTTCTCTTATTTTAATAATACATAGTTTATCATCTAATCTCTTTTGACGCGTCAGTACATGATACAAATATTTTATTAAAAGCTATCTTTCTACATATTGCCATTAATCTATATATACAAATACAACATTTTCCTTTTTTATTTAAAAAAATAATTACAGTGCATTACATAGGATTAAAACATGCATAACAATAACTAAATATCCAAACGTATATTAAAATTGATGTGTTTAAGTTGTGGAACTTACAAACTTTAAAATTATTTTTAATTTTAAAATCATTATCTTTCTGACGGTAACAAAGAACGAAATTTATTTCAAATTGTTATGAATTAAAATTGCTAAAAAATCACGAGGCGAGATATGTGGTCTGTATACCTCTTTAAAATTAGTTCAATCCATATACTAAATGAATGTGACAAATAATAAATAAAAAAATTTAGGTGTAAATTAGCTAGGTGATGGGGTCCACATACTTTGGAAGCACAACACACACATTGAAAGCTTTTTACCAACAATTTCAAAAGGAAAAGGAAGGCCACACGGCCACAGCCAATTCCAATAGGGGCATAATGGGAATTGGCGGCCCCCACTTCACATGGCAATGCTTGTTCCTTAATATCTACGCTCCCGATTTGCGTTCCCACAACAACTAAAACGCATCTTGACCATTCATTTCTACTTCCCCTTTCTCTTCCATTTGGGCGGCTTTTCTTGTCCCTCCTCTGTCCCCTCCTTTCTTCTTCCCTTTGCCTCACTCTGCTCCCATTTCTACCGACAATCCCATCCCCAATCCCCCATTTCCCTCTTCCTTCATTTCCTTTTCTCCTTCTTATCTATATAACTTCTCTCCCAATTACATCTCTCACCCAAAAAAAAAAACAAAAACCCCTTTTCTCTTCTTTTTCTTCTTCTTCTTCTTTACCAAACCATTGCAAGAGAAAAAAAAAACAGAGGAAAATGGAATCCAAGGTTGCGTTTCAGAACGATTTGAATCTCGAAGCCACCGAGCTTCGTCTTGGACTACCTGGAATCGCTAATGAAAGAGATGATTCATCAGAGAATTCATCTGGGGTTAAACCTAATAACAAGAGAAATTTACAGAATGACTCTGCTCCACCCCCAAAGTAAGTGGTGATTTCGTTAAAATCTTTTGTGTTTGTAATTTCGTTTTTTGTGTTTTTTGTTACTCAATTTGTGTTTTGTGATGTGGGTTTTGTAGGGCTCAGGTTGTTGGGTGGCCACCGATTAGATCTTTTAGGAAAAATACTCTTCAGGTGAAGAAGACGGAGGCCACAACGGCGGCGGACAGCGCCGGAGGGATTTATGTGAAAGTGAGTATGGATGGCGCTCCTTATTTGAGGAAGATTGATTTGAGTCTCTATAAAGGCTATCCTGAACTTCTTAAGGCCTTGGAAGATATGTTCAAGTTCACTATCGGTAAGAAAAAATTTCAAAATACTTCAATCTTAAATGGGGTTTTTTAATTGATGTTCAAATGTAATAAAGTTTTGTTAAATTACAGGTCAATACTCTGAGAGGGAAGGTTATAAGGGATCTGATTTTGCTCCAACTTATGAAGATAAGGATGGTGATTGGATGCTTGCGGGTGATGTTCCATGGGAGTAAGTTCCTTCTAATATTCTTCAATTTTTTTTTTTTTTTTTTTTTTTTTTTTTAAATCTGTGTTTCGAAATTGTATGTATTTTTAAGGAAATTCCAGAGCTTATATTTGTGGTGTTTAATTTCAATGCAGAATGTTTATTTCATCTTGCAAGAGGATGAGAATCATGAAAGGATCAGAAGTTGGGGGACTTGGCTGTGGTGTATGAGAAAACTGCTTAGAAAGAAAGAAGGAAAAAGAAAAAAGAAAAAAAAGAAAGAACTTCGATTTTCTCGAGAAAGAAAAAGAGAGCACAGATGAAATGGAAATTTTCTGTTTGGTTTCTCGGAAAAGAAAATCTGATCCGTCGGGAAAGTTGCCGGAGACGGAAATCCGGACGGAGAAAAAGAACCCTTGCCGGAGTAAATACTTTCTTTTTTTTTTTTTTCTCGAGTTGAAGTTTTGGATTTGTGTAACAAAATTAGGGTTTTGTGGATGACATATTAAGATGACTTTCTTATTTTTGTTTTTTTTTTTTTTTTTTTTTTTGGTTCGATGGGATCTCGATGGAATTTTGTAGAGTAAATTTGGTGCTGAAATGAAATTGTAATTAATGTATACTTTTATTGAAATTGAAGATTGTTCGTTGTCAAATAAAGTAATGTTTGCTTGAGGATTACGGTGTTGGTTTAAATATAATATTATTCTGTTAGAAACTTTGAACATGTTTTTTCTAGCTCAATTGTTCATCTTTTTTAATGTTGAAACTGTTAATATGTGTTTGTTTGTGTCTAATTAGACTTCGAATTTTTATATTTGTATTTGATTGAAAATTTCAAACTTTAAAACCTATTCAATAGGTTTTAAAACTTTTAAATGCGTGTTTATAGGCTTTTTGAATTTTCTTTAAAAATTGCTTTTTGAACTTTAAAATTATTTAATAGGGTTCTTTTAATTAAGTTATGGAGTTATGTTTAATTAAGTTACGGAATTATGAGACTGGCAATTGAAGGTTCGAAGATTCTATTAAAATAAAAATGTAATTTTATATTAGGAAAATTTTCAAATTCTATTAAAATAAAATTGTAATTTTATATTAAGGAATTTTTTACGATAGAAAAAATGTCAAACTCTTTACAGACAATAGTAAAAAAAAAATACTGATAAATTTCTATCGACATCTTATAAACTTTTATCATTTCTATCACTGACAGACTCTCATAGACTTTGTTTATCACAACTATCTAAAAATTTTGTTATTTTGTGTAAATAGTTTTCTTTATTTTTTTATTTTTAAAAATATCCATTTATAACTTAATTTTTTTAAATATAGATTGAAAATTTATTAATCAAATATACATTATTGAAAGTTCATGTACCTATTAAACACTTAAAATTTTAATAATTAAATAAACGCAAATTTAACAATTTAAGAAAAATAAATAAATAAAATATATTTATTAAAATTAGAAGAATAAATCATGTTTTTCTTAGAGCCAATGTGAGCATCTTGAGCATAACTCAACCTTAACTTTTGACCTAACCTAAAGTTAAAAATTTGAGCATTGATCGAAGTTGACGTGAGAGACTATCTCACGTAAATTAAGTTTTTTTTTTTCTTTATAAATTAAACCATCATGAGATCAAACTCTCAATTAAAGAGATGATAATATTTATTTTATCGATTTAAATTATATTTTGATGAGCGTAAATTGAATATTATTGATAATAAACTTTTGAATGTACATAGTTAAACATCAAAATACTTTGTTTATACTCTAAAAAAATACATATGTTTCTTTCTTATTTTTTCTCTCCCTCTTGTTTTAATAATAATTTTTTTTAATCCACTTTTGTAGGTGTGTGTCGTAATCGCTTCTCACTTTTAAGATTATTTCACATTTAGATAAATACTTCAATATAAATATGCCACGAAAAGACGAAAAGAGAAATCTAACACAAGGGTGAATTTAAATAATATTTCATTTAATTTTATATATATTTGTGTCACGTGAACTGAAAATATTAGATATTTTAATTTTTTACCTCTGACACTATTCTACATTCTTTAACAAATAAATCCACATCCCTAACAAAGAATCATAATATAAAGTTTTTGTATTTTTACGACCTAATACTTTATAGATGTTACGGTCATATAATTTTAGTAAGTACAAGTTTGTTTCTCGGTAAATAAATAAATAAACTAAAAAAGGTACAAGTTTGTTTTGTACAATTGTTATAAAAACTACAACTTGTGTAACTTTTGTGTTTGGTATTTAGCTCTTTAATTTGAAAAATAATAATAATTTAATATACAATATATAAAAAAAGTTAGTTTGTTTTTGCTAAAAAAAAAGTGATAAATAGTCTGTAAATTTTGAAATTTATATTTATTTGATCATTGAAATGTCAAATTTGTGTCAAATAGATCATTGAATTTAGAAAGTGTCTAATGTATTTTTAAACTTTTAATTTTGTGTATAATAAACTGTTAGTGCACTTGTATTGGTTCTATGTAATAATAGGCGATGATCTTGGTGATTATGTTCTACATTTGGTCCTATGTTTTTTCAAGCATGATGTTCCACCCTATGCAGATTTTGTTTGAAAATATTTTCCTTTTGTATTTAGTCGACGTTGACTTATTGTCTGGATTCTTCCCTATTTTTTGTGGCTGAAACGATCACAATCCTTATTTGGTTCTTTCTTAAAGAAGTTGCAGTGTTTAGTAGTGTGTTCTTCATTAGTTAGAGTTGCCGCTTTCAAATGTATATTTTGGTATAATGCCGTTTTACCCTCGAAAACAAGTAGAGCGAAGTTTGTCCATGAACTGGTAGAAGTGATGTGTATAACTCACTATATGAGATTTTGTTGTGGTCATTAAGACAAAGCTATAATATGAATATAACTAATGCATATTGAGTCTTTGAGGGACTTTTTGTTCATCGGTGATCTCAACGTGTTATCTAGACTATCTCTAGAGAATGGTGCCTCAGTTGTTCGTATTGAAAGGTTCTTCTTACAAGATAAGGAAAGATTATGATTACAATTGAGAGGGAGTCTCACACTTCGAGAGAGTCTAAATTATCATTCACTAAAACTTGGGTTGTTCATTAGTATCGACAGAGATTCTTTTCAATAGATAAATACTACGTTGTAATTGCTTAACTTTATATTAGTGGAGTCACTTTCTTTTGGGCACACTGCCCCTCTAAACGTAGGTGATATTGCACTGAACTGGATTACCAATTTTTGTGTCTCTTTATTATTGTTTTACTATTTGTTCTATACATTGTTATTTATCTTGTTACAACACATTATGTGACTTATGACAATATGTGATAGATACACCTATTTTCATAAATCAATTTTCAATTTTGTGTTTAATAAATCTATGACCTATTCAATATTTTGTAAAAATTTGTAAATCTATCACATAAAATTTAATTTTATATATATTTTATAGAAATAGAATAATCACATCAACTACTTTCTTACTTCCTCATCACAAATGAGAGCGATAATAGAAGCAAGAAAGACATATTTTCTTGAAAGGATGCAAATGCTAATGGTGTTATATCTATTTAATCATAAATGCAAATCTCAAACTTTTAGAAGAAATTTTCACAAATACAAAAAAATATCAAACTATTTATAGAAAATAACAAACAAAAAAATATTGATAGACTTTGATAGATTTCTATCAACATCTATAAGTGATAGATTTCTATCATTTCTATTATTTCTATCAGAGTCTATCACAACTATCTAAAATATTACTACTCTGTGTAAATAATTTCTCTTATTTTTTTTATTTTTAAAAATTCCTCAATTTTAAATCAACGAAATATAATATATTTGAATTAAAGTGGCGTTCTCACTTAAAAAAAAAAGTAGAAAACAAAATAAAAAAAGGGGCAAATTAGTCCACAAAATGATTATTTAATGAGGAAGAGGTCAATATTGGGAATCGAAATGAGTAAGAGAAATTTGATTGATGGGAGGGAGTGACCGACTTTTGAGTGCAATCCATTCAACTTTTCTTCTTGTCTCCTCTTGTTAGTGCTTTTTGGGGCCAAAACCTTTGGATTCTTAAATTTTTGTAATTTCAATTTCTTAAACAATATTCAATTTCATCTCTATCTCTTTGCCACCGCATTAAAGACCTTAGGAATCAATTTTCTCATTAATAATAATTTGATACTGCCTTTTATTTTATTATTATCATCATCATCTTCATCCAACTTTTCATTCTAGAAGTTCAAACATCTTATTACAAGAGTGACATGATGTGGTGTTATATCTTATTCTTTAGAGTCTAATCGGTGTTATCTTGAGTCCTTTCTAACCAAGCGAGCAATGTAGTTTAAAATTTCTATTGATAATCACCGTTGTAATGTATACGCTCTCCTACTTGTAATCTATCTTCTTAAAATCTTTTATTTTAGACTTCTTTTGGATGTATACATTTCTTTTTGTTTTTTTTTTTATATTCATTAGTGTCCGAGCCAGCTTACGCACACCTCGACTAATTTCACGGGACAACCCGTCTGATCTTACAACAGGTGGGGTATCAATTTATCCGTACATTACCTTTTTGGACCAGTACATTAAATTTTTTTTTTTAAAAAATACTATTTCTGTTCTTGTACTTTTAAATGTCAAATTTTAGTTCTTTATTTTCAATAAATCTTCATATTAGTCTTTGGAGTTGGTTTATTATTGATATTTTTAATTTAAGAAAAGGGTCTCTATTAACATCCTCTTTATAAATGGTAATATATTCACATAGTGACTTTTTTTGGTATTAAAATTATTATTATCATTTGACCAATTGCTATAAAAATTAATTTTGAAAGACTAATTTTAAAATTTATTGAAAGTATGATGACCAAATTTAATATTTATTGAAATTACATGTACTAAAATTAGAGAATTAAAAGCACTTAGACTAAAATGGAATGAAACTCGAAGTATAAAAATCAAAATGATATTTTAAACTTAAATTCTTGTCTTAATTAGTTGTGGTTTGTTTGTACCTTTGACCCGAGTTCTTCTTCTTATTTTTTCTTTTTGAGATATGGCGCTTTACTTGCAATTTAATATATTTGCAATAAAAAACTATTTTTTGACTATATTTTGAGTATGGTAATTGAACCTCGAGCATGATTGTACTAAGTTTGATGTCAATCGAGCTATGCTTATTTTGACGAAAAAAGAAAAAAGAAAAAAAAGTTAGATCTTATCTAAATCTAATTAAACATCTTTCTCAATTACGTTGATTTTTATTTAAGGAAAATTATTATAAATAGAAAAATATCAAACTATTTACATATATAAATTTTTTTTTAATATCTATCCGCTATAGAATTCTATTGCTGGAGCGATAGAAAGCGATAGAAACTTCTATCGCTCAAGTGATAGAATTTTATCGCGATCTTTCACTAACCGTTAGTAAATTTTTTTTATATTTGTAATTAGTTTAACTTATTTTTTTATTTAAAAACAATCTTATATTTAAACTATTTTTCCATTCACATCGACATTATAAATAAATAAATGAGGTCATAATTTAGTTTATTTTGTTGCTATTTGAAGCATCCTCCATAAACCACGTCATCTATTCAAATAAAATCAGGAAAAATGTTAAAGAGAAGCTACCTGACATTTTCTATGAAAATTGGTCATGATCCAAAATTTACGGGCCACCACAAATTTAATTTTGTCAATATTATTTTTTTAGTTATAATTGAAGTTTTAGAAATTGAAACAATAACTTTTAGAAGGGTAATTAGTGTCAAACTATTAATTTATCATATAATTAAATTAGTTAAGACATATATTATCGTCCAAAAAATTTAAAGTTGAATCTTCCTACATTTAAATACTGTGTAGAATAAAAAAAAGAAAATATTGTGCCTTATCCACAAAATCTCTTAACACATTCTTTGCATGTTTCTACTTATAATTTGAATGTGTTTAGCTTGACTTTCTAACCGTATATAAATACAAAAAAAAAAAAAAAAAAAAAAAAGAGTTTTTATAAACGCTTAGAAAGTCAATCCAAACGGACCATTTATTTTCCTCATTATTCCACCTTCCAAATATAGTTTCTTCTATTCCACCTTCCATTCCATATTGACATATTGTGAGGCAATTTCCTCTACAAATACTTCATCATCCCTACTTACAAAGCATATGAGTTCCCTTGATCTTTTCTCTTTCACTCTTAAAAAAATTGAAACTCTATACTTTGGATTATTTCAACTCCATAGTTTCTGCATCGGACATTTGTTTAAAGTATTCAATTTTTTTTAATATTAAAAAACATTGTTCCTAACTCGATCTCATATCTTCTTTCGAAGCTTGTTTAATTTAATACATTGTTCAAGCAAACAGATTCCGAGAAAATGTAATAATATTCAACTCTGACAAACTTGAAGAAACAACGAGGAAAAATTGATGGTGTAATGGCTATATTAAATTTAAATGGACAAAAATAAACAAAAAACAATAGATGATTTGAAAATTTTAAAACAAAAAAAAAAGGAAAAAATATACAAAACTTTGGTTAATTAATTAATATATATATAAAATGAAATGTTACTCCAGTTGAGCTGGCTGAATTTTTTACAAGCAAAATATCGGGTTGCAAAAATATTTTTTCCTCATTTATTTTGGATTCGCAAGTGCAACTTTTCATATTTTTCTCTATGCCTTTCAGGAGTTATCCTAGTAGTAGCTTTTATGTATTTGTGTGTTTGCTCTCATTTAAGATTAGTTTATTTGTTAAACTAGTGATTACTTGTTTTGAGAGTGTTATTTGAAAAAAAGTAGTGTGTGCGTCTCTCTGAGACTATTGCCGAGTATTTATTAGACTTCGCTGAAGAGGTTGATTTAAAGTTGTGTACTTCTGTGAAGAAACTTGAATCTAACTCATACTTGAAAGAGTCTAAGTGTGGTTGTATTAAGGGAATCTCATACTGGAGAAGTCTAAGTGAATTTGTTTGAAGAGCGTTTCAAATACAAGATTGAGACACGATCTCATGCTTAATGGGAGCTTAAAGAGTAGGTTACATGTGAGTCATTTAAGAAGAGTAACTACTTAAATTAGTGAAGGTTTCTTTCTATTGAGTACATTGCCCTCCAAACATAAGTGATATTACACCGAATTAGGTTACCGATTTTCGTGTCTATTTCTATTTATGCTTGTTTTTGAACTTACCTTCTTATTATCTATATTATTACTACATTGTATATAACTTGTGTTGTTCTATATTATATTTATCTATATTTCACAAAATGTTTGTAATCGATTTTATATGGGAAGATATTCCAACAACCAAATCTCGTGTGGATATTTTTTCTTCAAATACTCTTAGGGGCATGATCCGCATACACCTTTCATAAAAATGAGAGTGTAGATACAAGGGTAAAGCTGGAAAATTTGGTGAATTCGTGTTCCTCCTAAAAAAATGTGGTCACATTTCATTAACTTTAAGAAATCGGTCCTATTCCAAAACGTTGACACATATTTAGTCAGCTATTGCAATTTAAAAAAAAAAAGAAAAGAAAAAAAAGTAAGTTGTAAAAACCATTTCTAAAGTATGATGTTTACAATCATAATCTCAAACTTATTCAAGTGTTAAAATTGGACTCAAAACGTACTTGAAGGTTCAATTTTTATCATTTAAGGATCCAATTTCTGTAACTATTATAAGTTTGAGGGTCTGATTTTATAAATTTGAGAGCTCAACCTTTATCATTAAAAGTTTGAAGGTATAATTGTAACTACTTCCATATTTCAAGATAGTTTTTACAATTTGGCGGACAATTATTGGGCATTTTATTCTCAGCCAAGAACTAAATTGGGCCGTTAAAGTACGGATCAAGCCCACTATTATAGTGGGCCTATTGAAAGTGGACCGTCGTGCGACTCCTCGTACTCGCAAATAGCTGCTCATGAATAAAATATTATTATTAATTTTTAAGACAAATAAAAATACTAATTAAAAAATAAAATAAAAAATAGCACCGGTGGGATCTTTATCTGAATGGCTTTTGCTGGCATCAATTCCATTGGTCGCATCAACTTCCTTCGTCTTCCACTCTCCGCCGCTACTACTACTACTGCTGCTCCTCTTTCTCGGAGCTTTCAATTTCTCAGAGCCACCCGCCTCTTCTCGTAAGCTCTCGTTCACTTCTTATCGTTATGCTGGCTTTTGATGTTCAACTCTTAAGACTGAAGAGCTTCTTCTTTGATTCGTTTTTGCAATGCTTTTCTTCTCTTTACTAGCACTTTTAATCCACGACAAGAAACTAACATAAATTTCATTGATATTGAGTTCTAATTACTGCTTTCTGGTTGTTACACCTTGGTCTGTGTCTGAGTCATTTGTTGACTTTTATTTGGTTTTGTTTTAATGAGTTTGCGTTGCAATTCCATTTTGATTGATCAGTTTTGATCGAATGCAAATATAAATGAATTGAAATGAAAGTAATTATCTGTCAGTTTCTGATCAGTTGGATGGGCAAAATTGAAAACGGATGTGCCTGTTGTATAGAATGTGAAATTCTAGGAGATAATTTTATCGCTGCTGGAGAAATTTATTTATCTGCTTTTTAACACGCTTCCGTGGGTGGAGAAGCAATGACTGTGCACTCGGAGCTAATTTTGAGGTTTTGGAGCAAATTCTGATGTAGGTTGGGAAGATGATGGAATGTAGCGATCAGAATTATTATAAGTGCCTCTTTACAAATTACAAGAAAAAATGATAATCTGATTCAGTTTGGTTAGAGCATTGGTGGCATGGTTAAGATTGTCAGCTGTGGTTCTTTTAGGTTCGATAAGGAGGAGGTTCGCATGGTTTTCTTTTGGTGAGGAGGGAATTTGATTGGGCTTGGAGGTAAAAGCTCTGATACCATGCCAAGTTTTAACAAATTTACTTAGTGATTCTACTTCGTTCGATCAGTTTTTGTAAATTGCGTATATAATTCACTGATTGATGAACATGTAGGGCAGAGAAAGAAAGAAATCGAGTGTGCCAATTTTATGGACTCTGAAAATTTGGCAAATCCGTGATTTGTGTCTATCTTGATTGCTTCACGTAACTTCTTTATTATTTCCTCTAACATTGTCGTCATTCTTTGTTGAATTAATGTTGCAGTAGAAAACTGTCAACTGCCTTGGCCATGGATGTTTCAAAGATTAGTAACGTCGTTGACGAGTTTCCATCTGGGATTGATCCAACAACTGAGGAAGAATATGCTGAACAGTCCAAATTACTTCAAGAATTCACGAAAATTCCTAACATTGATAAGGCATGGACGTTTAAATCTGATAGCGGTATGATTGCTGTTGTTTATGCTAGTGCATTTTCCACTCTGGGTGCGGCTGTGCCTATTGTCATGAAGTTATGTGCCTGGCGATGTTGACTCTATTCCTACTTAACATTGTCCACAGGAGACCCCGTGGCAACATTTTCAATTAGCCAAGCGAGTCTTCTAGCAAATAAGAAGAGAAAATATACTCTGTCAGCTCACATTTCCAAGGGAAACGACAGCACCTCAGTGAACTTTATATGGACGCCATTTCCTGTTGAAATGATTGGAGTCTCTACAATAGTGCCATCACCATCAGGCTCAAAATTTCTTGCAGTTCGTAATCCTGAAAATGATTCTCCAGTTCAGTTGGAAATTTGGAGTGCAGGTCAAATCGAAAAGGAGTTTCACATCCCCCAATCTATCCATGGATCAATATATACTGATGGATGGTAATGGCTTGGTTATACATTTTTTTGTGTGTGAATTTTATGTTAAATCAATGTTCACTTTGTAATCATCATATTGGCATTCTTGTCTCTTAAAATTAAAAAATAAAAATGATATCGTTATTTATACTTCACTGGATGTACTGATTTTGTTGGTGAGTGGCTTCATAGCATCTGCAATAACTGAGTCATAATGGTATATGGTTGGTTGTTTTTGGTAAATAGTTTATAACTCAGGATCAACGACCACAAGATTCAAATTTGTATTTTCTTTCTATTTTATAGGTTTGAGGGAATCTCTTGGCACTCAAATGAAACTTACATTGCTTATGTTGCGGAGGAACCTTCTCCCTCCAAGCCAACGTTTACTGTTTCTGGATATCAAAAAGGTTGCTCAACAAATAAGGATTCTACGAACTGGAAAGGTCAAGGGGATTTTAAAGAAGACTGGGGGGAAGCTTATGCAGGTAAAAGGCAGCCTGCTCTCTTTGTCATCAATATTGACAGGTGTGGTTCAATTGTTACCTGTATTAATATTGACAAAATAAGGTGCTTTTTAAAATTTTAAAACTATGTTGAGCATTCCTTTTTTGTTTCTCTTCAACAGCGGAGAGGTAAGGCATGTGAAAATAATCGAGCATTCTTTGAGTGTGGGTCAAGTTGTATGGGCTCCATCTATTGGCGAGGATCAATATTTGGTTTTTGTTGGGTGGTCATCAGAGCCTAGAAAACTTGGTATGATCTACTGCTATAATCGGCCTTGTGCATTATATGCAGTTAAGGCTCCAGATTATGGATCTGAAGTTAATGAACATAAACTCAAGTGCGTTATACTTTTTCTTCTTGATAATAGATTTTTACTAATACTATTTCAGTCTGATCATTCTAAATTTTTTTCAATGCTGTTCAGAGATGAATCAAAGAAGGATTTTCCCCTCTATAATCTAACTCAGAACATAAGTAGTGCCTTCTTTCCTCGGTTCAGGTGCATTTTTATCTCATTACCTTCTGTTGTTTGTTTGCTAAATTTTTTTTCCCTCTTTTCTTCTAGCATTCATATCTAATAAAGTACCTTATAACTTCAACTTCTGTAAATTCTTTATCAAATTTGAATGATAAATATAAGCGGCTGCAGGCTACTTTGATACATATAATGAGGGGAGGCTAGAATCCTACTCTATTTCTGTTCAACTGTTTGCATGCATTTCTAGTTCCAGACCTCTTTACATAAAACCATTGTGAGCATTATACAACTTTTTTGTTTTGTGATTTTAGAAACTTTATTTGATACATTAAGGAAGATCAAGTGTGTTTTAACAGATGAATAACAGATTAAGGCTGTTAAGTTAACTCTTCTACATCACAACTTGGAGTACCGCTTTTATGGTCCTTGTATGTCATTTAATCATTTTCCTCTTAATAATTACATCTCTATTGTTGCTTTAGAAGGTACTTCATGCTTATGGAATCAACTTAAGTCATTTTATTTGATGTGTATATACTTCCCATTGACCAATTTTTGTGAATTATTCTTATTGATCATCAATTATCATGCTACCGCTATTCTATTAGTGTGTCTATGCAATATCGCATAAGATGAGCAACAACGTTGGAACTAATTTATGAATGATAATGTTTTCCAGCCCAGATGGGAAGTTCCTTGTATTTTTATCTGCACACACGTCTGTGAACTCTGGCGCCCATTCTGCAACAAATTCTCTTCACAGAATCAACTGGCCTAGAGATGGAAAACTTAGTTTTGGTGAAAATATTGTTGATGTGGTGAGGTTTTGCATGCCCTTTTCTCTTTTAAATATAAACATAATGTAACATAAAAGTCCGTTGGCAATTGATTTCTTTTAAACTAGCTTCCTCTGCGCCATGGTGTAACTGTACATGTTACAAATATTAGGGCATGTGTCAAATTGGTGTTGAACATGCGCTGACATTTTAAGAATGATACATATAAATTATTCTTTAAATTTTCACTTTTTTTTGTTGGCTTGCATTATCTAGAATACGTTAATGTTCTATCTTAAATGCATAAGTATAATGCCAATCTGAGCATAACTCAACTGATCAAGACATATATCGAGTTAGTAGTTTGAATCCTTCAACTTGAATACTTAAGCAGCAAAAGAAACTTGCTTGAGGATCATTTAAGTGTGTCTTTAGAAAATGTATTATTATATAATAAGCATTTCTCAGGGATACGTTCAAGATTCTTAGAAATGAACATCTCTCAATTTCTTGCTTCTTAAGGAAGAGACATTGCATTGATGTTCAATTAGATAATATTTTAATTATTAAATAAGACGTGCTTTGAATTTTTCTTGTTCAATTAGTTATTTTTCCTAAATTTTCCATATGCCTTTCTTAACATGTTTTAAAATAAAAATTTGAAGGTTCCTGTGGTCCACTGGGCTGAGAACGACCTCTTTCCTGGCCTCTATTCACATGGTTTCCTGGCTAATCCTTGGCTTTCCGATGGACACACTGTTATTACAACGTCGATATGGCGTAGCAAGGATGCAATACTTTCTATAGATATTTTAAGGCAATTTGAATATTTCTAAAAAAATTTATTATTCTGCGCTAAACTTTGTGCTCCTAACTGATGGCATTTTGTTTATTGAACATTTAACAGTGGTGAAGTTTCATGCATCAGTCCTGCCAACTCAAACTTTTCTTGGAAAGTTCTTGCTATAGATGGAGACAACGTGGTTGCTGGTAATGTGGAAATGAATTCTTTATGATACACTTGCTTACTGGAATCGATTTTTAACATTTTTTTTTCTTTTGTAAGTTCCCATCTGCAGTTTCTAGCAGCCCAGTGGATATTCCTCAACTCAAGTATGGTTGTCTTATTGAGAAAGAAACTAAGAATGCTGCATGGAGTTGGTTGGATGTATCAAGTCCTGTTTTTAAATGCTCCGAGAAGGTTGTTATTTTCTTTTTGAAAATAGAATACCCTAAAGGTTATCCCAAAATTCTCATGATTAGGTAAACTAACACTTAATGATACAGGTTAAAACTCTACTCTCATCCCTCCAGTTCAGCATAATGAAGATTCCAGTCAAGGACGTTTCCAACAGCCTGACAAAAGGTATTGTCAAATGATTTATTTACATTTTTATTAACAATGTGCCAGATTTGATTCAGACCAAATGTTGCAGGAATGCATCCTTAGAACACCTATGCCCAAAGCCTATACTTAGACTGCCATAATGAGAGAAATTCTCAGTATTACTGTGCATTTGGTTATAAGAAGATTTGCATCATGAAGTAAAGAAACATCTTTGACCCTATAATTATTATGATAATCAGTTAATGCTGTGAGGACTATAGAAGTAACCACAAAATAGTCTCTTCCTCATTATTTCTAAAAATCAAGATTGTTGCTATGCTAATCGTGCAACTGGACTGAACAATTTTTTTATTCTTTTAAAAAACCAATTTTATTTTATTTTATTATTATAAATATTTTAAAAGAAATTACACTTTTTGTCCCTGAGATTTGAAGTTTATTTTAAATTAGTCCTTAGGTTTTTTTGCGCTTTTTTCTTAACTCTGGAAGCGTTAATGCACTTTAGTGTGCCTTGAGCTTTCAAAACATTGGTTAATGTAGCAAATAGAAAAAAGAGTGTTATGGACCTTAATCTATTTCTCAAAATTTTGAGACTAAATTTTACTGAAAACGTAGGGACCGACAAAATATTATTTTTTTTTAAAGAGTGATCTACTGATTAGAGGAAAAAATCTTTTATTGTTTAACTTCACGAATAAATTGCTGTCATACAAGGGGATTGAGCCAGCTAATTCGATTTTCATGAAGATAGATGTGAGATAACTTTTTTTTAGATAAGAAACAATATAGAATTAAACAAAAGAAAGGAGCAGCCTAGGAGCTGAGAGTAGAGACCCCTTCCAAAAAAAGGCTATAAGAAAGCTTTCCAGTTGTTCACAGTCGTGGAAAGGAGGTTGTAGTTACAATAGAAATTTTGTGAATACAAGAAGTTAATTGTACTTTCTACACACAAAAAAAAAAAAAAAAAAAAAAACTCAAAAGAATAAAACTTATCTCTGAAGACTCTTCGGTTTATTTTCCGTCAAATATGCCATAATTCCACAATTTTAGCATGTTTGGACCAATTTCAAAACAAGAAGACTTCCACCGAAGCCACTGTAGTTTAGATGCAGCCTGACTACTGAGTGAAGGTTGGGAGTGTGCTGCTTAGATATGATCTAAAACAATCCACATTCTAAAGAACCGGACAATGGGAAGCCTTCGTCGAGTAATGAGAAGCAGGCTAGTCCCCGAAAAAACCTTGCCAACTATAATAAATAGTTGTGGCTCAAAATCAGTTGTTCCTCCTCCCTGCCGATCAAGCAACGACGCTACTCGTGATTGGCTGAGTTGTAAGCCGCTATCATTCGGTTCGAATAAGTCAAGTCCCTTCGGCCAATCATCTATAGACAAAATTTTAGATGTGAAATAACACATTTTAGTCAACTTTCTTGATCCAATCAATAGAAAAATATTGCTGATCTCCAAAAGTGTTAGGATCCCATTTACAAGAGGAACAACAAAAAATATATATTTGCAATATCTATAGAGAAATTACAATATCAATAGCCTTTTAAGAGAGATATCTCTATCCCAAAGTCCCATTGGACAATCCCCAAAATAATTCTCCCCATCTAAAATTCCTAACTCTTATTTATACCCAAGTCATCCCTAGCTAATTAGTTATATCTATGTCCTTACTAATATTCTATTATTATTTCCAGTATATCCCCTATTTGTACTCCTACAGAATGTTCCTATATTTGGCGACCTTTCCCGGTGTAATGTTGGTTTCCTTTTGTCAATTTTTATCATCAAACATAGGGGATTTTGAGTTCATAAAATGCAAATGAAAACATGTGAATTTTGTTTCTTCTGGTATGAAGTTTTTGACCTTCAAAACTGATGAAAGCCATGTTTGCTAGTTCAGTTCGTTTAATAAAATTTCTTTTCTTATAGTACTGAATAATTATATCATTTCAGGTGCCAGTGAACCTTTTGAAGCTATCTTTGTATCTCCGAAGTCCGTCAAAGGTAATGAATTGAATCCAGTTATTGTTAACCTTCATGGGGGTCCCCATTCTACGTCAATATCAAGCTTCTCGAAGTCCTTGGCATTTCTCTCTTCAATAGGATTCAACCTTTTGGTTGTGAACTATAGGTAGGTTTGTTTTCTTCCCTCGAATTCAAATTTGGGTTAAATATCACCTGGCAGTTTTTGTAATAGAGGTTGGGTCAAATTAATCATTTTTCAATTGGAGAAATATATATAATAAGCCTATATCTCAACTGGAGGCCTTCTCTCAAGTTTATCTATTACTTGAGTCATTAAAAACCTCATTTAAGCACTACTATTATCTTTTGGGACAAAAAGGATTGATTTTAATTACTGCACAAGGAAAAAGTTATTTGCTTGTAAAGTGAGATCGAGATGAATGGAAAGATCAGATATAGTGTAACTGCATAAAGAACGCATTTTCCTTTGGCTTCTTTGATATGTATCTCAGAGGTTCATTGGGGTTCGGTGAGGAAGCATTGCAATCTCTTCCTGGAAAAATTGGGTCCCAGGTACTAGTTATAATGATGAATTTAGGTTTTTAATCCTTTTTTTTTTTTGGCGAGAATTCCCATTGGATAGAATGTTTTATATATCTTTTATGTATTTTTTTTCAGGATGTCAATGATGTACTTACCGCATTAGATCACATTATCGACAAGGGACTTGCAAGTTCATCTAAAGTTGCAGTTCTTGGTGGTTCCCATGGGGGGTTTTTGACAACTCATTTGATTGGCCAGGTTCTGTAGTTAACACCATTTTTTTAGTTCGCATTTTCTGAAATTAAATCCTTTGTTTGATTGATGGTTTTATATGGGATTTATATTCTGCGTGGTTAAAGTAGGATTTTGTATCTGTTGATACTTTCCACGATATTTTCTATAACTTAATTAAATTCTCTCCTGCCCTACACTTCAAAATATGATGGTGCACGCCATACATCAGTCCACTAATCCGGTGATATTTTGACTTCTTTTTCTCTTATCGCAATTTTTTTCTATACCTACGAACTAATTTCGTAGGGTGGGGTTACATTTGATTTTCAAAATCGTAAAAATACTTATAAAAGAACATCTTATTATATTTTTGGAAGAAGTAATTTAATCAGTGCTTTTGAAAAGAAGGCTTAAAGTGTTTGAGAATTTCACGTAGAGTCACTTTTATGAAAAAGCATCATAATCTACTATTATTGTTATGGGATTTGTGGCATATGGAGTTTCTTTTTTCTCTTTTTTTATCCATGAGTGTGTGGGACAGCTTGACTATTCTCATGGGCAGCTACCTGATGGCTGATCCTACTATATTTTGTTGCCAAGGCAGCAAGTGGAGTTCTAAAAAGGAAATAATTTCCTTATAAATTGAATCCCTTATGTTTTCTACATGCGGCAGGCACCAGATAGATTTGTGGCAGCTGCCGCAAGAAATCCTGTGTGTAACCTTGCTTTAATGGTTGGCACATCAGATATTCCTGATTGGTGTTATGTGGAATGTTATGGAAGGGAGGGCAAGAAGTACTTCACGGAAGCACCATCTGCTGAGCACCTAATCCACTTGTACAACAAATCTCCCATTCTACATGTCTCAAAAGTACGTAGATTAAAAGCTAGCAATCTATAACTTTATTGTCACAATCATGTTTCCTAGTTCTCGCTAAGGTTGGAAGAAAATAGTACTCATAGAAGCTTTGGTCAACAGTTTTATAATCACAATAAGTCGAGGTAGTCAAATGGTACATATGGCTAAATATTAAAATTCTTGCTAAGAAAATAAAAGTCATAAAATTTGTGGCCAACGGCTCAAAATCAAGAAGTATATATGTCTACATTTTGTTTATTTATTATTGAAAAAGGAAAACGTGAGCTCTTCTAAGGGGAGGAGGATCCTTCATTGAAGGACTTCATCCTCCACAATATCAATGAAACTTCTTCTAAGGGTAGGAGGATCCTTGTCTTGTGAGTGACAATAATTTTTCTCCTTTTTTAAAATGTGGCGAGATTTATTATAAACTAAACTTAGAAGATAACTCTTATTTAGTTAAAATATCTTTATCTGGAGAATTATTTTATCAACAACTCCGTTTTAGATTTATTTTCTCTTTTTAAAACAATAGTTTGAAAGCTGTCCTGTTTATGTATACTGCTAGTTTCATATATTTTCCAAGGATACCTTAAGACTTTCTTTTGAGTAGCTGTTCTCAGTTGTAATCTCCTTTTGATTTTGCAGGTTAAAGCACCTACCATTTTTCTTTTAGGTGCTAAAGATCTTCGTGTTCCATTTTCGAATGGGTTGCAAGTAAGATATTAACACATTCTAGTAAATTCTACATCCTTTTGATTGATTCTTGTGATTATAAAATGGCTTCTGCGTTGCTCTTGTTTATAACCAAGAATGATTGCACAATGACATGAAATTTATGCCCAATCTCTGGCTCTTTGAATTTCTGATCATTACGGAAATAAGAAAAAGAAAAAGACTATATGATGGGGTTATATATAATGTTATGCAGTTTGCCCGAGCATTGAAGGAGAAAGGAGTTGAGGTCAAAGTTGTCATGTTTCCAGACGATATTCATCCAATTGACAGGTTCCGTATTTGTCTGCTTTCACATTCTCGCATATTCGAAACACATTTTATGAGTAGTTTCTGATTCTGAAAACACATTTGTTTGGATCATTCGTTATAAGTTAAGATTATAGTAACACTACATCTGTTTTATGATTGCTAAAGAAATAGCAATTTCAACTACAACATTTCAAAAATAGGAAACTATTGTCAACAGCATCAAAACTGTGCTAAAACGATTTCCAAAAATTTTAGGCTGATTCATGAACTTTCTGTATTAGGCCACAATCGGATTTCGAAAGCTTCCTCAACATTGGTGTGTGGTTGAAGAAATACTGCAAGTGAGTGACATTCCCTTTCTCAGCATCACTGATATCATGGTTTGTAATTATATTGTCACTTTGATCTTGGTACAAGTGATTCAGTATACTCTTGTCCATGGTATTAAGCCACTCATTCTCAATAAAATGATGTTTTATCATTCCAACCTCAATATGGTGGCTTTTATAGTTGTATATCTTGTTGATTTTTGGTTGGGAAGTTGTTCGAGCTCACTTGCCCCACATTAGGATTGTTTGATTTTTGCAAACGAATATAATGAGGGAGAAATGATAAATGACATATTATACTTGCAGAGAATCGAATAGGGAAACTCCTTATTTGTTGAAGAGGAATAAGGAGTAACTCCTTATTGATGCACGGAATAAAGTATTAAGCCAAATTTATGTCCTAGGAAGGGAAGTCCATCCCTTAAAGATGAGAGAACACTCTCTAAAAACACAAGGTTTATTTTAAAATGAAGGGCAAAATGCACTTTTAGTCCCTAAGGTTTAAGGTTGATGTCTATTTGGTCTTTGAGGTTTCAAAACAAACACTTTAGTCCCTGAAGTTTGAAAAATAGTTTTCAATGGTCCTTGGACTCTTTTGATTGTTAGTTGACTAACAGAAATATGATGTGTCCGTTAAATTTTTGTGACTAGACTTGCTGATTTGGAAAATTAATTAATTTAATAATATTTCCCCAAGTTTTCATTCTTTCTTTCTCATCGTTCTCTATTCCAGTCGTCGCCACCATTGGTGCTCAAACTTGAGGTCACTTATGTTTCAATTGAAGGGGTTATGAAAATATTTAAGAAAAAGTACCTAAATCTTTCGCCATTTGTGGCCCATTAACTTGAGGGGATGGCTTTCTTCTAGATATATGGAACAAATGATAATTGCAATCGATAACTGGGTTGTGGGAGAAACCTATATTTGTCATATCCTTCAATCTCATTTAGCTTATGTGTTAAAAATTGTTTGATGTGTTGTCCAATTCTTTGATACTTGTCTTCTTTATGATTTATGATAAAGAAATAAAACTTCTCTTTCTTGAAACTAATTTAGTTTACCCTGTTTTGATTTTGGTCTGAGTTGAAGCATGAAAAGGAAGAAAAAGGTAGAAGATGAAGACCTCAATGATGAAGGAAATCGACCAACTACAGAGAGTTTTTCATACAAAAGTTCAAGGTAAGAGAAGATGGAAGAAGACAGTTTTTAAGTGGTTCGGCAAAAGCCTACGTCCACTGTGCAAGTTTCTTTGAAGAATTTTATTGATCACAGTTCTCAAGTATAAAGGCATATGTATATCCCATATACTGAAAGTAAAAAATTACGAAGATATTTGTAGACTTTCTCAATTAGTTACATATGTTACTACTTCATTTAATTTCTCTTTTACAATTTACTAATTTTGAACTTCTTTTAATTTTCTGACAGAGAATTAAGATCCAACTTAACATTCTCTATTCTCTGAGTATTATTTCGGTTTGTGTCTTCCATTGGAAGATCAAAGAATTGTATCCCTACTAAGCAAAGTTATGAATTTTAGAGGACATTCCATATTTTATGGTCTAACAGAATACTAGAAAACTTCCAATAATCATGTTTTATGAAACATGAAGATAACACAGTTTTGACATTTCATTGGCCTGATTTTGTAGTAATTTTTGTTATCCAAATATTTTTATGGATTGAGATGCAGAGTCCTTTTGAAATTGGGATTTAAAAAAATGTCAATCCCCTCCCCCCGATTTAGAGTTTAACAGAACAAATTCCACCAAAATTAAACCAAAAAGCAACCCGTGATTCATGTCGAAGTTCCTCCAGTTTCGACTCAAATTGGATGAAGACAGTAAAAAAGTCCAACATCAATAAGAGATTTCACTAAAAGAGCATTTCCAAAGCTCCTCGATTATTTTTTTGTGTGGATATCATTCAGGAATATATAATCCCTTTAGAAGCCACATCTTGAACGGTGCCAAAAGGGTTACTTCTAGCCATGGTTGATGTTATACAGACAACGACGTTTAGCAGTTCTGCCGCAAACACAGAGATTAACAGAGGGTGGTGCCAATTGTATAGAAAACGATGAGAAAGACAAAAGGAAAACATGGAGAAAAAGAAAAGAATACTATTAAATTATTAATTTTCCAAATCAGCAAGTCTAGTCAGTAAAAATTTAACCGACACATCATATTTCCGGTAGTCAACTAACGGTTAAAAGAGTTCAAGGACCAAATTTAAAACTATTTTTCAAATCTCAGGGACCAAAGTGTTTGTTTTGAAACCTTAGGGACCAAATAGATATCAACCCTAAACCTTAGGGACCAAAAGTGCATTTTACCCTAAAATGAACATTCAGAAGCTCTCTATTACAACTCTAAATTGGCTATTTATAGCCTTACAAGAATACATAATTAACTAACTAATTTTATTTTAATAAATAAACACTAATTAAACTAAATTAACAACAAAATAAATATTAAACTAAGGGCTCTTTTCAATATAGAAAAATAAGCCAAACTATTTACAAATATAAAAAAATTTTACAGTCTATTAGTGATAGACCGCATTTTATTTGCATAAGCGATAGAAAACGATAAAATACTATCGCGGTCTATCACTAATAGACAGTAAAAAATTTCTATATTTGTAAATAGTTTAATATTTTTTCTGTTTATAGTAATTTCCTTTAAACGGAAAATTTTCATAAATAGAGAAAATGTCGAACTATTTATAGAAAATAGAAAAAAAAACACTGATAGACATTGATAGACTTCTATCAGCATCTATCAGTGATAGACTTCTATAATTTCTATCACTGATAGACCTTGATAGACTTCTATTGGCGTGTATCACAACTGTTTAAAAATTTTGCTATATTCTGTAAATAGTTTTTCTTATTTTTTAATTTTTTTTAAAATTTTCCTTATTAATATTATTAAATTTGAGTTGTTATTTTGCTACTATGTAGAAAAGGAGGGTTGCATGGGGACTCATGTTGTTGGATTCAAAATTGCTCCAAAACATACTTTTTTTTTTAAGCAACTGAAAACATACCTTTAGTCATTCAAAATCAATTTAATGTCCCATCTTATATGTTTAAACATGATAAAACTGTTTTTGAATGATTTTGAACGATTAAGAGAATGTTTTGATTTTGAACATAAAATGATTTTAGTCATTTTAAAATTTGCGAAACATAGTCAAAACGAGCATAGCTTGATTGACTGATAGCATGTGTTAGAGACTAAGAAGTTAGTGGTTCGAATATTTTCATCTCCTATAATTATACTAAAAAAATCGTTGAAACATATCCTAAATCTAGATGAGTCTGTCCAAGCCATAGTTCCAAGCAATAATGAAAATATCCATGGATATGTCGATATATCCGTCGATATATCTGTAAAGTGAAGGGTTCGATATTGATATTAAATATCCATGAATATCTCTAACATCTTTTATTAATACTTGTAAAACATAAAAATGTCACCTATTTAGTCCAATATGAACAAAAAGACTAATAACAATATCCATAACTTAGTTTGGGAGTAAAAATAACTTAATTATTCATCTAAATAAATTTTATAAAATTCGTGATTTACAGAAATATCTGTCGATATCGATATTTTGTCAATATATCCGTTGATTTATCTGTAAAATTGAAATATCGAAATCAATATCGACATCAATATTTTAATCTTTAATTCCAAGGATCTTTGGTTTCTCTACTTAGGTGTGTTGGTGACTATCACACTTGCATGAGTATCTCACTTGTTTTGTTAAATGCTAAACATAAAATTAATGATAGGACTCAAATGTACTTTTATATAGTTCAATGATAGACCATAAAGCACTTTCCCTTTTATATGTATGAAACTAGACCTCAAAATAATTTATTACTAACCAATTTTTACCAAAATCACTATAGTAATTTTACTAAAAGCACAACCCACATCTTAAATACTATATGGCATAAAGGGTGTATAAAATATTAAAAATTATTTATCACATAAGCACTATGTCATCTTATACAAGTATAAATATTAAATATGTTAAGTCTATATCAATATCATCCCAATTTTTTGCCACATTAATTTTTTTTATATCTTTTTCTACCTTAATTAAAGAGGAAGGTTATGAGATCTTTTGAAATAGGAAGATAATATCCAACGAATTAAAAATGAGTTAAAATTATAAAAAAATATAGAGAAATTTTGGAGTAGGTTTCAATAATGTTTCAAAATTTTTGAAAGTTTCATTTTTACCTATGGATGTTTTTTCTTCTCTTTGGATTAAAATAAGATGAAAAAAGATTTTTTTATCTTGAATTCAACAATATGCCGGATGTGAGATTCAAATTTCTAACCTCTTGATGAGTAGTATGTGTTATATGTCCGTTGAGTTATGTTCATGTAGGCTATAACATTATTAACATAAATTGACATACTACCGCATAAATTACCATTCTTTATTAACGGGAAAAAATAAATATTTTTTTTCGAAACAATTTCAAAGTTCAAGGACACTTTTTGGAACAAAATTCAAAATTCATTACTAAAAACGATACTTTTCAACACATACGGCATAATTGAAATCATTGTTACCATTTACTTAGCCTTGAGAAAGGACCAACGTGAATTACTTCTACCCATAATGAAAAAATTTCATCAAAATCTAGAAATTTCGAAATTTCAAGGGCCTCAAAATCTTATTTGGGGGAAATTTCGTTTTCCCCCCAATTTCTAGAAAATTTCAAGATTTCGAGAATATTCTGATTCCCCTTATTTCAAGGAAATTTCTAGAAAATTTTGAGAAATTTCGACATATTGATTTTTCTGATTAACTATGTTAGCTCAGTTCAAAATTTTTAATTTTATTACACACAATTCTATAGTTTCACATGAGATTGAGCATTTTTATGTGCTACTTATTTTAATTTCTAACTTTTCTCAATTTTTAGCTTTATTTTCAACCCAAAACCTTTATTTATAAAGAAATTGAATTTGAAAAAACCACAAAAAAAAAAAAAAATCTATAATTATTTTTAAGCTCAATCAATTTTTTTTTCATTAAATTTTTACATCATTCCATCTTAAAATTGAATTAATGTGAATTTTTTTCTTTTACCATCCAAAACTTTCATAATTTTCACATCATTTTACCTCAAAATATTCATGAAATTTTTATTATTTTGTAATTATTTTTTCATTTATTTTTAAAATTTCTACCCTGAACATCTAAATATTGTCTTACTTTATAGAACAATGATTAAAAATGGCTAATTAAGCTACAAGCAAAGTTTTATTAATTAATTATAACAATTTCTATCATATTTTCATAAAATTAGAATCTCGATATTTCCATCAACATATTTCAAATCTTGCTTCTACCACAAGTTAACTTAAAAGCACCCAAATTTGAAGATAAGTTCAAAGCTTGTGGAGATCCGACCTTAAACACAATGGTATTGCAAAATGTGGGGGAAGATTGGCCAAAATATGTGAGAAAATTGGAGAAGATATGAAGTTGAATGCAGGCTGGCGTTTTGATGATCTTCACGTGCAATATGTAAACTTTTTTATATTGATTCTTATCATGTAAAGATATTTAGACAGCCAATCTAAGAAGGAAAAACTCATAGAAATTTGTAAAAGAGTAAATTAGAAAGTTATATTATATAAATTAATAAGTAGCCAGCACTCAAAAGACAGTTAAAATTCTTTCAGAATTACTCCAAAAAGCAATTCCAAAAGTGAAACTTGAAACTTTCCTTTAATCATGGTGGGACCTTACTTTTTTCATTTCTCAGTACATATCATTTCTGAAATGAACTTTCCCAAGATTAACCATGCTATTTCTAACAAAGAACCACAAAATTTGTTGTGGTTCAAGAAAAGAACAAGTACAAATAACAAAAAAAAAAAAAAAAAAAAAAAAAACAAGAGTGCAACCTTAGAATTGAATCTCATTTACATAGAAAAGAATCCATGTCTTCCCTCCTTCCTTCCCTCAATAAGCTCTAAAATCCCATTGCATATAAACATGTTTATTAACAACGAACCCTCCTCGCCTCCTCCGACAGAGCTCGGTCGCTGAAACATGTTGAAAGAATCCAGTTTCTCTCATACTACTACTTCTTCCTCATTCACATTGCTTCATTTGTATGCCAAGAATCAACAATGTCTTGCAATTTTGCTTTCAAATCCCCCCAATGCATCCTCTCAAACTCCATCTTGGATTCAGCTACCTTCACTTCCACCATTAACAGATTTGAAGTTATTTCCAAAGCTTCCACCACCAAAATCATTCTCCCTTTCCCTAACCCAATTGCCCCACTTTTCCCTTTCTCCACTCTGTAACCCAATTCTCCTCCAATCTCTGTTACCCTTTCTTTCACTTTCTCCATACTAACTCCTGTTGTGAATCTCTTCTTATTACAATCAGTAGTCTCAAACAATCCAGACAGATCCAAACCAGAAGACATTGAAATTATATCAAATGCATTTAGTCCAGAAACACCCAAATCAGATTTGTAATTACCTAATGATTCAAATAAGCTCCTGTTGCTAATTTGGGGTTTCGATCGCAGTGATTTCTTGTACCATGAATGTTGCATCAACGCCTCGATGCTCATCCTTGTGTTTGGATTTGGATCGAGTAATTGGAAGATCAAATGTCTCGCTGGCTTTGAAATTGAATCGGGAAATTGATATTCCCGGCGATAAACCTTCTTGTACATAGCGACGAGGTTGTTATCGCTGAATGGAAGATGGCCGGAGAGTAAGACGAAGAGGATGACGCCACAGGACCACGCATCGGCTTTTGCGCCGTCGTAGCCTCGCCGGGAAACAACCTCTGGCGCGGTGTACGCCGGAGTTCCACAGGCGGTATGAAGCATTCCGTCTTTGATTTGTTCTGGTAAGGCGGAGAGACCGAAGTCGGAGACCTTTAGGTTACCGTCTTCATCGAGGAGGAGATTTTGGGGTTTAATGTCCCGATGAGCGACGCCGTTTTGGTGACAGAAATGGAGAGCAGAGACTAACTGTTGAAAGTAGCGGCGGGCGGTGGATTCCGTCAGCCGACCACGGCGGAGGAGTTTCGCGAATAGTTCACCTCCGGAGGCGTAATCGACAACGAGGTAGATCTTCGTTTTCGTCGCCATAACTTCATGGATTTTGAGGATGTTCGGATGATGCTGAAGGCGTCGCATCACGGAGATCTCACGCACAATGCAGGGCTCCATGGCGGCGCCGATGGTTTTGTTCTTGTCGATGATTTTAACGGCGACAATGGAGTTATCGGCGAGAGAACGGGCCTGGTACACCTTGGCGAAGCTTCCACGGCCGAGGAAACGGCCAAATTGGTACTTGCCTAGGAGAGTAGCGCCAGTAGGTGGCGGAGGGAGCGGCGGAGGGGTGGGCGGACCACCGGGCTCCATGGCGAAAGATCGGAAAGCGAAACCGGAGAATACAGAGGACGGCGATTTTGTTTCAATTTAGGGAATAGGGTTTTTATAGGCTCAATTTTCAAGTTCATTGAGAGGTTCTTATTCCGTGGGAGATTCCAAGGGTTCAGGAGTTTTTTGTTATATTACCCAAACTACCCTTCTTGTTTTTACTATGATTTACTTTTTTTCTATTTTTTTAGGGTTAGTTTCGAGAAAATGAGGGGACACGTTTTTTTCCCCAAATTAAAATATTTCTAAATTAAAATATAAATTTTCCTTTTCCTTTTTAATTATCATTTTTCTTTGAATTTAGAATAATGAGACCAATTTGTGCAAATTGAATTGAGTTGTGCGGCTGACCTAATTTTTAAGGTTTATTATACAAACTTGGGCTGCTTATGAGTTGTGTAGATAAGATTATTTGAGATAATCAATCAAATTTATTATGAGTTTATTTTTTCTTTTAATTAAAAGTTTAAGTTAAATTACAAAGTTGAACTTAAAACTTTGTATTATAAATCTTCAACTTTAAAATATTTTGTCTAATAAATATTAAAATATTAAAATTTGTATTTACTACATACTCAAACTTTAAAAGTGTCTAATATATTCTTAAACTTTTAATTTTATGCTTAATATGTTTTCAACATTTTTAGAAATGTTTAAAAACTTAACTTATATTAGACTTATTATTAAGATTTTTGTCACACCCACTATATTTTAAATTTTCTCTAATACATTTGTTACTCGTGATTCTTAAATTTTTTTAATAGGTTATGAAATAGATACAAATTGAAAATGGGAGCAAGAAGGTTCCAATTATATATATATATATATACTCTAAATTTAAGTTTCAATAATTTTTTTAATAAAAAATTTCGATTAATATTATTTTTTAAATGAGAATTTTCTATTGAGAGTTGACCATTTAAAGATAAACTTTTCAAAAAACAAATATATTTTTTTGTATAAAGACAAAGAAAATAAAATAATAATAAACAGAGAATAATTCATCAAAAAAACGTGATCCTCACGAATTTTTTAGTTGAGAATTTATGCCTCGATCCTCCAGAAATTAAACAGGAAAAATTTCAAGGACAGAGATGGGAAAGCCTTCTAAGTCCCTATTAGATATTGATAAATAGAAAATTTGAAAGAGAAATTATTATAACAGACAAAATATTAAATTGTGGGATAGAATTCTATCGCGGTCCTAGACAGAAAATAGTTTGACTTATCTTTCTATATTTAAAAACACGTTGAAAAACTATTTAGATATTTTTAAAAAATTGAAACACCTATTACTATTTGTTTAGATTACATATAATGTTTGATTGATATAGATTTAAATGTTTGAGATAATAAATATTAATTGGAAATCAATTATATGTTTTAAACAAATCTCACAAGGTTGTAGGATATATCTTCGATAAAAAAAAAATTATATATTTAAATGTTTATCCTTACATATTGTTGAATTTTGATTAGGTTAAAAATGCCTTACTTGAAAACAGAGGAGGGAATTTAAACGTTTCTATATGTTTAAATGACTGATTAATTATAGTTTTTTTTTTAATTTTTATTTAAGGAACTAATTAATGATAGTTGACTAAAGTATAATATATAAATGAGGTGAATAATATATATATGTAATTCGACCATTAAAGTGATCCATTTTAATTTATCAAGCATAAAATCATTCATAAAATATGATCACACAGAAGACATCTAATTTGATATATCATTGGAAGCAATTAGGTTTGATAATTTATTTTTTTTGTTTTTTTGAAAAATTAGGTTTGATAATTGAATATGGGGAAAAGACATGCTTATAATTCAAATATAAAAAAAATATCTCAGTGAAGAAAAGACACAGCACACATAGGACAATACTTTGATTAAAGTGCCCAACTTTATACGCTTCTCTCTTTAAATTAGTTTATTTACACAATAAAAGTATAAGGCATCTACATTTTTTTTTCTTTTTTTTTTTTGGAACACATCAAGTATATAGTTTCTCTTCTTCAGAAAAAAAAATACTAATATATATTAATTAACTGGCAATCACTAAGCAATTAATTGCTTTAATTTTGGTCCAAGATGCTAAATGAACCGTTGTGAAGCAACTTTGTCTCACCAAATCTTGTATTTAAAATATATTTCATCGTAATTATTATTATTATTGTTGTTGTTTTCTTTGAGAAAAGGACAAATTCAAATAATCAAATCTGGATAGATAATTTTAGTAGACTCGTTAATTTAGAAGTTTAATCACCTCTAAACAATCCGATTTCACTTTAATCTTTCAAAGAGAGTCCATTAACTTCTACAAATCTTGATTCATAAAGGATATAGTAATGTATACTGCATTCCTACAAACCAAACACACAAACTAGATGATCATATAATATCAACTCACAATCCTCTGCTTGTCGTTGAGACTTGAGCGCAACATTAGAATTGCGCTTCCGTGAGTTGGTCCGAAGAGAATTCCAACCTATTGCAACCACACACGACTGATCTCTAAAGTGAGAATTGGAAACTTTTAAAGAGCTATCTTTAGCATCAGTTGAGACCTCTGGTTGCTCATGCAAAAACTACCCAGTAGAAGTAACAATAACATCAGTATTCGTCGTTTTTCTATAGGAAAATAGCTTTATTCCTAGCTTTTCCTAAATTTGTCAAGCAATTACAATGAACTTATAGAACTCCTGAGCAGAAACATGATCCACCAACCAATCTTGATGATCTTTATGACTCTAAGATGTCCTATCATCACAAAGAATATTAAGGTTATTAGATATAAAATGAGACCACAAATCTGTTGTAGCCTTATAGTTTCCAGAAAAGATGAGTTGAGGGTCTCCTCCTTCTCCTTGCACAAGTGATCACATAGTAAATTAAAATATATTCCTTTAGAAGCTAAATTGACCTTATTTGGAATGAGTTTCATATCTATCTGGTTCAAAAAAGAGATAAACTCTAAGTACTACATAAAAATAGTTTATGGCTTTGATTTTAAAGGATCATAGATAGAAACAATTGAAGCATCATATACTAATTCTAATCATATGAGTGGTCAATCAGAATAATATAGTGTAGGTTTTTTTTGTTGGTTTTCTTAGCCGATTTCAGAATTTTTCACATTTAAAATCTTGTGTGTCATATTTTTGTAGCTTTTTTTAATATATATATATATATATATATATATATGAGAAATTTTTAAATATAGAAAAATAAAGGAAACTATTTAGCAAAATTTTTAGATAGTTGTGATAGACGTTGATAGAAGTCAATCAGGGTCTATCAGTGATAAAAATTATAGAAGTCTATCACTGATAGATGTTGATAGAAATCTACCCATGTCTATCAGTGTTTTTTTTGTTATTTTCTATAAATAGTTTAACATTTTTTTATCGGTAAAAATTTCTCATATATATATAGAGTTATTGATGTGATGAGAGTGGAATGTTATTTTCCCAACAAATAAACACATCAAGACGTTAACTAGCTAGAAAACAAAAAGAGGCTCATCCTCCTCGGCAAGCCTAACTAACCAAGGAGGAAAATCAATCACTCACTGACATAAAATTCATCCATGCATTGCTGCATGAGCTAAACGATCAACAACACCATTAATATTTGAGGAGTTAATGTTATGTATAAACGTTTAGACGTCCCACGACACTGCTATTGAAAGACTGTGCTATTGAAACACAAGTCAAATTTTCTGCCTCTCAATTTAATAAACAAATAACCTTCAAACAATCTGAATCCACAACAAAGGAAGGGATGCTAAGCATTATGATTGATCGCAACCCCTCTATACTGGCACTCATTTACACCACGAGAACATTTAACAAAGCCTTCTACTTTTTACAACTAACACTGATGATAGATCTATCACTACGATGGTTGTATCAAAGTACCAACCAAGGTCGTCCTTCTAATTTGCTTCTATCTAGGTTGCATCACACGACACCAACACCAACACCTTTGGAGCGAGAGGAAGCACCCCAACTACCAGGATACGTCATTGGTTGAATCAAGCGACTAAGAGGACGAGATAAGGTTAAATTTTAATATCAAATAGTACTATAGTAGGTTAATTAAATTTTAATTAATATATTTTATATATTTATATAAACTTGAGTGAAAATGAAGTTTGAGCAAATTACAAAAAAAACATGGTTGAAGTATAGTAGTAATTGCAATTACACCATCAAACTTTCAATTATAAAATTTGGACCCTAAAACTTCTACAAGTGTTAAAATTCATCCCTCAAACTTCTATAAATAATAAAATTGGTCACTCAAACTTAGAATATTGTAGAAATTGGACTCTCAAACAATAAAAATTACACTCTCAAACAAATACAATAGTTACAGTTTCTATAATTATATAGATTTAATAGTTTAATTTTAATATTTATTTAAGTGTGAAGACTCTATTTTTATAATTAAAAGTTTGAGAATATATATAATTACAACTATTACCGAATTTAAAAGTTTTTTTTTTTTTTTTTTTTTGACAATTTGCGTGATAATCAAATCACCCAATAAGTAATCAACTCATATACGAAACTGAAAGACAAAAAGCATCTAAAAACTTGAAGCAAGTGGAAAAATAATACGGAGATGCATTTATTATATTGAGTAAAAAGTCAAAAGCCAGCCGCCGTTTTCTAGATTTAACAACCTTCAACCTTCCTCGTAATTTCCAGCTGTCACGGCTTGTTAAAAAAAAGTATTTTGACCATTATTTCCAAAGTCAAAAGTTCACGAGCACGGTGATTATGCAGTAATAACAACTTTACCAAGGGGCAAAATTGTAATCTAGTGTTCCAATGGTCTATCAACGGTCGGAAAATTTAAGAGCTGTCGGCTGCCAGTGGGTTGATGACGTGGCTAACCAGTCGCATGATTTAAGCTATTTCGCGGCGATGGAGATGCCACGTGGAAAATACAGTTCACCGATCTCCGAAGTGTGGGGTCCAAATATGATGCCTAAACCTAATTGAGTTAGAAATTGACCAATCATGCTATTGTATTATTTCTTCCCAAATTTTGGTTCGGTGTACCTTAAAGAAAAAAAAAAAAAAGAAAAAAGTGTTCGGTTGGGAGAAAGATTAAGAATATTCCCTTAATTGTACCCCCTTTCACTCAAAACTATATATATATATAAAAAATCTTAGGAAAATTTTTATAGATAAAAAAAATATTAAATCATTTAAGCAAAAAAAAAACTACTGATAGACATTGATATACACTGACTTCTACTATTTCTATTTCTGATAGACTTCTATCGGTGTCTATCACAACTATTTAAAAATTTTGTTATTTTGTGTAAATAATTTTCCTTATTTTTCTATTTTTAAAAATTCTCCCAAATCTTTTTTTTTTCAATTTGTTTTTTTTCCTTCTACCGTACCTGGTGAATAGTTAAACTTCTAACTTCGAGGTTGAAAGTAAAAATATTAATCAAATATTATAATGTTTAATGTTCATGTTGGCTTTCTTATTTTCATTAAATTTTAAACCTTTGAATTATTAAAATATCAAGTTTAGATTTAAAAATTAGTAAATAATATTTTAGTCCTTATTGTTACTTTACAATTAACATATGAATGGATTAACCTTTAAATATGTTTATCTATAATGTTTATATTATTGTAAATTGAAACCGAGTTAAATTGAGGTAGACATTTTAAATAAAAAAAAATACCAGGTGCTTCGGATCATTTTTCTCTCTCTCTAAAGATTAAGATATACGTTATGACAAAGAATTAGGTATAAACCTATTTGTAATATTATCATATACCAATTTCATTAGCTAATAATTTGATGGAATAATTTAAATTCATCTCCTTGCGTTTGGAGATAAGACATGTGATACGAAAATCCTAACGAATTAAAATTAGACATTTTTCTTGGTATGAATCTCCAAAATCGATTTGATTTCAACCCTATGGTTTGAGTTAGACACATACTACATTAAGATCAAATATCTTGAGACAAAGAACGAGTTTCTTAATCCAAGATTCAAACATTTTATAAGATAGAATGATCAATCCCACTAGAATGTTCTTGACATGCAAATCAATATATTGAATTACAAAATTCAAGAAGCTCTCTTAGTTAAACTTGAAAGAATTAAGCACAAAGGCTAAATTTGAATTCATAATAAAACCTATCCTCTAACACAACTTAATGGTAAGATATAGCCTCCACGGAAACTCTAATGCCACATTATTAATCACAACAAAATTACAAAAATATCCATATTTAGTATGTCATAAAAATGATAAAATTAAAAAACTGTTAAAATCACATTAAAATTATTAAATAAAATATAAATAATAATTTGATGCCTAATATGAATATGACGAACTAATAATCTTTAATAATCTAAAATGGTTTTTAAAATTAATTAAGTAATGTATTTAAGGTCCTGTCCTATATATATATATATTATATATATAATAATAATAATAATAATAATAATAATAATAATAATAATTTCCTAAACTTTCTGTGTAATATTTTTCAACTTCTTAGTCAATTTTTTTTTTTTTTAATAAAAAACTCACGAGCTATTAAACATAAACATAAAAACCAAATTCCAAGCAAACATAAATTTAGGTCTATGATTTTTTTTACCTTTTTAAAGTCAAGACATTTATTAGCCTTATCCTATAAATTCAGACCAATATATTTGTTTAAAAAATAAAACTAAGACATGGAAGAATCCCCTAGACTTACACTCCGAATGTGGATTGTAACTTGTGAAGTGAGTGAGCAGCACAGAATAAAAACCGTGGGCGCAGTTGTGGCTTCTGTTACTAATTGGGCTTCGGTTCAGCAACTTCTGCAGGCCCAAAAATGTAAAAACTGAGCCCATTGGGCTTTCTCAACTGGCCGAAGATCTAGTCGTTCACTCATCTCTCTCTCGTCTTGTTCTCCCCTTCTACAAAGGATATTCTAGGCTTCACGATTTCTGCTGCGTTCTTCTCTAATTTCCTCTGTAAAATGTCTTCGGTTGGAACATCTAAAGGAATTCTGGAGATCGCCAAGTTTGGGCTTTATGTTACTATACCTATCTTTTTAATGTACACCTTCGCCAACAACAGCAAAAATCTCCACAGATTCATTGGCAAAGTAATTCGCTATCTCCTTTTCTTCCTTCATCAAATTATGTTCATGGTTTTATATGGACTGATTATTGACAAACATTTTCACCTTATTAAGACTATCTGTGCCTTCTTCAATTCCATTTCCTTTTAGAATTTCTGGATCTGTTAGAATTTTACCCATGGGAAATTTACTGATTTTCAGGTATAAGAACTAGTTGATTGCTACTTCACCATCTTTTGTAAATGTGAATAAGAAATAACAGAGTAATTTATGGGGAAAAGCAATTTTCTATGATACTGATACTGAGAATGGCGAGTGGGTAGAATTAGCTCTAGTTTTGTTTATTTTGTACTTGTATCCTCTATGTGGTGATGAATCTATGAGCCTTCGAGGCAGTATTGAAATCAGATAGTCTCGACTTTGATATGAATTGAGGCTTGTTTATCAGCATTTTCAGCTTCATTAGAAGTGTAGAACTATAGATACAATGTTATTGTTCTTATTGATGTTCAGAAGCAGTATGTTCAATTATCTAAGTTCTAATTAATTGCTTTCACTTCTTGTAGTCTTATATAGTGTATCCTCCTGAGGGACCGAGGCCTCCGTCTCCAGAAGAAGTAAGAGAGATGGGATGGGAATTGGCTTGATGATATGTGGTTTGTGACTAATGTAGTATTTAAGTCGTGTTTTGGGAGTTGTCGAGCTAATTGGATCGCATGTATATGTCTGTCTATAGAGGAGTAATTGATGCCTATCAACACTAAGAAGCAACTGTTGAAACAGCCTTTGGAAAGTTCAGGTGGGATGAAGAAGATGAAGGCCAAACTCAACTTACAGAGATAAACAGCCTACCTATATTGTTGTGCTACTGCTCTAATTGTGTAATTATAAATGTATTAATGGGAAAAAGTTCTGTTTAGATCAAATATGATGTGATTAATCCACGGTGATGCTGTTTTTCATAATAAGCAAGAACTTTGGAATGTGATTGGAACATGATATGTTATATCTTATATGTGGAGATCAACAATTTTTCAGCGTCGTAGTTTGTTTCATCGAACATGAAAGTGAAAATGCCAAAAGAGACAAACAAATACTATGTATTTATAACGAAGTAGATTAATTTTGTTAAAGAGTTCTCAACACATAAATACCAAATACTCTATGACGATGGATTGGCATAGTACTTAGTTATTGAGATGCGTGGGTACAGATGGGGGGGATGCAGGGAATATGTACTGTGATGATTAATTTAGGTTGAAGATAGACTAAAATTGACATAGTTGTCAATTTGCAAATAGGCTGATAGTTCAAGTTTGTGTAAATATAGGTTAAAAGTTAGGGCTGCTTGCAAAGATATCATTTTTGTCTAAATTAATTGCACATATACCATAAACTTAAACAATTTGCAAATATAACTAAATTTGAGTTGAGCCCACAGTAATATACCAAAAAACCCACGATTTTCCTTTTCTTCAAGCCCACAGATTTTCCCTTTTCTTCAAGCACACAATTTCTCTTTTCTTCAAGTCATTTGGTCTCTCCCGCTTCATCCACTTTATTCAAACCCTAAAAATCATTTTCTTTGTTTCATCTTCTACTGCGATTATTTCGTAGAATCAACCGATTTCTTTGTAGTTTTCGATATGTTTGTTTTCCGTTTGAAATTGGTCGTGAGAACGTCAATTTCTGGTAAAATTTCTTCATCCGATTTGTCCCTTTCTTCGTCCGATCTGTCCCTTTTTTTTGTTTGGAGTTTATCAGTGATAAACTTGGAGGATTTTGAGTTTGATTTTGTTGGAGCGTAAGTAAATGGTTAGTTTTATAGCTATCATTTTTTTTTCTTGTGTTGTTGCTTAGAGTGTATCATTGATAGACTTGGATGGTTAGTTTTATGGAGCTTAGAGTGTATTAGTGATAGTTGTGTTATTTTTTAATACATGTTGAAGTAGTCTATCACTGATAAAAACTATTAGTGAAGTCTATCGCTGATAAAAACTATTAGTAAAGTCTATCACTGATAAAAACTATTAGTAAAGTCTATCACTGATAGACTTCCAATGCATTATTACTTTATATTATTACTACTTTTTTCATAGTGACAACACTTATCACTAAGATTTCAAAATGTATTCACAAAATTATAGGTTATCTTTGAAAGACTTGAGTCACAAAGAAATTGAATGAATTTACTAGTAACAAAAAGGGAAAAAAGAATGTTCTTTATTCTTCAAACAGAATAATTCTTATCAACAATATAATGCCTACATCATTGTAAAAAATGTGTAAATTTACATTTTCTACGATTGTGACTAGCACAATAATTGCATTTTGAGTGACTTTTCTCCTCTCCAATTGATAAACTTCTTTGTTATTCTTTGTTTGAGGTCATCCTGCTCAACGCTTGAAAATTGGAGGTAGTATATTCATGTTAATCTCTATGGACTTCCAATTAGCATGGTTCTCAATTACTTAATCATAATTCTAAATTACTGCAAAAAAAAAAAAAAAAAAAAAAAACACACACACACACAAATTATAGTTATTATTCTATTGTTATACTCATGACATAGAAGAAAGTTTATTAGTGATAGACTAATATCACTGATAAACTAAAACACTGATGGACTAATATCATATCACTGATAGACCAGGATACGAGTCGATAGACTAATATAACTGATATCACTGATAGACCAGGATACACTAATATCATATCACTGATAGACCAGGATACGAGTCTACCACTGATAGACTAGTATAACTGATATTAGTCTTGAGAAGCCCATCACTGTTTGCCAAAAAAATAAAAAAATAAAAAAATAAATGAAGCCTCAACCTAAAACACAAAAATGCCTCAACTGAAAAATGAAAATTAACCCATGGAGCCTCAAAAGAAAAATGAAAGTAGATGAATTGTCTGTGATTCTTCCCCTAAGATTAAATCAAATTTAAATTAAACAACAATGACTATTAAAATCCTCAAATTGAATTAAACAACAATCATCAAATTCACTAGTATAATCAACACACTCCAATTAAACATCAATGAAGCCTACAAAATCACAAATTAAATCCAATTTCAAAAATTAGATGAAGTTGAATGGAAAAACTCATGAAGAATCGCCTAAAAAGTGGAAATGAAATGTGAGAACAAATCCAAAAACTTAAAAATATGCATGGGCAAGGAGCCTAAACAGAAATGAATCGTGCCTACAAAAGCATAAATTGAGAAGATGAGAAAAAAATTGAAAACAAATCCAAGAAGAAATTTAATCGCATAAGGAGCAAATGCAAGACGCAAAATCGAATAAAAGAGAATCTCCTGTCTCAAAATCACTCTGTTTTTGGTAGAATCTTCATAAACTATCGAGAAGAAAATCGAAATTGAGAGAATGGAGAAGAGAATATCGCCCAAATTATGGAGAAGATTGCCGAATAAGTGTTCTATTTTTTAGAGAATGGAGAAGAGAGAATCGGGGTGATTTGTTCCTTTAAAATCAAGGCTATTTTAGAAATATATAAAAAGTAATGCAGGATATTAAGAAAGATAGGATATATTTGCAATTTGTTTTAAAAAATGCTATATTATTAGTTAGTTTCCATAAAAAAAATACCCATTATAATTTTCCTAATTATGATTAGATTATATAATAAAATATCATTTTGAATATCAAAGTAGCAAAACTAAAAAGGAAAAAAAATAAATCATTTGGACTGTTTTTCAAAATAGCCATTTACCAATGACCTGGAGGACGAAAACAATTAGGCTTAGCCCAAGCCTATGGCTAATCTCCCTTCGGCCCAACCATTTTGCTCTACTACTATTTTTTCTTCTTCTTCTACACGCTGGCTCCTCCTCTCCTTCAGCAGCTCAATCTCGTCGCCGCCGCCGTCTTTCTTCCGCTCCTGCCACCGCAGTCTCTCTCCTACCGGGTTGGCTCTGACTTTCAACTCTTTTGTTGTAACTGGTATTCCTCGCAATCTATCTCTTCGGCAATTGCTCATTTTTATCGTGTTGAATCGTATTCTTAATTTAGATCTCCTTTCGCGATAGAATTATTGGGGATTTGTATCTGATGTGAGGGGAAAGCCATTTGGCTCTCATTTATTCGGCTTTTCTTTCTGCTGCCTTTTGGTTGTACCACCGCTAATCTCTTTCTCTTTGCAAGGACATTCTAGGGTTCACTATTTCTACAGGACAAAATGTCTTCGGTTGGAACATCCAAGGGAATTCTGGAGATCGCCAAGTTTGGGATTTATGTTACTATACCTATCGTTTTAATGTACACCTTCGCCAACAATAGCAAAAACCTACAGAGATTCATGGGCAAAGTAACTCTCTATCTCCCTTTCTTCACACAATTATGTTTGTGGTCTGCTCTTAGTTTTATAGGGACGGATTATTGACTAATATTTTCTTCTTATGTTGGGGTGGAGGCTTGCAATTGCTATTAAGATCATCTTTGGTTTCTTCAATCCCTTTTCTTTTTAGGATTTATGTATGTGGGACTTTGCATATGAGAAATTTTGCTTTGGGGCACTGATTTTCCAGGGTATAGGTATTAGTTGATGGCTAATTCACCATATTGTGTAAATGACACAATAAGAAATAACAGTGTGAGACTGGAAGTTGATACATGAAGATCATGTTTACAATATTTGTGGATATAATTAGCTCTAATTTTGTTTGTTTTATACTTGTATCGTCAATGGAGTGATGAGTCTATGAGCCTTCGAGGCAGTACTGAACCACAGAAGTTACTCCAAATGCATTTTGTTAGTGAAGTCAAGGTCTTTTTGCATTGATGTTCTGTAATCAGCATTTTGAGCCTCATTTAGGAGTATACATAATTAGATACAATGTTAATGTTCTTATCACTTCAGAAACAATATGGGGTTGATTTCATGCTCGATTATCTAAGTTCTAATTAATTACATTCTCTTCTGATAGTCTTACATAGTGTATCCTCCCGAGGGACCGAGGCCTCCATCTCCGGAAGAAGTAAGAGAGATGGCACGTGAATTGGCTCGAAAGAACAACATTCGCTGATGATATGTTGCCTGTGACTACCTCAATATAGGTCGTATTTTCGGAGTTGTCGAGCTAATTGGATTGCATGTATTTATCTGTTTATAGAGGAGTGAGTGATCGATGACTATCATCAACATTTAGGAACAACTGTTGAAACAACCTTTGGTCAGTTCAGGTGGGATAAAGTAAATAAAGGCCAAGCTCAACTTGCTGAGATAAACAGCCTACCTATACGGTTGTGCTTTAGTAGGGGAAAAATTAAACCTTATAAGAATGAGAGCTACTGCTCAACTGGGTTTTATGGCTGTGTAATAATGAGATAAAAATTTCTGTTTAGATCATTGTGATGTTATTGAATTCACAGTGGTGCTGTTTTTCTTAATAAATAGGACCTCTAGAATGTGATTGGAACGTGCTAGGTTACATCTTGTATGTGGAAATCAATGATTTTTCAGTATCATCGTTTGTTTTATTTTGTTATTATGGCTTTGTTTCAGGTTCTAATTGTTTACGTATAGGTTTGGGGAGATAGAAGTGATTATAGACAAATCTTAACCGTTTTTTGCTGATGGTAAAGAGATTTAAATTAAATTTGTTAAAATCACTTTTAAATTAGAATTCTACTAGTTTTTAGATTCTTTTAAAATTAAGTAGAGTTTTTAATTAATATTTAGTTCCGGTTTGAGATTGTTGCAGCTTTTAAAATAATTGCAGGTAGTTGTGCTTTTAGAAAAATTAGTTGTAAAAAGAAGTAAAATAAAATAGTGTTTGATAAGTTTCAGCTTAAACTTGAAAAAGCAAGTTATAGTGCTCGATAAATAAATACAAAAACATCTTATTTTAGATATAATAATTAAAATAGACCTAAAATTTTAAATAATTGTTTAGAATGATAAATTTTGTTTTTCTTTTTTTTGAAGTATAAAATTGAAAACAAAGTATTAATTAAAAAATCATACTTGATTTTAGAAGAATCTAAAAATCAGCAGGTTACTTTAAAAAGTGATTTTAACACATTTAATTTATCTCTCCTAAAAGTAATTCCAAACGCATGCTTAGTTTTTAGTTTTATATTTTAAAAATAAGATTTATTTTATATATTTATCTATTTCTCACCTAATCAAATCTCAATTTTTTAAAAAAGTATACCATATTAATTTTTAAAAAAATAAAGCTATCTCCCTTAATATTTAAAAATTAATCTATAACAAACAAAATTTATCATTCTAAACAATTATTTAAAATTTTAAATTACAAAAAAAAAAAAATTATTATAAGTTTATTTAGTTATTATATCTAAAATAAGATATTTTTGTATTTATTTACCAAATACTATACCTACTTTTTCAAGTTTAAGCTGCAATTTATCAAATACTATTTTATTTTATTTTTTTTTCACAACTAATTTTTCTAGAAGCACAGTGGCCAACAATCCCTATTCCATAGCTTTCTAAGATGAAATTTGTTCATAACCTTAGCGAAGTCTTAGTGTTTTGATATGCCTTATTCAACCTTAAAGGTGGATTGAACTCTCCCCATTCCAGATTGATCCATTTGAGACCTTCCACGATGGACTCAGCTTCCAACATATTAATTTTCTCTTCCTCCGAGTGAATTTGCAACCATTCAAAAGTACATGAGCTTCATGATCACAGACAATCCAACTGAGTTCTCCTCTCTTAAACACGAAGCTCTCTACAAATCCTGATAATCCAACAGAGACATTCAACCCTTTCTAACACTCAACAAGACAGCATAACATGAAAATTTACACTCCCACTTGTTATGACTTGTAGATTCGGCATGAAATGTGTAAAAAGAAGAAAGTGAGTTAGCAATAATCCCTTTAGAATGTAAATTACAAATTGTGAGAATAAGGTCATAAAAAATTCTCTAACAACAGAGTTCAACTTTCGGTCTAACCCGGGCTCCTCAAAGAACTTTCCAAGTCTTAGAAGTCTCCACAGAGCTAGATGAGGACGGGATAGACATCCCACTCAGCCTAACACCCAACTGTAAACATCCCTAAATTAGAACTATTGAAATTTCTTTTGGTTAATAAAAATTAATGTTTGTCACCTTTTAAATATGTGATGACTAAACATAAGAAAAGCAAACATTATTGATTCATCCGTCTGAATCTGATCTCCTTCTGTTGGTGGGCTTTCTAGGGACTGTTCCTTTCTTTCGAATTAGGCCTTCTTTTGTTGGGCCTGAGCCCAATACACAGTTTGTCGGCCGTTTGAATCCAAGCCTGAAATTGGGTAGTTGCTTTTTATTATTGTTATTATGATTATCTCTCTTTATTTATTTATATATATATATATATATATAGGAAAATTATAGGTAAATTATTATAAAGAGAAAAAATATCTAACTATTTACAAATATAGAAAGATTTTATTGTTTATCAACGATAAAACGTGATAGAATTCTATCGCTTGAAGTCGCTTTCTATCGCAAGCGATAGAATTCTATCGTGGTCTATTGCTGATAGACAGTAAAAATTTTCTATATTCGTAAATAGTTTGACTTGTTTTTCTATATTTAAAAACAATCTAAAAATTGTATCAGGTGACAAATATAATTTGAGAAATTAAGAGCGTGACTTCAAGTTTTTTAAAATTGTAGACATGACAAAATATTTTATTTTTAACTTTCGTTTATTATTTATTCCAATTTTGCCATTTTTAGTAAACAATGCTCCTATTTTTTTTTTCCCACATTCAAATTTTTGTAGTATTACATCACTGTATATAACATTTTAGGTCTACTAATTAATTAATATACCTAAATATCAATTTTTTTTCTTTTTGCAATTTTATGAGAATATCAGTTTTTTTCATTTTCATCCTATATTGTTTTTTATTCCTTTCTCATTTTTTAATTTTTTAATCTTCTCTCATTTACATATTTCCAACTATGTATATTTTAAGTGTATTAATTGTGTATCTCACAATAATCAATATTCATTTTATTGATTTTTCAAGTATATCAATAGTAAATCAAATTTCAATTAATTGTAGTAAATCAAATTTCAATTAATCTTTATTTTAAATAAATTGTATATCATTTTATGTGTATTTAAGTACATTAGCAAAATTAGTAGTAAATGAAATATCAATCAGTAGCTTATTTTGAAGCAAAGTGTGCAAAGTTTCTTTTTATTGAAATTTTAAGTATAAATGAATAGTATACTAAACATCAATCAATATTCTTTTTGTGGATATTCAAATTACATTAGTAGTAAATCAGATAGCAATTAGTCATGGAGCAATTTCAAATACTACGTTAGTGTATTTGCAGTGTATCAATAGTATATCACTAGTATATCAGTAGCATATAAAGTGCACGTTCAAAATGCAATTTCAAATACTACATTGGTGTAGCAATAATGTATCAACAACTCATTCAGAATTCACTTCTAATATAACATTAGTAAATCAATAGTAACACTAGTATTAATTGAAAATGCAATTTTAATACATCAAGGTGTATGAGTAGTACATCATTATAATGATATACCTAGTGGCTAGTATTATAGTGTATTAATGATACATGTTAGACTAATATCACACTCTGTCAACGATATAACAATTTTAGGGTTTTAATGTTGTTTACACTCGCACCTTTTTGTAATGTATATGTTCTCAAGGATAACTTCGACTTTTCACATTTCTTGTTTCGATTGAGTTGTATATGTATAAATGATATAGGTAGGTGTATCATGTACATCACGAGTGTTGGTAGATTACTAATGTACCTAATATTAGGTACATAGTTCTATATGTGATACACCTACGATAAAGTATATTAATGACGTGTAAGAATGTTGAAGTGTTTCAATAGTGTATCAACATTCACTCAAAATTCAATTTCATGTATAGTATTAGTGTATCAATAGTATATCCATACTCATTTAAAATTCATTTCGAGTATATAACATTGATATATCAACAACACGTTAATAATCATTAAAAATAAAATTTCGAGTATCTCGTTAGTATACCAATAGTATATCATTAAGACGATTACCTAACTAACTAATATCATAGTGTATCAGTCATAAACTTTAAATAAGGTATACTAATAAGTTAATATACACTCAATCTTTCATTAATGAATTATATTAAAAATATTTTAAAAAGCGTATGTTCTTTTTTTGATGAATATTCTGCATGTTTTTAAGGGTTTAAGGACATTTTGGTTATTTCCCAATTTCATTTCGGTTTGGGCCAATTTTTTTACTACATTTGCAAAGAAGAAGAAAAAAATACGCTTGCAATTTGTGAGGGCATTTGGGACATTTTCCCTTCAATATCTCTAGGTTGGCTCGAAATTTTGCGATTTTTACAAATACAAAAAATTTGAACTACTGACTTAATTATCCTAACCTATTTGGCCATCTCTACGAGCAGCCCTTTTTTAAAACCCTTTTTTTATGGATTTGTTTTGAGAACCATTTTCCATTTATTGCTTTCTATTATTTGATAAAATAAATAAACAATTTCGTTAAAAAATTACTTTCCAAAATATAAAACCATAACTATTTTTTTTTGTCTTTTTTCTTTTTTAAGTTAAAATTTTTCTTATGTCATTTATGTAATTTATGAGTCCAAAATAATAGAAATAGCAACCTCATTAATGATACTCAAATATTAATGTATATCTTTCCACAAGCATTAAAATAAATAACAATTTCATATCTACAAGAAATGAAGTTTCCACAATTTATAAACATCATTGATTTAACAAATATTAAATTCAAAAGAATAAGAAATACAAAACTTTACCCAATGAAGTTGTTTTTCACAACCAACAAGAAAAAAACAAGAAATAGAAAAAGGATATTATAGGTCAGTTATCAATTCATGAGTATCTGCAATGAATAAAAAGTAATGATTGTTGACAATAATCCAAAAAGAATTTTGTTTGGTTATGGTTTCTGTTTGTCTTGTGACTATTTTATGTGAATTGTTGTGTGAATATTTTGAAAATTACTTTTATCTATGCAATTTATTTCATATTCAAATAATCCCAAAAGAAGAAAAAAAAAAAAAACTCCTAATCTTAACAACTTTATTTAAATCAAGTAACAAAATTATAATATCAACTAATAAAGTAGTGGGACATTAATGCCTTTAACTCTGAATTGTAGGTCCAAAATTGCTTTCAAGAAAGATAAATCAATAAAATGTATTAGAATATAATTGGAATAAAGAGGATTTTAAGAGAAAAACTAGATGCTTGAGTTGAGAGATGACTTATTTTTGCAAATAATTTTAATTTTTTTTTAAAAAAAAAACGTCATTCTTTACCCGAATTTTAGTTCTTAACTTTCAATTTCATCAATTTAAACTTCAAATTTGCAATAAGCGTATCAATTTACGTATTCAATTAAGTTTATGGGTGTGTTTGGAATACCTTTTCAAGTGTTTAATTTAAAAAATAAGTCATTTAAAAAAAATTGGTGTGTTTGACGACCCCACAAAATAGATTTTGAAGTGTATTTTAAACAGTTTTTATTGAAAGAGTTTAAATAAAACTGAGTTATTTGAAAAACATGTTTTTCTCAAGTCAATCCAAATGGACCCTGGATATTACTATTGTGCTCACCGAGTGTTTTTGACAAAGTCTCTTATGGGTTTTGCAGATGTTCTTGTAATTTTTCACTCATTCTCTGGCGTATGTTGTTGTTCGTTTTTTTTAATCCTTATGTTTTCCCATTATCCTAATTAAATGTCCTCTTTTCTTAGTGAGGACTTTATTTGTAGTTAGTTTCTTGTTTTAATGAAGTTCTTACTAGAAAAAAAAAATTATCAATTTTAGATTTAAGAGTAATCTTTTAAAGTTAACATGAAATGATGTATAGCTAACTTATTGATTTGACCTTGCTTTTGTTAATTTCTTATTTTTGTGGCAAATTGTTATTCCTTTAGCTAATCATTTTGTTATCTAGTTAAATATTAAAGGAAAAGAAGTTACATCCTTTTCTTAGTGGAGAAAAAGGTGCAAATATCCTTTTTATTATTATGTATCTTTTATGAAGATCTAATTCTATAAGATTTTTCTTATTTCCTTATGTACTATATATAAATAATATAATATTTTAAAATACTTACAAAAATGAAATAGTTTAAATCAAACTATGAGACATCCCCATACAAACTATTACTATATGATCTATAAAACAATATTAATTAAATTGTAAAAACTACTCCTAAAGTATGGTAGTAATTACAATTATACCTTCAAACTTTCAATTGTAAAATTGGGTCCCTAAACGAATTGTCAAAAATGATAGGCAAATTTTTCATCCATTCTCCTATAAAGGGCGAAAACCATTCTTTCCCAAATAAAATCCTAACTAAATTTGACCTAAATATTAGGATAATTATGTAGGATAACACTTATAGAATAACAAAATCTATCAGTAGTAGACTATATCACTAATAGACCCCTACTAGTGGTAGAGTCTATTACAGATAGACTTCAAAAGCAGAATTTAAATTTTGCTATATTTGCAAATTCTGTTGTATTGTGCTATATTTGCAAATATTTTGGGTCTGATTGCTATATTTATAATTGCCTCTAAGTATTAATATAATTATAGCTCAATTTGGATCTAAGTCAACGCGTTTGTACCCCAATTTGGAATCAAACATCAACTAATTAACTTATTTTTTCTTCAATTAACACCCTAATTTCATACTAGAACTATATTTTAGAATATTTTCATTTTTCTTTTGAGAACATTTGCACATAGATTGGATAGAGGTCAAACATACATCCTTTAAAATAAGGTAGAAGTGTTTTAACTACTAATTAAGTTAGGTGGTTGTTTTATGGTCGGAAGTAGATACTTGAAATAAATTAAATGAAAAATTATTTTAAAATTTAGTTCATGGCTCAAAAAATAATATATATAACTTTAAAAAAGAGAATGAAAAGAATCTTTTAGAGTCAGTACTCACTTTCATCTTCTTTTCTTTTCTTTTTTTTTTCTTTTTTTATTATTATTATTATTAAAAATTAAAAAATTAAAAAAAAATTAAAAAAAAGAGAAAAAACCCTTTAAACTGTGGGTTGAAGGATGTAGACAACTTTCTAGAAGTTGCATTTGAAATGAAAAGAATTTTCATTTTCTTTTGGAACTTGAAATTGAAGGAAAATTTTGGAGCAAAACAACAACCAGGTGAAATGTCATTTGTCATTTGGTTTATACTTATTCCAATTAGATATTTGCACCATTATTTGGACTTTTTTTAAAAAAAATATCAACACTTATGTTTGTTATTTGTTTTTTTATATTCCACTTATTATCTCATAATTTATTTGCTTGACTCCATTTTTTAGGGTATTATTTGAATTCCTAACTCAATTTCATAAAATATTATTACTATTATTATTACTATTATTATTATTATTAAGTTTTTTTTTAAAAAAAAAATACTCTGTCTAGTTTTCAAAACTTGTCATGAATTTGAAAATATTACTAAAATATAGATAACAAAAATTCATAGGTAGGAGTAGTATTTATAAACTTATTTAAAAAAAAAAAACATCAGTGCTCCATTTGATAACCCATTTTGTATTTAGTTTTTAGAAATTATATCGTTTCTACCCAATTCTTTTGGGTAAGTTTTTCACTTTCCTAAAAAAATACATTTGAATTCTAAATAAAATTAAGTTTTTAAAATTTTTTAAAAATAAATTAGTCATAGATCGAAACTTAAATGATTATCAAACAAGATAGGATCATTTTATCCTAATTTTTTTTATTTAAATATTTAAAAATGTTTAACGCTTTATAATTGAAGAGCAACTAGAATCATGTATATAATTGGATTGTGTGTCAAGATAGAAATAATGGAGATTATAGCTTTATTTGAGTGTTTTTTTTTTTTTTTTTTTCCTTTTCCAATGGTTCAAAAACTGTATTTGATGAGTGGGTTTGGCAAATGGTATTTTTCTTTTGAAATGTTTGAAAATATGTATCTTTTTAAATTGTACTTTCACATTTAATACGTAATAGCTAGAGGTATATTATGTAGCTTGTACGTACTCATTGATGTGCGAAAATAAAATTAAAAAAATTAAAGGCTAAATTATACCAAATGTGTTTCAACTTTATACTTTGTGTCAAAAATACTCTCAAACTTTCAAAAGTTTCAAAAATAAATTTAAACTTTCAAAAAGAGTTCAAAAATACTTTTGTCATTAATTTTAGATGGAAAGAGTTAGTGTTTTGTTTCATAAATACCCTTGAAATTTTCAGAATTTTAAAAATACCCCTTAACTTAAAAAAAATATCCTTATGGTTAATATATGAACAAAACCTATTAATACCTATAAATTTTTAAAAATTACATTAGTATCCTTACTTTTAAAAAAATACTCTCATCATTTTTCTACAACTTATCATCTCTCTCTTACATTTCCTCTCTCTTCTACTTTAATTTATGATCTATCACTTCTCTATTTTTCTCCCTCTTACTCTCATTCTTGTTAACTGTATGATATTTTGTTGTTTATCTCATTAAAAAAAATTACTCCTTCAATTAAGGTATATCGATTATAACAAAAAAAAAAAAATAAATAATAATGGAAGTATGAAGCGAACCTTAGAACTTATATATTTTAACAAGGTTGTATGTTAGTAGTTGAGTGTATATTAATAGCCAAATACATTTTTTTGGGTATTTATTGTTTTGGTAAGTTTTAAGAGGAAGTTTTTATTTGGAATTTTGTAGGATTTTATCTTTTAACTTGTCTTGGTTTATATTTTGTTGTTACAATATTGGTGTAAGAATTGGACAAATGAGAGAAAATCGAGAGTATCTATATGGAAAAAGGGAAGATATTTATATAAATATTTATTTTAAAAATGGTTATTTTTAACAATACTAACAATAGGAGCACTTGTATAAATTTTTTTTCTGTAAGGCTAAGTGTTATTAATGTAACCTTTGAAAGTTCAATAACATTTTTAAAACGAGTGTAAATGGTTTGTATTTATATACTAACAATAAAAGTTGAATCACACTGAAAACTGAAGTTCAACTTCAAGAATATCGGGAGAATCAGAGGATGAGATTGAATCACATCCCATCAAATTTACGTAAACACAAGTTCAACTCTACGAAACACATTTCTCCGAAAACTTACACGTACATCTATATTTGCTTAATTTGAAGATGTCCTTAACAATTCCTTTTTGCATTGTAATTAATCCAACAATTTGGTTAATTATATTTTAATTAACTTATCAAATACACAAATCTGGCTGTTTCAATTTGCTTTCAAATATTCAGCGTGGATGGATTATTTCCTCTTTCTATGCGGATATTTTGACATTCGTTTCGGTTTTTAGTTTGAAAATCCTCAAAATTCATATCTAAAGAATTTTTTATCTTCAAATTTTGATTTGAATTTTGAAATCTCATATAATATTACTTTTCATAAATCTCTTTTCTATTAATTTTAATTCAATGATACGATTTTAAAATTGTTTTTATCAATATCTTTAATATAATTTTCTTTTAAACGATTTATAATTTTTTTAATTATTATCTTTAATAGAATTTTGTTTTAAACATGAAGGATAGATCAATCTCGTTTCTTACTAATTCTTCTTATTTTTAGATTTGACTTTATCGTTATATGTATTCTAATTTCGTTTTAAACATGAAATATAGTATTTAGTTCATAATTACTTGTCTTTATCAACGAGGTCAGCCTCATATTTCGTTAAAATTTGAATACAACGCGACCATAGTCAACTCTCAATTAAGTGTCATTAGCTCTTTTAGTGTTCTTAATCTCTCTCATTGCTATGGCTAATCAACGATTAAGAATTCTGTTCAATGATATGTGAGATGAAAAGAACAACTATGTTGTTGCAAACATATTTTTTAATCATTTTGTCGATTTGATCAAATCTAAACTTTTTCCTACTTCTGAATATAATATTTCTCATTTAACCATATACCGTGATAGTTGCAACAATTATAACGTTATTGGGATCATGGAGGACAAAGATGTGTTTAATTTTAGTTTTAATTTTAATTTTAATGTTAACCCACTATTTTTTCTCTAATTAAAACCTATAAACTATATTAGTTATTGAAGTTCATACATTTATATGTTGCAAAACATACCTATAGTTTTTTTTACCCTCGAACAACTTGATTATGTCCTTAAAATCAATGAAATTGTAGGTAAGTGCTTTAATTGGAATCACTCCACTAGATTCTCAAACTTCAATATTGGCGGATAAAGACAACTCAATATCTTGATTGACATTTAGAAACTTATTACAACTGGTTTCACATTTTTTGTTGATAATGATTTTTTATATTTTATTTTTTAGTTTGCTCCAACCTTGAAATAGTTTCATTTACATGAGGGCTTGAATTTAGTCTCCCTAGAAATTTAAAATTGCTTAAAATATGTATTTTCCTCTCTTATTCTTATTATGAAAGGAAAAGAGTTTCTTAAATAAAAGAAACTCCTATTACAAATATGGTAAAAATAAATACATTAAGGAAAATAGAAATACAGCAAATATATTAAATATTGATAAAATAAATATTGATAAAAAAGGAAATAATCAACACTCCCCCTCAAGCTGGTTGGAAGATGTCATTCATAGCCAGTTTGTCAATCAGGTTATTGAATTGCCACTTTGGAAGACCTTTAGTTAACACATCTGCAATTTGCTCTGTTGTTGGGAGATACGGTATGCATATTATTCCAGCATCAATCTTTTCCTTTATGAAGTGTTTATCAACTTCAATATGTTTTGTCCTATCATGAAGGACTGGATTGTGAGCAATGGAAATTGCTGCTTTATTATCACAATAAATGCGTATGGGAATTGTCTGATAGAATCTCAGTTCTTCTAGCAGTCTTTTTATCCATATGCCCTCCCAAATACCATGGGCTAGAGCCCTAAATTCTGCTTTAGCGCTACTTCTCGCAACCACATTCTGTTTTTTACTTCGCCAAGTCACAAGATTTCTTCCAACAAAGGAGCAATAACCCGAAGTGGATCTCCTATCAATGGTGCTACCTGCCCAATCTGCATCAGTGTAAACTTCAACATTTAGTTGATTATGTTTTCTAAATAATATGCCTTTTCCAGGGGTACCCTTCAAATATCTTAAGATTCTATAGACGGCATCAAAGTGTGCTGCTCCAGGAGCATGCATGAACTGACTCACCATGCTGACTGCAAAACCTATGTCAAGACGTGTGTGTGAGAGATATATGAGTCTCCCCACAAGTCTTTGGTACTTTTCTCTCTCTTTTATTTCTTTTTCAGTTGCAGCTTCCAATTTCAGATTTTGCTCAATAGGTGTATCAACTACTTTACACCCAAGTAAACCTGTCTCTTTCAATAGGTCAAGAACATACTTCCTTTGGTTGACAACAATACCACTTTTGGATCTGGGAAACTCCATGCCTAGGAAGTACTTTAAGGTTCCTAGGTCTTTGATTTAGAAGTCATTTGCCAGTTTTTTCTTCACAAACATCAGTTCTGTCTCATCATTACCTGTAAGAACTATATCATCAACATACACGATCAAAACCACAACTTTGTCCTGTTCTGTATGCTTGTAAAACATAGTATAATCGGCTTGACTTTAACTGAATCCATAGCTAGTTACTGCCTTTTCAGAACGTTCAAACCAGGCTCTTGGAGACTGTTTAAGGTCGTATAATGATTTCTTTAGCCTGCACACTTTGTTAATCCTGAGATCCATCTCGAAGCCAGGTGGCAGATCCATAAATACCTCTTCTTCAAGATCCCCATTGAGAAAAGCATTCTTAATATCAAGTTGGTAAAGGGGCCAATCAAGATTAACTCCAACCAATAACAAAATTCTGATGGAGTTAATTTTAGCAACTGGCGCAAATGTTTCTTGATAATCAACTCCATAAGTCTGAGTTAACCCCTTAGCAACCAATCTGGCCTTGTATCTTTCAATACTACCATCCGCATTACATTTGACAGTGAACACCCACTTGCATCCCACTGTTTTTTATCGTTTGGTAAATCAACTATGTCTCATGTACAATTTTGTTTCAGCGCACTCATTTCTTCCATCACTGCTAATTTCCAATTCATATCATTTAGGGCCTTTTGTATATTCCTTGGAACAAACAGGTCGGTTGTTTTGGATGTGAAGGCTTTATGACTGTCTGAAAATCTATGATAAGAAAGATAATTTGCAATAGGATATTTAATACACTTATGGGTACCTTTCCTAAGGGAAATTGGAATATCAAGGTCAGAAAATTCAGTTAAGGAATTATGAGACGAAGAATTGGGAGAAAAGGAAGAGTGTATGTTACCTGGAACTTCAAGATCATTCATCGGAGTATTAGACTGGTCCTGTGATAGATCAACTGTCTGTTCTCGATCCCTTTGAGTCAAGTTTCTTCTAGTATAAACCTGAAGTTCAAGTGGTTGGCCAGTCACAACAGTGGGTAGTGTTTCTCCCCTTGAAGAGGAACTTACCATATTAGGCATCAAAGGACTAGACCTTATAATTTCAGGATTAATGATGTTTGGGATAGGTGAGGTGTCCCAAAAATTATCTTCAAGGTTAGATATCTCCCCCTGAAGAGAATTTTGGCTAAAGTAAGGTTGATTTTCCAAGAAAACAACATCCAGACTCTCAAAAAACTTGTTGGTCGAAGGGTCAAAATATTTATAAGCCTTCTTATTGGGAGCATAACCTACAAAAATGCATTTAATGGCTCGGGGGTCAAGTTTTGTTCGAGAAAGAGGAGAAGTATGAACGTAAGCAAGATAACCAAATAATTTGATTGGTAGGTCAAAAAATAGCCTAACAGTAGGAAATGACTCTTTAAAGCAATTGAGAGGAGTTTGAAAATTTAAAACTTTGGTTGGCATTCGATTGATCAAGTAGGTCGCTGTCAAAATTGCGTCACCCCACAAATATTTCGGAACATTCATAGAAAACATAAGGGCACGAGCAACTTCAAGGAGATGTCTATTTTTGCGTTCAGCAATTCCATTTTGCTGAGGAGTATCACGACAAGTAGCTTGATGAAAAATACCCTTTGCTGGGATTAAAACCCAAAACGCAGCGGAAACGTATCAGAATCGTATCTCAAAATTAATTTTAATAATTTTGAAATACTTTTACATTGGCAAAAAAGACTTAAATTAATCTAGGTTAAGCAAAAAATTAGAGAATAAAAACTCTTACGTGTTGTGTCACCACCACTTGGAGACCTTCTTATTCTCTGAATCTTGAGGGAAGGTTTGTGGAACCTTTTTGACACAGGAAAAAAATACAGAACTCTTCTGGATATTTTTTTTTAGAGAACGCTGAGAATTTTGTTTTTTGTTGAGAGAATGGTTCACACCCAACAAAATTCTGTTTTTGCACTATATAAAGAAGCGAGAGAAAAATGGGAAACGTGGGTGTTATCCCACGTCTTAAGTAACTCCCCTACGTGGGAGGTACAACAAACTTAATTAATTAAAATTAAATTAATTAACTAAATCAATAATTAATTAAATTAATAATTAATTAATAATTAATAATTAATTAAATCTAATTTAATTAATCAATTCATTTAAATCATATTTAAATGAACATCTCTCACATAACCTATAGTTTAAATTCAATTAATTTAATTAAATCAAATTTAATTAAATTAAATAACTAATTAATTTTCCAATTAATTAATTACCAAATTAAATATCAAATATTTAATTTTAACCTGCATTTGAATCAAATTCAAATACATTTCTCTCATAACCTATAGTTTTAATGTACATCTAATGCGCATTAATTTTAACCTATAGTTTTAATAAAATAATATTTGAACAATTTCAAATATTTAATTCTCTTACAAATTAACTTTGAATCATATCCAAAATTATATTTATACTATAAAGTTTAATTTGTAAAATAAACTTTATATTATAATGTATCATTATACATTATACTTTTCCCTTAGAAAATTTGAACTATTCAAATTTCAACCAATAATAACCTCAATATTCTTTACGAGCTAGGAAGGGGACCTAATGGACCTACAGATCAGAAGCTCCAACGATATGAGATTAACGGGCTAAACTCATTAACCACATTAATCAATATTCGTTAACTATGGGTACACTCCACTAAAGACCCACAGTTGCACTCTTCTCACTGTAGATATATTTCTGTGTCCACGGATATAGACCAATGACAGCAAGTTAGTCCTTCACAAGTGTTCGTAACACCAGCTGGGTCAAATTACCGTTATACCCATGGGTTACTTCTAAATCCTTAAGTACCAGTGCTCCTCTAATGAACAACCTGTTTATGGTCCAACCATCAAACAGAAACCCCTCTCGGGCCAGTGAGAGGGTAGGGCCCTATGTTCAAGTCCCGGAGACACCATTTAAGGGAACACTTATCTACTTACCCTACAGTCGAGAAGGAGTGAAATCCATCTTGTATAATTATGTTCCCAGCTCCCCACTCAGTCTTGTCCCCAAAATGGTAAGCATATCGAGTCGACAAACGGGCCACTCTCACCCATACAAATCAAAGGACAATCCCTCGTGAACAGGAGTTCACAATATACTCAAGATTAAGACTAAGTTGCCTAGGTCAACCTATTGAAATAGAAACCTAACCAGTCAATGGAGTTACATTTAGTGATTAATATTTCGTGGTCCAGTCTTATGCAAACTCATTACATAGGATATCCCCACTCGCATGTCTCCTACATGAACGCGTTGGATCATTGCGTTTGTATCAAATACAAAGTGGGTCGTATCCATAGTGTTACTAGGATAAGGTACCCAACCCTATCTTTATACTATAGACCCTTTAGGTTGTAACTTGAACATTGATCTCTATATGTCTCTACATATTGTTCAAGACTCATAAAACAACCTAGGATGTTAGTTTATTGAATTTTAGGGTTATTAAAACAAGATAAAATAATCAATAACATTTATTGAATAATAATGAATAATCATTTATTAATGACGGTCAAAATACAACATTTACTATCTACGAGTTTTAGGGCATCAAACCCAACACCCTTATCTTGCAGAAAACTATGTAATTGTTCGTTGAAATATTCAGTACCATTATCAGAGTGAAGAAGATGAATTTTAGTTTGAAATTGAGTCTCAATCATATTGTAAAACCGAACAAAGACTTCTTTTACCTCAGACTTTTTGGTTAGCAAATAAAGTCAAGTTAGACGAGTGTGGTCATCTATGAAGGTGACAAACCAAGTTTACCACTATGTGTTAGAACCTTAGAAGGACCCCAAACATCAGTATGAACTAAGAAAAAAGGTAAGGAAGCTTTGTAAGGATTAGATAAATAAGTGGAGCGATGATGTTTGGCAAAAATGCAACTTTCACACCGAAAAATAGAACAATCAATCTCTTTAAATAAATTTGGAAACAAATGTTTTAAATAATAGAAATTTGGATGTCCTAATCTACGATGCCAAAGCATTATAGTTTCTGGAACAGAAGAAGAACTGACACTACTCAAACCCTAAACTTTTGTGTTACTAGAAGAAACTTCATCCTCAAAGTAATAGAGACAATCAATCATTCTAGCACTGTCAATCGTCTCCCCCGGGTCCTGATCCTGAAAAATACAATGAGTTCCACAAAAAATAACACTGCAATTAGTATCCTTAGAGATTTGACTGACAGACAATAAATTGCAAGCTAACTTAGGGACATGAAGGACAGAACGTAAAGTAATTTTTTGGGTCAAAGGAATATGTCATTTTCCCGCAATAGGGGCAAAGCTACCATCCGCAATACGAATTTTGTCATTACTATATACAGGAGAGTATGATTCAAACAGAGAAGAGAAACTAGTCATATGATTAGTGGCTCCAGAATCGATAATCCATGGAGATGAATGTAAGCTAGAGAGGGCTTGAGGATAGTTACCTGATTGTGCCAAGAAAACACTAAGATTACCAGATGAAGAACTAGTCTTTAGCAGTTTCAGGATTTGATCGATCTGTTCCTTGCTAAACATATTAGACCCAGCAACATTTGGGGTTGAGGTATGCTGATGGAAATTTTTCTCACTATGTTTGGAACTTTTCCAATTAGTAGGTTTTCCATGAAGCTTCCAACAAGTTTCACGTGTATGCCAGAGTTTATTGTAATGATCACACCAGACCCGAGGCTTTTCATGTGTCTTATTGGGATGATCAGAAGTCTTCATGGCAGTATGTTCAGTTACCAACGCAGAACTCTCAACTGACTCAATAGGTTTTTTTCCAATCATCACATTCCTGCGACTTTCTTCCCTGCGAACTTCAGAGAAAACATCATTAATAGTAGGAAGAATAATTTTTCCAAGAATTCTACCTCGGACTTCATCAAATTCAACATTGAGGTCAACAAGAAATTTGTAGATACGGCTGTCCTCCACAGTTTTCCTGTAATGTTTTTGGTCATCTGTAGATTTCCACTCATATGTATCAAAGAGATCAAGATCTTGCCAGATTCTCTTAAGAGAGTGAAAATATTGTGTGACTGATTGACCTCCTTGTCGCATATCTCCTAATTTGAGATTTAACTCAAATAATTGTGACTGGTTTCCCAAATTAGAGTACATCTGCGTCACACTATCCCACAATTTCTTTGCAGTGGAGTAGCACATATAATTGCAGCTGATGTCTTCAACCATGGAATTAACAAGTCACGTCATGACCATGGAATTTTCAGCATCCCATATAGCAAAGGACGGATCATCTGGAGGAGGGTTGCTTTTCTCTCCCGTAATATAGCCTATCTTTCCTTGTCCACGGATATACATCTGAACACTTTGAGACCAACGAAGGAAATTATCTCCATTAAGTCGAATAGAAGTTATTTGGACAGTAGGAGGATTGAGGTGGATTCGATTGTCTGAAACCTTTGTAATAGGTGCCTTTCCATTTGACATGGTGGCGGTTACAGTGAGGTAGCAGCTTACGGCTGAACCAAAGAGGTACCATGGCTGAAAAACAAAAAAAAAAAGAGTCAAATGATAGTACGGCTAACAAACGGCTGCTGGTACGGTCGGCGACAGTCGGAATAACGAGCTGCTGGTCGAATCCGGCAAGCAAGCAACGAACGAACAGTAAGGCTGTGAATCTACCACAGACATGACCGATGCAAGCCACGAACGAACAGCCAAGGATAAAGAACAAAAAACCCATGACGAGCTCCTTACGACCGAATCGGCGAGCAGAAAAATGACGCACTCTGCTGACGTACTGTGCACGGATGGCGGCGGCGGCGGCAGCGTACGGACGGCGGCGGCTCAAGGTGCGGCAGCAGTGGAGGTTCAATCTAAGGTTAGGATAGTTTTTAGGGTTTTTTTTTTTTTTTGCTCTGATACCATGCTTAAAATATGTATTTTCCTCTCTTATTCTTATTATGAAGGGAAAATAGTTTCTTAAATAAAAGAAATTCCTATTACAAATATGGTAAAAATAAATACAATAAGGAAAATAGAAATACAGCAAATATAACATAATAGATACAATTAAATATTGATAAAAAAGGAATAATAATGGATCTCAAAAGCAATTGCCTCATTGCTATAGTTGTTTTTCAATAATTTATTTTAAAGTGTTAATTAAATTAATCTGTACCATAAATTTTAATTTGGACCGACAATGAATTCTATAAATCAATCCTCTTTCACTCATAAAAATTAACCTCAATAACTTTAGGAAAAAAAAAAACTAAAACAATCTCTCACCATTCTATCAAATTATTATTTAAAAATCAAAATAGTGAAAATTTATTTTGAAGTGAGCTTTAAATTGACATGATCTTCGTCTCTTAAAGTCGAAAATTCAGTCCCTATCGTCCCAATTGTTATACTAAAAAAATATTTTTCACACTCCCTTGAATTCTAGTTAATATTTTCTCAACTCTAATAGTTGATTAACAAATAATGTGTAATATTATATTATAATTGAAAATGGTCTTTATTACTCATCATTTAACTTTTATTTATCTTTAAATTCAATTAAATGGAAAACGATATATCAATAGATTTAATGGTAATGATAAATAGGTCATATCCAGAAAAAGACATATTCATTATTCTTTGTTTTTTTAAAAAAATCGCTTCAATAATGTAAAGGGTATTATATTATAATCTTATTGAATCTTTCAAAATTATTATTTCATTTGATTGAGTAAATTTTCTTCCTTTATTGAAAAATAATTTACAATTGTTCACAAGAATGGGGAGTTCAATATTTTAAATAAGTGTTTTGGCTTGATTTGTAAAATTTCTTAGTTCAAATTACACATTTATTAATTTCATGAACAACATAAATTAATCAAACACAAAAAAAAAAAAACATAAACTTAGCTAATCAAAATTTCCAAACTAAGTGCTATGTAAACTCAAGTTTATTAAAATCATAAGTAATGAAAAAATGGTTTGTTTTCAAATATAGAAAAATGAGCCAAACTATTTACAAATATAGAAAAATTCCACTGTCTATCAAATAGCAATAGAATGACAATCTGATATTTTTTTTCAAATAATATAATTCTATTGTAGTCTATCGCTCAAGTAATAGTTTGATATCGCAGCCTGATATCAAACTATTATCTGACTGTCTATCGCTCAAGTAATAGAATTTTATCGCAGTCTATCACGGATAGACAGTAAAAATTTTCTCTATATATAAATAGTTTGATATTTTTTTCTATTTATAGCAATTTCTAAAAAAACAAACTTTCAAAAAATAATAGAAACTATCAAAGAAATAGCAAATAAATTTGGTAAGTTGGAAATTACTTTTCTATCCTCAAATTATTTGATGGAACCTTGAGCATTATTATCATTTTTAATATCGTTATAAACTAATTTGTCTTTTATGAATGATGATTCGTCACAATTATTTCCAATAAAATATTGATCATTAATAAGCTCAAAATACATAATTATTTAAAAAATATATAATTATTTACTCCAAATTTGTATTAAAAAGAAGTCATATATTCAACAAATAGATTTTTAATTGACTTGAGGATACTCAATAATCAAGTTTAATCAACTTTAACCTAAAGTCAAGGAGAAGAACTTTTCAACCCTACCCCTTATTTGACCTTAATCCAACAAAGAAGAAGAAAAAAAAAACTCTGAAAATGATATCCAAAATTTGATATTTAATTTGGGTAAAATATTAATAAAATCAATTGATATAATTATAAGCAAAGATTTAAATATTTAATGAGCATCTTTTCATGACCTAAGCTTTAAATAATTATTTGTCTTCATTTTTTGGCTTGGAGCATAACATTGTAATTTATTATATTTTCTAAAGGTATCAACCTAAAATATATAATAAGAAAATAAAGAGGGAATCATGAGAATATTAGATGGACCCACAATATTTATTTTAAAGTAAAGAAAACCATATTCTCTATAACAAAAAAAGTTGAATTGGTTTCTTAGAAAACTATCCAAATTAAATTAATGATACATTTCTTTTAATTTTTGGAATAATTTTTTAGTACAATTTTCGGAAAAGTTTATTACTTTCATATTACTCATTAAACTGTTATATATAATTAAAACATTTGTATCTAAGCTTTCAAAATTACAAATTAGTTTGTGAATATTTATATTTTTATAATATATAAGTTAGATATAAATTTTAAATTTATATTTAACAATCTAATTATTTTTTTAAAAAATTTATATCTCATAAACTAATATTTTTAAAAAAGATTGATTTGTCAGACTTGTTACACACAAAATTAAAAATTTAAAAACTTATGAGACATCTTAAGGAATTTATGAACTAAATAGACATAACCTACCTAATTTAATAACTAAAATTCCATTCTAACAAAAAAAAAAAAAAATATATAATATAATTGTCTTAGTCTGAATAAAAAAAAATACAAATCTAATTTCGTCACATAAATATTCAATCGATTTTTCTTTCACAACTTTATTTAAAGAAAATTGTCAAAAAAAAAACTTTATTTAGAGAAAAGTTTAGTTCTTAATTCTTAATGTTATTATTTAAATTCTTTTGCTCAAAGCAATTTGTCAAAATTTGTTGCGAAATGCGAACCCCCAATTTCCATCAAAATAATTATTAACGAATAAAATTAAAAAACTTTCCAAAAGTTTATTTATACAGAAATTACAATACCATTCTTTTCATAAATAAACAACGAAAGAAAGTTGGACTAAAAAACTAAAAATTGTTTTTTCTTTAAAAAGAAAATATAATCAGGTTTTGTCTTCTTCTGGCATCCGACGTTCGAGATCCCACGGGTTCCACATTAAAAAAGATTTAATGAAATAAAATAAATTTTCGAAAATAAAAAAAAAATTAAAAAAAAAAAAAAAAAAAAGGGAAGGGAAAAGTTCTCAAAAGACGAGAAATGATTAAATTTTATGTATAAATATTTTGCAAAAATAAGCTTTAAAGTCGTCCAGCTGTTCCCTTTCAGGGAGCACTCACTCTTCAATTCAATTCTATCCATAGAACTTTATAGATTACAAATAAATAAAAAGACTCTAAATATTATATGCATTAATTCAAAAGTAATTTTTAAAAGAAAAATGATGTTTTTTTAATTGAAAATATAATGATTTTGATCACTAATGAGTTAAATTTTCTTTGCTTTTAAAAAAATTAGTTAGTTCATCCTCATCCAATCATATTCATTCTATTAAATTTTCGTCATATCAAAATTTTTATTGATATTTTTAAATCTCTTAAGTTCCACATGGACATAAAAAAATGAATCGACATTTCCTTTATATCATATTAATTCTATTAAATTTTTGTCATATCAAAATTTTTATTGATATTTTTAAATCTCTTAAGTTCCACATAGACATCAAAAATGAATCGACATTTCTTTTATATCGTAAGAAAAATTCATGAAACATATGGATGCACAACCAAATATCAATGTGAATATAATATAAATATTAAATATGTTAACTTGTTTAAGAAACATAAAATATTTATTTATTAATTTAAATATTTTTGTTTTTTGTTATAATTTTTTTTCAAAATTATTCATTGATATAAATATTTTATCAATTGACATTTTTATAAAATTAAGATTTCAATATTTTCGTTAATATCAATATTTTTAACCTTTGTTATACTATAAAACATTTTCAAATTCGTTTTCAAAATATGATCAAAATAGAATAAACAAAGATGAATGCATATTGGGTAAGACTGTTTTCAAATATAGAAAAATAAGTTAACTATTTACAAATATAAATTTTTTTTTTACTGTTTATCAGTGATAGACTTTTATCGTTAATAGATAATGAAAATTTTATATATTTATAAATAGTTTGATATTTTTTTCATTTATAATAATTTTTCAGTTATTAATATTAATGTAGATTAGGTTGCAACCAAGTATAAAAATGAAAATAATTAATGAATGTTTTTTCTTTAAAATAAATTTTAGCTCAAACTTTGCTAGAAATTTAATAATTGAGAATTGCTATTGTAATATTCGATAATTTTTTTTTCAAATTTTTTTACAAAAGACGATTGGGTAAAGCTAAAATTGCTGCCCATTACAGAGTAGAATACCCTTGCCACCAAAAAAACCGAAGGATTTTCTTTTCTTTCCCCCCCCCCCCCCCCCCCCCCCCCCCCCCATTTAAACAAAAAGCACATACATTTTCCAATATTTACTATTATTTACCCACTTAATTATTTCTTTTTTTTTTTTTTTTTACTTTTTTTTTATGATATTTCAATTCCCCAAAAAGAAAAAAAACCAAAATTTTTACGGATTCTCTTTCAGGATTGATGCCAATCCCGTAACGATCTTAGCTCCTCTATCGAGACTCTTCGGTTTGATCGCCGGAGGTTGCCAGACCGTCACTGCCACCGCCGCCTTCTCGCCGCCATACAAACCTTTCTGCGGAGGAGGCGATGAAGCGATTGAATTACTCTCAGGTGATGTCGTCGTCGTCGTTTCGTCGCCGAATATCAATTCAAATTCTCCGCAGTCCGTCTCTGTCGGCGATTGCTCATTGTTCTCGTTTTGATTCATGTCCGAGATTTCGATCTCCTTTACCGATGGATTTGGAGGTTTGGACCTGTAGTGAGGGGAAAGCCATTTAGCTCTCATGTATTCAGCTTTCCTCCATGGCGGAAAGTGCATCCCCTTCTTCTTCAAGCTCTGTCTCGCAGCCTCTGATACGATCGATACGATTTGACCTAGACGATCTGTTTTTCCGACGAAGATATTCGGGAGTAATTGGAGAATCGCCTTGTACATTCCGGTCGAACGAGCGATCTCAAACTCCGATCTGAAATCTATGTCTATCACCAATCTCTCGCCCGCCACCATCACATCAATGTATTCATATTCCCCTACACACAGAATTTCTAGTTTAATTCGAATCTAGTGGAGTTATTTCTTTGTTTGTATATTTGTTTACAGATGAGCGCAATGGAGTACCTGCAGGATGCGACGGGGATTTGTCCCATTTTGATTTACAGATTGAAGAATCGTAACCGAGAGATGAAAGGCCATCTGTGACAACTTTTCTCAAATCATCTTTCCTTTTGTGAATTTTGTTGTTCTTCTCAACAATCTTTGCGGTGTCGGCTAAGAGGTTTCTCTCGGCTACGCTGGCGCAAAGTATCAGACTCTGATTCCCATAAGGATTTGAATCAATTTTAGTTTCACAAGCTGAGAAATAAATTTTCAGGGAAAATTTGAAGCGGCATTTACCTTGAGTAAGTCAGAAACATCGGCACCAGATGATCCGATTGTTACAGATTCACCAAAACCACCGCCGAAGTCATCGGACTCATCATCAGAACTGTCATTATTATTCCCGTTGAAGCAATTGCAGCGGTTGCGACCATTCTTCACAGCAGTGGCCACCGACAACTGTTTCTCGTTACTCTCCTCTATAAAACTCTGCACCATTTTAGCCAAACAAATGGAGCTCGGCTCGAACTCAGAGACTCCATCTTTGTTGATGATGAACTGTACAGCTTCCCCAGCCGCGATTGGCTTTTCCGAAGCAGAATTCTTTAGAACATTCGGAAACGGCCGATCAAATAGCTTTCTTAGACGCGATTTCAGTACTGGTTTGCCAGGATCAGTACGAATGGCTACCCTTCCAGTTGGAGGATCGATATCAATAGGTTGAATCTTCATCTGAAGATGAAACAAAGAAATGGTACAAACAGGTTCTTAGAACAAGAATAGTTAAGAGAAAAAGTAAATGGGGGGTTTTAAGCTTAATCTGAACTCTAAAACCCCCAGGCTCTCTGTTTGATGCACTAATTAGTAATTATGCACCCTCGTCATCTCTGTTCCATTCTGAGAACCAATTAATAAACATCGATTCATAATTAATTTCACAGGCTCAGAGTAAATAAAATCGAAGTAGATGAACCCAAACTCGATGCTTCTAGTTTTCCTCTTATACATTCATCTTCCATTCAGAAATCAAGGGAAGAAAAGGAAAGATTACACAAAATTGATGGACAAACAGAGAAATTAAAACCAAGAAATCAATGCCTGCAGCAGTTTCTTCAAAATTCATTCCTCTCCACCAACCACACTTCATATTCAAAATTACAGACAAAAAAAAAAATGAAAAATAAACCTAGGAAGTCAGAATATACGAAAAATTCCACCTAGAGGATGCGAGAAATGGATACCTTTCCCCGAATTTCCATGGACCTGACGCGGATAACTTCGTGACTAAGCGAACGAGAAATTTGGATTTCGGATCAGAGCTTTTCGTGAAATACATGACGGCGATGATCGGAGATTCGAAGAGTGAGTGCTGATTTAGAAGAATCGGTCGCCGGAAAATTCATTTCACCGGCCCGATGGTCGTCGCCGGTGAAGAAGATGATGATGAAGATAGAGAAATTTGCAGGGATTTCTGTGGTTCTCGAGTGTGGAGTGGGCAAAATTGGGGCTGGATTTCTTTATAGCAAATGAAGATTGCTGACTAGGACGGTTTAGCCATGTCATTACCTACATGGCATTTGTTATTTTCGTTTTTGATAATGTGGATTGATGACGTGGAGTGTGAAGATATTATCCCGAGAGAAGCAACGTGGCGGTTTTTGATTGATTATGAGTCAATTATTGTGAAGTTACATGAATGCCCTTTGGTTTGCGTGGCCTGTTTGAAGACCCTCTTATACCCCGGGAATCTCGAAAACCCATCATCATCCCCCGTGGCAAAATAGTAAATCTGTCGAAAAGTCCAAAGAAAGTTTTGGGGATGCGTATTATTAATGTGCAGTCACTCGGACGGTGCTTCAGTACGTTGATGTAGGACATGTACTTTGCCTATTGGTCAGTACATTACTGTAAAAATTGGATAAGATAGACCAATTTTCACAAGATTATTTGATTGTTAAACTTTTAATAATGGTAAATTTTAAATATATCTAGTAATTTCTTTAATTTTTTTAGGGCAAAAACACGAAAAGCACAAGAACTTACCGTCTAGCCTCCTCATAAAAATGGTGAAGAGAATATTATCTAGAAAAGACTCCTTTCAGATTAAAAAATGACCGTGAGAGAGGAGCTAAAAACAAACAAATCGTTAGTAGAAATATTTTTCTTAATACAACTACAACAACCGTAGAAATAGAGATCGAACCCTTTGATCTCTAAGAAAAAAAATAATGTCAATTACTGTTGAGCTAAACTCACACTTTAGTAAGAAGATTTAGTTAACAATCATATAAAATATAATACCTTTTTTTGTCCTTAGATTGGGTTAGAAACTCAGCATTCAAATTCAAAATTTTAACCCTTGTGAAATAATCTAATTTTTTTACTAGAAAAAAAAAATCTAATTTTTAGTTCCTACGCTGTAAGATTATTGGGACATCTCTAGATATTGCTAACTTGAAATTTTATAAATGTTTTTTAATCGATGTGGCATTATTATTAAATAATATTACCTGGCAATATTAATATCTTTTATTAAAACTTCAAATAAATAATCGTATAAATTAAAATCCTAAACAACATGAGCATAACCCAACTAGCATAAAGTGTGGACTATCAATAAAGAAGTTAGATGTTCAAATCTCCCACTCTACATATTCATTAGAATTCTATTTTTATACATTTCACTCATATTAGCAAAATATTAGAGATAATTAAATAGATGGTGTGACAGACATAAGGTCCTCCACTCGATTCTGATTCCGTCAGTGAAATTTCATTGTGAATGGATTCTTGATTATGTGGAATGTGTGAGAGGTAGATCCCTTGAAGGAGAGACAACCGTGAATGGTTTTGCAACTAAGACAGTTCATCTGAATAGTGAGGTGAGTTATCTCCATGTTGATTTTGCGTGTTTTGAAAAATTCAATGGGAATTGATTTTGGTGGGATTTTGGACACTTTCTCTGGCGTATTTTGGCATCCCTAAATGGGTATCATGATTATTTTTCCTAGTGTGATGGGTGCTTAACTTCATTCGTGTTCCTTTGCTTTGAGAGCTTAACTTCATTCTATTCCTAATGATTTTAAAAATTGTAATTTAGTGTTTATATATAATTTAGTTAAATCTTACAAATTGTTCGTATTGTTGCTATACTAACATTTAAAAAAAAAAAAAAAAAAAAAGTGGCAACATGACTTGACATTTTCTACATAACTAATTATGTTCAATGGTTGTATTAGGGTTTGGGTTTGGGTAAGAAATAAAATGAAGTATATGAAGTTTCTCGTGTAGTTAAAAAGATAGTTTAAGGACAATTTCTCAGTTTTAACAAAATTATAAAGATTCAAATTGAAATGTTTCAAAATTGTAGTAGCCAAATTGAAAATATATCCAAATTATTATTATTATTGTTATTTTTTTATCCGTGAGTGTTCGGACCAGTTTACACGTACCTCGACTAATCTCACGAGACAATCCGTCTGACCCTACAACAGGTGGGGTGTCAATTTAGCCTTAGGATATTAAATCTTAAGTATGTGACTTCCATGTTAAAATATATCCAAATTATATAGAACAAAATTATAATATTCAAAATCATTTTACTTTATATTTTAATGGAAAGAGAGAGAAAATGTCAAATATTTGAATGGAAAAAATAAAAGAAAACAAATTTAAAAAAAAAGGTTGAAAATCTAGAGCAACACAATTTTCAAACAAGTCTCCCGTGAATTAAAATTTGTACCTCCTTTTGATCGAATATGACAAGGTCAAATAATTTTGAGGTTAAATTTAAATTCAAATTTAACTTTTACCGTTTTGTCTATTTAGTATATAAACATTCAAAATTATAAATTTAAATTTTAAGGTCGGTTTAGTAACTATTTTGTTTTTAATTTTTTTCTTTTTAAATTAAGCCGATTTTCTCTCAATTTCTTACCTTTATTAGCATTAAACTTATTTTGTTTTTAATTTTTTTCTTTTTAAATTAAGCCAATTTTCTCTCAATTTCTTACCCTTATTAGCATTCTGCTTGAGTACTAAAATTGTAATCTTAATTAAATTTAAAAAATAAAAACTATTTTTTGTAGTTTCCAAAATTTGGTTGGATTTTGAAAACAATGGTAAAATGTAGATAAGAAGTAAAAAAGTTAGTGATAGAATGAGAGTTTATAGGTTTAATTTTAAAAAATTACGGGACCTAATCTTTTGAATTTATTTATAGATTTTGTAGACACAAAATTGAAAGTTTAAGATTTCATCCCAGTGGATGTATAATTAATTTTTTTTTAATAATAGATCAACTTAATTTAAAAATTTTGAATTTATATATTAGATAGAAAATTTAAATTTTAGAAGCCTAGCTATTTAACATTTTTTTAGTTTAAAGACTAATTAGATTAAAAAAAAAAAAAAAAAAAAGGTTCACGGGTTAAGTTTTGTAATTTAACTTAATTTTATCAAATTGAGAAAAAAAAATTTGTTGATTAATGCCATAATTTTATTGACTTAAAAAGTGGGCCAATGGCAATTGAATTGATGTAACGTTCCTTTATTAGCATTCATGTCGATTTGTTTCCAATGTTTAAGACATAAATTGATTTCTATTTGACAATTTTAATATAGTTACGTGAGTAAGACATCCATTACTATTTCTTTTAAATATTGAAAGTTTAATATATACCACCATGTAATTAGTAAATTCAAAAGAAAAAATATATATAGATTTGAGAAAGCTATAAATTTTTTTAAACAGAAAATTATATTTAATTGTAAATTCAATCCTTACTCTTTCGTTTTGAGTTCTGTGTAGTTGTATTTTTTTAAAAAAATTGATAGTTCAGACTCTGTTTAATAACTATTTAGTTTTTTGTTTTTGGAAATTAAGTTTATAAATATCACTTCAATCTATTGATTTCGATGTGTTGTTATTTACATGTTAACAATCAAATTCAATTTTTAAAAAATTAGGGCTTCATTTGACAATTATTTAGACCATGTTTGGTAACTATTTGGTTTTTTATTGTTAGTTTTTGAAAATTATGCCTACAACCACATTTTCTACCTCTAAATTTCTTATTTTCTTATCTACTTTGTACCAATGGTTTAAAAAACCAGGCCAAATTTTGAAAACTAAAAAACTAATTTTTAAAAACTTATATCTGTTTTTGAAATTTGGCTAAGAATTTACCTATCTTACCCAAGAAAGATCCAAACAATTGTAAGAAAATGTAAGAAATTAGACTTAATTTTCAAAAACCAAAAACAAAAAATGAAATGATTACCAAATGTTTTAGTTTTTAGTTTTTCAAATTTAAGCATATTTCCTCTCAATTTCTTACAATGATTTTAATTGTCCTTTAAGTAAAAGGGTTAAATCTTTTAGCTAACCTAACAAGTTTTTAGAATCTATTTTTTTTTTTAGTTTTCAAAAGTTGACTTGGCTTTTTAAAATATTGGTAGAAAGCAGATAACAAAGTAAGAAATTTAGAGGTATAATAGGTGTTTGTAGACATAATTTTCAAAAATAAAATGGTAACAAACATGGTCTAAAAACAAATACTTTAAAAAAAATTGTTTTTATTTTTGAAATTTAGCAAAAATCAATTCATTCGTTTACATAAAAAATATGAAATCATCATAAAAAATTTGTGTAAAACAAGTAAATATTTCAAAAACCAACAAGTTTTGAACCGAACCTAAATACTTAATTAAAATTGTCAAGAGTTTAGAATTTCTTTTTTTAAAAGCAAGAATTTAGGACCAAAATCAAATATATGAGTAACAACCGAATATATAAAAGTCCAACAAATGTACTATATATTTAAATCTTAACTAATAATCATTCATAATAACAACACCAAAAAAAAAAAAAAAAACGAATATTAAAAAATAGAAAATGGGTACATGTAGTGAACAAATTACTTATGAGTTGATTGGTTTTTTATTTTATTCTTCTTATTATTTCTTTTAATAAGGAAAATTATGATTAAAAAGAGTACTAAGATGCAATAAAATGGAGACATAATGAACGAGGTTTCCATTAAAGGGGACAGAAATTCTGCTTTTTTTTTTTTTTTTTTTCAAATGTAATTATTCTTTTTGTTAGATAAAGAGAGATTAAATATTCATTGGTATTATGAGTCAATTACTCGTTGATTTTAATGAAGAAAATAACAAATGTGTTATGTTGGATAATCATTATGATTCCTAAGGTTTTCTTAAAAAATTTAAATGCATTTGGTAACAATTCGTTTGAAAAATATTTGTGAAATGCAGAAAAATATGGGTATGAATTAATTAAACAAACAACCTTACTTTTAAAAACAAAAGATGAAAAGGCTAACAATTAAATAGTGGGGTTCTTTTGTCCCTAAAAACAAATAAAATTAATTAAGCAATGTTTTTAAAAAAATGTTGGAAAATAAGTCAAAACCTTGAGAAAAAAAAATATCAAACAATGATATGATATCTAATACAACCTGTTGTAAAAAAAATCCTTTATATATCTTTCATTGAAAAAAATATTTATAGTCCTTAAAACTCAGAAAGTAATATTTCTATCCTTAAATTAAATCATAAATTTAATCCATGTGATTCGTAGAAAATTAAAAATTAGTCTATATGATTTAAAAATAAATTGAAATTGGCACAATTTATAAGAATTATATTTTATCAAACTTTTTTTTTCCTTTTTTGGGAATGGTTTGCTAGTTGCATTGTTATCTATTATTCCCTCCATTACAGACCTGATCCACTGGGCTGTCCTTTTCAAATTTTCTTCTTGGTAAAAAAAAAAAAAATTTGTTTTTCTTCCTACGATTGACAACATTATTTGTTGTTTTGTTTTCTTAATTAAGAAAAAGTCAATTTATACCTAGAAATTTTTAAATTTATTTAGATCTTTTATTAAAATTCCGTTTTTAAATAATTAATATATAAATTTTCAAATGGGAAAACTAAGGTAATATTAGAAATAAATGTTAGAAGTAGATGGAATACTGATATTTTTCATTAATAGGAGTTTTTTTTTTTTTTTTTTTTTTTTTTTTTTTTTTTTTTTTTTTTTTTAGTCTTCTTATCTTATTGTATTTTTCTCTACTTATTTAAAAAAATTACGTATTAATTTTTCATGCTATCATTTATATGGTTTTAAGAGAAGAATGATTTTATTTAATTGACTTTGAATTTATTTTAAATAGAACCAAGTGAAAATATTTATAAATTACAAACAAACCGTTTAAATTAATTAATTTAGGTAAGTTTAAATTTTAAATTAATACAATTATTAGTTTTAGATTTTAATTGGTCAACTCGAAAATTTTAAATGTATAATTTTTTTTTACATATAGAAAATGGAGCTATGTTATATGTTAAATCTCTAGGATACTTTGTTTTTTAGGATTTTTAAATTTTCTCATTAGTTTATCATTATAAAAAATTTAAGTATTGGGATTTGTTTAGATTGGCAATTTAAATGATCATTAAAAAAATGCTACTAGAACGAGGGAGAAACCAAAATTATGATATCACTATTTTCTTTTACGCTTACTTTCAATAAAAAGAAAACAACAATATTATAATACTTTTTTATGCATATTTTTATTTTGTTTCGAGTGGTTTGAATGATAATTAGAAATGAAATTGAAGTATAAAGAAAATAGTGATATCAAAATTTTAGTTGATTTATTTATCCGTAATATTTTTTCTTTAAAAATAATTTAATTTTGGCCAACATAAGCATATAGTTCAACTAACATAATACATCATTTTTTTTTTTTAAAAAAAAGTAATGTTTTGTTTTTATTTTTATGATAATGATTTGATGTGAAAATGGAGTAGAAATAGAAAATAAATGGATAATTTGATTGTTGAAAGCCCATCCATTAAAAGAAATTTAATAAAAATAATTTTATTTTTGATGTTTTTGCTTCAATCAAATTGTTCACTAAATTAAATGAGTTCTATAATATTATTTTACTCATTCAAAATTTATGCATAAAAAAAGTAGAATTAAACTTGACAGTAAATAAAATTAATATAAAGTGATTTACACATTCATTGTATTGTTTCAAATTATTCTATATTCTTTTGATGATTAAAAAGCAAAAGCGATTAACCAAATCATTATGGATAATAAAATAAGAAATTCCCCACTAATACGTTTGTTGCATCTTTTTTTATGTTTTTAGCTTTAAAGAGGCAAGATTATCAATGCCACCTCAATTAGTGAGCCCTTTAAATCATACTTACTTGAATTTATTGATTTTATTTTCCATCTTAATTAAAGCTCATGATTCTCAAACTTTAAATAGCTTTTTGGAACATGGGCTTCTTATTAATTTGCTAAGACTCAATTTTCTTTATATTTATAAATATATTAATTATTTTTTGTATGCTTACCACAAGTTAAATGTATTTGTAAATATATATATTTTTGTGTAAACAACTATAAATATAATATATATTTTTTTTAAAAAAATGGTAATAGATTATTATTTTATGTAATAATTTATTGATGAATTAATTCAGCATTAAGTATATAAATTTTCAAGCTTAATGTAAAAAAAAAAAAAGGTATTTTTGGGCCCCCCCTTCAATCTTGTGGACTTCCCAATAATCTTTTGTTTCTTTTTTCTTTTCTTTTCGACACATGGGGAAAGTATCAAAAGGACATCCACTTTCTTTTCTCAATGGCCAAAGCCCTAATTTAATGTCAAAAAGAATTTAAGAGAATGTAAGTTATTTATTAAAATTTCTCTATAGTTTAATATGTTCATATATATATATATATATATATATATATATTATTGTGGGGTGAATTAAAATCTTACATGTTAGAGTTAGTAAATTTTTTACTTAATTCTAACTTTTTAACCATTTGATTAAAAATATATGTCTTAACCAGTTGAATTATATTTAAATTGTAATAGAAATGAAATCATATAACTAACCCACATATAATTGGTATCAATATTTCAAGATGTAGATACTCAACTCAATAATTCATTAAGAGCAACAACTTCATTCATTCATCTAATGAAAAATCAACCTTTTAAGTTAAATTGCAATTTTAGTGTATAAGTTTTCAAATTTATGTGTAAAAAGTCTTTCTACCTTAATTCTTGAACTTTCACTCTTGCTCTAATAAATCACTAACTTATTTGAAATAAAAAAAAAAAAAAAACTAATTTGGTAAATAAAAAATAGAGCTTTATGTCTAAATTAGTTAAATGGACCCATTCTGCCATTTGAGGTAGAATCTGATGCTTTGAATGTTATCAATCTACTTAACAAAAAGAAGAGCTCTTTAGCTGATATTAGGGTTCTCACTGAGGACATTATTTTTGTTACAAATTCTGTTAATATCATTTTTGTCACATATCCCTAGAGAGAACGAACAAAACTGCTCAATGTCTTGCAACTTTAACATCCTCTCAGAGTTGTTCTTTGTTCTGGAAAGATGTCTTTCTTATTTGAAGTCATAAAATTCAATACTTTGGCTAATAGAAAAAATGGTAAAAAAGGCCAAAGATGGAGGGTTTTCATGAAAGTGTAGAATACATATAATAGAAAGAAAAAGTGTCATTTTCCATCACACAATTGAAGTTTGTTTGAGGGAGTGAATGTTTGATCAAAGGGATCTTCATCCACAATTTTTCTTAGGGTAGATGAGAGGTCAAATCTTATCTTTGGTCACATTCATAGTAAATGAGATATTAATTTTAAAAAAAAAAATCTACGCATTCATCTCTAATGGGTTAATAAATGATCTTTTCAGAAAAAGAAAAAAAACAGTTAATAAATGGGGTTTGATTTTGTTGGTGTAGGCCGTACATTTTCATCTTTATCCTAAATTCCATATATTCCATTATAAATTTTATTTTTGTCCCTCCACTTCTAAAAATGTAATGTAACATTTAAATATGATCCATAAACTTTAAAAATCTATTATATACTATTTAAAAAAGTTTGAAGACTAAATTTGTAAAATACAACCTATAAAATAATAAGATGTATATTTAAATCTTCATAATAATATTGTTAGGTCTTGTGTACGTAAATTATTCAAAAAGATTATTTTAAGGGAGATTTTTAAAAATAAAAAAATAAGGGAAACTATTTACACAAAATAGTAAAATTTTTAGATAGTTGTGATAGACACTGATAGAAGTCTATCAAGGTCTATTAGTGATAGAAATGATAGAAGTCTATCACTGATGATGCTGATAGAAGTCTATCAATGTTCATCAGTGTTTTTTTTTCTTTCTTTTTTTACTATTTTCTATAAGTAGTTTGACATTTTTTCTATATGTGAAAATTTGGAAGAATATAAAGTGATTGGTAAATTTTTTTGGGCTTTTGGCATTTTGTTCTTGGCGTTTTCTTTTGTTTCAAATTGTCCAAGTAAAAAACAAAAGAAAAGGGACTGAAAACTTACCCTAAAATCCAACCAAACTCATGGGGATTCCAAACTAATCCACCTACACATAATAATGCAGTTGATGAAACATGCACTAATAAAAAAAATAAAAATAAAAATAAGCTATGAGAAATATTAGGGCTTTTTTTTTTTTTTTTTTTTGATGTCATTCCCTATCAAAAGGCCTATTTTGATGACCTACCTAGGGAAAGCTACTTAATTATCCATGTTATTATCAAAAAGCTTAATCATATAATTATATATAGTTTAAGAGAGTGATTATTGATGATTTCAAAGGTACTTTGCAAATTATTTATAAAGGTTCTTTCATATATTGTCTTACCAATGAGATCATTAGGGTTTTGAATTTCAACTTTAATAATTAAATAAATATCATCCTTAAATTATTTGTGGCATTAAATATTGGACATTGAAATATTGTAAGGACCGTCGAACTTTTTAGAGTTAATTAATTAATTAATTTATAATACAATTGACTTATATTAAGTTATTAAAATAGTCAATATACCCTTACTTATATATATATATATATATATATATATATATATATATATTCAATAATATAATATATAGGTGGTTAGTTAGTAACAAAGTCTAATGTTAATGAAAACAATATAATTTCTATCTTAAACACCTATACTATAGTCCAAAAAACTTAGGTTAATGAAAGTACAAAAAGAAATAAACACTAAGCAAACAAGCTTAGAACATGATAATAATTTGTGATCCATATCTAGTTAATAAATTTTACTTGGTCATTAATCAATTGTTTTGTAAGATCTTTTTACGTTAATGTATATAGGTAGTAAGAAAAATTTATAATATGAGAAAAGTATATAATTTATGCTATATAAAAATTATAAATTAAGTAGTGATGTGTCTAAATATTGATGACATATAAAATATAAAAAAAAAAATTCTAAAGCTGAACAGTGTTTAAATAATTTGAGTATCGGTGTACTCCAAACTCTTATTTTATAGATATAAAATGTTTCTAGAAAGATAATTAAAGATAAATTTTTAGGTGTGATAACAATGTAACATATTCTTTGAATTAATTACAAATAAGAATAGGGGATGAGGATTGATGAAGACATAAAGCTTTAGAATTAGAGAGAAAATAATAGTGTAAGTGTTGAATATCATTGTTATAAATGAAAATTTAGACCATTAATAGTAAAGGTCTATTTGGAACCTCATGATTTTGAGAAATTTCAATTCATAACAGATTTTAAATGAATTCCATTGTTTGTTAGTCCAGAAAAGCAAATGATTTTAAAATTCGAAGTCATTCCAAATTCTGTTTTACTTTAAAAAAATTCCAACCAAAATATTTGAATTTTACGGGATTTGATAGGATTTAAAAGTAAATTACTTAATTGACTTTGTCATATTCTCATTTTTAATTAATACATCATAGTTAATAGATTCTTAACTTTCTTTTCCTTTTTAGTTACCATCTCAACACAAAATTTTAAATACATTCATTTCAAATCTTTCTTGTTCCAAACAAAATAACTAATTTAAAATTATTTCTTAGATTTCGGATCACATGATTTTAAATCATTTCTTCAGCTTTCTTAGATCCAAATGGAGGGTAAAGGAAAATAGTGGTTTTGGTTTGTTTTGTTATCTCTTCATTCAACTTATGATACATGCTTTAAGAGATGCTATTCAAGGGTTAAAAAGTAAATTTTCAAATGTTATAGTTATCCAATGTTGTTAAGGAATTTATTAGTACAGTATGATTGGTTTGTTTATGACCGGCAAAACTTGAATAGTATGCTTTGCAACATGTCTTACTACATACTATGACATTGTCTGTGATATTATATCGTGACAGACAAAAAATCTGTAGAATATTTTTTTTTCTTATTTGTCAAGATTTTTATGCATATTTCGTGGTCTGTTGTATTTTTTTTTTCTAGAGAGATGAATTATTCTTTCCTTGAAGATCCTTCAAAAGATACACAAATATATATTGTGGTTTTATTCATTTTAGGGTTGATCGTTTTGAAGATTCTTTGAAACCGGTTGTCTTGTGTATTTTCTCTCAGACCACAAGTGTGTCAATCTTTCATTGGATAAGATTGTATCGTTGTAGATCTTAAGCCCTACTCTAGATCGTGGTAGTTTAATTTATTCTTCAACAACTTGAGAATAGATTCTCAAACTTAAGGGAGCCTAAGTTCATCAAATAGTGTCTTCATTTGAAGGTGGAAAGATAAACATCTTGGTATGAGAGGGAGTCTCACACTTAGGGAAAGATTAAGTGATTAATCACTAATATTCTTATAGTTAAAGGGAGCCTAAGTATGTTGAAGGTGAGGGGATCTCACACTTAGGGGAGCCTAAGTTTCATTGAGAGAGAGAGCCTAAGTGATCGTTCTTTAAATTGGATTGGGCTATTAGAGTGTCGCTATAATTGCATGCGGTCTATTTACAGATAAGTACATCTTGTAATTGCTTGAACCAAAATATTTACAAATATAGCAAAATTTCATGGTCTTTCTATCATAAATACTAAAACGTTGCTATATTTATATATACTTTCACAGTTTTATTATTTAAAATATTTTTTCTGCTATTAAATAAAGGCAATATTAATATATTTTTTTTCATTATAAAAATTATAAATAAGTTTGAAGACGTCATTGTGGGCCATTTATAAGATCAAGCTACACTTTGGGACAAATTAAGATGCCAAATATATCACTAAAGATCACATCAATCAAATGAAGGAAGCAAATAATAATAATAGTAATAAGTATCATATTATAATATTAATAAAAATGGCCATTATTTAGTTTAATTAATGTCAAATAAATTGATTTCAATTGCCTCAAATCCTTGCCATGTCAAAGCTACCTCCAAGATAAGTAAACTCTCTGTCCAAATTACAAATAACTAAAAAAAAATTCAGAGTAAAATATTTTTTTCACACCCTAAATTGTTTAGTTTCCATTGGGTAAGTTTTAAAATGTTGAAGAGTTTTAGTTCTCTGCGTTGTAAATTTGATTTTAATTTACTCTCTAAATTTTAAAATTTTACAATTTTACCTTTAATTTTTGAATTTTGTTTCAATTTGATCTCTATATTTCAAGATTTACACATTTACACTCAATTTTTACTAAATACTCACATTCAGTAGATTACTATTAATAAAGCTTTACTATTTTTTTCCATCAACATTAAACTTGTTTTTAAAATTTCATTTCATGGTTATTTAAAATTAATTAGTAGACATTAACGCCAAAATTGAAAATGAGTATCTAGTGAAAATCGAGGTTAAAAGTATAAATCTTGAAATCTAGAAGTCAAATTAAAACAAAATTCATAACTTAAAGATTAAAAGTAACATATTGAAACTTAAAGACTAAATTGAAATCAAACTTTAAAACTTAAGGACTAAATGCAAAACAATTTAAAATCTAAGGACCAAATAAAAATTAGACTAAAGAACTAGAGACCAAATAAATACTTTTTCCAAAATTATATTACTACTATGAATAAGAGTAATAGTACTATCATAGTATTTGAAATCTTTTCCTATACATGCATTCACTCTATTCATTATTTGATACGTCATTTAATGATATGTCATTTTATTTTAATCTTATAAATAATTTATGGAAAAAGTTAGTTTCCTTAAATTTAGAAAGCAAAATACTCTTTGGATGAAAAGGCTAATATGTATAAATTGAAAGACAACGTGACTATTTACAATATTATTTATGTAAATTGACATAACGGGTGAAATGGAAAAATTAATCATGCAAATGATTTTAACAATATCTTTTGAGATGAAATAGATGCTAACAACTTACTTCTAATTTTTACAAAGCAACTATTATGACATCTTCATACTTTATTTTAATGAAAAATAGATAGTTTTTTTTTTTTTTTTGAACAATTTCAAAGTTTCAATGATGCTTTTTTTTTTTTATAACAAATTTCATAATTAAAGGACAAGAATAAAACTTTAAAATGTTTTGCTAGGGGCATAATTAAAACTTATCTTTTAAGTTCTTGGATATTATCAATTATGTATAATTTAACTAATTTTTTATTTTTACGGTAAACTTTCAATTTTATTAAATTGGATCCTATACTTTGTTAAATAATGTAATTTCTACCATCTATATAATTTCCTCTAATTTATACAATCATTTTAATTCAAAAAATGTAAAAACCATGAAAACTTACTAATTCCAATAACATTAAATTTTAACAAAATTAAATTTGAATAAGGCACAAATTAACCATTGATATCTTTGCAAAAACTCACACATATATATATATATATCTTTAAAATCTTATTAACTTTGTACCATATATTTATGTTTTCTAATTTATTGAAAGCATATGTATGAGATAATATTTAAGTAATTTTAAAACGAAAATTATCATGAGGTAAAAGTTATATTACTTCTTTAAGTTTAATATATTCACCTACTTAGATTAAAATTAATTTAAAATTTGGAATAAAATTAACAATTTAATACAAGTTTAAAAGAAGCTTGTTCTTGTTATGCAAATATTGCTTAATATTCGATTATTTAATATCAAATAATTACTGTAAAAAAATCAAAATAATTCAATGACTATCTCTGTTTTAATTAACATATCCATTGAGCTTTATTTTTTTTTTTCCTTTCTCATTATCATTTACTCTCTTTCTAGTCAATAATTAATTCACAAGCATGAATATAAAGTCGAAATTAAGAGTTGAAGTAAATTCAAATTGATTTTTCAATTGAAATTTATGCAAACAAAATTCGTCAAGTTTAGGAACAAGTTGACAAACATTGTGAAATCAACTAAAAACATTAAAAAGAATCAAACAAATATTCATACAATTTTCAATTCAAACAACAAATGAAAGTGTGAAAAAAAAAAAAAAAAAAAGATCCAAAAAGGTAAATCCAGTTTAGGGAACAAAAGGAAATGAAAGTGTCAAATTAGCCTTAAATTGATGATGTGTTTATTCATAAATTAAATGGCTCATTTGATCTTAGTATGTCATAATTGTCATGATTTAAGATAATTTTGAAAGAATGAAAAACGTTTTTTTAACTAATTAAAAGTACTTTTCAATAATAAAAATCATTTTAACCATCATGGGTTGGCCTAATGTAAAAAAAGGAGACAAAGTCTCAATATATGCCTAAGAGATCATGAGTTTAATTCATGGAGGCCAATCAGGCGGGTTGTCCCGTGAGATTAGTTGAGGAGAGCACGTAAGTTGGCCTGGACACTCATGGATATAAAAAAAATAAAAATAAAAATCATTTTGAAAACTTGTAAAATATTTAAATAAAACAAAATTTACCTTGAAATTAGGAACTATTCGGTCCCTAATTATCAAATTTTAAAACTCTTAAATTGATACAACTTCAACTCTAAAGATTTAGTTAGACAAGATTGTCTTAAAATCAAAACTCTTGAGACAAAGAACGAGTTTTTGGCCAAGATTTGAATACTACACGAAATAGGATGATCCAACCTACTTAAATGGTCTTGGCATGCAATTTCTGACGGCAAAACTTTAGATAACCTTCCAATGAAATTCTAATGGCACATCAAAGATCAAAACAAAAAGTCAACGACAAAAAAATAAATAAACTACTTAAATATGTTTAGAAATGATTAAGATGGTGATTATAAGTTAACCTTTTTCTTGTTCTTCTTTGAGTTGATAACATTTTGAATCTCAATAATATGCACTATAATGTTTAATATAATAGTGCATATGACTAACCACCATTCTGAGCAAATCTGAAGTCTACAGGATGCTTCAAATCAACGCCAAAAATACATAATATAACTTATTGTTATCACAAAAATTACATAAATAGCTCGTAGACCATGTTTGTTCATAGAACACTTATCTGATAGGCACTAAAATGTTACAGAATAAAAAGAAATAAAGCAAGCAACTCAGAGTTCAACTCAACGAAAAACCTGAAGCTTGTTTCAATCGATTTTCCTAGCAACTAAATAACAGATCCAAAAACTTAGATTATGTTAAATAATTTAAGGAATGAAACATCAGAAAGAAACATACTGAGCCCCTTCTTCCTTATGGAACATTCATAACTTGAATAGACTGCAACATGTCTGAGACAGCAATTACAAGGTCACCTGATTTGATCAAGTTTCTGGCTTTAAGCAGCAAAAATGTTTTGTTGAGGTTGTTTTCCATGTCTTCAGAGAAGCTCAGCCGGAAGGGTATCAATCCCCATTGCAAGTTAAGACGTCTCCTCACAGATGTCGTGGAAGTAAAAGCAAAGATTGGGCAATCGGGTCGGCAACGGGACAGGAGAGATGCCATGTGGCCTGATGTTGTGTAGACGAAAATTGCATCCACCTCCAAATTATTGGCTAGAGAAACAAAACTCACAATTAGACTGGAATAAGCAATAGGAACAGAACTCAAGAAACCATTGTTATACAGCGTAATGAACACTTTTATGAAATGATACGAGATTATTTGTGTTCATAATACTAAAACATAGATCTAAATTCTTGTTTTATAGGTATATTATCTTTAGCAGGAGAATATCATAAAGCTTACCCATCTTGGCAGCCGAATTGCAGATCTCTTCTAGGATACTATCTGAGAATGAAGATCCAATTTCTGGGAGTTCCATAGGTTCATGGCGTTTCTCATCCCTCCACCACTTCTCAATTCTTAGACTGACACTTCTCAAAACAGCCAATGCCTTGTCGGGGTACTGGCCCATGGCGGACTCACCAGAGAGCATTAGAGCATCTGATCGCTGCCTAACCGCCTCGGAAACATCAGCCACTTCAGCTCTGGTGGGTGTAGGGTATTCGATCATTGACTCAAGCAACTGAGAAGCAACAATAACTGGTTTATTTAATTGCCTGCACAGTTGGACGACCTTTTGCTGGACTGATGGCACCTGTTCCAGTGGTATTTGAGCTCCTAAATCTCCTCTAGCTACCATAGCTCCATCTGATGCTACAATAATTTCTTCCAAGTTCTTCAACGAGTCCAGACTTTCTATTTTCGCAATGATGGAAATGTCACTGCATGCCGAAATTAAACATTTTAGTGATGAAATTCACAGAATTGGAGAGAAACGTGACTGTCATCAACTAGCCTGTCTGCACCTAACTTATGAATCAGAATATACTAACATAGTGAGAAACTAACATTTGATCCCTCTAAATCCGTGAGAAACAACAATGAGAGGTCTATAGCTTCAGACCCAAATGGAGTAAAAGAATAAATCAGCACTAAAACACAACTCTGCTTACCTGCCACGAGAACGTGCAGCAATATAGCTTTTAAGATGTTTAATTACTTCAGCAGACTTGACAAATGATATGGCAAGAAAATCAACACCTTCAGCAATCCCAAAATCAATATCCAACCAATCCTGGATTCATAAAACTTGCATTAGACAAGAAAAGAAGTCACTATATCAGAGCAATTTGTGCCATACGGTTGCACGAAAGGTTAACCTCAAATATAAGGAGACTTTGATCCAGGAACAGATGCAATAATTAGGTTACATAAAAAGTTTACTGTAATATACTTCTACTGACCCCATTAAACATGTCCTAAAATTTTTGCTGCAAATTCCAATTCTCTCTACATGATCTTTCAACATAAATCTAGTTACCCTACACAATGTAATGTAAATAGAAAACACTTGAGTTTGTTGTAATGCCAAAATCAAAAGTTTGAATATATAAGCTAATTAAATGAAAGTGTGAGATTCTGATTGGAGGAGTAACAATCTTTCTAATTCTAGGTAAAATTTCTGACACTAAGACATCAAACATAAATAAAATAGCATAAAGTTTGCATGTTCTAAAACAATGTGATCTAATTAGCTATACAGAATACCCAGGTTCAAGAAAATATGGCAAGACTGGATAATGGAGGAACTCTTGTCATAGTCTGAGATTCTTTCTACGGTCGGTTATGCACAACAACAATTATTAGCAAGTGTAAAATCACTACTTAACCTACAATCTTAAGCTAATAAATTACGGTAAATTTAATATCAATACTTTAACACTCCACTTGCAAAGTTAGAAATTTGCAGTTTGGCACAAAGCCTAATAAGTGGATTATCAATTTTAATTGGAGAGGAAATGACATTATAGAGATTTAAACACAGAATCTCCTACTCAGATACCACGTTAATTTAACAATGAATTCAGAAGTTTTAAGTTGACAAGTTAGAGTAAATTTAATATTATATCAATACTTCAACAGGGATCCTATAACAAATGAATTCAATTTACCCAAGGAAATGACAGTTTAAGGAAGAGAGAGGCACCTACCTTAGAGGAAATTGTAGGGAGCATGGCATTACGTTCTCGTACTAGATGTCCATCCCTCCAAAAAGTCAAATTAGCCCGTGGCAACAACAATCCCGGGTCAGTACACCGACACTTAACATCAGGACCAAGTTTTTCGATTACCTCAAACCTCACCATTCCACCATCAACAAGGAGGTCATCACCCACTCTCACATCTACACAATATCAATTGTAATTCAAGATTAATAACAATATCAAGGAACATACGCCATTTACAAGGGCTGTAAGATTGTGCATGCATTCAGTAAATGCCAGAGCGAATTTTTTATTTAGGATAAAACCAGTAACCTTCTGCAAACCCTTCATAGTTCACATTAATGGTGCGTTCTGGGAGTGTTGAATCAAAAGCTCTGACACTGAATGTCCAGATTTCACCATCCTACATAGAACAGAGCAAGCAGTTAAACATGTCCCACCCAACGACTTCCATCGCCCTATTTAAACCAAAGTTGGATATCAGTTAACATAGCAGATATGCAGGACCATCTTCCTGTATAATTACTTAGAATTAGAAGAACTAAGCTAATTGATAAGTATCACGTCGAGAATACTTACAGCTGCACAATAAGCTCATTTTCACTAATCCAGAGATCAAAGTTTATATGTTGAGCCAAGATATCGCGACACATAGCTTATAATAACAATATATTTAAGAGCCTTGACACAAGTTCACGACTTGTTTAATGATGAAAGGATCCATCTTAGTTTTGAAACATAAAACGGGTAATATCTTCCTGAAAACCAGGTTTCAAGGAAGGTGAAGCATGACCCAATTAAAGAATCTAGAAATTTGGTGGATTATAGAGTTTTTTTAAAAAAAATCTGTGAGTGTCTGGACCAGCTTACGCACACCCCGACTGACTAATCTTATGACAACCACTAATCTTATGACAACCCATCTAATCCTTCGGGTGTCAAAGATACTCATGAGATATTAAATTCTAGGTAGGTGGGTGGATTATAGAGTTACAGGCAGAAGAAAGTTGAAACAAACTGTTGCTTAGCTTCTGAATCAACAACTTAATCATGACCGCCTGTTGGGTAAGCCAGACAAAACCCAGTATTCGAATGCAATCAGAAAGTTTTTAAATCTAGGGCAAATATTTGCAAGAATTCGATTGATTATCAGACAAAAAGATAAAAAACGATAAAAGAACCGAAGAACTCACTTCCGCTTTAGCCGAAGAAGCTCCACCAAGATCACCCATGTGAATTTCACTCCCTTCAGTATCCATCATGATAGCAACAGCATAGCCCTTCTCGTCATTGAGCCTCCGCACGCGTTCAATGACCGTTCGATGCCAGTCTCGAGTCCCATGGCACATATTGATCCTAGCGACATTCATACCGCCAACAGCGAGCGCCTCGAGCTGGTCGAATCCACAACTAGCAGGGCCAATAGTGCACACGAGCTTGGTCCTCCTGGTACTCCTGAAGCCATTCTCCTTCAACTCAGCCTCCGTGACAGCATCGACCTCAATCGAGGTGGAGTCAGAAGCAAGAGGCACAAACTCCCTAGTAGCATAAGAGGACACAACCCCACCTCCACCACTGGAGCCATTTTCAGAAACCAAGACTTGGGAAGTGGAAGAAGATGAGAGAGGATTGAGATCCGGAGAAGAACAGGCTCGAATTGAGGATTTGGAAAAGGAGAAGGGAAAGCGGAGAGCGGCGGAGGAAGGAGAGGGTTTAGAAAGGGAGTGTTTGGGTAGAGAAATGCCGGGAGAGCGGGCGGAGGAGGTGAAAATTTGCAGAGACTGTGTCATTGTGAGGGGAAATCAGGAATTTGGAGAAAGGGAATGGGAGAATTTGGAAACGGAGAGGGCGATTAATGCAGAGAGACGGAGATGCCAAAGAAGAGAAGAGCTTCGGAATTACCGCAGGAAGATCGACGGCCCAAAACGGCTTAAACCTTTAGGACTCAAAAAGATCGGATGAGGTTTATTTGGGTTTTAAACAATGACGTGGACGGTGATGATTGGCTTCTCTAATTTGGTGGTTTCAGTTCGGTAATAACTTACAAGTTTTTTACTTTTTACCCCCAACCATAAAATCCGTTTGGGAGGTTCAATTCTCTATTCTTGCGATCGTTCTACTAAATAAGAAAATTTACTTATATTTTCTCAAAACGATTTTTAGGTCATTTGTTAACCTCAACAAACATTCAAAATTGTTGCATTATTGCCTCATCGATAAATCACAATAAATGTATATCTTTTACTTTACAAAATTGAGGTTATATGCTTGCAAATTAGTTTTATCATATTAAAAATATATTTTCTTTTTCCAATTTGTTTAATTTCATTCACTAAGTTATACTCAAATTGGCTCGCTCTCAAAGCCTTGACATTTCCCTAACCACACTACCTTCTTATTTTGAAGGTTCACATGTTTTGTCATCTTTCATATGCTTTCTAGGAATTTTTTCAAGAGATCACTCAACATAGAATTACTCAGACACTTTAGTTTGACTAGCATATCCGTGATCGATACTACTTTAGTGTAATAGATGTGTTAACATTAGTTGTACTCCGTCAAAGTAGGATCAATATTTGTTTGATATGTATCAAACATCTGTTAAGTATACTAATAAATAGGCACATATATGACAAAAATAATAAATTTTGAGAGTGGAATACATTCAACTAATATTTTAAGCATGTAAATGCATAAACTCATGGACTTTTAATTTCCTTCTTGTTTAAAAAACAATATATGTTCTAAAAAATGTATCCTTATCATGTTAGTGTCCTAAATTAGAAAAAAAAAAATTATGTCCTACTCATGCTTCTTAAGGCTTAATTTAGAGTTCATATGATTGAATCACTTGTAAAAGAAAGGTGACACCTAGTTAGGGGCAGTAAAAGTAATAACTAAATTTTTTTTCAAAGTTTTTCTTTGTCATGTCTACACGTCCTCAAGATTCCTCTTATTTAGATACAATTTTTTTTTCTTGCATGAAATCTTCAAACATATTTTACCTATTCCAATCGCTATCAAAGAATCATCGATTCAACATATTACAAATTTACAATTTATTGAAAATATTCAAATTAACTAAAAAAAAGTTAATTGTTTTCATGTACAAACGGCCATAGAACACGGAAAAAACAAAATGGGTTTTCAAAGTTCTACTTCCATTTTCTTAAATGTTTTCTGTATATCAATATTATTCCAAAAAAAGAATGTGCAAAGTGAAATGGAATACCTTTATGGAAAATGTTTTCAAATGAATACAACATTTGCTTTAGAAAAACTATTCACAAAGTACCTAAAGTTGAAGAAACCTCTGCAAACAACAAATGAGAATGGGAGTTAAAATCTTCAAAGTAGCCATGATCATCACATCACAATCTCCCAATCTGTATGAATTCAAAGAGAAATCCAAACAATATCACAATATCCAGCATCTGCAACCTTTAGAATCTTGCGGACCTTCGAACCATCGATCCCATAGTGGATTTAGGGGGCCATGGGTTCTGCAACCAACCAAAAACAGAGACAGAAGAAAGAAGATTTTTTTTTAAAGTCTGTTGTTGAAGACAAAGCAGTGAATTTAAAGAGAAGAACAGAGATCCTACAGTGGGAGAAGAGGGTCTGGTCTTGTCTCCACATTGCTCAGCATTCTGATAGGTTCAAAAAACAGCAATTTCACAAATGAATTGGAGAGTTTCATACTTTTATTTTTATTTTGTATGGACACTCAATATTCAGCAGATTCCAAATAAATTTTATCATGCTTACTCTTTGCATTTTGTTGAAGCCTTGTCCAGTTTATCTAGCTGTTCCAGTTCTTCCTGCATTAGAATTCACAATGCTACAAAATTAATCCCCCTTAGAACCGATGCAAATCTTGAATGTACTTTCACTCTGCCAATCAACACCACTTCATGAATCCACGCATATATAGTCACAATCAAGAAGCCCAAAGAAGCTTACTCTATCTTAATAATTTAGGACCCGTTTAAAATGACTGCATGGTTCTCAAAAGCACCTTTTTCTGCACTTAAAAAGTCATTCCAAATAGGCTCTTAAACTTTTGAATCTATTGGTGATTCAAATAGGAGTTCTAAGTTTAGATCTATCGAAGGTTGTTCATATCACTGCATATTAGTAGTCATTGGACATGGACTTTGGTCAAATTGATATATATGAATTATGAACCCACAAGTCAAAGGGAGTGTTTTGAGAGTAGATTAAAAAGATTAAATTTGGTTAACTCTAAATAGCATTAGCTTTAAAGATCAATGGTGATTCTTGGGTAGGCAGGACCTTCATGAGAGGAGTACAAGTACATATTTGGAATATGATGGTCAAAATATAAGAAGAACAGAGAAAACAAGGAACATCATTCTTAATCTTAATCTTTCAGATTGAAACAGAAGATTTCTCTCGAGCCAACACTTACTCATTTCACCATCATAAGTTTCCAGCTGCGAGAACAAAGATAATCTGTTTGTCTTTAAATGTTATCTCTAAGTAAGTTTTGAGAGCACTAGTCAATCAAAATTTCCATTCCAAGCAACAACTATGTAATGGGAATCAACATCCACAACAGTGGCACCAAACAAGGACTCCTATACCCCACAAATTTTGACAGTTTCCCTTTGGAACCATCAGAACAGAATAAAAATAAACATGAACACTAGCACAAAACAAGATTGCAATACAGTTTCCCCATCCAGAAACATTAGAAAAAGAAGTACAGAGCTTATTCACATTACAGGTCAAGCTCCAATCCAAATTTTCTCGAGTTCCCAATTACAGAAATAGGCTTCTAAACATTTGGGAAGTGATAATTTAACAAAAACACATTCAAAATCACACACGATCAGAAACCTCAAACGAAAGAGAAAAGAAGAACAAAAAAGGAACTAACCTCCAGAAACCTTGCTTCTTGCTCGAGACGCTTCACTTCAGCCTGAATCCTATGTTTTCCTCTGGTATCAATCGAAGAAGAAGAAGAAGAAGACTGAACCCGTTGGGTTATTGGGCTCGCTGATTCGGACATACCCGATTGGTCGTCCGATTACAAGAACAAAAAATTCAAACCCTAAAGCTGGATTCTACTAGTAAGTCAATAAAGATCAAACAGACGCCATAAGAGAGGAAAATAAGGAAGACCCAGAAGCGATAATGGGAATTGCTTGAACCCCTTTTGCAGCAAGTGATGGATCTAAAGAGAAAAGGAGAAGAGAAGTTAGGAGGAGCCGCTAAGGGTCAGTTCTTTTGGTGGGGTGTTTTATTCAGCGTTGTTTTGGCCCTTTTTCAGGCGAGTGGAGAAGAAAAAAAGGGAGTTTTCATTTTTTGTCATATTCTATAAAAGAAAAAAAGAAAAGAAAATTCCAACTTTTCTGTGTAGTTTTTTTTGTCTGCTTATGGACCTTTTTTCTCCCATTTTTGTCAGTGTATTTAATTAAACAGAGAAAGTACGAAGAACAGTAGAAGAATAGGGAGAGTGAAGACTCTGAAATTTGAGGCTAAAATTAGGGTTCTCCCAAGATTTTGAACAGGTTTTTGCAGGTGGTTTTTCTGGATGTATTTTTGGGGAATATCAAATCTTTACAACTGTTTGAACTATTGAGATTTTTTTTTTTTTGGGTTCATATTATTCTTTTGATTTTATTACTTATTCTCTCTTTTTCTTTTTTCTATTTTTGCTAAAATAAAATAGTGGAATTGTTACCTTTTTCATTTAATAGAAGCTCAATGGTTTGAGCCTAAAGAAATTGACTCAGTATTCACAGCAATAATAAGGATTGTCATTTTAAGGCATTTAAAAAAAATAGTTGTAAAAATAAGACATTTTTGTCTCTAAATTTTGTATGGGTAGCCGTTCAGTTTGAATGGATAAATCGGTTCGGTTTGATTTCACATATAAAAATTTTAAAATTTTGGATGGTCATTTTAAGGCATTTAAAAAAAATAGTTGTAAAAATAAGACCTTTTTGTCTCTAAATTTTGTATGGGTAGCTGTTTAGTTTGAATGGATAAATCGGTTCGGTTTGATTTCACATATAAAAATTTTAAAATTTTCGGTTTGGTTTGGTGTTTTTACCCCTAAAATTTTGATTTAGTTTCTATTTAGCTTCTAATTTTTAAAATTTTACACTTTTAGTACATAAATTTGAATTTGGTTTTAATTTAGTCCCTATTTCAAAATACTATAATCTCACCCTTAAAACTTGAGTTTTGTTTCAATTTGGTCCAAGGTTTCAAGATTTATACTTTTAACTTCAGTTTTTTACTAAATATTCACTTTCTGTCTTTAATGTTAATGTCGATTAATTAATTTAAAAGAATTATAATTAATTAAGTTTCAGTTTCACTATTGTTTATCACTATTAAAATTAAATTTAAAATCTAACTTCATAATCATTTTAAATTAATTAATAGACATTTACATGAAAGATTGAAAGTGAGTAATTAGTGAAAATTTGAGGTTAACAATGTAAAATTTAACATGTATAGGGGATCAAATTGAAACAAAACTCAAATTTCAAGTGTAAGATTGCAATGTTTTGAACCTAAGGACTAAATTGAAATCAAACTCAAAACTTAAAAACTAAGGTCTCATTTGGTAACCATTTGGTTTTTGATTTTTGATTTTTGAAAATTAAACCTATAACATTACTTCCACCTCCAAATTTCTTCCTTTGTTGTCTAGTTTTTACCAAATGATTTTAAAAATCAAGCCAAATTTTGAAAACTAAAAAAAGTAGCTTTCAAAACCTTGTTTTTGTTTTTGAAATTTGGCTAAGAATTCAACCATTATACTTAAGAAAGATGCAAATTATTGAAAGAAATGGGGAGAAAATAGGCTTAATTTTAAAAAACCAAAAATAAAAAACGAAATGGTTACCTAATGGGGCCTAAATGTGTCATTTTGAAACTAAGGAATCAAATGGAAACATGACTTAAAACCTAGGGATTAAAAAGACTTTTTCTTCTTTCAATTTTTGTCAGTACAATGGGGGTTGGAGAAATTCAAACCACATATCTTCTCATCCTGACCTTAGCGTTGGTTTGGTAGTTCAAAATTTTAATTAATACAATCTCAAGGTTTAAGAGTATAAAATATCGTATAACTATCTTAGTGTGAAAATTTTTGGAAAATTAAAAAATGATGAGTTAACTTTTGTGAAGCTAATTTGATTATGAATTATAACTTGAATATCAAACAAAATTCTATGCCAGTATTGAGAATTTTACAAATTAGGGATATTCTCGTCAACCTCTTACTCAATGATATCTATGTGAATTTATTGAATGAATCAGTCTGCTACCATAAGAATTCAATGGATAAATATACACAAAGTCTTACAACAACAAAGGGAAGTTTAGCTTAAAATGAAGATCTTAATTGGCTAAATTATAATTCACACTAAGCTAATATATGTTAACACTCAAGATAACAAATTCGCTTGAGCACCCATTGGAGTGTCATTCGCACCTACTACACAAGTGCAAGGCAAAAAATTTGATACTTTCACGAATTAATAGTTAATTTTAATGGAGTTGAAGACTTTGCTTTTTTTACCCTTCTCAAAGAGATTCAAATTATTTAATACATATGATCAGGGTTAGAGCTGTAAGTAGGCCTAAGGGGGCTAGACACCCCTCAATTTGATAAATATGTATATTATTATAATATAATACATTGTTTTTCTCCAAATTACCTTCTTCTTAAATGACATGAACAACCAATACCTAACAAAACTCTATTGAAATTTTGGTTTAATTCTCATTCTCGCAATTGTTGAATTTATTTATTTACTTTTGCAAAAAGATAAAATTTATATCAAAATACAACAAGCCCTCCCTAACTTAAATTTATGGATCTTTCATGGCCTATGATTGAGAATTGAGTTGTATTGATAAATAGTCTATTAATACACATATCAACATAAAGAAGAAAATGACCTAAAGAAGTGATTTTGTGTCATTGTTCGTATTTATTGATTGAACTTTTGTAGACTGTTGTCATTGTCAACCAATATGTTTTCTCAATGCCATGCAATTTATTAATGTTCCTTTCTAGATTTAATGGGAAAAAAAAATATGAGAATAAGTAAAGTTGAAAATGTATATAAATTAACTCAAACCAACATGAATATAAATTATTTTTGTTATTTTACGTCACGTAATTTGGTTCGGGATCATAAATTGAATTTATTAGTAAATTGATAAATGTTTCAAAGTCAATATATATTTATAATTTTACGTCATATAATTTGGTTCATGAATTGAATTTGTTAGTGGATTGATATAAATGTTTTCAAGTCTTTTTTTTTTTTCATCATTTAGTTTTTAGTTTTTTTTCTTTCTCCGATGGCTTTGAATGGGGCAAACACAAATCTATTGCATTCCCTTTGATGTTAAATTATTTTCAAAATTATAAAGTTACGGAAAAAAAAAAACAATTTATGAGTAGAAAAATGGACGCCAACATGTGGAAAAGGTCGGTTCTCCCTTGGGTAGCTAAAATTAAAGCATATTTTTTTAGAAGTGTCCGTTGCAAGAGTAGTAAACAAACATTCCAAAAATTACAAATTATTAAGAATATCTTAAATTACATTAAAATATTTTTAATATTAGATGTCCATAACCTACATATGTTACAAATCTCTCTCATTAACTCCTAATTATTCTCATGAGTTACAAAAGTTGAATTATGTAGATCTTGTAACTTATACTATTTAAAATTCTATAAATAGTGTTATATGTAGATTTTGGAAGACACATCTCAATCATAATATCATTTGTTTTCTCTACTTTTTTTCTCTTCATCTCTTTTGTATTCTTACGTTAGTTCTTCTTATTGTTCTTATTTCTTCTTGTTTTATAATTTGACAAATTTAGTAATGTGTTTTTTAAATTTACAAATATATATATATATATATAAATAAAGTTCATCTAATTTCTGATTTTTATTATTCTTATTTTTTTTATCAACATGTATATTAACTGACAACAGTAAATTTATATTGGAGCACTAAGTTGAGATAATGTCTGAAGTTTTTATATCTCTAGAGTCCATATATTTGTGGAGTTCATATGTCTGTGTTTGGAGTACATAATTGAGTTCATATGTTCAGAATATTTGGTGCAGTTTTTTAAATTCTAAATAATATTGTTTTTTATGATTTGGAAATTACTATAAACAGAAAAAATATCAAACTATTTACAAATATAGAAAAATTTTATTGTCTATCGCGGTCTATATTTGAAAATAGTGTGACTCATTTTTCTATATTTTAAAACATACCTTTATGATTACTATTTTTGTTTTAAAATTTTGTTATTCAATAATCCTACCTATTTTTTTAAATAAAATATGGATTGCAATTTTTTCTTTTATTTTTTTAAAGTTTTTATTTCCTCTTTTATCATTTTTTTTTTGTAATGAATAACAATTAACCCAGTGCATTTATTGCAATAATATTGTTAAATAAAATAGGAAACAAAGAAAAATCAAAACTTTTTATTCCTAATTTTTTTTTCCATGAATTTCATCATATCTCATCTTCTTCTTCCTATTATTGCTCGGTATTTTTCCTCATTCATCATCTTAGCAGCCAATAGAATGCCAACAAATTTCTTCAACAATTTCACTTTTAATTCCTCCAAATTGGGAAGATCATCAGAGTACAAATCTTCATTTTTCACTAATTTTTGCCATAAAATGTTACAGGAAAAAAAATCTCAATTTTATAGTTTTTTTTTAATTATTTGTTACATACTTTTAAATTACATACCTACTTTTCTAAATATTCTTAACACTCTGTTCACACGAGATTTCGACAAAGGAAATTTAATTCGTGGAAATGAACTTGATTTTATTGATTTAAAGTATAAGTGTTACAGTCTCTAATTTGTAATCCTCTGATGCTTTCTCTCAAATGTTAACTTTGATCTGAGGGCTGATGAGCTTGTTCTCAAATCAATGACGATCCGTCTTCAATTTGTAGATGACGAAGAGATGATCAACTTGTTGAAGAAATCTTCTTGTCTTTCGAATCTTCTGAATTCTGAATGTTGAAATTCTCTAGATTCTCTAACTCTTCTGATTTCTGGATCTTCTGAATGCCCCAAATGATGGGTGACCTCCTCTATTTATAGGGTTTTGGGAGGCCCTGTATGGGCTTGGGCTTGGTGGGCTTTGGGCCCAACTTTTGGGCTTTGATTTAAATTAATCATTTTTAATGGATTTTTATTTAAATTTGACCCAATATATTTTAATAAACCCAAGATGATCTAGCTTCAGGCCCAATCGCCATGTGGCATAATTTGATTGGATGAGTTGACATTGCCCAATGGATCGATGTTTGGACAAATGGCGTCATTTGATTTGTCAACTTTTATGTCTTTTAATTTGATTTGAGGACACGCGTAGATTTGCAATTGGACTCAAATTTATTAATCATCAATCTAAATTAATGACGTGGCAACTTGTGATTGGTCAAAATTTCTTAGTCAACACACTCATTGATATTTGAATTCAATTAAATGAAAAAATATTTTACAATTTTCTACATATAAATATTGCACTTAAGGTTCGAAATATCGATGTCGATGGAAATATCGAGGTCCCGATTTTATGGAAATATCGATGAAAATTTTGAGAAAAATTATGGAAATTGATGAAAATTTGTAGAAATTGTTATAATTAATTGATGAAACTTTGATTGTGGCAGATTATAACTGACTATTTTTAATCACAATTACTATAAAGTAAGACAATATTTAGTTGTCTATTGTAAACATATGAGTAATTGTTGATATGAGAGCAGAAATTTAAAAAAGAAATGAAAAAATAAGTACAAAATAATAAAACAAAGTTTCTTAATATTTTGAGGTAAAATGACGTGAAAGTTTTGGATGGTAAAAGAAAAAACTCACATCGATTTAATTTTAAGGTAAAACGATGTGAAAATTTAATAGAAAATGTTTGATTGAGCTTAAAAATAAATATAGATTATTTTTTTGTGGTTTTCTCAAATTTAATTTCTTTATAAATGAAAGTTTTAGGTCGAAAATAAAGCTAAAAACTGATAAAATTAAAGTTGAAAATTAAAAAAAGTAGCACTTAAAAAATGCTTAATCCTTTGTCCAAAATGACATTGGCGTGTGAAACTATAAAATTGTGTATAGTCAGGACCATAACAATTGAAAATTTTGAACTGAGCTAACATAGTTAATAAAAAAAATTAAAATTTTCTCGAAATCTCAAAATTTTGTCGAAATTTGGAGAGAAAACAAAATTTCCCCAATGAAGATTTCAATGGAAATTTTTTACTATGCACTTAACATAGACAAAATACTATTATTACTTTAACAATCATAGATCGAAATTTCGAGATTTCGATGGAATTTTCTACTATGCACTTAACATAGACAAAATATTATTGTTACTTTTAAGAGTCATGGAACATGTAAGTTAAACATACATAAAAACTAGGGTTGTCATTAAGGTTCACAAATAATAGGGTATATATTGCTGGGATTAAAACCCAAAACGCAGCGGAAACGTATCAGAACCGTATCTCAAAATTAATTTTAATAATTTTGAAATATTTTTACATTGGCAAAAAAGACTTAAATTAATCTAGGTTAAGCAAAAAAATTAGAGAATAAAAACTCTTACGTGTTGTGTCACCACCACTTGGAGACCTTCCTATCCTCTGAATCTTGAGGGAAGGTTTGTGGAACCTTTTTGGCACAGAAAAAAAATAAAGAACTCTTCTGGATATTTTTTTTTAGAGAACGCTGAGAATTTTGTTTTTTTGTTGAGAGAATGGTTCACCCCAAACAAAATTCTGTTTTTGCACTATATAAAGAAACGAGAGAAAAATGGGAAACGTGGGTGTTATCCCACATCTTAAGTAACTCCCCTACGTGGGAGTTACATCAAACTTAATTAATTAAAATTAAATTAATTAACTAAATCAATAATTAATTAAATTAATAATTAATTAATAATTAATAATTAATTAAATCTAATTTAATTAGTCAATTCATTTAAATCATATTTAAATGAACATCTCTCACATAACCTATAGTTTTAATTCAATTAATTTAATTAAATCAAATTTAATTAAATTAGATTAAATTAAATAACTAATTAATTCTCCAATTAATTAATTACCAAATTAAATATCAAATATTTAATTTTAACCTGCATTTGAATCAAATTCAAATACATTTCTCTCATAACCTATAGTTTAATGTACATCTAATGCGCATTAATTTTAACCTATAGTTTTAATAAAATAATATTTGAACAATTTCAAATATTTAATTCTCTTACAAATTAACTTTGAATCATATCCAAAATTATATTTATACTATAAAGTTTAATTTGTAAAATAAACTTTATATTATAATGTATCATTATACATTATACTTTTCCCTTAGAAAATTTGAACTATTCAAATTTCAACCAATAATAACCTCAATATTCTTTACGAGCTAGGAAGGGGACCTAATGGACCTACAGATCAGAAGCTCCAACGATATGAGATTAACGGGCTAAACTCATTAACCACATTAATCAATATTCGTTAACTATGGGTACACTCCACTAAAGACCCACAGTTGCACTCTTCTCACTGTAGATATATTTCTGTGTCCACGGATATAGACCAATGACAGCAAGTTAGTCCTTCACAAGTGTTCGTAACACCAGCTGGGTCAAATTACTGTTATACCCCTGGGTTACTTCTAAATCCTTAAGTACCAGTGCTCCTCTAATGAACAACCTGTTTATGGTCCAACCATCAAACAGAAACCCCTCTCGGGCCAGTGAGAGGGTAGGGCCCTATGTTCAAGTCCCGAAGACACCACTTAAGGGAACACTTATCTACTTACCCTACAGTCGAGAAGGAGTGAAATCCATCTTGTATAATTATGTTCCCAGCTCCCCACTCAGTCTTGTCCCCAAAATGGTAGGCATATCGAGTCGACAAATGGGCCACTCTCACCCATACAAATCAAAGGACAATCCCTCGTGAACAGGAGTTCACAATATACTCAAGATTAAGACTAAGTTACCTAGGTCAACCTATTGAAATAGAAACCTAACCAGTCAATGGAGTTACATCTAGTAATTACTATTTCGTGGTCTAGTCTTATGCAAACTCATTGCATAGGATACCCCCACTCGCATGTCTCCTACATGAACGCGTTGGATCATTGCGTTTGTATCAAATACAAAGTGGGCCGTATCCATAGTGTTACCAGGATAAGGTACCCAGCCCTATCTTTATACTATAGACCCTTTAGGTTGTAACTTGAATATTGATCTCTATATGTCTCTACATATTGTTCAAGACTCATAAAACAACCTAGGATGTTAGTTTATTGGATTTTAGGGTTATTAAAACAAGATAAAATAATCAATAACATTTATTGAATAATAATGAATAATCATTTATTAATGACGGTCAAAATACAACATTTACTATCTACGAGTTTTAGGGCATCAAACCCAACATACATATATATATATATATATATATATATATATATATAATCATAACTAACAATAAGCCAATTTCATGCATACAAAAAAAAAAAATTGTTCATTAAAATAGTTAAGTTTGTCAATCCTACCAAGTAATCGCAAAAAATACCTCTTCCTAGATTGTGATTGGATTGTTAAGAAGCAATCGGTCATATAATAGTTGGAGGTAGTTTTCGAAGTTGATTATTGAAGGTGATTTTCACCTGAGTTTATAGTCGGAGGTAGTTCTCGATGGTTCTCAGAGCCAGAAGTTGGTCGCATGAAGGTGGTATTGGAGTTGGTAGCCGGAGTTTTGTCATCGAAGGTGGTTGTCAAAGCTAAGAGTTGGTCGTCGAAGTTAATCGAACGAAGGTGGTCGTTGAAGTTGATCATTGAAGGTGATTTTCACCAGAGTTTGTAGTCGAAGGTGGTTGTTGGAATCTAGTGTTGGTCGCACGAAGATGGTTGTCGAAGTTGGTCGTCAAAGTTTGTTGTTGGAGGTAGTTGCTGGAGCCTAGAATTGGTCATTTGCGTTGGTCGCACGAAAGTGGTCATCAGAGTAGTCATCGGAGATGGTTGCGGAGCTCGGAGTTGGTCGTTGGAGTTAGTTCCTAGAGTGTGGCAACGACAGTCGCCGACAGTAGCCAATAGATAGAGTCATATTGAAAACATTGAAAAAAGACAGAGTTGAGGTGAGTTGGGATGAGTTGGTAAAATATACCAACTCAACTCCACTAATATTTAAAGTTGGTGAGACAAATATTGGTATATTATACCAACTCAACCCAACTCATGTTGGTGAGCCAAACACCCCATATATTTTATGTTTAGTATGTCATATATTGATATACTTTATATTTGGTATATCACTCAATTGACATACTTTATATTTGGTAGGTCGGTCAGTTATACGATTAATATACCAAATTTACCATTAATGACACCAAATTTATCTGCCTATAATTGTTCGTGATTTGTTTATTCATGGACTTAATTTGAATCCTTGTTCATTTGTTTCATAAAATTATTTTTCTAGTACATCATCATCAACTAACAATTCTTCAATTCGTCATGTTGGTAACTGCTCTGAATGTAGGTTGATAAATTATTGACACATCAGTGTTACACTTAAAATTGAATTTTAAACAGATGATTATCAACTACTGTGATATACCGGAACAAATATATTTTTAAGAAGTATTGATAACACTAACAATACACCAATGTTCTACTTGAAATTAATGTTGCTAAATATACTAATGTTATACTTGAAATTTATTTTCGAATGAATGTAAGCGATATACTATTAATACACCAATGTTATAGTTGGAATGAATTTAAATTGAGTACTAATATTTCAATGATATATTTGGAATGGATTTTTAATAACTAATATTATATTATTGATACACCACTGTAAAATTTTAAATGAATTTTGAATGAGTACCGATAAACTACTGATATTACATTATGAAAGTGATGATATACTATTGATATAATAATAATATACTTAAAATGCATTTTGAATTAGTACTAATATAAAATTGAAATATCATTTTGAATGATATATTTCATATTTGATGTATCAACAATCTTGTTGACATACTTATTCTCTCCAAATTTGGTATATTCATAAATTAATATACGAAATATGAAGTAATATACAATTGCTATAACAAATTATATAACTTTCATGACATAAAAAACACATCAAAAGTTTGGAAAATAAAACAAATTAACAGACATCCTTTATATTTGGCATATTTTTTACAAAACCTATGTTTGGATAAAATATTTTGGGTCCGATTCGTAATATTAAACTCATTCCGTTCAAATAGTTTTTAACAAAAACCCTCTTTCTCATCATTTTCACGTTCCACAATCCCATTTTCATTTTGCTCTCGATACTTCACGTATTTCAACGCTTCTCTAATCTGATTATATTCGAGTTTCCCAAATACCTCATAAATTATTCACAAAGCTAAAAAAAAAAAAAAAAAAGGGAAAAAGAACTTTTTTCCTAAATAAACAATAATAATAATAAAACTCAATAAGTAGGCAAAAACACCAAAAAAAGAAAACCCTCAAGTATGACAGTACGCAAGGTGTCACCGTCCAAAATGTGACCAATAAAGAAATATTTATTTGAAAGAAAGGTGACCGACGGGTAACGGCATCACATCCTTTCTTCCAATTCAAGAAACTTTCTTCCAATTCCCGAGGGTTTGGGAGTGTACACTATGTGGAGGGAAGAAAAATGGCGTCCACAAGATCAAATCACCACCCGAAATTGAATCATTGAGCTTATCCCATTTCCAATTTCATCACTGCAGTTCCGGTTTCAATGATGGCGTTCCGATTAGGAGCTTGTCCACGCGCCACCGTCGCCTCTCATTTTCCCCAACTCAATCACAACAACTTTCTCATTCGAGAGGTTGAGATTCAGCGGGTGAGAGGCGCGAGGAGACTGAGAATTAGGGTTTCGGATGGAGGAGAATCGTATCTCGGGATGTGGAAGAACGCGGTGGAGCGCCAGAGGAAATCTATTGAGTTTCAGAAAGTTATTGAGAATGCTGTTGGAAATGACGATCTCAATGGCGGTGATCGAAGTGCTGATCAGTTGGAGAAGAAGAGCGAGGAGTTCAGTAAGATTCTTCAGGTCCCGGCGGAGGAGAGGGATCGGATTCAGCGGATGCAGGTCATTCATCGAGCTGCTGCCGCCATTGCAGCTGCTCGTGCACTTATTGGTGAGACTGGAATGGTAGCTGTGGGAGACTCGAGTTCGCACGATTTGAATATTTCTCTGAATTTGAACAGTAGTAATAACGGTGGACTACTCGATCGTGAAGAAGGTATGATTAGCATTATTGAATCTTGAAGAAATTGATCTGTTTTGTTGACTATTAAAGCCCTAAAGTTTTAATAATATGAGTTGAGGTCGAGTTACATATTTATATAAATTATTGGCTCTTTCTTTACTGTATTTGACTTTCTTTCAAGTTGAGCTTTGAATATTACTAGTAGGTAACATATTTCCGTTTTGCTTGTTACCGAATGAATATACTTTCAGTCTGACCAGGCATATCTTCTCTGAGTTTATTGATTAATTAATGTAGATCCGTATCAATATCCTAATACAGGAAATAATGGCAGTGTCGACTAGCAAGACTAGAAAAGAATAAAGACCTAGTGTTATTGTGGTTCACTTACTAACTCTTTCTTTTTCTATATTTGTTAATTTCTTTATTGTTTATGATTCATCTAGCACTATCTGAATTTCAAAGTGAGAACACCCTGCTGCCTGAGTCTGAAACTTCACAAACTGGGACCCCTGGTCCAGATTTCTGGTCTTGGACGCCCCCTTCAGATAATGATGGGAATGGTAATGCTTTCAGTGAGTTGCGACCAATTGGGAAATCAGAGGCATATCCAATGTTATCCAATTTTGTTGAGGAGAAAGAGCCACCGGTTGGCTTTCTCTCAATTCCATTTCAGAGTGAAATCTCTGAAAGCGTCAAATCTCTTCTACCACCCTTTCAGTCATTGGTGGGTATTGAAAAATTAGAATCATCAGAAACCAGTACAGAGACACATTCCTTGGAAGAAGATGAAAATGTTGGGATAGAGTTTTCGGTACACGCAGCAGAAGCATCACAGGCACTTAGTAGTGTAGATAAGGAATCAACAAAGGGAATAGATCCAGATGGGTCACGATGGTGGAAGGAGACAGGAGTTGAGCAGAGACCAGATGGTGTGATTTGCACGTGGACACTAATGAGGGGAGTTAGTGCAGACCTAGCCACTGAGTGGCAGAACAAATATTGGGAAGCTGCTGATGAGTTTGGCTATAAGGAACTTGGTTCAGAGAAATCTGGTCGCGATGCCTATGGGAATGTTTGGCGTGAATATTGGAGAGAATCTATGCGGCAGGTCAGTTTGAATTTTTGTTGATTTGCTTGTTTCTATCACATTATCCTTGTAAAATATATGCTTTATGCAAACAGTTAAAGTCTCAATCGTTTGTTTTGCCATCTGCAGAAAGATCGATTTTGATTGCAATATATGTTTTATGCACTCACTTAATGGGCTGAATGGACAGTTCACATCCATCTTTGAAATTGAAGTGATACGCATATCACTCATTGGAGGTTGGGATAAGATGGAAATGCATCTATGAGTGTGTAATGTACTAAGTGTCAGTTGATATCAAGCAGATACTTTCGTGTCCTTCTCTCTGATATTTTTAAAGGATTTACTTATGTTTAGATGTCTGGAAATGACGTGAGATCCATCTCTATAGTGAATTGTGGAAATTACTTTATTTCTTCCTCCAATTCATTCTCTCAACACCCCGCAGCTAACATTTGGTTCCTAATTTCAATTGTTGCAGCAAGCAATCTTTTTTATGACCTTAACTGAACTAACTCTCTTTCAGGAGCAAGGCCTTGTTCACCTTGAAAAAATTGCAGACAAGTGGGGAAAAAATGGAAGTGGCACCGAGTGGCAAGAGAAATGGTGGGAATACTATAATACCTCTGGTCAAACTGAAAAAAATGCTCATAAATGGTGTAAAATTGATCCGTACACATATATTGATCCGGGTCATGCTCATATCTGGCATGAAAGGTATCGATTTTTTCAAATGTTAGATATTTTAATCAACTATTATTCTTGTTGTCCTCTTGACTTGGTCTTTATGATGCTTTCTCAATCCTCTGATTACCTTTTTCAAGATTTTGTACATTTACTTTGGTGACATGCTTCTCAAAAAATTGTCTATTTCGATCTGCTTTAGCATCTACCTTTCCTCTTGCAGTTGGGGTGAAAAGTATGATGGACAAGGTGGCAGCATTAAGTACACAGATAAGTGGGCTGAACGATATGAAGGTGATGGTTGGACGAAGTGGGGTGACAAATGGGATGAAAACTTTGATCCAAATGGTCATGGTGTCAAACAGGGGGAAACTTGGTGGGAAGGTAAACATGGAGAACGGTGGAACCGTACATGGGGTGAGGGCCACAATGGTTCGGGCTGGGTTCACAAGTATGGAAAGAGCAGCAGTGGGGAGCATTGGGACACACACGCTCAGCAGGAAACCTGGTATGAGAGATTCCCACACTTTGGCTTTTATCACTGCTTCAACAATTCAGTCCAGCTCCGGGAAGTTCAGAAACCATCTGAGACGGATTCGTAAGTCATCTTTCCTTACTGACAGGTGAATATAAAAGCTAGTAGAATAGCGCATTTTGAAGAATATAGAATGCTTTATGAGGTTTGATACCGTTTTCCTGGCATTGTACATGTAATAAAGAAAACTGCACAACATATTCCAAGTTTGCAGTGTTATTAGGAAACCTTTTAAGTGAATAAATTAGCTTTCTTTCTTTATTTTCTGAGATGCTATTAGAAAGCCGCAAATATTGAAAAGATCCCATACCCTGCATTATTCCCCTCCTCCACCACCACCTAAAGAAGCAAGAAAGCAACAACTGCACTTCCTCCTGTCTTTTCAATTAATTATATGTTTGCCGTATACAGAAGTAGAAGTACCATTAATTTGAGACTGCTGGGGACAATGCCATTTGTACATGAATTGTATGGTCATGGGTAGTGTTTTAAAAAGTCCTTCCAGGCGCGCGACCAGGCTCAAGGTATAAATCTGGTGCCTCGCTTTGAAAAGGCAAGCTCACAGAATAAGGCACGCCTCAAGTGCGTGCCTTTTGTGAAGCCACAAGGCCCAAAGCCGGGGCCTTGGGGCTTTTTCATTATTTTTAAAAACTAGTAATAAAATAGAGTTTTTTCTTCTTTGTTAACTAAAAAAATTGAATTTACGAAGTCTACATACAAAATGTATTGTGTTCATGGGTCTTTTTTTTCATATTTCCACTTCAACTATTATTTTTTTCTTTATGTAGTACTTTATATTTAGTGCGCTTCACAAATAAAAGTCCGTGTTTTTTTTGCGCCTTGTGCTAAAGTCTAGAAGACCATTGTGCTTTATTGTGCTTGAACTTTAAAAAACACTGGCCATAAGAGTCATCACAAGTGCAATTGGAATCTAAAATTTTATTGTTATATTAAAATCAAAGTTTATTTAGACTAGACGCGTGTATGATTTAGACTGTCCAGGCTGTGGTTGTGATTACTTATGCTGGAGTATTGACTTATTGTTCAAATGAGAGCTCTCACATCCTAAGTTCAACCTTGAAACTTTCTTCCTAAGTTTCTATTTTTGAACAGTAGACTTTGGACCTGATTAGTTTACCATTTTAAGTCTAAATTGGCAATTTCCTCCCTTCTCTTCTAGTACGGTGAAAGTACGGTTCATTAAGAATATGAAAGGTACAAACCATCAATAAAAAAAGTCATGGTTATAATGAGAATTTAGTGTAAAAGTAGGGCCCATTTCAAAATAATTTGTAAAAATCGAGTTCTCCCAAAATTATTTGTAAAATTAGAGGTAATTTTTTGTCTTTATTAGATTCAGTAACTAGCTAGAATTCTCTCTTTTAAAGAGACTGAATTGACTTTGTGGTCAATTGATAAGCGTCAACATGGCAGATTGGATGGCTAAATATATTTTTGAAAAATATCTAAATCTAATTTATATTCTAAAAAGGTCTAAATGAAAAATATTTAATTAAATTACACGATAATTAATAAAAAATGTGGACAAATATGCCCTTACCGTCAATCGAAAATAGTTATACTAAATTATAGATTCTATTAAAAAAAAATCCAAACAACTAATTTTAGTAACTATAACAAATGAAAAAAAAAACACAAAATCTAAATAACTAAATCTAAAAAAAATAATACATTTAAAATACCATAGGAATTTACTAAATCAGGCTAAAAATGTAAATATTTAAAAATTCAAGATTTAAATTCAGTGAATGTGGTTGTAGAGACAATGACAACAAAGTGATCTTATTTAGAATGTCCAAAAAATCTTCTTCCATCAAAACCAAAATCCCTCCTCCATGGTCGCCCCACCATTTGAGATTCCAATTTCACCATTCCCATCATCAATCTACAATGAACGACCTAAAACTCTCCATCACATTAAAATCGGATTTTAAAAAAAAAAAAAAAAAAAAAATAGGCATGCAAATTTGAGTATGGTGTAATTGGAGGGAAAAATTGAAATAAAATAAAAATGGCTACACTAAATTAGATATTTTTCAAAACCACCTCCCCGATTTAAATATATCCTAAAATGGGGGAGGGGGATTGTGGACTCAAACGAATTTTAGTGTGCGAAATTATTTAAGGAAAAAAAAACTCTTGGACTCAAATGGCGTTGCTGTGCCGATCTGGTGTCGGAAGGGTTGAATGAATTTTTATCTACCACGTATGCGTGTCCTCGCACCACGTCTGCGCTGGTGTGGTGAAATGTACAATGTTGGAAATATTTCAGTCTCTTCAAAAGACGAAGAGACTGAACCTAATAGGACAAAAAATTATCTCTACTTTTACAAATAATTTGGAGGAAACTCGATTTTTACAAATTATTTTGAAATCAATCCTACTCTTACACTAAATTCGACATAATGAAGAACTTAGAGAAAATGAGTTCAAACCATGTTGGTCATCTAAGAAATACAAATACGAATACAAGGCATAAACAAAACACTAACAAGTACTAGAAAAACAAGTGAAAGATAGAATAAACTTCATCCTTTTTACCCATTTGGGATTATTAGATTTTGTAATTGAACTCCTTTGATATAAACTACCGGCTTTAAGGGACAAAATAGTTAATTGATTGAGAATCTTCTAAGCAAGGACAATAATGGGAGATTAAATTAAAGTACAAAATTACCATTTTAGTGCTTTACTTTCCAAAAGGAAAGATCCTTTGTGAAGCACCTACCAACTTTTTTTTTTTTTTTTGGTTATAGAATAGTGATTACACCTTAGGTAAACCATAAGAATATACATACCAAATCTCTTGCATCATTTTTCAACTCTAGTATGTATATTTTCTAGTAATAATTCATCTTAAAGTTGGATCGATTTTCAACGAGTTTTGATGTTTCAACATATGGAATCTCCATACCTACTTTTATTTCTCTTCACAATGTTTTAATTCATGGAATGCTCATTCCTAACTTAAAAAATGGTATTATTCAACGCTTTGGCTCCACCACAACATAAAAGACACTAAAATTTTAATACAAAAGGTTTAGACACTAAAATGGGATTGTGAAACATGAAAACGGTAGAAAAGAGGATTAGGTTGAAAACTATAGAAACGAAATGAGTTTGGTATTACAAATCGAGCTCAAACTGCTCAATTCAAACATGAGTTTCGAATTACATTACATTACAGACTCATTTCATTACAACCCCTAACTCTTTAGCCGTTCATGAAAGCTCCACCAACAAAGTAGATGTAAAAATTTATGGATTTAAGCTATCCAACTCAATCACGTCGATTATTTTACATTGAGGGGATTCATAATTTTTTTCTCTAATTTCTTTTCTTTGCTTAATTAAAATTTTTTTTTTAAAAAAAAAAACGGCAAAGATTGTCAAAGCAAACATGTACGGTAATGAATTGAATGAAAGAAGAAAACGCGTAGCAGGTAAGTACATTTTGTCTTGTCTACTATTTTCAAAAGTTTAGGGCCCTTCAATTTTTATGTTATCATTATGCCACATGATTATCAAACTTTCACTGCCTTCGGAAACAAGTATTTCTTTTTTCTTATTAAAATCATTTATTCTATTTCCGGCTATTTTAGTTTTCTTTTAGAGAATTTTTAACGTGGATTATTTTTAAATATAGAAAAATTCATTGTCTATCAGTGATAGACTGCGATAGAATTCTATCACTTAGAGTGAAATCTATCGTTCATAGACACTGGAATTTTTCTATATTTATAAATAGTTTGATATTTTTTTTTTGTTTATAATAATTTTCCTTTTAACAATAAACTCTTTCTAAAAAAAATCATTAACACATATTATATATTAGTTAAGTTATATTTATTTTTAGTAACTGTTTAATATTTTATCATTAGAATTTTGTATTTTTAAAAAAATTTATGTTGTCCATTTCTAAAATTTATACTACACTCAATATATATAGACTTAAAATAGGTTAAAACCTGACTATAAATTTAATTCAATATAATAGTAATTTTTCTGGAATTAAAGATATTATAAGGATAAGTTTCCACAATCTATAGAGAAGTGATAACATAGATTTTTATTTTTTTTATTTTTTAAAATGATCAAACATAAACTAACAATAAGGACAATTAAATTCTTTTTTTAAAGTACAAGATTTAAATTTCAACATTTAAAAGTACAAAGAAAATAAATGAAATTCATAATACAATGAGACAAGGACTCACAGATTTTTATGTACCACTGTTCCAAACATAATAATTGTTTTTAAAATAAAAATTAGTTTATGTTTTTGTTTAGTTTTTTTTTTTAATGTTAAGTGGAATTTTACTTTTTCCTTCCATCTTATTTTTAATTATATATATATATATATACATCATCTAAGATGCAAAATTAAATATTTAACTTCAAAATTGATAATACAAACAGTATGTTAATTAAATTATGCTTATTTATGATCTTAATTTAAAGAGAAATTATTAAATAAAACATCCTATGAAATATCATGAGATTAACTCAATATATTGTTTCTACAATGAATGAAGATACTCATAAATTCTTTTAGAATTCTCTTGAAAAATATTGAAAAGAAGTTTGAATATGAAGGATGAAGATTTTTCATGGAACTCCACAAAAGTTGAAGCTAATTAAAAAATGAGAACACCCTGCTGCCTGAGTCTGAAACTTCACAAACTGGGACCCCTGGTCCAGATTTCTGGTCTTGGACGCCCCCTTCAGATAATGATGGGAATGGTAATGCTTTCAGTGAGTTGCGACCAATTGGGAAATCAGAGGCATATCCAATGTTATCCAATTTTGTTGAGGAGAAAGAGCCACCGGTTGGCTTTCTCTCAATTCCATTTCAGAGTGAAATCTCTGAAAGCGTCAAATCTCTTCTACCACCCTTTCAGTCATTGGTGGGTATTGAAAAATTAGAATCATCAGAAACCAGTACAGAGACACATTCCTTGGAAGAAGATGAAAATGTTGGGATAGAGTTTTCGGTACACGCAGCAGAAGCATCACAGGCACTTAGTAGTGTAGATAAGGAATCAACAAAGGGAATAGATCCAGATGGGTCACGATGGTGGAAGGAGACAGGAGTTGAGCAGAGACCAGATGGTGTGATTTGCACGTGGACACTAATGAGGGGAGTTAGTGCAGACCTAGCCACTGAGTGGCAGAACAAATATTGGGAAGCTGCTGATGAGTTTGGCTATAAGGAACTTGGTTCAGAGAAATCTGGTCGCGATGCCTATGGGAATGTTTGGCGTGAATATTGGAGAGAATCTATGCGGCAGGTCAGTTTGAATTTTTGTTGATTTGCTTGTTTCTATCACATTATCCTTGTAAAATATATGCTTTATGCAAACAGTTAAAGTCTCAATCGTTTGTTTTGCCATCTGCAGAAAGATCGATTTTGATTGCAATATATGTTTTATGCACTCACTTAATGGGCTGAATGGACAGTTCACATCCATCTTTGAAATTGAAGTGATACGCATATCACTCATTGGAGGTTGGGATAAGATGGAAATGCATCTATGAGTGTGTAATGTACTAAGTGTCAGTTGATATCAAGCAGATACTTTCGTGTCCTTCTCTCTGATATTTTTAAAGGATTTACTTATGTTTAGATGTCTGGAAATGACGTGAGATCCATCTCTATAGTGAATTGTGGAAATTACTTTATTTCTTCCTCCAATTCATTCTCTCAACACCCCGCAGCTAACATTTGGTTCCTAATTTCAATTGTTGCAGCAAGCAATCTTTTTTATGACCTTAACTGAACTAACTCTCTTTCAGGAGCAAGGCCTTGTTCACCTTGAAAAAATTGCAGACAAGTGGGGAAAAAATGGAAGTGGCACCGAGTGGCAAGAGAAATGGTGGGAATACTATAATACCTCTGGTCAAACTGAAAAAAATGCTCATAAATGGTGTAAAATTGATCCGTACACATATATTGATCCGGGTCATGCTCATATCTGGCATGAAAGGTATCGATTTTTTCAAATGTTAGATATTTTAATCAACTATTATTCTTGTTGTCCTCTTGACTTGGTCTTTATGATGCTTTCTCAATCCTCTGATTACCTTTTTCAAGATTTTGTACATTTACTTTGGTGACATGCTTCTCAAAAAATTGTCTATTTCGATCTGCTTTAGCATCTACCTTTCCTCTTGCAGTTGGGGTGAAAAGTATGATGGACAAGGTGGCAGCATTAAGTACACAGATAAGTGGGCTGAACGATATGAAGGTGATGGTTGGACGAAGTGGGGTGACAAATGGGATGAAAACTTTGATCCAAATGGTCATGGTGTCAAACAGGGGGAAACTTGGTGGGAAGGTAAACATGGAGAACGGTGGAACCGTACATGGGGTGAGGGCCACAATGGTTCGGGCTGGGTTCACAAGTATGGAAAGAGCAGCAGTGGGGAGCATTGGGACACACACGCTCAGCAGGAAACCTGGTATGAGAGATTCCCACACTTTGGCTTTTATCACTGCTTCAACAATTCAGTCCAGCTCCGGGAAGTTCAGAAACCATCTGAGACGGATTCGTAAGTCATCTTTCCTTACTGACAGGTGAATATAAAAGCTAGTAGAATAGCGCATTTTGAAGAATATAGAATGCTTTATGAGGTTTGATACCGTTTTCCTGGCATTGTACATGTAATAAAGAAAACTGCACAACATATTCCAAGTTTGCAGTGTTATTAGGAAACCTTTTAAGTGAATAAATTAGCTTTCTTTCTTTATTTTCTGAGATGCTATTAGAAAGCCGCAAATATTGAAAAGATCCCATACCCTGCATTATTCCCCTCCTCCACCACCACCTAAAGAAGCAAGAAAGCAACAACTGCACTTCCTCCTGTCTTTTCAATTAATTATATGTTTGCCGTATACAGAAGTAGAAGTACCATTAATTTGAGACTGCTGGGGACAATGCCATTTGTACATGAATTGTATGGTCATGGGTAGTGTTTTAAAAAGTCCTTCCAGGCGCGCGACCAGGCTCAAGGTATAAATCTGGTGCCTCGCTTTGAAAAGGCAAGCTCACAGAATAAGGCACGCCTCAAGTGCGTGCCTTTTGTGAAGCCACAAGGCCCAAAGCCGGGGCCTTGGGGCTTTTTCATTATTTTTAAAAACTAGTAATAAAATAGAGTTTTTTCTTCTTTGTTAACTAAAAAAATTGAATTTACGAAGTCTACATACAAAATGTATTGTGTTCATGGGTCTTTTTTTTCATATTTCCACTTCAACTATTATTTTTTTCTTTATGTAGTACTTTATATTTAGTGCGCTTCACAAATAAAAGTCCGTGTTTTTTTTTGCGCCTTGTGCTAAAGTCTAGAAGACCATTGTGCTTTATTGTGCTTGAACTTTAAAAAACACTGGCCATAAGAGTCATCACAAGTGCAATTGGAATCTAAAATTTTATTGTTATATTAAAATCAAAGTTTATTTAGACTAGACGCGTGTATGATTTAGACTGTCCAGGCTGTGGTTGTGATTACTTATGCTGGAGTATTGACTTATTGTTCAAATGAGAGCTCTCACATCCTAAGTTCAACCTTGAAACTTTCTTCCTAAGTTTCTATTTTTTGAACAGTAGACTTTGGACCTGATTAGTTTACCATTTTAAGTCTAAATTGGCAATTTCCTCCCTTCTCTTCTAGTACGGTGAAAGTACGGTTCATTAAGAATATGAAAGGTACAAACCATCAATAAAAAAAAGTCATGGTTATAATGAGAATTTAGTGTAAAAGTAGGGCCCATTTCAAAATAATTTGTAAAAATCGAGTTCTCCCAAAATTATTTGTAAAATTAGAGGTAATTTTTTGTCTTTATTAGATTCAGTAACTAGCTAGAATTCTCTCTTTTAAAGAGACTGAATTGACTTTGTGGTCAATTGATAAGCGTCAACATGGCAGATTGGATGGCTAAATATATTTTTGAAAAATATCTAAATCTAATTTATATTCTAAAAAGGTCTAAATGAAAAATATTTAATTAAATTACACGATAATTAATAAAAAATGTGGACAAATATGCCCTTACCGTCAATCGAAAATAGTTATACTAAATTATAGATTCTATTAAAAAAAAATCCAAACAACTAATTTTAGTAACTATAACAAATGAAAAAAAAAACACAAAATCTAAATAACTAAATCTAAAAAAATAATACATTTAAAATACCATAGGAATTTACTAAATCAGGCTAAAAATGTAAATATTTAAAAATTCAAGATTTAAATTCAGTGAATGTGGTTGTAGAGACAATGACAACAAAGTGATCTTATTTAGAATGTCCAAAAAATCTTCTTCCATCAAAACCAAAATCCCTCCTCCATGGTCGCCCCACCATTTGAGATTCCAATTTCACCATTCCCATCATCAATCTACAATGAACGACCTAAAACTCTCCATCACATTAAAATCGGATTTTAAAAAAAAAAAAAAAAAAAAAAATAGGCATGCAAATTTGAGTATGGTGTAATTGGAGGGAAAAATTGAAATAAAATAAAAATGGCTACACTAAATTAGATATTTTTCAAAACCACCTCCCCGATTTAAATATATCCTAAAATGGGGGAGGGGGATTGTGGACTCAAACGAATTTTAGTGTGCGAAATTATTTAAGGAAAAAAAAACTCTTGGACTCAAATGGCGTTGCTGTGCCGATCTGGTGTCGGAAGGGTTGAATGAATTTTTATCTACCACGTATGCGTGTCCTCGCACCACGTCTGCGCTGGTGTGGTGAAATGTACAATGTTGGAAATATTTCAGTCTCTTCAAAAGACGAAGAGACTGAACCTAATAGGACAAAAAATTATCTCTACTTTTACAAATAATTTGGAGGAAACTCGATTTTTACAAATTATTTTGAAATCAATCCTACTCTTACACTAAATTCGACATAATGAAGAACTTAGAGAAAATGAGTTCAAACCATGTTGGTCATCTAAGAAATACAAATACGAATACAAGGCATAAACAAAACACTAACAAGTACTAGAAAAACAAGTGAAAGATAGAATAAACTTCATCCTTTTTACCCATTTGGGATTATTAGATTTTGTAATTGAACTCCTTTGATATAAACTACCGGCTTTAAGGGACAAAATAGTTAATTGATTGAGAATCTTCTAAGCAAGGACAATAATGGGAGATTAAATTAAAGTACAAAATTACCATTTTAGTGCTTTACTTTCCAAAAGGAAAGATCCTTTGTGAAGCACCTACCAACTTTTTTTTTTTTTTTTGGTTATAGAATAGTGATTACACCTTAGGTAAACCATAAGAATATACATACCAAATCTCTTGCATCATTTTTCAACTCTAGTATGTATATTTTCTAGTAATAATTCATCTTAAAGTTGGATCGATTTTCAACGAGTTTTGATGTTTCAACATATGGAATCTCCATACCTACTTTTATTTCTCTTCACAATGTTTTAATTCATGGAATGCTCATTCCTAACTTAAAAAATGGTATTATTCAACGCTTTGGCTCCACCACAACATAAAAGACACTAAAATTTTAATACAAAAGGTTTAGACACTAAAATGGGATTGTGAAACATGAAAACGGTAGAAAAGAGGATTAGGTTGAAAACTATAGAAACGAAATGAGTTTGGTATTACAAATCGAGCTCAGACTGCTCAATTCAAACATGAGTTTCGAATTACATTACATTACAGACTCATTTCATTACAACCCCTAACTCTTTAGCCGTTCATGAAAGCTCCACCAACAAAGTAGATGTAAAAATTTATGGATTTAAGCTATCCAACTCAATCACGTCGATTATTTTACATTGAGGGGATTCATAATTTTTTTCTCTAATTTCTTTTCTTTGCTTAATTAAAATTTTTTTTTTAAAAAAAAAAACGGCAAAGATTGTCAAAGCAAACATGTACGGTAATGAATTGAATGAAAGAAGAAAACGCGTAGCAGGTAAGTACATTTTGTCTTGTCTACTATTTTCAAAAGTTTAGGGCCCTTCAATTTTTATGTTATCATTATGCCACATGATTATCAAACTTTCACTGCCTTCGGAAACAAGTATTTCTTTTTTCTTATTAAAATCATTTATTCTATTTCCGGCTATTTTAGTTTTCTTTTAGAGAATTTTTAACGTGGATTATTTTTAAATATAGAAAAATTCATTGTCTATCAGTGATAGACTGCGATAGAATTCTATCACTTAGAGTGAAATCTATCGTTCATAGACACTGGAATTTTTCTATATTTATAAATAGTTTGATATTTTTTTTTTGTTTATAATAATTTTCCTTTTAACAATAAACTCTTTCTAAAAAAAATCATTAACACATATTATATATTAGTTAAGTTATATTTATTTTTAGTAACTGTTTAATATTTTATCATTAGAATTTTGTATTTTTAAAAAAATTTATGTTGTCCATTTCTAAAATTTATACTACACTCAATATATATAGACTTAAAATAGGTTAAAACCTGACTATAAATTTAATTCAATATAATAGTAATTTTTCTGGAATTAAAGATATTATAAGGATAAGTTTCCACAATCTATAGAGAAGTGATAACATAGATTTTTATTTTTTTTATTTTTTAAAATGATCAAACATAAACTAACAATAAGGACAATTAAATTCTTTTTTTAAAGTACAAGATTTAAATTTCAACATTTAAAAGTACAAAGAAAATAAATGAAATTCATAATACAATGAGACAAGGACTCACAGATTTTTATGTACCACTGTTCCAAACATAATAATTGTTTTTAAAATAAAAATTAGTTTATGTTTTTGTTTAGTTTTTTTTTTTAATGTTAAGTGGAATTTTACTTTTTCCTTCCATCTTATTTTTAATTATATATATATATATACATCATCTAAGATGCAAAATTAAATATTTAACTTCAAAATTGATAATACAAACAGTATGTTAATTAAATTATGCTTATTTATGATCTTAATTTAAAGAGAAATTATTAAATAAAACATCCTATGAAATATCATGAGATTAACTCAATATATTGTTTCTACAATGAATGAAGATACTCATAAATTCTTTTAGAATTCTCTTGAAAAATATTGAAAAGAAGTTTGAATATGAAGGATGAAGATTTTTCATGGAACTCCACAAAAGTTGAAGCTAATTAAAAAATGAGAACACCCTGCTGCCTGAGTCTGAAACTTCACAAACTGGGACCCCTGGTCCAGATTTCTGGTCTTGGACGCCCCCTTCAGATAATGATGGGAATGGTAATGCTTTCAGTGAGTTGCGACCAATTGGGAAATCAGAGGCATATCCAATGTTATCCAATTTTGTTGAGGAGAAAGAGCCACCGGTTGGCTTTCTCTCAATTCCATTTCAGAGTGAAATCTCTGAAAGCGTCAAATCTCTTCTACCACCCTTTCAGTCATTGGTGGGTATTGAAAAATTAGAATCATCAGAAACCAGTACAGAGACACATTCCTTGGAAGAAGATGAAAATGTTGGGATAGAGTTTTCGGTACACGCAGCAGAAGCATCACAGGCACTTAGTAGTGTAGATAAGGAATCAACAAAGGGAATAGATCCAGATGGGTCACGATGGTGGAAGGAGACAGGAGTTGAGCAGAGACCAGATGGTGTGATTTGCACGTGGACACTAATGAGGGGAGTTAGTGCAGACCTAGCCACTGAGTGGCAGAACAAATATTGGGAAGCTGCTGATGAGTTTGGCTATAAGGAACTTGGTTCAGAGAAATCTGGTCGCGATGCCTATGGGAATGTTTGGCGTGAATATTGGAGAGAATCTATGCGGCAGGTCAGTTTGAATTTTTGTTGATTTGCTTGTTTCTATCACATTATCCTTGTAAAATATATGCTTTATGCAAACAGTTAAAGTCTCAATCGTTTGTTTTGCCATCTGCAGAAAGATCGATTTTGATTGCAATATATGTTTTATGCACTCACTTAATGGGCTGAATGGACAGTTCACATCCATCTTTGAAATTGAAGTGATACGCATATCACTCATTGGAGGTTGGGATAAGATGGAAATGCATCTATGAGTGTGTAATGTACTAAGTGTCAGTTGATATCAAGCAGATACTTTCGTGTCCTTCTCTCTGATATTTTTAAAGGATTTACTTATGTTTAGATGTCTGGAAATGACGTGAGATCCATCTCTATAGTGAATTGTGGAAATTACTTTATTTCTTCCTCCAATTCATTCTCTCAACACCCCGCAGCTAACATTTGGTTCCTAATTTCAATTGTTGCAGCAAGCAATCTTTTTTATGACCTTAACTGAACTAACTCTCTTTCAGGAGCAAGGCCTTGTTCACCTTGAAAAAATTGCAGACAAGTGGGGAAAAAATGGAAGTGGCACCGAGTGGCAAGAGAAATGGTGGGAATACTATAATACCTCTGGTCAAACTGAAAAAAATGCTCATAAATGGTGTAAAATTGATCCGTACACATATATTGATCCGGGTCATGCTCATATCTGGCATGAAAGGTATCGATTTTTTCAAATGTTAGATATTTTAATCAACTATTATTCTTGTTGTCCTCTTGACTTGGTCTTTATGATGCTTTCTCAATCCTCTGATTACCTTTTTCAAGATTTTGTACATTTACTTTGGTGACATGCTTCTCAAAAAATTGTCTATTTCGATCTGCTTTAGCATCTACCTTTCCTCTTGCAGTTGGGGTGAAAAGTATGATGGACAAGGTGGCAGCATTAAGTACACAGATAAGTGGGCTGAACGATATGAAGGTGATGGTTGGACGAAGTGGGGTGACAAATGGGATGAAAACTTTGATCCAAATGGTCATGGTGTCAAACAGGGGGAAACTTGGTGGGAAGGTAAACATGGAGAACGGTGGAACCGTACATGGGGTGAGGGCCACAATGGTTCGGGCTGGGTTCACAAGTATGGAAAGAGCAGCAGTGGGGAGCATTGGGACACACACGCTCAGCAGGAAACCTGGTATGAGAGATTCCCACACTTTGGCTTTTATCACTGCTTCAACAATTCAGTCCAGCTCCGGGAAGTTCAGAAACCATCTGAGACGGATTCGTAAGTCATCTTTCCTTACTGACAGGTGAATATAAAAGCTAGTAGAATAGCGCATTTTGAAGAATATAGAATGCTTTATGAGGTTTGATACCGTTTTCCTGGCATTGTACATGTAATAAAGAAAACTGCACAACATATTCCAAGTTTGCAGTGTTATTAGGAAACCTTTTAAGTGAATAAATTAGCTTTCTTTCTTTATTTTCTGAGATGCTATTAGAAAGCCGCAAATATTGAAAAGATCCCATACCCTGCATTATTCCCCTCCTCCACCACCACCTAAAGAAGCAAGAAAGCAACAACTGCACTTCCTCCTGTCTTTTCAATTAATTATATGTTTGCCGTATACAGAAGTAGAAGTACCATTAATTTGAGACTGCTGGGGACAATGCCATTTGTACATGAATTGTATGGTCATGGGTAGTGTTTTAAAAAGTCCTTCCAGGCGCGCGACCAGGCTCAAGGTATAAATCTGGTGCCTCGCTTTGAAAAGGCAAGCTCACAGAATAAGGCACGCCTCAAGTGCGTGCCTTTTGTGAAGCCACAAGGCCCAAAGCCGGGGCCTTGGGGCTTTTTCATTATTTTTAAAAACTAGTAATAAAATAGAGTTTTTTCTTCTTTGTTAACTAAAAAAATTGAATTTACGAAGTCTACATACAAAATGTATTGTGTTCATGGGTCTTTTTTTTCATATTTCCACTTCAACTATTATTTTTTTCTTTATGTAGTACTTTATATTTAGTGCGCTTCACAAATAAAAGTCCGTGTTTTTTTTTGCGCCTTGTGCTAAAGTCTAGAAGACCATTGTGCTTTATTGTGCTTGAACTTTAAAAAACACTGGCCATAAGAGTCATCACAAGTGCAATTGGAATCTAAAATTTTATTGTTATATTAAAATCAAAGTTTATTTAGACTAGACGCGTGTATGATTTAGACTGTCCAGGCTGTGGTTGTGATTACTTATGCTGGAGTATTGACTTATTGTTCAAATGAGAGCTCTCACATCCTAAGTTCAACCTTGAAACTTTCTTCCTAAGTTTCTATTTTTTGAACAGTAGACTTTGGACCTGATTAGTTTACCATTTTAAGTCTAAATTGGCAATTTCCTCCCTTCTCTTCTAGTACGGTGAAAGTACGGTTCATTAAGAATATGAAAGGTACAAACCATCAATAAAAAAAAGTCATGGTTATAATGAGAATTTAGTGTAAAAGTAGGGCCCATTTCAAAATAATTTGTAAAAATCGAGTTCTCCCAAAATTATTTGTAAAATTAGAGGTAATTTTTTGTCTTTATTAGATTCAGTAACTAGCTAGAATTCTCTCTTTTAAAGAGACTGAATTGACTTTGTGGTCAATTGATAAGCGTCAACATGGCAGATTGGATGGCTAAATATATTTTTGAAAAATATCTAAATCTAATTTATATTCTAAAAAGGTCTAAATGAAAAATATTTAATTAAATTACACGATAATTAATAAAAAATGTGGACAAATATGCCCTTACCGTCAATCGAAAATAGTTATACTAAATTATAGATTCTATTAAAAAAAAATCCAAACAACTAATTTTAGTAACTATAACAAATGAAAAAAAAAACACAAAATCTAAATAACTAAATCTAAAAAAAATAATACATTTAAAATACCATAGGAATTTACTAAATCAGGCTAAAAATGTAAATATTTAAAAATTCAAGATTTAAATTCAGTGAATGTGGTTGTAGAGACAATGACAACAAAGTGATCTTATTTAGAATGTCCAAAAAATCTTCTTCCATCAAAACCAAAATCCCTCCTCCATGGTCGCCCCACCATTTGAGATTCCAATTTCACCATTCCCATCATCAATCTACAATGAACGACCTAAAACTCTCCATCACATTAAAATCGGATTTTAAAAAAAAAAAAAAAAAAAAAATAGGCATGCAAATTTGAGTATGGTGTAATTGGAGGGAAAAATTGAAATAAAATAAAAATGGCTACACTAAATTAGATATTTTTCAAAACCACCTCCCCGATTTAAATATATCCTAAAATGGGGGAGGGGGATTGTGGACTCAAACGAATTTTAGTGTGCGAAATTATTTAAGGAAAAAAAAACTCTTGGACTCAAATGGCGTTGCTGTGCCGATCTGGTGTCGGAAGGGTTGAATGAATTTTTATCTACCACGTATGCGTGTCCTCGCACCACGTCTGCGCTGGTGTGGTGAAATGTACAATGTTGGAAATATTTCAGTCTCTTCAAAAGACGAAGAGACTGAACCTAATAGGACAAAAAATTATCTCTACTTTTACAAATAATTTGGAGGAAACTCGATTTTTACAAATTATTTTGAAATCAATCCTACTCTTACACTAAATTCGACATAATGAAGAACTTAGAGAAAATGAGTTCAAACCATGTTGGTCATCTAAGAAATACAAATACGAATACAAGGCATAAACAAAACACTAACAAGTACTAGAAAAACAAGTGAAAGATAGAATAAACTTCATCCTTTTTACCCATTTGGGATTATTAGATTTTGTAATTGAACTCCTTTGATATAAACTACCGGCTTTAAGGGACAAAATAGTTAATTGATTGAGAATCTTCTAAGCAAGGACAATAATGGGAGATTAAATTAAAGTACAAAATTACCATTTTAGTGCTTTACTTTCCAAAAGGAAAGATCCTTTGTGAAGCACCTACCAACTTTTTTTTTTTTTTTTGGTTATAGAATAGTGATTACACCTTAGGTAAACCATAAGAATATACATACCAAATCTCTTGCATCATTTTTCAACTCTAGTATGTATATTTTCTAGTAATAATTCATCTTAAAGTTGGATCGATTTTCAACGAGTTTTGATGTTTCAACATATGGAATCTCCATACCTACTTTTATTTCTCTTCACAATGTTTAATTCATGGAATGCTCATTCCTAACTTAAAAAATGGTATTATTCAACGCTTTGGCTCCACCACAACATAAAAGACACTAAAATTTTAATACAAAAGGTTTAGACACTAAAATGGGATTGTGAAACATGAAAACGGTAGAAAAGAGGATTAGGTTGAAAACTATAGAAACGAAATGAGTTTGGTATTACAAATCGAGCTCAGACTGCTCAATTCAAACATGAGTTTCGAATTACATTACATTACAGACTCATTTCATTACAACCCCTAACTCTTTAGCCGTTCATGAAAGCTCCACCAACAAAGTAGATGTAAAAATTTATGGATTTAAGCTATCCAACTCAATCACGTCGATTATTTTACATTGAGGGGATTCATAATTTTTTTCTCTAATTTCTTTTCTTTGCTTAATTAAAATTTTTTTTTTTAAAAAAAAAAACGGCAAAGATTGTCAAAGCAAACATGTACGGTAATGAATTGAATGAAAGAAGAAAACGCGTAGCAGGTAAGTACATTTTGTCTTGTCTACTATTTTCAAAAGTTTAGGGCCCTTCAATTTTTATGTTATCATTATGCCACATGATTATCAAACTTTCACTGCCTTCGGAAACAAGTATTTCTTTTTTCTTATTAAAATCATTTATTCTATTTCCGGCTATTTTAGTTTTCTTTTAGAGAATTTTTAACGTGGATTATTTTTAAATATAGAAAAATTCATTGTCTATCAGTGATAGACTGCGATAGAATTCTATCACTTAGAGTGAAATCTATCGTTCATAGACACTGGAATTTTTCTATATTTATAAATAGTTTGATATTTTTTTTTTGTTTATAATAATTTTCCTTTTAACAATAAACTCTTTCTAAAAAAAATCATTAACACATATTATATATTAGTTAAGTTATATTTATTTTTAGTAACTGTTTAATATTTTATCATTAGAATTTTGTATTTTTAAAAAAATTTATGTTGTCCATTTCTAAAATTTATACTACACTCAATATATATAGACTTAAAATAGGTTAAAACCTGACTATAAATTTAATTCAATATAATAGTAATTTTTCTGGAATTAAAGATATTATAAGGATAAGTTTCCACAATCTATAGAGAAGTGATAACATAGATTTTTATTTTTTTTATTTTTTAAAATGATCAAACATAAACTAACAATAAGGACAATTAAATTCTTTTTTTAAAGTACAAGATTTAAATTTCAACATTTAAAAGTACAAAGAAAATAAATGAAATTCATAATACAATGAGACAAGGACTCACAGATTTTTATGTACCACTGTTCCAAACATAATAATTGTTTTTAAAATAAAAATTAGTTTATGTTTTTGTTTAGTTTTTTTTTTTTAATGTTAAGTGGAATTTTACTTTTTCCTTCCATCTTATTTTTAATTATATATATATATATATACATCATCTAAGATGCAAAATTAAATATTTAACTTCAAAATTGATAATACAAACAGTATGTTAATTAAATTATGCTTATTTATGATCTTAATTTAAAGAGAAATTATTAAATAAAACATCCTATGAAATATCATGAGATTAACTCAATATATTGTTTCTACAATGAATGAAGATACTCATAAATTCTTTTAGAATTCTCTTGAAAAATATTGAAAAGAAGTTTGAATATGAAGGATGAAGATTTTTCATGGAACTCCACAAAAGTTGAAGCTAATTAAAAAATGATTTCTTTAAGAATATACTCATATCATTAAAGCATCAACGTGCAATTTGGGGCTGAATCTCACTTTTATTCCAAACTTTAACTTCTCTGAAATTGCCTAAGCTTTGACCTAATTTAAATTTAATATATTATTTTCATAACTAATTCATTCTAAATATTAAAAATTAAAGTTTATTTCAAAAGAGAAATTGCCAACATAATCACCACAAACATGGTTATGAGTCTCATACTCATTGAATATTTTGTTAATAAAATATGTTTTAAACAAAACTATTCTTTTTTTATATATATTTTAAGTACAACATATGCCTACATGAAACTCCTACTTCCTTTCCAATGTAATATATTATTTTTGTTGGTTAAAAAAAATTTAGTGTGAAGCTTTTTTTTTTTCTAGTTCAATTATATGTGATGTGGGATTTGAATTTTTGACTATAAGGTGTTTAATTAGTTACGCTAATATAAAATTGATACAATCTAATTTACTTATTTATTAAATGTGATAGAAATAGCTCAACAAAAAAGTAAGTAAGAATTGATGTGTAATAATGTAAAAGAATGGGTAATTGTCATAAATAACACACACACAAAAAAAAAATCATTCTTTTACATATAACACCTGTTTTGACCAATTATTTTAATGATTCGCCTTAGTGCATTGTAACCTGGATCAATACTAAGACGAAAATAAAATCTTTCACTTCTTTTAATACATTTGAATCGCCAAATTTTTGGACCATTTCAATGGAATCTCGACCTAGACGATGACCAAGATCGAATAAAGATGGAGACAAAAAAGAAGTGAAAGTTTTGGTCAATTGTTCTTGCATTTTTTTATGGTCAATTTTCCTTCGGGAATGAGTGATGATTTATTCTCTTCTATTCTTTTCCAATTCGATTTCTAGTTATTCACGCTAGATTTCCTTATTTTAAATTTAAAAAAAAAAAATCTCAAAAACTTCCAAACTTCACCTAGAAAATCAAAACAATAAACTCTTAAAAAATTTATGTTCCATAAGTCTTATCTTGATCTTCATCCTGGTTGGTCCTGTTCTAGTTCTTATCCTGGTTTGGATTTTCACTAAGCACAAAAATAATGTTTCTGCCATTTTTAAAAGTTTTGTTTTGGTCAATATCGATCTCCAGAGATAGCTTCAAGATATGCTATTAAAATATTTGACTAATAAAGATGCTATTTGTGAAAGATGAATACCCTTTCCTACTATTTCTAACCATTACCCTAAAAGAATCCATCATATTAAATTTCTCTCATGTATCAAGCTTTTAATTGCACTCACTTTGTCAAAAAGTTTTATTTGACTCTTAGACATTATAACATTAGAATATTTGGGTCTTTGAAAAAAAGTAGTTTTAATAGCTTGTGGTTGTAGTTTCCAAAAAATTAAAAAAATAAATAAAAATTTTGTGGTTGTTGTGGCTTGGCCTCTATATATACTCATAAGAGTCTCACAATTATCTCTCCTCTCTCTCTCTCTCTCTCTCTCTCTCTCTCTCTCTATTTTTCTTTGAAGGTGTTGTGTTAGTTTCCATGGAGATGGGGGAAGGTCTGACTAATGAACAAATGGATCAACTTATGGAAGCTTTTCTTTTATTTGACAAAAACAGAGATGGTGGGTCACTTTCTTGTAACAATCATCATCCAATTCTGTTTAAACACTTCAATTTATGTCTTTATTTTGGGAATTGAACAAGCAGGTTGCATCACTCTTGATGAACTGAGAGCAGAGATCAGAAATTTGGGTCAAAATCCAACAGAGGAAGAACTCAAGGAAATGATTAAAGAAGTTGATGCTGATGGAAATGGAACTATTGAGTTTTGGGAATTCCACAAATTAATGTCCAAAATCATGAAGGTTTGTCATTTCATTTCATCCCCCATGATTTTGAGTTTTTTCTTCTTCTAAATATATATATATATATATATATATTTTTTTTTTGTCTCTGTCCTGTTTTTAGGAAGAAACAGAGGAGAAGCTCAAAGAAGCCTTCAAAGTGTTTGATAAAAACCAAGATGGATATATATCAGCAAATGAGGTATACAAGTACAAAGATCTGCTTCTTTAATAGACAAAAGTCACAAAACATAAACAAAAGGCAAAATCTTTTGAAATTTTTGAGGAAACCCATTAAAGAATGTCATCTATATCATGATTTATTTCTTGTTATTTGCAGTTGAGCCATGTCTATTTGATGCTTAATTTGGGGGAGAAGTTAACAGATGAGGAAGTTCTGCAGTTGATCAGAGAGGCTGATTTGAATGGGGATGGCCAAGTTGACTATAATGAGTTTGTGAAGATGATGACTCAGGATGTGTCACAAATCCTACCAAAAAGAGGCTTTTTTTAATGATATGATATACAACCAAAACAAAACTAGGTTGAGTGAATGACAAGAAAGATAACCCTTGTTTGATTTGTTCATATCTCCATTATTTTATTGTATTGTCAGTGTTTGACTTCATGTCAAGTTGGAAGTCTAGAAGAAATTATGGTTTAAATACAAAGAAATGATATTGATGTATTCAATATTTCAATATGGTTTGGAAGCAAAGGAAATTAAAATAGCTTATATTATGATAATGCAGAAAGGATGATGAGAATTTTTAGGTATTTTTAGAAATTTCTCTAATGTTGAGGCTGATGCCGATGTCAATACGTGTACTTTTTCAACTTGAGCTTGTAAGCCGCAGTCTGTATAGTTGATGTCTAATCATTCTTCAAACAAAACCAGAAAACTTAGACCAAATTTGTCAACTTCTCTGTGTTTGGACTACAAAATTGTTTAGGTGGAGTTCTTCGATAAAAGTATAAACTTCAATAGTAAACACTATTGAAATTGGTGGAGTTGAGCTATTTAACACCAACTTATAAAGTCAGTGGGTCAAACATCTCTTAGTTTATGAATAATAGCAGTCTCCCGAGCTTTGTTATGATGCAGCAATGTTGCAGTTCGATTTGATTCTTTGATTCTTCCTTCGATATGAACACGAAAGTCAACACCTGAAGATTTCTGCATTTGTGAGTTAGATGGGATAATACAGTATAGCTACAGCAAATGGAACTCCTCATCTGTTTATAAAAGAATAACGTCGATGAAGTCGAATGAGAAAACAAAGAGCTTCTGCATTTGAAGACAAAGGATTCCATGAAAAAGTTAGCCTATAATGCTGCTGAGTTCAATTACAGAATTTTGGTCCCACCAACTTATATTAGAGACGCCCATTTTTCCTTATGAGTCTGTTAATCCTGTTCAGAAAGAGAGTTCCCCTCCACCAGAAAGAAAGTTTCTAACTTTACCAAGCTAATGATTCACTTCATTAAACAGAACTTATAATCACAGAGATATAACCACACTTATATTACACAAAAATGAAAATCCACTAACCAACTTGAATTAAAAGCATCACACTTCTATGTTACAACTTTCCCATATGCATACATGTTACAGGGGTAGGCCACTGCCTCAAATGACTTTATTCAGCTCAAGACACTTAACAGAATGTCAAATTTATATCACAAACAAGAGATAAAGTGTTTTGTTGAAATCCATTTGATGTACTATGATTTATGAGATTTAAGCAGCTACAGCTTCAGGCTTGGGGATCCTCCCATTGTCTGTTGGAACTAAACTTTCGTAGTATTCGACCAATACGTTCCAGCCACCGGGACACATAAATCCATCTGGAGGGTTCTCCTTATTCCTTGCAAGATTTCGCATCTAACGAATACCAAGAAAAAACACCATCTCAGAATGTTTCAGTTTTTTTCTTCAAGGAAGCCTAGATTTCTAGTAAGGAGGAAAAAAATCTTTATTTCCCCTTATTTGTTTTATAGTTTTAGAGACAAAAGACAGTTATTTCCTGCTGGAAAAGCTATGAAACGACATCGAATCTCTCGAATTGCGGAGATTGGTATGAGAAAGTACCTTGGTGCCTGATATGAAAAGGAAATCCTGAGGTCTTGAGGGATCAAAAAAGGCCATTTTGCCTTGAGTTTTGTCATATGCAGCAACCTGAATTATAGTTGGAAGTTGGAATTAATAAGAAAGGCAATGAAGTAATATGAAGTGATTGTGGCAGAAAAGTTGGAAGTTCATATCATTAACCTTGAAAGGAAGGATGTTTAAGCGCTCTAAACCAGGTGCCATGCTCAATACTTTCTTCCCATGGTCAGCATCATATAGATCCCTTTTCTCACTTGGATGGCCCATGCCTGCGGGATCTCGACCGACAATATAAAAGTTAGCCCCTGCATTGATCCTTGCCTTTGCGTGCCACTGCACCTCGGTCGGACCGGCATAGTGCATTGGCGACGGGAAAATGGAGACAACGGTTGTCTCGGGATCAAGAACACCATCCTCAAGAACCTAATGAAGTGAATTCCAAGAGTTGAGTTAGTTGCAATTGCATTGTGGTTAATATTTGAGGTAAATGGAAATATGATATAAAGGGGGTGCCTAGCTAGGCACCTTTTGATGTTGTTTGATCCTCCAGTGAAGAGGAACATCATCAGCCTTGGTGTATCCACCCAATGGATTAAGCAAGAGGATGGGGTTGTTGTAGCCCATATTAAGAAGGCGACGACGAGTATCGGTCATGAGAAGAGCGTGACCGTTATGTACTGGATTGCGAAGCTGGAAAGCAAACACTGCATCGGCATTGCGGCTGGTGAACTCGTTGCGAAGTTGTGCAGGCGATAATCGAAAACGATCGAGGCCATCATGGTACTTGATTGGTTCTATGACTTCAAGATCACCACCTATCAGCCAATTTCCAGCATTCTTAATAGCCTTATCTACATAAGGCAGACCTGAAGCTGTTGTTCCCCATGTTCTTGCAATCCTTTCTTCCTTGGGGTGCTTGTAAATATCAATACTGATTCAATCCAACAAAAACTATCAGACAAACTACTTCACTCCTATGGATTTCTATTACAACATCTATTAAACCATCAAATCATTATATTGTTATAATTTAACTATACGAACTAAAGGTGAAAGTCGGTTTGGTTTTATTAGTTTTGAGACTAATCAAGAACCAAACCAAACCAAACCACTCGGATTTTTAAAGAAATGATCCAAACCAATGTCCAATAAAGACTAAAACCAATTGAGCATAGTTCAACTGAATATGACGTCAATATAATCTCAACTACAATATATAATGTTTTACTCCAGGGAAAAAAAACTATACTATACACATTATTTCCATTTTTCATAGTTATTAGATTTTTATAAATTTAAATTATTAATTTTATTCTGTTAACCATAAGAAATAGGAGAAAAAAAATTAATGATACTTGTTTGAGAAACATTAATTTAAAAAAACAAGTTGAAATTAATTTTGAAATGGTGGGAGAAAAAGATGATAAATATAAGGGAAAAATAACTTTCTGTTCCCAAAGTTTTAACTATGGACCCATTCCGTTTTTTAGATTTCAAGATGTTAGTTTTTTATTCTTATCGTTTCCATTTGATCTATGTGTGTCAAAATGTTGCATTTTTACAATTGAGTATAGACTTTAGTTTTCAATTGGTCTCTAAGTTTCTAGATTTTACACTTTAGCCTTTGAATTTGTATTAATACTCGTTTTTGGTTATTGGTGTAAGTTTTAATTAGTTAGTCTAAAATAATTATGATGTGGATTTTTTTATTAATTTTAATAGTAATGAAAATTTTATGAAAATTATTTATATTATTTAAAAATATTTAATAAAAAATTAACACAAATTACTAATATTGGACATTAATGAAAATTCAATAGTAAAAGTGTAAAATTTTGAAATTTATGGACAAATGAAAACTAAACTCAAAATTTTGATAAAAATATAATATTTTGAAATTTTTTGATCAAATCAAAATTAAATTCAAACTCAATAGTGTAAAAGCACAACAATAGCCTAAAAACCAAATGAAAATCATACTAAAAATGTTGGGAACATAAATATATCTTAGTTTTATTTTATTTTCTTTGTTTTCTTTTCCTTTTTTGAGCATACCTAAATTATTTCTTAAAAGCATGAAATATGAAGAAGCAATACACGTGTCAGTTGCACTTCTATTCCATTGGGAGAGTCACATAACTTCATTAGAAATTTACAACGTCAGCCTCTTAACAAATATATAAATAAATAAATTTTAAGAAAATATACCAAAACCAATCTAAATTTTAAATATAGCATAAAATAGGGAACAATAACTTTTTGATAGTTTATTTCATTTAGTCCCCAAATGGTTAGTTTTGAGCTTAATTACTATTTAATTCATAAATTTTAAAATGCTACATTTTAAAAAGTATTTTTTTTCTTGGAAAAATTTGATTTTTTTTCCTTAATGATTTTAGTTCAACAACGAGTAGAATAAAAGTTCTAAATATGGTCGATTAAAACATATATCTTCAAATTAAAACTAAAAGTAGAGATTCGAATCCCTACCTCCTATACTTGATGCGTTGAAAATGACATAAGAATTGAAACTTCTAAAATTTTAATAGAATGTTCTTAAAAAAAAAATTATATATCAAAGAAAAAAATAATACAAAGTTGAAGAAATAGCATAATCTTACTCTTTGAGAATTGCAACTGGGCGATCATCAGAGTCGAAGAGCGCAACCTTGGAGGAGGCGGCGATTCGGTTCTTGACGGCATCGTCGATGGCCAAAACGATCGGCACCGACATGTTAACAACCGATCCATCGTGAAGACGGAGCGAATTAAAATGAAGCGTTTGGAGGAACTCGGATTCTCTCATGAATCCGGTAAGAGGGCTAGCCCAGCCCTCGCTCAGAACATGCACCCATTGCAGATCGATTCGCGACAGCTTGATTCGAGGCAGACTCAGCGCCTCCCGCTTCTTCACACCCATCATGGATTCCTCCACAATAAGCTCCACAAGCTTGCCCCCGTCCGGGTCAATCAACCCGCCCGTGACCCGGATCCGACGGTGCCTGTTGTTTGTTACTCTCAGAGAAATTGGGAGTTTAATCGGCGGTGAGAAGGCTTTGGTGAAGGTTATTGGAGATTGGGGGATGGGATTTGAGGATTTGATGAAGGCGACGGCCATGGAAGCCATTGGAGGTGAAGACCCGAGGTCAGGGCCGGCCTCTGGTTCGGTTCCGGTCTTCTCTGTTCCTTCAGCAAGGGGGGTTTAATAATTAATTGTACGGATAAATTGGTTTATCATGTGCCAAATCCTTATTTGGAATTATTAATCAAATAAAATATGAATTTCCCTCTCTCCCAATTTTTCAGAGACAAATTAGTTGATAAGATGTCAAACAGTAAAAGACAAATAAAAAAAAAAAAAGTAATATTTGTGACAATAGATCGTCTAAATCATTAAATATTACTAAGGATGATTCAAAATTTTGATTTTTTGGCCTTTGATTTGATGGATTTTTTTTTATTAATATTGTTAATTTTTAAACAAAATATAAAAATATTATAGTTTCTAAATTTATTTGGAAAATATAGTTGTTTTGCAACACTTTGTCTATCTAAAAGATAAGAATATAATTTCTGCACAAAAGTCGAGATATTAAAAAAATAAAAAAGTCTACTTAGTTCCTCGTCTTTTTAAAAAACAAGGCCATAAAAAATTTAATATACTTCATCTTTTCAAAAGAAAGCTCTCGCCACTTCCGCTTCAATTTAAAAAACAAATTTTGCTGGTATAAAACCACATGCGTCTCATTTTACTTATCAATTTCATATTTTATTCTTTTTAATTATATATTTTGCTTATCAATTTTATAAAGCGTAAAACAACAATACAATAACTCAAAATTATAGTAAAAAATGAAATTAGTTGAGATAATTATAAATCAAAATAAAGTAAACTACAAAGGAGTGGAGAGACCTATAAATTAACCAACATTTTTTCATTTTTCTTTTCTTTTTAAATTCATCTGCTTTGTAAATTAAGCAACAAAAAAAGTGGAGAAATTTTGGGAATTTTCATTTCCTCGTCTTTTCAAAAATCGATGAACTAGCAAACTTTTTTTTAAAATTCTTTTAATACCTCGTTTTTTTTAATTTTTTAGTACCTCATCTTTTCAAAAGACGAGATTCCGTGCAGAAATTACATCCTCATATTTTAAATAGACAAGGTGCTCTAAAACAACTCTATTTTTCAAATAAGTTTGTAAACTACAATATTTTTATAATTTGTTTAAAAATTAACAATATTAATAAATAAAAAATCCTTGATTTGATAGTAATCTTTTATTTGGTTCTTGAAATTTTAAAAGCAATATGTTTAGTGATATGAAAATGATCGACTTTTAAATTAGAGTTAGAAATTTTGTAGGTATGTGAATCTTTAATTCACAACCTTCAAATCAATTTGATTTCAACGTCTAGGATCGGGTTAGACATGTATTGCTTTAAGATCAAAGCTCTTAAACCAAATAACAAGTTCGTTAGCTCAAGATTCACTCCACAAAATAGGATGACCAATTCTATTTGAATGTCAAGAGACATGAATTACAAAATTTAAGTTCTTTTAACTAAATTTGAAAGAAGCATAAATACTAAAATTTGTTCATTATGATTTGTGATACAACCTATTGACTTTTAAATCCTCTCTCAAAATTTTAAATATACTTCACGTCATCAATCATAGGCAAAAAGACTAGGATACACTAACTTAACATGTGTTTAGAAAGGATAAAACTGAAAACAATAAAATTACTTTTAATTATTAAATAATGATTCTAAGTCCTTAACTATTCATATCATCTAGTCTCCCAGATTAAAAGTTAGTTTCTAAATTTTTTTTTTCTTGAAGTTTGAAATCATTGGTTTATAATTAATTCGCGGTAAAAAAAAATTTACAAACTTGAGAACCAATAAAAAAAATCAAAATCAAATTTCAACGTATCACTTTTAAAATTTTAAAGAATTAAATAGAAACTAAATTAAAAAACACTAATATAAAAGTGTTAGTTTTGAAAACTTAGTAACTAAAAAGGAAATAAGTTCAAATTTTAGGGATCAAAAATATAATTTACCAATTAAAAGTTTAGGAATCAAAATAGTATTAAAAAATTAATGATTAAAAATTTCAAAAACCAAAACAACCAAGATGAGCCTCTCCATACTCCTTTGTTTGTTTTAAAAAAATATAATATATTTTTTTATTTTTTTAAAATTACTTAACAAAATATTGACATATATTGGAGTTTGAGAGGAAGATATTTTTAATTTCTTCAAACCCATTTGATGATGTGATGTTTATTTCATTTGTTAATTAAAACTTGTGACTTTTTGTTTTTTTTTTGTTTTTTTGTTTTTTTGTTTTTGTTTTTGTTTTTTTTTTTTTTTTTTTTTTGCGATTAAAAGCAAGATATAGGCTTTAAAGATACTATAACATAACTTCCACTATCAACATAATTTTCAATATAAAAAACTTCCAAAGTAATTATGGAAATATAATTATTTTTAATTAATTTGTGTTGGTAAATGTAGCTATTCAAACATCTTTAAAATCAATTTATAATCTTTTAAAACTTTTGTAAATTTGAAGTGAATTTTGCAAAGTATGGAAAAATGTTGTCAAAAAAAAAAAAATCAACAAAGGGAACTAAATTTGAAAATATTACTTAATTAAGTTTAGTGGGATTTATTTATTTATTATTATTATTATTTAAGAATAGTTTAGTGGGGTGTTTGATTAAGGCAAATGGATGTGGACTTCGTTACCATTTATTTTACATAGCTTTCTATCAGTGCTAATCTAAACTTTTGGGCAACCATAGTAAGAGCTCAATGTTAAATAAATAAATAAATAAATGTATTATTGCCTTTTGAAAGGTCATTGAATAATTGGATTACACATCTTTTTAACTTTTTAAAATTATAATTTCTTTTTATTGATAAAATTGTTAGGAAAACTTTATCTATCTAACTTGATCTCTTTTGATATCAGACTTCATTAAGTCTTTTTTTTTTATTCATAAGTTTTTAATATATTTTTATTGTATTGTTTTTTTAAAAAAGCGATTTAAAAAATAGTCATGTTTTAGTTATGTACTAATTCTCACCTTAGATCAACTAACTTAGAAGATATGTTATCAGCCGAGAGGTTTGTGGATATATATATATATATATATATATATATAGTTTTTCTTCAACTTTTATATTTATTTTATCAATTATAGTTAAACTTGTATTAAACAATTTAAATTAACATATAAATCTCAATTCTATATTTTATAAATTTAATTTGAAAATAAACATATGAAAATCATCAAGTATTTCATGTCCTCTTCTTTACTCTCTCCTAATAAAATAATATTTATTAAATTATAAAGGTTTTTCTTATAAATAATAAATTAAGATATTAGATTTAATTAAAAAAATAAAAAAAATTACAAATAGAAAAATGTCAAACTATTTAAAAAAATAGAAAAAAAACACTAATAGACATTGATAGACTTCCATCAACATCAGTGATAAATTTTTATTATTTCTATCACTGATAGACCTTTAATAGATTTCTATAAGTGTCTATCACAATTAACTAAAAATTTTGTTATTTTGTGTAAATAGTTTTCCTTATTTTTCTATTTTTAAAAATTTTCATAAAGAATATTTTAATTAATTAAAATGCTTCTACTACATAGTTAATTACAAATAATATAAATAAAAAACTAAATTGATTAAAATTATTTTACACATTAATAAAAAAAATGTTATTAATGTTATAAAACAAGAGAATAAATAACAAAATATGGAAAAGAGAAAGTAGACACCGAATGTATTCTCTATTCAATTGTATCTCTCAAAGGTCTCAATGACTACTGTTTATAGAGTTTACAAGATATGAAAAAGTAAATCTATGGAGAAGATAATGAGGAAAATTTTTTGAAATAATATTTGGAGATATATAATCTATGGACATCTATATCTAATTCAAAGAAAAAAAAACAATAAAACCCTTGGGAAAAAAGTCTAATCTCCAAAAGGACAATAAAATCTCATATTTCGTGAGATATTTTCGTCCAAAGATAATAGTTGTATAAATGTTAAAAAGTAAAAATTTGAAACAAACATGAAAAAAATAAAAAGAAAAAAATCAAAGATTTCACAAACTTATATTTGTTATAAATATTCTAATTATATATTAATTTCCATAGATTACATATCTTCTATATCTTTTCCGTAACTTTTTTATTTTTTATATATGAAAAACTTTATAAATAGTAGTTATTGAGACTTTAAAAGAAATACAATTAAATACATAAGCGCTTTCACTTTTTCTTTTTTTTCTTTATTATTGTTTTATGTATTTTATAACAATATTCTGTTTTTGAATTTTGGCAATATGTCAAAGATATTCTTAAAAAATGACAAAAAAAATCGACATAAATGTAATAGAAATTTGTTTTCTTTTGAATAAATTGAATGATGGAGGAAAAGTTTACAAAAAAACATATTTGGCCTGTGTTTGGGATAACTGATTATAATTATTCATTAATTTGTGAAATGAAATACCTCCCAAAAAAAAAAAGGGGTCCACGTGGCAATAAAGAAGACCCGTTGACGAACGAAACCTTCTTCGGAGATCCTAAAAAGAACAAACGAATTATACGAAAAGTAGATTCCAATGTTTCAAAATTTTAGGGAAAATATCAGGTTTGGATTTAGTTTTCATTTCTTTTTAATTTGGTTTCTTAATTTTTAAATTAAATTTTAATAGTAATTAACAACTCAATTAATTATAATTCTTTTAAATTAATTAATAAATATTAACACTAAAGATGGAAAGAAATTATTTAATGAAAAATTAAAGTTATAAAGTATAAATCTCGAAATATAAGAACTAAATTGAAACTAAACTCAAACTTAAGTATTAAATAATATTTTAAAACTTAAGGACCAAATGTAAACTAGATTAAATAAGTATTTTTTTTTTCAAAATTTTAAATGTTTTTTTCTCTAATAAAGAAAAAGAAAGATAATGAAGTGGAAAACAAGATTTATCAATTTTTTAAAGTCAATATTATTTTCGATTCAAAGGTCTAAAGTTCGAATCCACACCTCACATAGTGCATTATAATCACTCAATAAACAATTTTATTCCAGCATATAGCTTGAAAATATTATTTTAGAAATAAAAAACTAAAAATAAACCGTTATCACATAATATTTTAATAAATTGTTTTTGTTTTTATGAGTTTTTTTTTAATCGTTTTTATGATAGAAATAATGAATGCCGATTAGTATAAATTATTTTCTTCTATTAAATTTTTCATCTGCCTTGTTTTCAAACTCAATATTTTTCTTTTACTTGTTTGTTTTCAAAAATAAATTATCTTACAATTTCTCGTTTATTTATACCTTTATTTAATTAAACTCTCTAAATTTTAATTTAATAAAAAAATTATTTTTCAAAGTTTTGCGGTGAAGATTTGAATTTTTAAAATCTGGCAAAATAATTATAGCTCCGTACTTGTATTATAAACCTTAAAGTCAGAAGTTCACTTTCCACATCCTATAAATTAAAAAAAAAAAAAAAAAAAAAAAAAAAAATCCTCCATTTCAAATAAAAGTAGATGACTTAATGACTAAGCTACTATTCATGTTCTTACATTTTTTTTTTATTTTTTAAAATTAAATTTCCAAAAAGTCTTAAAAATGAATTGCATAGGCAAAGCAATTCATGAATTGACAGGCATGAAAAACAAATTTTATTATTTTTCAAATTTATTGAATAATTGAGTTTTAAAATTTTTAAACTTTTGTGCAGGAGTAACAGTAATATGATGATGCATGTAATAAATTTTAAATGTGAAAAGGAAATACCAACTTCCATAAAAGTTAATAAATTGAATTATAATTTTTTTAAAATTTAAAATTCAAAGAATTGTCTTTTTCATAGTAGAGTCCACATGTGATTTGCATCTGCAATGTAATTATCAAATAATAATAATGATTATATGAAGTATATGAGAGAGCATTAATTTTAATCCAATATTTCTAAAGTTATATCATATGTTGAACTTGAATTGGAATAAGGGTAAGGGGGGGACTGGAGAAACTTGTTATTTCTTTATTTATTTTTAAAGAATAATCCAGAGCTAAAAATTAATGTCTTGATCAATTTTTAATTTTATGTATAGTCTCATACACCCACCAACAATTCTTTTAAATATATAAATAATAAAGAAATCCAGAGCTAATTTTATTAGTGACAGGTATTTGAGATTTGGACTACTCAGCTATGATTTTTTTTCTTCTTCTGTCTAATCTAACAATTAATCATCCAATTTACTCTTAATATTGTATTTTACATAATTAAAATTTAAAGTTCAATTGCAAAATTAGTGGTTGAGATTTTTCTTCATTTTTTTCTCAAAATTATTCTAATTTAATTAGAATTTTTTATTAGGTTTTGAGCCTTCTAAACTAAATCAAAATTATAAGCATGGTTTTCTTTAGTAGCATCAAAGATATTTATTTTTGAATGGATTTGGTTTTTTTTTTTTTTTTTTTTTTTTTTTTTTTTTTGAAACAATGGATTTGATTACCGATGGGAGATCATCCACTGAAAGTATGCTTGGATTAGTATTTATAAATCAAAATTGGACATAGTTTAATTATTCTATCCCTATTCAAAAAGAAAGTACTCAATTATTTATTTTGTATTATAGCAAGTAAAGTATTCTTTTTAATAATTCATTATTAAACAAACAATTTAATTTTTAAAGAAACTAAATTAGTTTTAGGATGATTTTTCTATGTGAAATCATGTTAAGGATTCGTTTGAATTGACGAAAGAAAAAAATATTTTTAAAAATATCATTATTATTTAAATTTTACAACCTATTAGTGATAGAACGCGATAGAATTCTATCACTTTATATCGCTCAAATAAATAAATTTTATCGTTGGAGCGATAGAAAGTGATAGAATTTTATTGCGTTCTATCACTAATAAGGTGTAAAAATTTTCTATATTTATAAATAGTTTGACTCATTTTTCTATATTTGAAAACAGTCCAATTAATTATCCATATAAAGTAATTAAAAAACTTTAAAAAAATACGAAAAGGACGATGACAAGTGAAGCCGACAGCTACGTATCTATATTAAACTACAAAATGTAGTTGCCTTTTTAAATTCAAACTATATTTGTTCAATTAATGTTTTGGTATCCTAGTAGAGGATAACCACTCAATTCTTTTGGGATTATTATTATTATTTTGAGATAAAACAACCCAAAAGGCAATGACCCTCCACCCAAACAAATTACAAAATTACATCTTAAGCTATAAGCAGTATAAACCAAGGGGCGTTTAGTGCGCAGGTTTAGAATCTTAAAGTCGGGAGGTTAAGCTGGAAGGTTTAGGTAATTTAGATTTAAAAAAATAGTGTTTGGAGTGCATGTGTTTGGAAGTCTGGATTTAAGAAGTCTGTGTTTGGAGTGCAGACTTAAGAAGCTGAAGAATGAAGTGTAGATTTATAAATCTTGAGTTTGTCAAATATTTTCTTGTATTTAATTGGTGGGTAGATTTTAGATTAGTTTAAATTTGTCATCTTAATTATTTTAATATAGTTAAGTTTAGAATAAACTAAAAAAAAATTTAGAAGAATATATTTTTTTTTAATTTTGGAATAGAGATTTTGAATAAAATTATATTTAATTTAATTTATTGTTTTAATAATTTGATATTTTTTTTACTAGGTTTTGACATAAAATTTCATAGACTTTTGTCGCTTTACCTAATTTGAAAAGTAAAACCTTTTTACTATTATACGCTCATTATACGCTAACTTAATATTGAAATAAACTATATTTTAATATTAAATTCAATTATTGAAAAAAAAATTAAATCAAATTACATTTGAGAAATAAAAAATCATAAATTTTGAGTTTTAATTTTTATTTAGCGCTGAGTTGTTTCCAACATTTTAAACTTTTACGTTTGAAAAATGAAAATGTTATTAAATTACATTAGGGCTTTTTACACATATAACCTAAATAAATATACCTGATTACACAATTGCAGCCTAATTGCTTGTTTGGAATGACTTAGAAAAAAATGTTTTTCAAAAATTCATTTTTATTTAAACACTTTCGATAAAAACTCCTTTATAAAAACACACGTGTTTGACAACTCTTTCTTATGAGAGTGTTTTTATGTAAAAATTTATTTAGTTTGTTATATACTAAACAAACTAAATAAGGTTGGTAGGTGGCGGCCAGTTGCCAGAGGTGGCAGTTAGAGGTTGGCTAGCGAAGTTGGTGGCTGGAAGTTCACTTGGGGGAGGGGCCGCCGGAGGTGGTGGCTGCAAGTTGGTCAGAGTTGGTGGCGACGGTTGTCAGAGATGGTGACTGGAGTTGGCCGACAGTAGTCACCAAAGGTGGTGTCCAAAAGTTGGCTGGCAAACTTCTTATATTAAATTGGGAAAAAAAAAAAAAGTAACCCATGAGTTTACTATTCAAACCCATGAGAAAACGATGTAGGAAGCCAAAACTTCTTAAATTCTTGTCCCAAACAAGAATTGGGCTTAAGATGCCTAATCTATCTAATCCCAACCCTTAAAACAAACACTTCCTTAAGATAAAGAGTAAAAAAAATTTAGACTCTTCATCTTTTGAAGCTTTACGTGCAATATAGTGAGCGAACTCATTTTAATTAAAAAGCTGCAACAATTCCTTAGCCATAAAGAAAGTTATCTCGTAGATTATAAAAGGAAAAAGAAAATCTCTTTTGTATTTTTTAAAAGAAATTTATAATTAAAAGGAAAATATCTCGTAAATACACTTCATTTCGTGACATTTAGCACTAGAGTTTGTTATTGTTATGGTCGCCATCATGTATAATTTCATTAAATTTAATCATATTTTAATTTATAAGGAGTTGTTTAATAGTTACACTTTTAATTCTATGGGCTGATTTTTATCTGGCCAATCTTAGATTAGGTATATTTTCTCTCTCTTTAAAAGTAGTTATTAATTACATAATTTGTGCCCTGAATTGAGAATAATGTTTCAAAGCTAGCATAACTCACTGATATATAAATATGATAGCGATCAAGAGATTAGTAGTTTGAATTTCTCTATTCCTCCTGTACTAAAAAAAAATTTATTAGGTTATGCTATTTGATTCATAATCGTATTTTAACCAAATTTAATTGAAGTGATTAAGACATTATATCATTGACCAAAATGCTAGAGGTTCGAATCTCCACTCTCATAAATAAAAGAAAGTCATAGATTGTATTTTAGTTATTAAAATGTCTTGATTTGTAAACGTATCTCAAAATGGACGTGAAAATTATCTATATTAACAAAAATATTACACCATATATACTTTTTATAGTCAACCAAACAATATTCAACTTTAACTTAGAATCAAATGTCAAACGGAACATAACTCAACAGTAAGTAGCATATAATTCTTCTCTCGACGTTGGAAATTCAAATATGTATACATCTCACTTGTTGTACTAAAAAAAGGCTAAACAAATTAAATTGATCAAACATGTATATTAATTAGATATCCCCGATCTGATTTGATAGACATGTGATTTTTTATGTATGAAAATTAATTAAGTTTATAAATAATACTCCATGTTTTTAATAATAAGAAGAGAAGAATGAAAGCAAACTCACTGCCAATAGATAATATTAAGTTTATAGGTACTTATTTCTGTTTATGAGTTTATTTACTTTGTTATATATTTTCTACAAATATTTTCAAAAGGTAAGTTAAATTTTAAAAATTTAATGTGAATTTAGTAATCATTTGATTTTTAATTTTTAAAAAATAAGTTTTTGAATACTACTTCTCACTTATAAGTTTATTTGTTTTCTTATTCAATACCTGCCACTGTTTTCAAAAACAAAGTTTAAGTTTTAAAAATTAAAAAAAAAAAAACTTGTTTTTCTTTTTTAAATTTAACTAAAAATTTAAATGAAAATAAATATATAATTTTAAAAACAGAAAATTAAAAATGAAAATCTTGATAATTTGTTGAAGCCAATAGATTAACTCAGACAAGAGATCTACACCTAAATTACATTGCATTTATTTATTTGTTGTTTAAAAAAGTTTGATTTTATTTTAAAAAATGCAAGAATAAAAAGAGAGAAAATAGCTGAAGATGGCCCCTGGCTCTAATGAATGTCAAAAGGGTAATGAAAATATATTTGGTGAACCACCAACTAGATATTTGTCCCTTGATTTCTATCTTCTTAAAAAAGTTATGATTATTATAAGGCCATCTTTTTCTTCTTCTTTTTGTTTATATCCGTGAGTGTTCGGGCCAGTTTACGCGCGATTCGACTAATCTCACGTGACAACCCACCCGACCCTATAACAGGCAGGCTGCCAACTTACCCATAGGATATTAAATCCTAGGTAGGTGCCCACCATGAATTGAACCCACAACCTCTTAGCCTTTTGACTTTTTTTTGGATATACATATAAAAATTCAACTAGTAAAAAAATTTCCAACATTTGACTCCTAATTGAAAAATATATACCATAATTCATTGAGCTATACATTCTTTAATATAAAATTAAAAAAAAGCAAATAATTTTAACATGACAATGAAATTGAAAATTAGAACTAAAATTTGTCGGATAAATTTATCATAGCGTTGTTAGTCAAATATATAAAATTTCAAACATAGGTTACAAAACTGGCTTAAACATGAAAAGAAAAAGCTCATCCGCTAAAATTAAATTCATCGTTCTTTAATCTATTGATTCTATTCTAAAATAACATAATTGTCACGTTTTAACTAAACCTAAATGTCACTCCATTAATCACAGCGACAAAAATATTCCTACCAGCTTTACAAATGTTGAAATGGAAAAAACACTACTGTTACATCAATTTTAAAAATAAAATGAGAATCATAGTTTTGAAATCCTAAATATTTATATTGAAAATCTTTAAAGATTACAAAAGATGAAGAAATAGAAAATATATTTTAAAAAACACCATTGGACCCTTGCCTCTCGAACAGACAAGAATGCATTAAAATATATATATTTTAAAAAAAGACCAACATATCCTTGTTTATTTTATTTTATTTTATTTTATTTCTTTACTTTGCAATAAGTATATATTTACCTAATTTTTAATTTTATATTTAAATTTTTTTTAGAGCTTTTAATTTTCAATTTTAAAATTTCCAATATGCATTATTACTATTTATTTATTTCTTAATTTTACCATAGGTATATTTATATATTATTTAATGTTGTAATATATACATTTGTATATTATTAAATTTTAAATTTTAAATTTAACGATGTGTATAATTGTATATTGTTTTGATATTAAATTATATTTATATTTATATTTATATTAGAGTTGTTTTCAAATATATAAAAAATGAGTCAAACTATTTACAAATATAGAAAAATTTCACAGCGATAAACTGCGACAGAATTTTGCCGCGGTCGCGGTCACTAATAGAAAGTAAAATTTTTCTATATGTGTAAATAGTTTGATATTTTTTTGTTTATAATAATTTTCCTATATATTATTTTATTTCAAATTTTTATAATATATATTTATATATTATTTTAGTTTTTAATATACTTGAAACCAATTAAAAATATTTTGTAGGGTATGATTTTCAATTACTAAAACATGCATTTTGTCTCACTTTAAAATTTTCCGTTATGACATTTATGCCAAAATGAGCATAGTATAGCTCAATTGACACAGTGCTTTTACTATGAACTTCGAGGTTAGAGAGATCAAATTTAGGAAACACCTAAACTTTCAATTTTGTGTGTAATAAATTTCTGTGATGCTTTTTTTCAATTAATAAATCTATTTGACATAAATTTTATGCCTAATAAAATTCTAAACTTTTAATTTGATACACAATAAATATATAAAATTTAAAAATGCTAGGTCAAAAACTTAGTTACTTTATATAATATTGAAAATTTAAGGACTTATTAGAAATTTTTTAAAGTTTAAAGATAAAAGATATAAATAATTTATGTTTTGGAAAAAGAAAATTGGGGTTGGGCTAGTTACCTTGTTTTTTTATATATATACAAGGTAATATGTCTAAAATGTATTTGGGCTATGGAGATAGTTTGTGGCCAGAAAATTTACACAAATATTGGAGGCAAGGTGTTGAATAAAAAATTTCGATTAATCACAAATTGTCATGTCATCGAAACTAAAGTCTATTTAATTAAATTTAGGGCCACTAAGAATTATAGTTCCTAAATTAAAATTTGTAGACGAATATGGTAACTAAAAAAATGCTACAGGTCTCCTTTCTAGCCATCTAATTACAACAATATAGGCTTATCGAATTCAACGATGATTAAGCCTGAACCACAATCGATGAAAATGACTAATGACCCGATGGAGCCTAAAATTATAAATTGTATCGGACCGAATGACTAAAGTCGCTTGATTCCAAAGTCCAACCTAATTCAAGCCCATGTAGAAATTTGAGCCAAAAAGATATTGGGTCGAAGCTTAAGTCAAAATTTTTGGTCCAAGAGAGGCTTACCCTTCATTTTTTTTGGAGGTTAGAAGAATGAAAGTTGAAGCTCTAAAGTTCTCAAGCTAACGAACCTCTCAAGCTCACAAGCTCTGAATCTCCAAAGCTTTGAAGATCTAAATGTTGAAGCTATGAAGATCTGAAGAACCAAATCTCTTGAATCTTTGAAGATCAAAAGACTAAACCTCTGACACTCTAAATAAGAGTGTAACTCTCTTGACGATCTGAAGACCTAAGCTCCAAAGATCAACTTTTGCTCTTTTAAAGATCTAAAGACTAAGGCTTAGAATGTTTTCTGAAGATTAGAAGAGTTTCTAAATTTTCTTAAGTCAATAATTTCATAGACGATCTAATGTAAAAGCCATAGACTCCAAAAGAAACTATAGAGAGAATTCAGAAAGTAGAAGAACCTGCTAAACTCTTGATAATCAAATACGTCTTGGAAGACTAAAAGCACTTCAAAGATCAAACGATTTCCAAGCCCAAGAACTATAGCTTCGAGAACAAGCTGAAAAGCCCTCACTAAAAGCTATTTTTTTTTAGAGAAAGCATCAAAGAATTATGTATTAAAGAGTGTATTGAAAATCATCCCAAATTCGAAGTTTTTCAATAAATTAATTAAATTTTATAAGAAATCTTGTCAAACACCAAGATATACATAAATATGTGAGGATCATTAAATTAACAATAAAGAAGGACGCCAACATGAATATAGCTCAACTGACGTGAACTTTGAGATTTGAGATTTAATCCCCTCATCTAACATATTATTAACAAAATAAAAAGTAAAAGGAGAAGAAAGACAGAATTTCCTAACATATTATTAACAAAATAAAAAGTAAAAGAAGAAGAAAGACAGAATTTCCTAATTATGAGGAATGTTGATAAAGAACAAATTGGAAATTGAGGTAGCCAAAACGATAATGGGTGGGCTTAACACAAACCAATAGTATCAATTCGACATTGGTTTAAATCCCATTTAAATTCGTTTCTTAGTTTTTTTGAGTTTGGTCCTAAACTTTCATATATTTAGTTCACTCCCTAAATTGCCTTTTTAAAAAATCATTTTAGTCCTTTGTTATATTATTTTTCATATAATTTTCATTTGTCCAGTACTCATCTATAGCCTATTTAGCCTGAAATTATATGCTCATGTTAACATATAAACACATACTTAAACGTACGTCATTAATTTGTTTTTTTTTTAAAAAAAAAAATAAAAGCCAAAATGATTATTTTTTTTTTTTCAGAATTAGAAACGAATTAGAAACTAAAACAGAAGTTTTTGAAGTTAGAAAACCAAAATAAAACAAATAAAAAAGTTTTAGGACAAAAAATCGACATTTTAAAAGTTCAAAATTTAAAATGAAACTAATCTAAAAGTTCATGAATAAGAAAAATAGGATTCAGACCAATCGACATTTTGTTATTCAATTTCAACAAAACACTATTGAATAATGGTTTTGATTGAAATTTGTTAACTTTTGTTATCTTCCAATAACACTAGGGATGAAATTTATAGAGAAAAATTAAAAGATTAAAAAATGATACAAAATTCACATAAAAGTTTAATTATTTTAGTTAAAATACTATTGTGTCAATTTTAAAAGATCCGTATATTTCTTTTAGTCTAAAAAAAATTCAATACATAAATTTTAGAAATATATTCACATAGTACATTTTTAAATAATTAACTTTAAGATTGTTGTAAATACAAATATTAAACTTGAATACATAAACTAAAATTGAATCAGTCACGAGAGAGAAATGACATTTTAACATTAACTCTATCTCCTTGTTGGTCCACGAACAAGAACTTCGTGGCCCCATAATTAAAAAACATTCATTTCATGACTTTATTAATTACTTACTCTCGGTAGGCCTACAATTAAACCGTTCTTCAAAACTAAACAACTACACTCTGCTTTTATCGAAGAGAAGAATGATAACAAAGCGAAGTGAAAATGTGTTGAAAGTTGTGGATAAAAACTGTTAAAAAAGAACGGAGAATGAAGGTCCCCAAGGTTAAAAAAGAGAGGGCTTCTAGGCTTTTAGGCACAGAGAAACCGACTATTCTGCGAGTTGAGAAAGAGACTGCAAATAAAAATGGTTCATTTTCCAAGAATTTTTATGGTAACTTTGGAAGAGATAGCATTACATATCACTGCCCATTATTAATAACCTTCATCTTTGTCTTACTCACTCTGTGTGTTTGTGTGTGTCTGTCATGCCCTTTAATAACTTATTACAACCAAATTTAATAAGGTAAAAAAAAAAGAGTAACAAAGGGTAAAAACAATATATTAATGGATATCAAATGGGATGATATTTAAACTAACTTCCATCATCATCATGGTGTAGCTTGATTTCTATATATTATCCTCGTTATTTTGGGTTCAATTACTAGTTTAGTATAATTTTATCTATACTTTTTTTTTTAAGATACTAGAGATTGAGATCAGAAGGTGCTCGAGATATTTTAACTAGATTGACATATTCTTTAAAAAATTTGTCTATGCTTTAGCTTTTGTATACTTTAAAAAGTTTTAGTTAAATTACAACTAGTTTAATCTCAAAACTTTGTCCATTCTAAATTTTAAAATTAAATTTTTTGACTTAATTATACTTATTAGACACACTCGTTAACAAAATTCTCCCTTATGTCTAATCAATCTAAAAATATGTGGCATACCTGATAAATAAAAAAATTGAAAGTTTATGAATTTTAATTTAGACATTTATAAGTTAGGTTGTTAAACATAAACAAGGAAGTTTCGAATTATATTTGTAATCTAAGTTTTTTTTTTAACTTTTAAATTTGTGGCTAATAGGATTCTTTCTCTCTCTCTTAAATAAGAAAGAAGTAACTCGTGATCAATCGATGTACCCAAATATCTCAATTATGTTGAGAGATTCTTAGCACCACCATTACACACCCGAGAGCCAATTTCCTTGATCCAAAAAGGAGAGTAAAATAATCGAGGATTCTCTTATTACTAGGTTAGAGATTTGAGGCCACTAAAAGAAAAAGATAGAAAATGGTAAGTTTGGTGAATTATTGAAAATATATAAACAATATGAAAGTGTTTTTCAAAATAGACACAAAAACTTCAAAAATTTAGGTCTAAATAAATAAACTTGTAATTTAATTTACATGAGAAAAAGTTCAACTAACTAAGCCCTTGGATACATATAATTTAGAAAGAAAAATCTTATGGGATTCCTAAGGAAGATCTGTTATTAGCATTCATGGATGTAATTGGGTTGTATCCTCATGGATAAAAACCAAAATTAATAATGAACTAATTAATAATAACTCAGTATAAGCAAGCAACCAAAGAAAGCAAAGGGTTACCTAAATCATTGCAAATTTTTTATAAAGAATATAATGTCTTAACCTTAAACAACATAATCAATTTTATATTCTAACTTTTCATATCTAAGATGAAGTGAAGAGACAATTATTTTGCCTTATCCTTAAACATGTTTGTTCTGCCACTCGACACACATACCAAAGATCTATACTTGTAATATTGAGTTTTTATAAAAATTAAAATTAAAAAAAAATAAAAAATAAAAATAAAAAAAAAGGGTGCAAGTGCAACGATATTTAAAGCAGAAGAAACAAAGTAAGCATTGAATTGAAAGCAAAAGAAAAGGTGTGGAAATGGTGAAAAAATTGTTGTGAAAAATCGTTATCGTATTCATTTCTCTGTATGATTTCCCCTTAGATAAGACACACTGCTAATCCAGAAAACACCAACAGTGAACAAGTACGAAGAAAGACAGATCACATGTCTTACAAATTTACAAATTTTCTATTCTTCCCAATCTTTTCTTTCTCTCTCTTCCAATATTTAACCCAAAAAAAAAAAAAAAAAAAAAAAAAAAAAAAAAAAAAAAAAAAAAAAAATTGTTGATTCTCTTGTCCAACTATTTGTCATTTTCTTTTCTTTTCTTTTTCTTAAATATTTTTTAGTTTTTTCTAAAGTGTATTTCTGCAAGGATTGATGCAGCATAAGATGCACCTAAGGGGTTGTTTAGAAACTCGTATTTAAATGAGTTTGGATTGTAAAGTAATTCAAAATCCATGTTTGAATTGGACGTTTTGGGCTCAATTTGTAATATTAAATTCATTCCGTTCCGACAGTTAACCATCTTTCCCATCGTTTTCAAGATTCTATTTTTGTTCCGTCCTCAATACCTCACGAATTCCAACACGAATGAATTAGAGTAATCATGATTATATTCTAGCCTCCCAAACAACCTCTAAGTGTATTAGGTAGGTATGTAATGCCATAAGAACAATACTTTGGTGGATCTCGAGTATCTTTATGCATCCCATCATAAAACATGAATTAAAATATTTTTAAAATAAAGTAAGAAAATTTGTCATATAATAAATTGTGTTTGGATTATTTTGTGGAATGCACAAAGATAGATATTACTCGGGTTATACCTAACTATTTTCCATGCCATAATCACTCTGAATCACTCTCGAAAATCCCAAAAAAAAAAAAAAAAAAAAAAAAAAAAAAAAAAAAAAAAAAAAAAACTGCAACACCACAGAAAATGAGAGATCAGATCTGTTTGTTTCTACAGTCTGCTTCATATAAAACCTAGTTTTTTTTTTTTTTTTTTAAGAAACATCAAAATCCACAAGACATGCATTTAAATTCTTAATGGAAACCAAAGGGAAGATTATTTTAGCAAAACCCCATCAAAGAAACCATTATTGAGGAGTTCTTGAAATTATCAACAAAAAAAAAAAACATAAAAATCCCAACTTTTTCAAGCCCTAAAAAAGTTGTCAATGTGAAAGAATAAAATCACACAAAACACACAAAAAGAACACAACCCACAAGAAAATCAAAGAAACCCAGATGAGGAATAAAGACAAGGAACATAAATTTCGTACCTTTTTTTTAAGGATTGTGGATAGAAAACGGCTGATACGGTCTGAAAATCAAGAAATTAATTAGGGTTTCGTTTAGGGATTTTGAAATTAGGGCTAAATTCTTCGTGCAGCCAACAACAGGTAAAACTGCCATATGATCTGATCTTTAACCTCAACATACATAAAATTAAAAATTAAAATTAGGAGAGATTAAGGTTAGATCATGCTGGCAGCTTGAACTGATATAAGCGCACGACAAAAAAAATTAGGGCAAAAAGAGAGCCAAAGTTTGCACCTTTTTTTTCTTTTGTTGAAGAAGGATATAGAAGGAATGAAGATGAAGGAATGAGGGAATATATATATATATACACCAAAAAGAAAATGTTGGATAATTTTGTTTGTTTTTTTAAAAAAAAAATTAGGGTTTTCATAAATTTTGAGAGTTAAATTATGTAAAATGAATAAAAACAAAAGAAAAAACAAAACAATAAGAGAGAGTGAAATTAAGTGGTCCAAAAAAGGTAATAAAAATTGAATATTGTCACGCCAGGACTATAACCCCTAATGCAGTGTGCATATAGGTTAAGAAAGCCCTTCATATATTCAAAACAACCCAAAAGTTATAAACATAACTTTTTGGGTTTTATATAATTATTAAAACATTCCCCCATTTTAAGAACATGGCCCTTTTCTTTTTCTTTTTTTCTTTTTTTTTTTTTTTAATTTTTATATGCTTACCATCTTCAATAAACAAGTCAATCTATAGTTTAGGGTTAGTTAATTTGGAATTGTGGTAGGCTTTTAATATAATTACTAGTAATTCTATATACTTTTAAAAAAATCAGCTTGTGAAATGGAGTAAAATTAGTGTTTTTGACATATTTTAATTTTAAATTAGAAAAAATATAGTTTTGGTGTTTGGTAAATTAATAATAAATTGGTGTGATTTAATTAGTGGTATTATTTTAATTATTTTGATACTAATATTTAATTTATAATTTATTATCATATAATTATTTAAAAATTTACATGATTTTAATTGCATTTAGTTTTATTTAATCTAAATCAATCAAAATTTCATGAAATAGATGTGAAAAAATATATTCATATGGAATGATAGATTTAATATTTGTATAAATTATTATAAATAAAAAAAATTGCTGAAAATATTTACAAATATAGTAAAATTTCACGCGATAGACCGCGATAAACTACAATAGACTACTATTTGTGTCGCGATAAACAAATTTTATTATATTTGTAAATATTTTTGTTTATTTTTCTATATTTCAAAACAGCAGTGTTATTATTATTAGGAAGGTGACAGATTTTTGGAAAAACTAAACCTAATAATAAAATCGATGATTTGATCGATGATTTCACTGTCTAACGATTTTATAATGTTAGAATACATTATAAAATAATTGTGGATAGATTAATAAATAATTTTGTTTACCAAACAACAAGATTCTCCCATAATTACTTTTTTATGGATTCCAAACGAAGCCTTAATAATAAAATCGATGATTTGATCACCTATCCTAACATTATTGAATAAACAAATAAAACAAAGAGGTATTAATAAAAAGGGTCATATTCATATTCATATACAAAATTTATATATATATATATATATATATATATATTAAAGGCAAGAAAATTTAGGGGAAATCTGTGTTGATGAATCTAGGTAGGTATGAAGCTTTAGGTTAAGTAAAGTATTATTGTAATTTTAGATTAGATTAGATTCTATGTTTCTGAATAGGGAATTTGAGTGGAGATTATGAAATGCGAAAAAAAAAAAAAAAAAAAAAAAAAAAGTAATAATAATAAGAATCTTTTGTTATTTAAGGAAGGGAAAGGGTTTTCTTTACAGCTTTGCTATTTTGCCACATACTTGCCATGGCTTTCTGACTACTTGCCAGCTGCATTAATACAACTTATTGGGGACTCTGATATAGACAATGGGAAAACGACTTAGGGTTTGTTAAATATTAATAACTTTAAATTCTATAGTTGCTCTAATCATTTAATTCAATCTTTTCCTACTTACATTAGCCTTTCCTTGCTTCTAATAATTCTCTTTTAACTTACCTTACCACTTATTTTCTCCTTCTTTTTTTTTTAATAGAGATTTGTCTTAATGAACGGTGAGATGGTAATTTGAACTATTGATTGATATCAGTGTCTTGACTCGTTGGATTATGTTCATGTTAATGGAGTAATAGATTATTTGGTTTCTTTAGAGTGGATTTACCTACATATGATATCTTACTACCTTAGTTAATTAGCCGGTTTGCTTCTTTGGCACGAAGTATTCTATAAAACATACAATTATACATCAAACCAACAACGAATGATATGGGGATTAGACATTAATCTTTTTTGTTTCTTCTTATTTTAATTCATAGTTGAGTTTAGTGGTAGATCTAGAATTTTTGTTCAAGGGGACTAAGTTTAATTTAAGCTGAAAATTTTTCAGTGATATTATTTCTACCATTTGTAATTTACAAGCAAAAGGGATCTCTTCTAACTCAATATGTTTCTTTTGCAAATCTCACCTTAAGTCCACTTGTCATATCATGTGAGAGCGTAAGTTTGCAAGAAAAACTTGGGATGCCTTTTTCGGCCCGTTTGATGTTGGCTTGTTTGGTGTTGGTGGGTTTAACTGGTCCCTCTTAGATGACTAGGATCATTTGACATCTCTATGTTCTCTCGATGAGTTGGATTGCATATTAATTATCATGTCGAGCTTGTGGAACTTGAGGAACAATGAAATTTGCTTCAAAAACGACAAGCCTAATTTAGTTGCCCTCAAGTGCACGATTGATATTCATCTTCTTGGCCGAGTGAATTTTGGTAGAAGTTCGAGTTGTGAGGATACTTTTCAATCCATGCCCTTGATACCTCTTCCTTCCTGCCCTTCGCGTTGGTCCCCACCGAGCTCCAGTTGTTGGAAGCTAAATGTTAATGTGGCTTGGTCGAAGAAATGTGGATCTAGTAGTCTTGGGTGAATTATCCGAGATCATAATGGAAAAGAGGAATCCTGAGTAGTTCTACTTTTACTAGGAAGAGGTGGGACTAGCTTACTAGACGCTAAAGCCATTCTGGAAGGTTTAACCGTAGTGCAATATCAATGGGTTAGAATCAACCCGCCGATCGTGGTGGAGTATGATGCTTTACAGGTGATTAACTTGTTGTGTAGAAAAGATTCATCTTTCGCTATGAGTTGGGCTTCCTTATTGAGGATAATTTATATGTTGAGAACTCTATTAATATCTTTCTTTTTTGTCACATCTCTAGAGAGGAGAATAAAGTTGTCCATGCCTTAGCAGTTTTTGCTTCCTCTGATTGGATCTGGAAAGATGCTTTTCTAGATAATATCCTTTCCATCATCTGTGATGAGATAGTTAGGGAGTAGTTGGTTTTTGGAGTTGTTGTTTGTTGCCTAAAAAAAAATAAGCTTCACAAAAATATATATTAAAATGAATAAAAAAATAAATTACAAAATTATTTCATCAACTTCCCAATTTTATAACTCAAATTGGTTAAGATGTTATAAGCTTTGTTCAAGTGTTAAACCAATTGAAAGCTATAATTTCCATCCCAATATTTCTTTTTTTTTTTTTAAGTACATAATGGGGATAGAGATATTCGAACTAAAGATCTCGTGATCACTAATACACCCGTGTGCTAGTTGAGCAATACTTACTTTAACACCACAATATTATTTTCATATATTCACATAAATAAATAAAAAAAAATGGATCCAGCTCTTACATAAATGCTGATAGTTATTAATCATAGGTTTGAATAAGGGCATAGTGATTCCAGTAGGGGTTGTTCCAAGAGCCAAATTTAGGCAGAGAGTGAAACCCTTAAGAAACTTTCCTAGAAAAAGCAAAAGAAGTTGCTGGGACCAAAAATTCCACAGGTGGTCCTATATTAATTAATTTACCCATGTTAAATTAATTAAAGCATGCTCATATAATATATATATATATATATATAATTTGAAGGGTTGAAGGGTATATCTGTCATTATTGCTCCTTTGTAACCAATAATGGTAATTAGGAAACCCTTTTCAGTTGTGTATCCACATAAAAACTAGTCCTTTTTTGTAGAATATTTAGAAAGAGAGAAAAAGATAGAATTTTTCAAGTTAAAAATGGTTTTTTTTTTTTTTTTTTTCCCCTAAGAACCCTAAAAGGGATTTTGTTACTATTTAAAACTTTTGGGTCCATTAGAAGCAAGAATAACTGTTTTTGGGACTCCAAGTGGGTGTTCAGAGTGGTCCATTTATTATTCATTTTGCTGCCATTGGATTTTTTTATTATTATTTGTCTCTTTTTTCTCTCTATGTGAAAACTCCACTTTATGAAGTGTAATTAGCAATGGAAGTTGGAGTTTTTGGGAAAGGAAAAGTAGTGGTGGAAATTTTGTTGACTGAGTTAAGAGAGTGTGAAATGGGAATCATGAAGTTGATTGGAGACTGCTATGATATCAACTTTTTTTTTTTTCTTTTTCACATACCTCAAAGTTCATCTTTTTATCTCTCCTAACTAGGGTGTCATTGTTAATCAGTTTTGAGTAACATGATTGGTTATTAAAATATGGTGTTCATGTCGAAATTTCAATTTTACAGATATATAAATGGGTATGTAATTGGTAAAATATCTTATCTCAATAATTAATGGTTAAGTCTTTTCAATTTCTAAATCAATTCAAGATCTTATTATTAGTATTTATATGGATATTTGTTGTGATTGTCGAGGTTATTATTAGTATTTATTGTGATGTTTGATTAGATATGAGAGGCATATGAATGAACTAATACTACTTTTGAATGAGAGAGATTTGAGAATATGAAAGTATAATTAAAAAATATATAAAATAGTTGATAGTGATTAGGTATATGTGTGTGAGTGTGTTTCAAGAAGGTGCATCTTTCACCTATGTGGCTTAATCGTTATAGGATCCTCCAAGGTTATGCATGTTTGGCATGACGGAATCCTATGTAATTTCCTGAAAAGATTTCTAGAAAGACATGTGAGTGAAGGATGCAAAACATGCTAAAATTACTTTTATTGGTCTATAAAAACAGTTAAACCTACTTGGCGTGAAGTGCTACATTTTAAACTAAATATTAAGAGGTCAGGATAAATGAAAATATTGTCTTTAGCTGTAAATTAAAATCAATTAGTGTTTACCAACATGGGCATACCTCAAATGAGATCAAGACAAACACTTTTATCAAGAAATCAAAGATTTGAATCTACTCACCCAAATTGTTGTACTAAAAAAAAAAAAAAGGTTTAAGTCTAAATTGAAACTATTATCTTATTCAGGGTATAATAAAATTTCGTCGACATGTCAATATTTTTATTGATATTTTCACATATGCATGAGTTCACAACAAAATGAGTAAATCGACATTTCCATTATATTGTAAAAAAAAAATTATAAGACAAACAAAATAAGTAACATCATATCAATAATGTAAATATAATATAAATAATAGACATCTTAACTTATTCAAAAATGTAAGCAATTGCTTTCTTATTAATCTAAATATTTTTGCAAAACAAAATTGTTCTTATATTTTTTTTTTTTACATCGATTTATTATCAATATTTTCGTAAATTTGAGATCTTGACATTTCCGCTATCAACATCGGAAACTGTGATTTTATTTAATCAATGTGAAAATATGAAAGCCTCGATATGTTCTGTCATGAAAAAGATGGGATGAAAAATGACTAAAATTAAGAAAAAAAATACAACACATATGTAGGTTTCATCCAGAAGATTTTTACTCCAGGAGAACAATTCACTATATATTTTTTTTTTTTTTTCTTGTAGAAGAGATTCAATTGTCTTTTGTTCAAGAAAATTGTTTAAAATGGGAACAATAAAATCTCAAAGTCAAGAGTGCAATCACAACATTATAAATCAGTGACTAATTGAAGACCCCGATTAGTTGATCCTGTTATATTTTCTTCAAAAAAAAAGATGCAACTAAAATTATATAGACTTAATGTCATCGTTTATTAAATAAAGTTATAAATTATTACAACGGTAGAAACAATAGATTTGAATCCTCTCTTCCTTCCTACACTTGGATAAGTTCTCCTAAGTAAGATGTTCCATGCTAACTATATAAATTTCAAACTATTTATTTGACTAATCGAGTAACATTGACACATTTCCACCAATTAACATTAGGCACATATATTAATCTAAAACTTTAGACTATAGTGGTTTGCCACAAATTATGACCATAGGGTGCAAGAATAGACTTTACAACCCTTAAAGATAAGATGTGTTTAATGTCTTTATCAGTTTTAGCCTTTGTATTCACACCCACAATTTACTTTCATGGCATATTCCTTGTAATTAAACAAGAAAATTCAGCAATAAGGACAAAAAAAAAGGTTGAAAAAGTGTCACCATTGAGTTTGTAAGGTGTAGATATATATAATAAAAATAAAAAAAACTTTCAAAACTCCCTCTTTCTTTGTCCACAGGAAGTTGCAGCATCTGCTAAGCATAAGCTCAAAATGGAAGGAAAGCCCCAAAAACTGATCGAAATCCCCAGAGTAAAACTGGGTAGTCAAGGATTAGAGGTAAGCTTGATCACTTTGTAAGAGATGGTTAGAACTTGGGGAAAAAAGAAAGAAAGAAAAAAAAAAAAAAAAAAAGGCATGGTTTGATATAAAGTGAAAAACTTTGAACTTTGCAGGTTTCAAGGTTGGGTTTTGGATGCGCAGGACTTTCAGGAACTCTCGGCACTCCCCTTTCTCATGAAGAAGGATATCAAATAATCAAACAAGCTTTCATCAGAGGAATAACTTTTTTTGATTCTTCTGATCTTTATGGAGCTGATCATGACAATGAAATCATGATTGGAAAGGTGGATGTACTATTTTGAATTATTAATTAACCTAAACGTAGACTTTGAAAAGTGTTATAGAGTTTAATTTTGGTACCTTACTAATTGACTTTAGTTATTGTTGTTTAAATTTGCAGGCCTTGAAACAGCTCCCTCGAGAGAAGATTCAGTTAGCTACAAAGTTTGGGATTGTACCATTAGGAGGATTAGAATTTGCAGTTAATGGGACACCTGAATATGTAAGAAACTGCTGTGAAGCGAGTCTCGAGCGCCTTCAAGTTGATTATATCGACCTCTACTATCAGCATCGTATCGACATATCTGTGCCAATTGAAGAAACTGTAAGTCATATTTCAGGAGGGGTGTCAAAAAGTTTCATAATGTTACAAAACTTGACATATTTTTAGGCAACAAAGTGAATTACTCCCCTCTTCGTTCTTTCATTGATGACTATATCGAGTTTACTTTTTGAACCTTTGATGGGTTGATGTGAAGATGGGAGAGCTAAAGAAGCTGGTGGAAGAGGGGAAGATAAAGTACATCGGGTTGTCCGAAGCAAGTGCAAACACGATTAGGAGAGCTCATGCAGTTCATCCAATCACTGTCATTCAAATGGAGTATTCATTGTGGAGTCGTGACATTGAAGATGACATAATTCCACTTTGTAGGTAAGAGAACTAAGAAAACAACCAGATAATAGATCTTTAAGCATTCAATTTCATGTTTAGTAGGTTCCTAATCACAAATCTTGAAAGACTGTATAAGTGTTAAAAACCAAACTTCTAACTCAACCAACAAAGTAATATCTTGAAAGACTCTTTTAAGTGTATGAAGACATGGTGTTTTGTAGGGAGCTAGGAATTGGGATAGTGGCTTACAGTCCTCTGGGTCGAGGGTTCTTTGGAGGAAAGGCAATTGCAGAGGGCTCATTGGTAGGTTTGTAAAAGAAGAGTTCTGAGCAAGTTGTGCCATGGAGTTTCTATTATTCTATTGCATAACAAACTGATGGATGCTTTTGACAGGCTTATCATCCAAGGTTTAGCAAGGAGAGTTTAGAACAGAATGAAGCTATTTACAGAAGGCTTGCTAATCTAGCTGTGAAGCATGGTTATACCACAGTTCAGTTGGCTTTAGCTTGGCTGCTCCATCAGGGCATTGATATTGTTCCCATCCCAGGTGTGTGTTTATGTCCTTCCTCTTGATCTTGTCTAAAATAACAACAATACAGATCTGTTGCCTTTGTAAGCAAGAAAATAACTCATAGGTGAAGAAAAAGGTATTTTGATGAAAGAAAAATTTGTATCATGATCATAGTGGCAGCCAAAATCCTATATATAGAAGGCTATGATCCATCAGTTACCAACATAAATCTCCAAATGTGGTTGGGACAGAAAATCAAGTGATACATTCATATGGGTATATCTGATTGGAGACAGCATTCAAATACAGAAACTTTCATCTTAAAAACTTGAATGGTAATATATCAGACTGGAGAAGGACTAAAATTAACATAATCCATTTGAGTGAGATTTCAAGGTCTAATAGTAACAGAGTCAAACTGATAACAATGTGATTCCTCCTCCATAGTCTATACATTGAAGCTCATGAATCAAACTGACCTCCAAATAGGTGAGAATTTTGAATTTACTCTAACCCATAATGGCCTCTGCTATTTTGGTTCGGTAAATGATTCCAACTCTTTGCTTTTTCGTTTCTTGACCTCTGCAACAGGGACAACCAAACTAGGGAACCTTGACAGCAACATTGAGTCATTGGATGTGAAGCTAACAGAGGAAGATTTCAAAGAAATTGGCGATGCTGTGCCAGTTGATGAAGTTAGAGGCCAACGAGAATATGATGTTCTTACCAAATATATGTGGAAGTCTGCAGATACCCCATTAAGGACTTGAAAGCCAAAATGTTGACTTCTCACCATTTTGAAACTTTCGTCCTTAGTGGAAACTAAATTTGTGGAAACCTGGGTTATCTAATGTTATGCCGGAAAGGTCCAAGAAAACACATATTGTAATTCATTTAGTTATTTGTCATATTTTCTTGTAAGGCTATAAATAGTCGCTTCGTTGTTATATGGAGTTTTTTGAAATCATATTGAATAGAACTTTGTTCTTGCGAGAGTGCTCTCCCAGCTTTAGAGATGAATTACCTTATTCAGCCATGGCTTAAGGCTAATACCAACCAGCTGCATCATAATGGTCCATTGTCCATTGAGAAATGATTGTTATTTGGGATTTTGATATAGACCAACAATGTCCCAGTTGTCCCTCATTCAAGGGGGAAAATGTAACTAAAGTTCCACAGATGGATAGGTTATTCAAGATGAGACATAATGCAACCAAAGTTGTACAAGTAAATGACTATCTAAAGACGGGTTTAATTATCTCTATTTGAAGAAAAACATAAGTAGCCTTGTCCTAAATATGGCTGAAGATGGGGGAAATTACTTAATTATTGATCAAATAAAATATTAACTAAACAAATATTTAAGAGTTAACCATTTGGAGTGGTTGGGATTCGGACATAAATTTTGCAATAAGGACAGGAGAAAAGACTAATAAACCTTTAAAATAAGGTCCTACATCTTATCGATTGTTAAGATATTCTATTACACCACAACCGCAAAATACTTTAACGTAAGCTTCCTTACAATTCAAGCAAAAAAAAAAAAAGGAAAACACTCAGCCCTGCGAATAAACAAAAAAAATATGTTGGAAAGGTCTGTCAAAGGCAATCAGTGGGGAAAAGCAAAAAGATCATCATTCAGTTTAAAGTTTAAGAATAGAGAACCCAATAGCCTCGAAACTCCTCTTTTCTTTTTCACAGGCAATTGCAACTTCTGCAAACTAAGCTTTTTGATCATAGTGAAATGGAGGAAAAGCCTCAAAATCTGAGCCAAATCCCGAGAGTGAAGCTGGGTAGCCAAGGACTGGAGGTAAGCTTAATCACATTTGAGAAATAGGAACTAGGAAAAACAAACAATAAAAGTTGGGAGAATCCCAATATTTTGGTTTGATTGGGATTTACCAAGCAGAAGTTCGATCTTGATTTGATGGGATTTGAATATTATTCTTTGTGAAATGGTTGCAGGTTTCAAGGTTGGGTTTCGGATGTGCAGGACTATCGGGACTTTACAATGCTCCCCTAACTCATGAAGGTGGATGTCGCATGATTAAACAAGTTTTCACTAGAGGCATAACCTTTTTCGATACTTCCGATCTTTATGGAGCCGATCATGACAATGAAATCATGGTCGGAAAGGTGTGTTTTCTAATAACACAAACTTTGAAAAGTTGTGGAGTTTGAAACCTTACCAATTAGCTGAAGATGTTCATATGCCAGGCTTTAAAACAGCTTCCTCGAGAGAAGATCCAGTTAGCTACAAAATTTGGCATTGTGCCATTAGGAAGCTTTCAATTTGCAGTAAATGGGACACCTGAATATGTAAGGAAGTGCTGTGAAGCAAGTCTCGAGCGGCTTCAAGTTGATCACATTGACCTCTATTATCAGCATCGCATCGACCTATCTGTGCCAATTGAGGAAACTGTGAGCCCTCTCTTCCATGGACGACTATATTGAGCTTTCTTTTTCCCACTGTCTGAAAATAACAATCAACTTTTTGAAATTTTGATGAATGACTATGAAGATGGGAGAGTTGAAGAAGCTGGTGGAGGAGGGGAAGATAAAGTACATCGGTCTGTCTGAAGCGAGTGCAGACATGATCCGGAGAGCCCATGCAGTTCATCCAATCACTGCCTTACAGATGGAGTATTCCCTGTGGTGCCGTGAAACTGAAGATGAGATAATCCCACTTTGCAGGTGAGACAAGGCAACTAGATAATACAAAGTTATATCTTGACAGATTTAGTATATGAAGGGATGGTGTTTTGTAGAGAGCTTGGAATTGGGATAGTGGCTTACAGCCCTTTGGGTCGAGGCTTCTTTGGCGGAAAGGCGGTTATAGAGAGCTTGCCCAGTGAGAGCTTGCTGGTAAGTTTGTAAGAGGAAAATTCAGAGCAAGTTAATCTGCTTATCATAACTCGTGGATATGTTGTGTTGACAGGTTAAACATCCAAGGTTCAGCAAGGATAGTTTAAAAGTTAATGAAACTATCTATGAACGGCTTGTTGATCTGGCTGCCAAGCATCGCTGCACGACTGCTCAGTTGGCTTTAGCATGGCTGCTTCATCAGGGTATTGATATAGTTCCCGTCCCAGGTACGGTAAATATCTTCCTCTTCCTGACCAAAATGGAGTTACCAAAATGGAGTTGTAAGAATGTTAATTGTTGAAGAATGCCAATAACAGATAGCAAAGAGAGAGAAACGTTCACCATGACATCTTGAATGATAACATTTGAAATAAAAATAAGATTAAAGTTAATCTAATGGTGGCTAGTAGGCATAGAATATCAAAATAGGAGATCTAGAATTCAAATCTCAGCAATGTCATTCTCTCTCCATGTCACACTTACAGTCTATATATCAACTGATCTAGTAAGTAAAATTAATATAATGTAGAATGTTGAGAAAAGATTGAATTGTGTCCGATAGTTTGATTCTGTAAATGAAGGGTAAAGTTTGTTCTGTTGACAGTTCAAACTCGTTGTTTCATTTCCCATTCTGCAACAGGGACAACCAAAGTTGGAAACCTTGACAGCAACATTGGGTCACTAAGTGTGAAGCTAACAGAGAAGGATTTGAAAGAAATTAGTGATGCTGTGCCAATTGATGAAGTTAGAGGTGAGCGAGAATATGATGCATTCTCCAGCTATATGTGGAACTATGCAGGTTCCTCATCAAAGGGCTGAAAGCTACATTACACCTCTCGTCCTTCGAAACTTGTTACAGCTGCAGACATGAGTAAACATTTCGTTTCCAGCTCTGTCATACAACACTACATTTTATGAAATTCACCCTTCACATTGTCTTCTACAAAAGATGACTTCATTCAAAACCACCATAAAATCGTACAAGTGGCCTTATTACTAAATCTCATTCAAGAACTACAATATTTATTTTTATATCTAAAAAATTAAAAAAAAAATGAAGCTCTTAGTTCATTCTTTTTCCACCACATAAGTCATACGAATTGAAGATTGTAATGCAAATAAAAGACTTAGATAGCTTAATACGTTAGAAACCACAACTTCATGGGTTTATTCATAATATTTCCATGGGCTCCCATGAACTCAGTAGAAATGAGAAACTAGTACCAACCAAGGCCCATTTGATACCATTTGGTTTTTATTTTTGAAAATTAAGCTTATAAATGCTACTTCCCAATTGATTTCTTTGTTTTGCAATCTACTTTTTAGGAGTGTTTTAAAAGACCAAGTCAAATTTTGAAAACTAAAAACGATAGTTTGTAAAAACTTGTTTTTGTTTTTAAAATTTGACTAAGAATTCAAATGTTAATAAGGACAGATGAAAACCATGTCAAAAAAATTGTAAGGAAACAAACACAAATTTCATAAACCAAAAATAAAAAACCAAATGGTAATCAAACGAGGCCTAAGTTATCTGAACCTAAACTACACAAATATTCTTGTGGAAAGTGAATCAGATAACTTTGTGACTACATTCGGCCCCCATTTCAATGGTTCACTTATTTCCATTTTGTTTGGAACATTGAAGTAGGACTCAGGAGGTGGGTCACATAAACACGAAAAAGTATTTACCCCCCCCCCCCCCCCCCCCCCCCAAAAAAAAAAAAAGAAGAAGGAAAAAGAAATCACTATTCAACAAATAGGCCCCTGTTGCCATAGAATGTAACTGCAGCAGCAGTACAAGTCTGCTAGCTGACAAAATTATACCTGAAAACGGAATCAAACTTAGCTTTAATCGAGTTCATAACATTTAAGGGGTAACACTCTATGTGTTGACCAAGTGAAGTTTGTAAGGCAGGCATATTGGAGTTGGAATCAGTATAGCGTAATATTTGGCAATTCAAGTGCACCAAGAAGACTAATTAATAACACATTTTAGATCATTTATCAGAAGCTTTTCGAGAATGGATAGAAAGACCATACAATTAACACCGATGTCACAAATTCAGAAGATGCTTACAAGAGAGTTGGCTTGTGGATATAAATTTTCCTATCTTTCCAGTGATGAACGAGCCTCTGATCTCCTCGAGGCACGAAACTTTCTTGTCAGCAAGAAAACCAAAAAGTTAATAATCTCTGAAGGAAAAAAACCATAGCTAGCCCTCAATACTATAGAGAAGAATATAATTGACCTGTTATAAAAGAACAGTAATCTTAAGGAAATGATTGAACTATTTATCTGACGTGAATTCGATAATTCCTGAAGCATTATGGAACAGGCTTTCGTCAAAAAAAGGTACTATGGGCTAATAGTAGTAATGAACACAAACATGAGGTGCTGTAGAACAATAAAAATAAATGTAACTTAAGCATAACCAAAAACAACATGATTGTCTTTTAGCATACAAGAATCTTATATTCGAGATCCAATCTCTTCTAATTCTGCAGAGAGAAAAATTTCTATCTTTGAAACATAAAATCAAATGGGGCCAAAATTTACCAAAGTGGTTCATATTACAATTTATTTGAGAAGATCAATTCATAAATATGAAGTTCAGACATTTATTAAACCAAGTTTCAACAGTAGTTGCCATATTTATACAGTATTTAATCTAAGCCATACCCAGCAATACACAACCTGAGCTAAACCCCATAGCTTTGTATTAAATGCCATAGTACAGAAGAATACACAAATCTTTAATGAGCCTCAAGTCCCACTCCAGCTTTCTCAGTGAAGGACTTGAGGTACTCTTTCCTTGCTGGGTGCTGCTCTTGTGGTCGGTTAAACGGGGTCCAAATTGGCTCTCCCTGGAACAGCCTCATTAACTGCAAATAAGAATCCAATGATATCCATAATCCAATGAATCGATAATTGATATCTTAAAATGAGAATCTTCTAAGTTAATGGTATTTAATCGTACCTTGGCATAATTATTGGTGTCCAGAGTAAAACGATGGTAGATACCGGCCGGCAAGATGATAAGATCACCGGGCTTAATCCAGATTCGAATCCAACGGTCGTTCTTGTCCCGGACATCGAAGTAGCCACTTCCATCCAAACAGTAACGAATTTCCTCATCGGCATGAATGTGTTCTGTGTAGAAATCTTTCAACTTCCCTTCGTAATTGGGAAGTTTCTCTGGAGATATATCAAGTAAATCCTACCACATCTCAACCAAAACAAAACTTATTAAAAAAAAAAAAAAGAAATTAAGCAAAAGATAGTAATGGAAAACGCCGATGGATTATTGAATATTTCACAGACCACGTAGTTGTATCCCCTGTCCTCTCTGATTTTCTTCAATTCCTCATCGTTTTCATATACCTTGGGGTTCAATTTCCAGTACAAAACACCTAATTCTGCAGATAATTCATTCAATTCAATTCAATTATAGGGGGGCCTAAAAGTCTCTTTAAAAGTTTTGGTGAAGAAAACGGGAGTGCACCTGCCAATTGGTTCGTGGAGACGAACTCTTTAGGGTTTCGGTGATGAGGAAGCCTCTGGTCTTCATTGCTATCGTCCATAAACCAAGCCTGCACAAATACTAGTTTCATCCATCAACCTATTGAGTCAATGTGGAAATCCAATAAGAGGCAGTTCGGTCTAGTGAACTCACCTCGATCGCCATTGTTGAACCTGCTCTCTGAACTCGTTCACTGAGTTGAATTGTCGAGAATATGCTCCGATTAACCACGGAGCTCCAAATTTAAAGGCAATGGCCGGCGGAAGGAACAGAAACTCTCTCATCGGTTGAGTGTTGAAAGTTGAAGATTCGAGTCAAAGATTTTTTCTTTTTTTCTTTTTTTTTACTTAATTTGTTTAATTAATGTCAATGGAGCTGTCACGTGTACGATGGATTTCTTTTCAATCTTGTGGCGCGCGGATGACACGGAATTTTAAAATTTTTACAACCAAGAACAAAATTCTGGATTTGGATTTTATGCCTAATAATCTTTAAAAAAAAAAAAAAAGAAAAAAAAATTCAACAATATGAGGGTGGATGGAGATATGTTTAAGTCAGCCACAAATTTTGATGGTAAGTTCTTGAAACACCAATTTCAATCTTCAACTAAAAGATTAGACATTTCGAGATTAGACATTTAGATTTTGAAACATGTGTAATAATTTTATGCCAAAATATCATTGTTCATGTACTTTCAAATGTCCCACATTTTAGCGATTGTATTTTCAATAAATTTTAAATTTAGTATCGCAAAGTTAACTTTTATTGAAATTAGTTAAATAATAATAATAATTTTCATATACAGAAAACACAAAATGTGAATATATTTCTAATATTTATAATAAAAATGTTAATAGATAATTATAGTTTTTAAACAAAATAAAAAATACATTAGCAATAAGGACTAAATTTAAGATTTTATTGAATAGAGGTCATTTAAAATTACATAGACTTAAATTGAACAATTGAATAGTTGTCAAAATATAGAAACCAAAATAATATTTTAATCTAAATTTTATTATCCAACCTTATAATTTGTTGTGTGTCTAATTATAACTCTTTTATTATTTAATTTGTAATAATTATTTCATATTAAGAAGAAATATAGATAAATGCAAAGTAAAAAAATCAAACCTCTAATTTCAAAGTTGATAATACAAATTTATGCCATGAAGTTGACAATACTAATCTATGTCAGTTGAGTTATGCTCATATTAGTCTTAAATCAATTAAACTAATTACTTTTTTTATTTTTATATTAACATCAAATTAATTACTCTATTTATTTCAGAATTAACATGCAAAACGTTGACCTAACTCATACCTTTCATTTACATCTCAATTTAAGTTCTTTCATCTCTTGCCATCTCAAAAGGTTCCCTCTACTTTCTCAATATCTTATTTTCCATCTGAGAGAAAAAGGCTCTAAATTGTTAAATCTAGAGCTCTAAGTTACTACCCTACCAAAGTAAGATACAAAATTAAGTAGTAAAACAAGGCCTGAACGTGACCAAACGGCAACGAACATGACGACGGAGAGTTAGAGGGTTGTGAATGATTGAATACAGGCATTGGTTTTGTGAGGTTGGATGCTAAGCACTTGCAAATATGAATCTGGTATACACAGAAAGAGAAAGGGTCTTAGGACAGAAAAGATAGCTAGCATACATTTTTTTTTATACATGATGCATGAGAACTGGACGTCTCCAGCATAGCATCATCATCATCTCAACCCAATAAGCCTTGACAGCAGAAACATGAACAAGTTCCTAATCATCCTAGCATCGGTTGCGACACCGTGTTCGAGTTACAAAATTGATCAGCTTGAGTGAGATACTCATACCATTTGGATATAGACACCTCTCCCACGCAAGATCTCCAAAATATGACTGGTTCGTGAAGGCCTACATAATGCTCCTTAACGCAGCCAAATCGTGCAACGGATAACCATTTATCGACTTTGCTCCTCTTCTTTCTCTCAAGTTCTTGTCAATCACAAGGATGATTTGTGAAGTAGCATGCCATCAACGAGTTGAACTCAGCACTCCTGGATATCTGCAGAACATTCCCAAACTGAGATATCAAACAGCTTGATAACATACTTGACTAAAAACTATTGATTTGTCAAACCATAAGACAATCCAATCTTTTAACAGTATTTATAACCAGATCCTATAATACATCAGCTAGGTGAGACACCTAAAACTGATATCAAGTTCCTCGGTCATATTGAGAAAACATTTTTGGAGCAAGAAACTAACACCCAAAGCATAATAGATCACCGGAATCATATTGCTCCTATCAATGTGTTGCTTCAGAAACTAATCATAGTAAAAGGTGGTGAGAGGTCAAAGCAAAGAAAACACCGTAAATCCATAAAAGAATTCAAATGACTACAGAAAATGCTGGTAAGTTTATAGACATCTTAGTTTAAAAAGTGATTTTTAATTGCCAGTTTTAATGAGTAATGAAAATGCTAATATAAAAGCTCTATAGCTCTACCTTTGACATTAAGATCGACAGGAAAACATGCAAGTTTTGGCTGATCCTCAGCTGTTCCAACGAAGCCTTTTGCTACTCCAGTTGGGGATAAAGAGCTTGTCACAATCTGGCCTAAATTCTTATTGGATATGTGCGTCCTCATTTGATGGTTCATATATCCCTCCAGGCTAGAAGAAGACAATCCTGTATTTTTCTTGTTCTTTAACCTTCCCCTTACAGAAATATAACCACAAAGATGGGAGGGAAATGAACGAAATGAGATTGGAGACCACAAAGCTTATGTACCATGCAAGATGTCATCATTATAGACTTATAACTGAAAAACAAACTTAGTCAAAGGTACCTGTCTTTTCGCTTTTCAAGATATCTCTGTAATGAAACTTTCCGACTCGCCTGACCCTCAACATCTAATATGAAAATCCACAATTTTTGTGAAAAACTATTGATTAGATCAGCTGAATCTATGGGAAGCTGTGAGATATTTACATGGACAAGGGGGGGGAAGAAACGTCATGGAGACTGGTCAACTATATTGGAACTCACGGAGGGGAGATAAAAATTTAGCATGGCACACAATAGCAGCAAAAACGGGAACTTTTACAGCAGGGAGTCATAAGCTGTAACTTACAATTGACATGACTTTTAAATTTTTACATTATAAATTCATAATAATGAAACCATCAAGACCAGATATCAGGGTTTGAAATTGATTTATCAAGGAAAACAGATAGTTGAATTGTGAACATAAAGTTGTAGTTGAACATTTATCAAATTATCACCAACAAATTTTTGGACAACGTACAGAATTCTTTACAATTCTTTCTAACAAACATGAGAAATGTAGAGTTTTTACTTTCACGATGCAATTAACAAAATTGCTAGCAAATAGTATGCTTACCAGAATCTCGCGTACTGGCTCCCTTTGCTTGCTGCTGATGCTGAGGATGCTCAACCATCTTCTCTGTCAAGTCAGAATACAATCTGTCACTTAAATAGTTACCTCCAATTTGGCTTACCCGAGTGTGTGCTACTCTTGTGGGAACTTTGGAGAGAAAGGAATAACAAAGTGGTTAGAGGGTTGGAAAGGGACCCTAGTGATGTTTAATCCCTAGTTAGATTTCAAGTTTCTCTTTGGGTTTCGATCTCGAAGACCTGTTATACCTATTCTATAGGTTCTATTTTGTATAGTCAGAGCCCCTTCTTTTAATTGGGTTCCTTTTTCTATGGGCTTTAGTTTTTAGTATGCCCTTGTATTCTTTCATTTTTACTCGATGAATGTTTCCGTTGTAGTCGTCTAAAAAATTAAAATTAGAAAAAAAAACCGTTAGTCTATTATTTAGTTCGACCTTTGAGATGGTAATTGGTATCTTTCTCCACTAAGCTATGTTTGGATTGGCAATAGTTAACACCATTACTAAACTTCATTTTTCTAGGATATATGAGTACAAAATCAAAAGACTTTTATACTCTAAAATGCAGTTTAAAGTGGAAAAAAATGTGTAGCTTAATGGAGAAAGTGAAAACAGCTACAATCAAGACCCATCTATCTATCACCAACAAATGTAGATTTCAGACGCCGTAGCAGCTGAAGTATGGTCCAATAAAAGGTGCCAAGTGGAGTTGGGCTACGGATAAATTTTCAAAGCACAAAAGGTAATATTTCAACAAAATTGCTATAGCCCACATACTAACCTGTGTGCACATTTCGATAGATGGCAGCACTAGGAGGAAAAAAGTCATCTCTGTCACTGGAAGTCTGCAAAAGACATGGTGGAGACTGACATGCAGCAGCTCCACCCAAGGGATGATTCTGAGGGAAATGAATTGGACTAGCTGCAAGATGCATGATTGCCCATGCCTGCAAATCCATAGATGACTACAACATGTTGAAAGGGAGGGGAAAAAAGACCACGTCCATGATAAATATTCTTCAGAAATCCAAAAAAGAGATAACATCTAGACCTTATCTGGTGGAACTCCATCATACACATTCACCTTCCCACAATAGAAAATTGTCATTTGGCCATCCACTCCATTTGCATCGTATTGATCTCTGCCAACCATTAAAACATTTGTTCCCATCTCTTTTCAGTTAGTACAAATTTGATTAAAGAAAGAAAAAAGGGAAATCATTTGAAAAGATTAAAAATCCTCTAAAAGGTGCCCTGTATAGCCTTTAACAAAGCATAATTCCAGAATTCTTTTATATAGATGTCAAAATCAGATATAGAAATTTGAGTGACTGATCAAGTATAAGCCAAATATTAAAATAATAAACAAAAGAAAAATCCCATAAAAATTGTTATTTCCATGATAGATAAAGTCACAGACAAGAACCAACAAACACGCCATCAAGTACTGCTATAGCATAAATACATCAAGTGATGCCAATGGGGTTAACCATGTAGGACTGTGACTTTAAGAAAGGAAGCAAGAAGTGCCCACAACCTAATGCATATGTTTGCAATTAAAATATCACACCAAACCTATAGCTTCACAAGATAAGATAACAACAAACTTCACATGATAGTTCAAGATACTTCTTTCCAACAAGACTGTAAATTTGACCAGCAGATAACAGAATGAAGATAACAGATCACTTCTTCATAGCTTCACTTTCTTTTTCTTATGCTCGCATTTTAAACCCCAAAATTTCTTTCATGCCTAGTGATTAGGAGATAAATGCCAAAACAAGGATCCACAGTTCATTCACAACTTTTAAAAAGCACATATTCTCAGTAACTCTTCTATTTGAGAGTTTAAATCATCCGTGGTCTGCCTAGAAAAAGAACAGCCAAGCTGCACAAAACTTGCAAGGTTAGAAGATGAAACATAACACGATATACATCAATTTCCAGGCATAGGAATTGCTAGACATATAAGATCCACAAATCAACATCAAACGGAAGGAGAAGCAGAAAGTCAAATATATTCAAGGATAAACCTGGGACTGGTGACATTGTTGTCTGGTTCAACCGGTGGATCCTCAGGAGTAGATTTTGCAGTCTCCACATTGCTATAAGCAGATTCATCAACTGACATTGTAACCTGAGCATCATCACTCGGTTCTTTGGGTGAATCGCCTTGATTTGAATTCACCTACACATACATCATTCAATAACATCATCACTAATGAATTTGACAAACATTCACAAATATGCCCAAAAAGAAGGGGGACAAAAAAAAAAAGTTGATCAAAGAAAACCCTCCATTTAGTAAGTGAAAAAAACAGGACTTTAAGTCGACATTTTCAAGGAGTTATTTTTTTTTTTTTTTCTCAACAACCTAACAGAGGGTTGAGTGAGAAAACTCCCATAAGCAAAATTACTAAACCAAAACTCATCCGAGGCGAAACGACGACCTTCCTGAGAGCACCGGCGCCGGAATCATCACAAGGTTCAAGCAATGCTTTGAGAGAAATAACCTGCTGGATCGCCTGAGATTTGTTCCATGAGGGCCGCCGCATTCCTGACCCGACACGTGTGAGCACACAAGCAAAAAATTAAAAATAAAACAAAAATTAAAATCGTAATCATTCCTCCGAACCCGCTAAAGAGGAAAGGAAAAAAAAAGGAAGAAGAAAGATAATGGAAGCTTCCGTGGTTTGGGGGCGCCGGAAAAAATGGAGGGAAGAAAGGGACAAAAATGGAAATTACAGAAACGAAGAAGAGGGAGGAAAAAAAAAAAACCTTTTTCTTTTAGGTATTTGCGACAATCCTCTCGAGTGAGCTGCGAAATGTCATCCTCCGTCAACTGGTTGAGGGGTTTGTCGAGTATAGACCGGAACGTCGTCGCGCCGGCACTCATTGCCGCAGATTCCCAAAAACCGGACGAACCGGCCGGCTCTCCGCCCTAAAACCTGCAATCAAGGCCGGAAACAGACGGAATACAAGGCGGCGACGGTCATCGGAGAGCGGCCGGCGGAATTTCGGAGGCGGAAGAAGGGAAATTGAAGAAGGGGGTGGTTGTGAACTTGATTAAAGGGGCGTCTCTCCAATACGGAAGGGAGAGATGGTTTTTTCTTTTCTTTTCATTTTTCTTTTTTTTTTTCGTTTTTCCTTTTATTATTATTATTATTATTATTATTATTAATTTTAAGTAACTGCGCTTCTCCCTAGACTGCCACGTAAGTGGCTTCCTTGTATTATTGACCTCATTTAATATATTGTTATTGTCATTATTACACCTCCCCTAATCTTATTAATTTCACTAATTTGTCATTATAGAGTTTCCCAAGTCCCAACCTACCGTTGTCAAGAAAAATAATAATAATAATCGAACTTCCTAATTATCTTATATTTATTTGTTTCTTTCTTTTTCTTTTAGTTCACCATTATCTTATTTTTAACATAAACCATTTGAAGATTCAAATATGGTAACGATGGTCAGGAGAGAATTTGATTTTTTATAAGTTTTGTTGTTTTAAATTTTAAACTTTCTTTGTTTAATCTCTATATTCTTAGAAAAAAAAATTATAATAGCCTATGAATTTTTAAGTTTATTTATCTTCACCTTATACTTTAAGATATTATAGGTTAAAATACATGTTTAATTCTTAACTTAGTTTTTATTTAAATTAAAAATTTGCAAAAAATAAATTGATGCCTCATCTAATAATCATTTGTTTTTGGTTTTTCATTTTTTAAAATTAAACTTATTTCCTTTCAATTTCTTACCATGATTTTCATCTTTCTAGCTAAATTCAAACCAAAAAAAATTAAAAATTACCTTTTTTAATTTTCAAAACTTTGCTTTGTTTTTAAACATTAAAACAAGTAGATGACAAAAAAAAATTTAGAGAAATAATAAATGTTTATAAACTTGATTTTAAAAAATCTAATTCATTTAAAATATGTATATTAAAAAGTCTTCATTAAACAAGACAACTCAATCGTGAATCAATTAGAAAGTAATTTTAACTTCAAAGACTAAATAAAAATCAAATTCAACCCTCAAAAATCAATCACTTCACTTATGAAATCTCGATGACTAAATAAAACTTAAATCCAAGTATCAATATTGAAAAGTTATAGTTTTAAAAATTGAGAGACCAAATATAAGTTAAGATCAAATCTTAGTGGCCAAAAATATATTTTATTAAATTTTATATTAGATCCTTTTAACTATTAATTTTGTATCTTAAGTTTTACCGTCAATTTCATTGATTTATTTTGACGTCACCAAATGATTGAAACTGCTTAAAATTAATTAGTCATGCAACCCTTAAACATAATACTATTGACATGCAATATGTCAAGTTCATATTTGTCTAGGGCGTGTTACTTCCAACTGCAATATGCTCATATCAATTTTTTTTCTTCATGCTAATTTCATTATACATCTTTCATTTTGCATACTTGTTTAAATTTCTTTGCATTTTTTGTAAGTGAGTGACATCTAGCCATTTTATATGTTTACTCATGACAAAGAGTTTACTTCAAAATGTATGAAACTAGTTGTCACAGCATGCATGTAGCCGCATATCCATAACAATCATTTTGCATAGTTATGAAGAAGTATGATCGTAACACAATGTAATGATTTGGTTAAACACCAAAAGGCTTGCTAGAAACTTTTTAAAGTGCAAGTACTTTTAAAAAGACACATTTTTTATGCCGAGACTAAATAGACACAACTTTAAGTATCCAAATGTTAATTTGTAATTTAACTTAAACGAGTATATCTCAACGGTTAATTAAGACGCTACTTTATTCTCCTAAAGTCAAACATTAGAATCTTTACCTGACGTTTATTTAAATTATATAAAATGTTAAAATATTATTTTGGTCCTTGCAAGTTGGAGTTTAACCTATTTTAGTCTTTATATTTTCAAACGTTCAAGTTTAGTCAATATTCTTTCAATAAATCTTGAATTTAGTTTCTCAAAATTTTTATTTTTTATTCAAATTGGTTAAATATCAATAATAATTTTCATATAAAAAAATATGTGTGAATATGTTTAAAAAATTTATAGTGAAAATATTAATAAGGAAATAAAAAATTTTGGAAAAAAAATTAGTAGTAAATAGATAAGGGACTAAATTTAAAATTTATTAAAAATAGATGAATTAAAACTTTAAAATTTTAATTGACAATAGTGGTTTTAGGATAGAAATGGGATATTTCCAAATTGCATGTTATAATATTAAGAAATAATGATGTATTAATAATAATGTAGAATTAAAGGGGTCAAAAAAGGAGTGAAAAATGTTTGAGGGGCATTAAAGTGGACAGAGGCGACCGGTACTCCCTTACTCTCTTTTTCTGACATCTCAGTTGAGGCCGCGTTAATAAATTTTAATTTAAAATAATAAAAAATGTAAAAAGGAAAAATACTTTTACGGTCCCTAACTTCTGAATAAAGTTATTATTTTCATCTCTATATTCTATAAATTCTTGAATTTTAGAGTATAGTTTTTACTTCATCTCTATGTCGTATTTTTACTCTTAAATTTTAAGTTTAATTTTTATTTAGTTTATAGTTTTTAAAATTTTGCACATTTACTCTTAAAATTTCACTAATATTCACATTGGTTCATTGGTGTTACTTGTTAGCTTTTAGTTAATTAAGTTAAAATATTTATGATTTGGAATTTTTAATTAATTTTAAGAGTGGTAAAAAATTCGTTAAGGATCAATTTGATTTTTATTAGTTTGATTTTTTAAAATAATTAATGGAAAATTAACACAAATGAGTAAATGTAAACATTAATGAAATTTTTAAAGTAAAAAATAATATCTTACCATTTATAGGTATTTATAAGCAACCAAATGAAAATTAAATTCAAAACTTAATTAGAATGAATTTTAAAAACCGCTTATAAAAAGTAAGTAACAAAAATAAAATTAATCAAAACAAAATTTCATAAAAAAATATCGTATTTATAAGCTTAATTTTTTAAAAAAAATAAATAAACAAATATCATACAAAGGCTAAATTATTTGCAGTTCGAACTCCACTCCAATCCTTTTAGAATGTTCATCATAAATAGAGGTGGAGATTGAGAGCTAACATTTAAAGGATTAAAAAAGTTTTAACTAATGAGTTAATAGACTAGATTTTATATTATTTTTCAGATTTAGTGCGTTCAAACAAATATATGTTTGAGAGAATTGGATTTTGGTTTTTGAGATGCATAATTATATTTTAAAAAAAGTTTTAAAATATAGTAATTTATGTTAGGAACCCAAATTATTATTTTTTAATTATAATATGTATTATATAATATATTTTTTTAGGCGGATTATGTAGTGTATTATAAATCATATAATATTATAAAACAATGATTATACAACTTTTTTTTAACATAAAACGTGTTCATAAATTAATTAAAATAGTTTACATTCATCCTAATATTTCGTGGATAACTCTAACTAATTTTATAGTTTATAAATATAGTATCGAACACATTAATAATAATTGTTCAAATTAAAATCAAATTTATGAATATGCTACCAAATACAAATCGAGAAAACAAGAAAGACAATACATGGGACAACTCGCCTGACCTTACAACATTTGAGTGTTAAGGAAACCCATAGGAAATTAATTCCTAGGTACATAGGAAATTAATTCTTAGATAGGTGACCACCATAGATTAAACTCATGACTTCTTAGCCATTCATTGAGACTTTGTCTCTTTTTTTACTACTAGGTCAACTCATGATGGTTTGAATATTTTGTTTTTAAATTTATGTTTTCTAATTTCCTACCAAACATGCCCATAGTTAGCATTATCAATTTTTCGTTTTGACTTTATAATTTTTGTTTTTGAAAAGTAAATTTATAAACAATACTAATAGCTAGTAATTTTTTAATTTTATTATCTACTTTCTAGGAATCTTCAAAAGAATCAAGTCAAATATTTGAAAATTGAAAAAATATAGTTTTTAAAATTTTGATTTTCTCTTTGGAATTTGGCTAAAAAAATGTAAAAAAAAAAATTATAAAATATGAAAAACCATAACAAAAATGTTGTAGGAAGACAAGCAAAATTTTTAAAAATAAAAAATTAAATAGTTATCAAACAAGATCGAACTAATTCAAATTTGTGCTTTCTTTTCTCAAATAAAGAAGATATTCTAGATCATCACATCATCAATTTAAATAGAAGCATCATTCCCATAAATAACTTTTCTTTTCTAGTTCTAACACTCATTTGGGGATTCAAATCTCAAATTTATAATGGTTGATAGTACACACTTTAAGCCAATTGAGCTATGCTAACATTAACATTGTCAAAAACAACTTATTATGTTGGAATGCCCTAGAATTACTCATTTATAAGCTTAATTTGGATGAAGTTGTTATCGATGAAATGGTCGAAATAGAATCATATTGAAAAATTCAATGGCATCACTACAATGACGACACAAAAATACAGACTATCATTGGATTAGTAGAACTTGTTGAGGCGAGAGCTCTCCTATAAGGCATTTACCACTTTTGCATATGTCATCAGACTTTGACTGTTATTGACCGAAACAAACTAATTTTATTATCTAATAGTTACTTTAGAAGACAATGCAATTAAAAAATGCAACCAAGTAGCCAATGCATCAGCCACGCATACTGTTGAAGAAAACGATACATATATAAGAATTTAACAATACAAGCAAATTTATTACACCTTAACTGAATATAGTAATTACAGTGTCACACTGTATAAATAATAATGTTCAAACTCAAAAGTAAGTCATATGGTATGAAAAGACTTATAAAATAAATAACAAAAAGTAAATCTCAAGATCTTGTTGAAACGTCAATAAGTAGTTAAGGCATGCTTAAAGCACTATCCTGAAAACAATTATTCAATTTGCATGGACTGCAAGTAGACTACAATGATCGTCTCAGCATGATACAACGATTAGTTCCGGTAGAACAACGACCTAGACAACTAGGATCTGACAAAACTCTTAGATACTTGCTTTCGACTCGACTCGACTCAACTCAAGATAAAAAAAAATGAGAGAACTCTTCAAATAGAAATTGGATACTCTAAATGAAGAAACAAATTGATATTTATCTAGCAACTTAATAACTCTCTAAAATAAAAATAAAAAATCAAATCAAATAAAACAAAATTGAAACATTTGCCAAACTCAACTCAATTAAGTTGTTACTTGACCAAAATCAAACATAACTTGTTCAAATATTAGAAACTTAACATATAAAAGGTTAAATTCCTAAATGAAATATCATCTAATTTGATGTTTCAATTCAATTTGAGAGTTTCACCAATGAATTTAGTCTACCAATTAAATCCATCCAAATTCTCACTTCTTTTACAACATTATAAATATCAACATTTGCATCAAATAATCATTTGATTTTTTATTTTTGGTTCTTGAAAATTATATGTTTGTTTTCTTACAATTTTTTCTACTTTGATTTGCATCATTCCAAACTAAACATTTTTATATTTAGCAATATTATTTTTAAAATAAAAATAAAAATTATTTTTGAATGCTCCATTTGGTAATCATTTTGTTTTTAGTTTTTGATTTTTGAAAAATAAGTCTATTTCTTTTTATTTTCTCACAATAGTTTACATTTTTCCTAAGTAAAAGAGTTGAGTTCTAAACTAAATTAAAATAACAAAAATTAGTTTTTTAGTTTGCAAAACTTGGCTTAGTTTTTTATAACAATGGAAGAAAATAGACGACAAAGCAAGAAATTTAGAAGTGAAAGGAAGTGTTTATAGGCTTAATTTTTAAAAACAAAAAATCAAATAGTTACTAGACGGGGCATAAAAAAACTACGGCCATGTTTGATGACAATTTTGTTTTTAAATTTCTGTTTTTGATATTTATGTTTTGATCTTCCAAATTTCTCTATTATACTTTTTATGGGTGTCTTTGGTTCGAGTTCCCCAACCCCATCGTACTAAAAAAGACTAGGCTTGGTTTTTTAAAACACGAGTAGAAGTGAGCAACATACATAAAACTTATGGATGGAAGTGGTATTTATAAGCTTAATTTTCAAAACCCAAATGATTATTAAATGAGATCTACTTTTTTTAGTTCTCAAAACCTAACCTTTATTTTTTAAAAACACTAATAAAAAGTAGATAACAAAACAAAGAAATCAATAAGTTGAAGGAATGTTTATAAACTTAATTTTCAACAACAAAAAAAATGAAACGACTATCAAACGAGCAATAACCAAGAACTTATAAAATCCTCAAAAACTTGTTATTGTCCTATAGTAATTCAAAAGTTTTTGCATATTTTCCCTTATCTAGCTATATGGTAAGATAATGATGGGGGAAACGATGTATAAGAACTGAATACACTAACAAATTTATTACACTTTAACTAGATACAATGCACATGCTGTATAATAATGTTCAAGCTCAAAAGTAAGCGAGATAGTATAACAAGATTTAGAAATTGAAATAACCAAGAACTTATAAAATCCTAAAAAACTTGTAGAGATTTAAAAGGTAGTTGAGACACACTTCTGATAAGCGTTGTCCTGAATAAAATTATTTACTATGAACGGGTTGCAAGTAGGCTACAACGATCATCTCAGTAGGATATAACAACTAATTCCAGTAGAACTGCAAACTCAAACTACTCGGATCTGGCAGAACTCTTGAATACTTGCTTTCAACTCAACTCAAGATTTAAAAAAAGAGAGAGAGAAAAAACTCTTCAATTTGGAATGGTATGCTATAAAGAAAGAAATGAGTCGTTATTTATAAGCCAACAACTTAGTAATTCTCCAAAATAAAAAAAAAATCAAATAAATACAAAATTTCAACATTTGTCAAATTTAACTCAGTTGAATTGTTACTGGACCAGAATCAACACATAGACATTCAAATTGAGGAAACTATAAATTTAACTTTGATATATGTTAAATTTGTATATGAAATATCATCTAGTTTGATAATTTCAATCTAATTTGAAATTTCTAACCATGAATTTAATATACATAATTAAATCCATTTTTTAATCTTTCTATATTCAAGAATGCTTCCCTTTCTTTCATTACATTATAAATATCTAATAGATAATTTGATCTATGAATAGTGAACTTTTTTAAAAAAATAATGTTATTTTAATAAACAATGACAAAAATAGGGGTAGAGGTAAAAATATTTTAAAAAATAGGTAAGAAAATCATGAGCGGTGTCCACAATTTCATAAAATTAGCCCATATGGCACTCAAATCGTGAACTGGGTTCACGATTTTGCATACATGTCTAAGTCAATCCTGTCACAATTACACTCATTTTGCTCACATGTCATAGTTTTACTGAAACTTGACTAGGTAAATCGTGGACTCGGTTCACAATTTTGATGCCAGGTGGAAATCGTGGACCCCGTCCACGATTTTGCTACCCTACTTTTGTCAATATTTTCAACTCAATCTATTTTTATCATTATTTATTAAAATAACATTATTTCTAGAAAAAGTCCTAACATACAAAATATTTCAAAACTATCTCGTAATTTTCATAGGTTTAAATTTCTCTACTCAAAAAAAAAAAAAAAAAAGCAAAAAAAAAAGGGGGAAATGTAGATGAGGTGATAATTTGGAGCAATGAATGATGTTTGGTTGCTTGGATGGCATGGTGAATTCAAAACAACACAATAATTCTTTTTAAAAAAAATAATAAACAAATAAAGAGAGGACCAGTTGAATGCCCAATCCTACAAGGCCTATAGTACTTTCCTTTCTTCCTTCCTTCCTTTTGGCTGCCTAACTCCAATTATTTATTTATTTTTTATTTTTTTAAAAAATTCCTAGATCCAATTATATGTTCATTCATATCCCAATATTTGGAATTTCAAACACAATAATACAACATATTATACCAATGCTTCATCATATTAAATATTAAATGCATTTTAATAGCCAAAGTAAGTATATGTTAGGAGGTTTATGATTCGAATCTCCCACCTCTATTATGAAAAAAAATGCATCTTAATGTGACAACATTAGATCAATGATTGATTTTTGATGTAATTTCACTTTAAATCTCATATGATCCTTCAAAGCTAATTCAACCATAATCATATTAGTACAAAATTCACCAAAACAATTATTTATGTTAATCAACATTATATAACTAAAATTAAATAACTAACAGTACATAAACTAGAATGGAATAAAATATAGATTACAAGGACCAAAATGATATTTTAATCTAAAGATTAATTTCGATGACTAAATTTAAAATTTATTAAAAATAAAATAACTAAATTTAACCTTTAATGAAAGTGTGAGTAAAAATGGTATTTTAATTTTTAAACTTATGGTGCACATAAGCTGGTCCGAAAATTAGTCGAGGTGTGCATAAGTTGACTCGAAACGGTAGTAAAATGTTGGTTTGATATAAAAAATAAATTACATAAAGAATAATATCAAAACTCTCGAAATAGTAAATACTACATATTTACCTATGAATGAACTTGACTTTGGAAGCTAGCAAATTGGGGCAATTTCTATTGGTTGGCTTCTTGGCCCTCACTTGCACAAAGGTCTCTCAAATAATCAAAATTCACTCCCAAATCTCTATACTTCAAATCCAATAATTTTTACTTTTTTTTTTAAAAAAATATATATATATATATATACACTAAATTTTTTACTATTACTATTATAAATTTTCAAAAAGTTTCCCAAACCCATGTGTCACGTGGGATCACCCAATTTTAAACAGGATTGTAGTACCCTCCATGTAAATTATTGGTTAAATTACCAGGTTTAATATATCAACTTTCAATTTTAGTTCTACTAAATGTATTAGTGCTTATTAAAAACCTTTTAGGAGTATTTTTTTTTTTAATTTATATAGCTTAAATTTTCAGATGTTTAGAATTATAGATATAAAAAAAAATATAGATATCTAACACGTTATATGATTGTGTTTGTTTTAAATGAATAATTTCTAAGAGTGTCTGAAATAATTTATATAATAATGTTTGGTATGATTTGTATATGGAAATGTCTTAATGATATATGCATTATATCAATAATGTTCTTACTAAAAAGTTTGCTTATTAATCTAATATAATTTAAATTCATATCACATGCATTTTGGTTTTGATTAATTTAATGTTATATTTGTATACTGATTTTAGTTTGAACTAACTATATGTGTTAATAATTAATTTATATATCCATTTGAGGTTTTTATAAAATATTAATTCAATTTTAACTATTTGTTTTCAAAGAAGACTATTAATATAATCAATGATATTTTAGTATATATATACATTAAGGTAGTTTTTAACCAAATAAACCAACTTATTTACAAATATAGCAAAATAACAAAAAAATAGTCATATCAGTTTGAAAAATCTTTTTTGTTTTTGTTATATTTAAAAATATTTCCAATAATTTTATAATTTAAAATAATTACTCATACATTAATTTATTTTTAATAAAAAAATACAAAATGTGAAAGAAAGAAAATCAATAAATAAAATAAAATGAATGACAAAAATGTCATTAGAGATCTCAGGGCATAAAAAATTAGTTAAATGTCTTTCGTATCTTAAGATGGCTAGGTATTAAATAATTAAACATCCTACATTCTTAAAAATCAAACATGGTAAATCTATATGTCCATCTTATAGGAATCTTAGATTACTACGAAACAAACGTCTCCTAAAATTTTAGAACTAAAATTGTAATTTAATATAGAAATCACATTTGAAAATAATTTCAAATCTAATATATTTCGTTAATCACTTGATATTTCGAGTACGACAAATATGAGATATAAGGATTTGAACTTTTAACAACACTAAACTATGCTCATGTTGATGTAAATAATTTAATATTTGAGGTTTAAAAAAGAGTTTTTAATTTATTTTTTTTCGATATATCTAGTAATATAGAATCGTCCGTTACATTGTAAGAGCGTTAAAAGAATGGATGAATGATTGAATAATGGTGTGGGGGTTGAGGAGAGTGGGGTCATTTGGATTCAGATGTTTGTCTCCCGAGTTCTAATCTCCCCTATTCCTACAGTATTTTGCAAAATGCTTTTTTTCATTATCCCCAAACTGCCCTTTCAATTCTTCAAATATTATCTTTTTGCCACTGCCCTTATTCTATCCTCTTACTGTCAAAAGAGTCTCTTTCAATCTTTTTTTTTCACACTATACCCCTCTTTTTTGCTTTATTTACATTTTCCACCCTGCCTGATTCTCTCACAATCATTTCCCGAGATCGGACAAATGCCCCATTCCAATCGGAATCCTATTCCTTCTACTAAAATTTTGAAATTATGTTTTTTTTAAAAAAAAAATTAATAATTTAGTTTTTAAAATTGAGATTTATATTCGATTCTAAATTTTTAATTTTTTATACTACAAATTTAGTTTTGGATTCTTTTAAAAAAATTATGAACATACCAGACACAATTTGATAATTTATATTCTATTTGGTTAATTTAATTGCATTTGTTTTTTCTCAATTTCTTATCATGAATTTCATTAAAGGAGTTGAATTTTTAACCGAATTTCAAAAACGAAAATAGGGTTTTGAAAGTTTTTTTTCTTCTTAATTTTCAATTTTTAGTTTATTTTTTTTAAAGTATTGGTAGAAAATAGATAACAAAGCAAAGAAACTTAAAAGTCGAAGAGAGTGTTTATAGACTTAATTTCAAACATCAAATGATTAAGGAACTTCACCTTGGAGTTTCATTAGTATTAAAATTTAAACTTATTTTTTTAAAAAAGATTACAAATTTGCTATAGACTATTTTTGAAATTTTTAAAAACTAAAGGTCAGTTACAAATATAGCAATCAAGTTCAAAATATTAATAGATATAATGCAAACGAATTTGTAGTTATAACAAAATTTAGATCAAGGTCTCAGAGTTTATTGGTGATAAACTATATCACTAATAGGAGTCTATCAATGATAGAGCTTATCATTAATAAATTTTACTATATTTGCAATTCTTTAAACATATTGCTATACACTTATGTATTAGTCCAAAAAATGTTATCCATTGCAATTCCTCGAAATCTAAATTAGCACAAAAGTTTATAAACAAAACTTATAATTTAATATTTTTGTCTTAATTTAACAATATATATCGAATAAGAATTTAAACATGTATTTATAGAGGATATATATCTATACCAATTATGCTATTAAAAAAAATAAAAAGTTGTTTTTAATAGAAATAGAGTAATAAAATTATTGGAATGATTGTGTAGGGCAGTTGTATGTGCCTGCCCTCACATTAACATATCCAAATTCCAAAACAAAATCCCCACTCTCTAAAAATCTTTCTGTGTTTATTTCTTGAGGCCCTTTGACCCAAAAACCACAAAAAGAAAAAAAAAAAAAAAGAAAATAAATTTATATATGGATTGAGATATGACAGCTCTCTGTTTTTTCTCGTTTTCTGTTTCGATTTTATGACCTTACTCCACTTCACTTCCTCCTCCATTCCTGGCCGGCGATGGCCGTAGTCCTCCTCCACCACCACCACAACCGCCACCGCCGCCGCAGCTGTCTAACCCTTTTTCTTCTAGCCGCAGTTCTCCTCCTCCTCGCCTCCGCCATTGCCGCCCGCCCCACTCCCATCGGTAAGTTCCAATTTTTTTTTAAAAAAATTCCCAATTCTCGTCTCAAACCCATCTCTCAATTCGTCCAATTATTAACCCATTTTTGGGTTTGTTTTTTGGGTTCTTAAAAAAAACAGAGGAAACAGAAACAGAGTTTCCAGCAGGAACAGAGGAGCGGGTTGTGACACGGCGGAGACTCAGCGGGCCAGGGTCGTCACCGCCGACTTGTAGATCGAAGTGCGGCAGTTGCACGCCGTGTACGCCGGTGCACGTGCCAATTCAACCGGGACTGAGCTTGCCGTTGGAATACTACCCTGAAGCTTGGCGGTGCAAATGCGGCAACTCCCTTTATATGCCATGAAAATTTAGCAAAGTTCTGTGACATTAAACACTCTGTTTTTCTTTTTTTTCCCTTTCATCTTCTTCTTCTTCTTCCTCTTTGTCAAATACATCTGCTCGATTGTTTTTGCCACTCGTAGTCACTTCAATGGAGATTTTTTTTCCTTTTTTTTCTCCTTATTTTTTAAAATGTCTATATGATATAGTGTCATCGGAACTCGAAATCCCTCATTGTTTTTTGTCTTGCTGCGTTGGGAAAGAAAGTTAAGGACTTTGGAAATACAATAGTTTTCATTTTTCCCCCTTTTTTATTAGGCCATCATTCTTTTTTTTTACCCCTTCGATTCTATACCCATTACAATAATCTCAAATTTTCATTTATATATAAATATTCTAACTTAAAATTTTTCAATTTAATCTCTCTATCGTTAAAATTCCTAAGATCGACACAAAAAAAAAAAAAAAAATTACAATTTCACAAGTATTAAGAAACAAACTCATTGATGAAGAAGATCTCATTATTCTTGTTTTCTCATGTAGTTAGTGTACACATGGGTCTATTAATATTAGATTTCATAAATAAGTAAGAATATTTTTCATAGTTATTAATGGGGAGGTAAGTTTTTTGCTTAATTAAAAAAGATTGTGACAAAGGGATGTTTTTGAGAGGGGGGCATTACATGTGAAGGGGAAGAATAATAATAGGTTAGCACATTCCTATAATTAGAGTAGCAAGACTTAAGTGGACAAAAGGAGTGGAAGAAAGAAAGCAAAGCAAATTAGAGTAATGAATGAGTGACATGTTATGTATAAAAGAAAGTACATGAAAGGAGAAAAATGGGACACTTGAGTTTTTTCAGTTCAATGAAAGAGAGTCATCAATTTAAATATCTAATCTCTTCGTTAACAATGTGTGTCTAAACCTAGAAAAAATGTTCTATATTACAACATAATGTGTACTAATCTGATTTATTGTAAGTTATATTAACATTATTTAAAAATGATATGAGTTTAGTAGCATTAAAACATTAATCTATACAACAAAGTCTATAGTTTGAATGGAGGGAGTATGTACAAATCAATCTCTTTCATGATTTTTTTCTCTCTCTCTTGAGTAAAAATTGGCCTTTTTTTTTTTTAACACACTTCTTTATTTATTCAAGACTTTGGGTTTGTAAATCTTTACCATAACTTTGTGTGTCAAAAAAGGGTATTTCTAAGTTAGAATATTTCAGTTCAAAATGCCTCTGATAAAGATGGACGATTTTGTTCAAGATTCAATGATAGTTTTTTCCTATTATAATTCTCGAAAACTGCGATGGAAATATACAACATTGAAATCACTATTTACAAACTTAAATGATTTTAAAAAGGAACAACAATCCCATCAAATTTAAATACCTTTTTACTCATTCTTTTAAATAAAAGATATAATTAATTAAAAATCCTTTCAAAATAGTTTTCAAACATGTTCATGGTGTAATAAAACAAATTGACGTACTAAAATAAACCAGAGAAAAAACACAAACACGAAAGTAAATTAATCACATCGACACCAACTTAAGTTGAAACTTTTTCAACTTTTACACAACTTAAATTCACAAAGTCGAGCCAATCATAAAAAAATTAATTTAATTTAAGAAAATTTTCAGGAAAAATGTCAAACTATTTAAAAAAAACACTGATAGACATGGATAGATTTCTATCAACATTTATCCATGATGGACTTCTATCATTTCTAATAGACTATGATAGACTTTTATCTACGTTTATCACAATTATCTAAAAAAATTTATATTTTGTATAAATAGTTTTCTTTATCACTATGATAGACCTTTAATTTTTTTTTTTTTTTTTTATGAATTTGAAATGGTGTTTAAATGACTTGATTGAGGTGGGTAAGTTTGAAGGGAAATTATTTTGCTGTTGTATGAAAGAGAAGTAATATTTAACCAGAAAAAGAAAAACGTGTGAGCAGTGGAATACAAATTATAACATATGGTAAGATGCTAAAAGTGGAGACTGTACATAAATAAATAAATAAATAAAAAGTGCTTCATTATTTTTGTGAATATTATTCCAGAATTACCCTTGTTGAAATGTTTAAATTACTTGCATTTTGAAAATTATTTAATAAAGGATCCAATCTTCTCCCCCTCGTGCATGTGCCAGAATTTCTCAGCTCCCACGTGGGGCCATTCTCACTGCTGTCACCCTGTTTTATATACAATGTATTTTACTAACCAAAATTTCCCCGAAAATTTATATATAAAATTGGGGTCCGGAGAAATTCGAATGGTCCATTCTCTCTTAATCAAGTTTATTTCATTCAGGGGAAAAAGACCAAAATTAGAAATAACTGTTCCAAAATTAAGAATTCCAATTTATGTAATTTAGGGTGGGATTTTTTTTTTCTTAATCCCGAATTACATATTTATTAATCATGCATATTATATTAATATTATGATATTTTTTACGTGAAATTTAAACTTCCGAGGATTTTAAACCAATAATGAGAATGTTTTCCACACTTATTTATTAAAAATTTTCCACTTCCTAACTTTCTAATATGGAACCATACAAACCCAATTTTTTAGATTTTCTTTTTAAAAAAAATTAAAGATTCGAATCATATCACTTCTTGGTCAATAATATATCTCTAAATCAATCCAATCGTGGAGATATATGTATAGACAATGATTTTATACCATAGTTTAATGAAAATAACACATTTCAATCCATAAACATTATTTTGTAATAATTTTGTCACTCTGTAACAATGTAATCCTTGAACTTTAATATATAATAATTTGATAGATAGGTAACAATTTATTCCCTTTATTTTAAAATTCATCAAAATCACATGTCAATTTTGAATGGACAACAACTAAAATGGTTTATAAACAAATTTTAATCCTTAATCAATTTATCAACATATATCTAGATGTGTAAACAAAAAAAAAAAAAAAAAAAAAAAAAAAAAAAAAAAAAAAAAACCGTTAAGTTTTGACAATATTTTTCATGCCATGAACAAAATTTTACAAACCATAAAGTTTAGAATGAAATTTTTATTTCTATGAAAGTTCAAACACCAAAGTGTTTTTTAATTCAAATTAATTACAAACTTCATTTGACTTTTAATATAAGAATTTATAAATACACACAATAAAATGAAAAAAAAAAACTCATTTAATTACTTTGAGCATTTCATTTTCAAAAAGTACAATATGATTTAGTTATCAACAACAATTTACCCTTTTTTTACACAGGGAAAAGATAGTTTTCACAGAATACAATAGATCTTACTTTTTAAAAAAGAAGATTTAACATTAATATTCATATACTCAAACTCTACATTGTTTTAGTTATAGGTCCACCTCAACATTTTTGTTATAGTGATGGTCCACCATGGGTAATGATGATAAAGGTTTAGGAAAAAAGGTGAAAAGAAGTATATAAGGGTTGAGGAGAGGGATAGTGGGGAATGCTTGTTTAATAATAAGAGCAAACAAGATGAGATTTGGATTGGTTTAGAGTCTTTAGAGGACTTTGAGATTAAAGAAACAAGGCATTGGAAAAGAGGGAAAAATAGGAAGAAGAAGACATTCAAAGAAAGGACCCCACTAGTTTTTTAGGCATAAAAAAAAAGGGGAAATTGGACTGTGAAATGAACTGAATTTACAAAAAAATATTGAAAAAAAGATTGTGTATGTGTTATGTGGGTGGGGAGAGACAGGTTTGACAAGGAAGATGTGAAAGGTGTGGGCCATTTCCCCATTCCCTTCACCATCTCCTTTTGGTTTTAGTTCTCAGATGGGTCAATAAATAGAAAATAAAATAAAATAAAATAAAATTCAGAGAAAAAAAAAAAGGGTTTAGTTTGGTGAGGTGATGGCTGATTTGATGGAGAGGTTTGGAAAGAGGGTGGGTGTTGCAGACTTTTGATGGTGCAGTCAAGACCAAAGACCATGACCCTCCATTCCCTTGTCTATGAATTTTCATCCATTCATTTTACTCTCCCCTTCCTTAACAATTATCCAACCCTTTCCTTTCCCAAGGACTTGAAAGCAAATTCTTCAAATGTCTTTACATTCTCATCCAAGAGATAATCTCAAATTTGTTTGCATTTAATCAACCTTTAACTTGATGACTTCAAAGAAATTCAAGATACAGTTGTACTACAACATATAACAAATCCTATCCCAGTAAGGTTGTTGATGTCTCATAATTATCTAAATATACAAAGTTGAAAGCTAAGAAACACGGATATGGATACGAAATATAGATACAACACAACACAAACATGCAGACATACCAAAGACAAGTTTGTGAAAACATACATTTTAAAAATATATATCATTTTTAAATAAAAAAGAAATTAAAAGTCAATGAGTCTATGCATTTATATGCTTACAAAATTAGTTTGATGTATTTCGCTCTCAAATTTTATTATTTATGTCCTATATATCTATTTAATAAACACAAGTGTTTGATACATGTCTATTCTAGCAAATGTTGGTCCTATTTTGACTTTGTACAACAATGTCTAACACATCTAATACATTAACGAGAGTTTTACGTGTTTAACAAGTGTTGGAGTGTCCAAGAACATGTGTTGGAGTGTCCAAGAACATGTGTTGGACACAAACACACTAGCCAAACTACAAGATGTTATGCTGGCTTTTATTTTTTTGTTACTACTTATATGAAACAAAAGTCAGTAGATCATGTCACTATAGTATTATCTCAAAGCAGCTCAAGTAAGAAACCTAGAAGTGTGATTTAATCAAAATTTGCATATCATTATATGGAGAAAAAGGGAAGAAAAAGAAAAGAAAATATAAAGTATAAAGGGCCTGACCTGATGCATAAGATAGTATCTAAGTATGATATGACGCTAAAATTATGAGGGCATGTATTGTTGCTGTCAGTAATTCAGTGTCGAGAGCATGTGCTGCCTCTGCTGTTTGCTTTGAGGAGATGGGAATAACCTAGGGAAACGAAAATCTCGGCTTCTTCTTCCATGTCTAAAGTATTAGGGTATATTTAACAAACAGAAGAATAGTGATAAAAAGAAGCCCAACTATTTTCATTGTTTAGCACTCAAAAGCTTTCTTTGACTTTGATTTCACATTCTATTTCTGGGAACTGTCCCTCTCAGTTTCATCTTTCACCTGAAACCCACGTCTGCACATTATGAATAGTTGAGTTAAGGCTTGAAGAGAAAATCAAGCACAGGCAACTCATTTAATCTTATATCTGCCAACATTCACTTAATTCTCGAACTGGGTTCAAGTTGTTTCCATGGGTTCTTCATCGACATCCCCTGCTATTTCTTGATCCCCTATGGTTTCGGTCTCTTTACCTTCCTTCGGAGCTACTTCGAATGTTGGTTGATTTTGAGGTGTAAGGAACACCTGTTCCACCATCAACACAACCTCTTACATTTAAGCTCCATCGTCTCCAATGCGAGCATCACAACTCTCTATAATCTAGAAACAAAAGGAATAGACCCCCAATTAATCTACATTTCAATTTAGCCACTCATCCAAATTAATCTTATCATTTTCTTCGTCCCTTGGATTCTTATATGAACTCCTAAAAAAAAGCATCCCAAGTTCCCAACATAGAAAAAGGACCATGACCATTGTAAAAGCACCGACAAGAATTTGTTTGGGAGCTATTTTGAAAAACAACTTTGCCTCCCAAGAATGGCCCAGTATTAATTGACATGAGTTATGGGATGTTGGGAGATATCTTATAAAGTCTTAAGTTCAAGGCTCAAGTAGAAAACTTAAGAACTTAAAAAACATCTTTGAGACTTAGTAAGATGGGTCATAAGTAAAATACAAGAAGTGCTACTGGTACCTCTGAGGCACGACGGAAAGAACTTATTATTTTTATTTTCAAAACTATTATCAAGTATAATTTCTGGGCAGCTTGCAAAGGTTAAATTACATTTTGCACTATACACGAGGGTCCATCGTTTTGGAAGGGGAAAAAAACTTTCACACCACTATTTCTAAAGCAACTTAACCCACGAGTAGAACTTTTGTCCAGAAAGCCAAATGCTATTTAGGAATCCTTCCGACCACCCCCAAGTCAGTCTTTACAGAACTACAGATTAATTGATGAAGATGACTATACTTGAATTTAAACTACAATTTCTGACACCTACTCCACGAAGTTCTTAATAATCAGACAAATGTGCTTCATAGCCAGAGAATCTAAAGCTTTTGTATTGTCAATAGAAAAGTGAAAGGCTACAAAGACTACGTAATTCTCTTCCAACACATTGAAAGGCATCATTTTAAAATAGCTGAAATACTATGGATCTTCTCTGTCCACCAAACTTTCTATTCTAAGGCATTCACAGTTCCTTGACCTCCTAACACAAAGACTATTCAGAAAAGTTTTAAGGCACCAATGAAAAGAAATGGCCTCATTCACATATGGGAAGATGTAAGATGAGTTTAGAACAGAGATTACATTAAAAAACATAGCATAATATTCATACAAAAATTTACAGAAAGAATTAAGGTAAGAACTACTGTCATGAAAGGGGGAAAATACCGGAAATAACTCAACCGGAGCAATCGCCCGCAAATTGATGATATTGAGAATTTCAGCTTTCGCGAGATCATACTCTTTGGACCTCTCAACAAACTCAATGATAGCTTCTCTCGTTTGATTACAAGCAGGAGTTTGATTCAAATAATCATAAACCTAAACAAAAATCGATTAAAACCTGCAACATCAACTCGTAGTCCAGAACAAAAGAAGGGGAAGAACATATATAACTTTGTACTCATGGTGCCACCTTCGCATGGGATCCTTCACTGCCCCCTTTGATCTTAAAATGTCGAGCACCTCAAAATTCGTCAGAGGGCCTGCACAAACAATACTTCCGACTACATTGTTAGCGGCAGTAATTTGACATCGATGTTAGACAGAAATCGTGGAATCAAATAATTCGAACAATATTGAAACAAATAACAGGAAGAATAAGGATTTAAGATCTTACATTTTCATGGAGAAGAAGCTTCAAAATTTGGCCGGAATCAAAAACCACCCGACGACGGCGACTAAAACCGCCGATCCGAAACCGTCAATTACCGAAAATTTCTCACAAAAGTGTTTACCTGGGCTTCGGAAAATAACTATTGGGCTTTTAAATCAAATTTTGGCCCTTTTGGAGGTTTATATGCCGGCCCAATATGAGTGATGTAATTTTGCTCCATGTTAAGATTAGTTGAATAATATGAGGCAATATTGAAAATTATTTGTAATTAAAATGAATTATGGTTATCTTTTTTTTATATACATATAATTTCAATTTATCGATTATTTAAATTCAAGAAGTTTTATGTAGGAGGAAAAAGCTATTATTCAAAACACTCGGAGCAACCATATTTTTTTAACTCCGTCTGATAATTTTAGAAAGAATGAAAATTGAATTTATTTATTTTTGAAAGATCCTTAACATGCACTATTTTTTCTATTGAAGTCGAAGGTTCAAATTTCTATTAAAAATTAGGCAAAAAAATTATTCACGTGACCTCATGGACATTTGAAAAGTGTAAATTATAAATTCAAAACCAGTTTCCAAACAATTAAATAATAAAGATAAAATTATTAAGGTTAGTGTATCATTTTTGTCACCAACACTTCGTATCTTAAACTTAAATGTAGCTACTGTTATTTAAATTAGTTTTGCAATTATTATGAATATTGAATCTTTTCTATCTTGTATACATAAAATCCAATTTTCTTTGGCATATTATATTTCTTTAAGAATAAAAATGAAATAAATCCAATCTAAAAGAGGATATCTAAAATAATTACCTGAATGCCACTGCATAAATTTATCTCGGACAAAAAATCAATTTATATTGAAACATTAAGCTAATAATAATAACAAAATAAGTGCTAAGCTATCATAAATAAATCAATTTAGAGTACTTGGTGAGTGTTGAAGTAATTTATGCCTACTTACTTTTTCACTTAATTTCATTTAAAATTAGTTGAAAATCGTTAATTGTTCTTATCATAAAATTCGACAAAAGTGGCAAGAAAAATGATTTCGCGATTAAGGAGAAAGAGAGGCCAAAAAACAACTTGTAACTACTTTCTATTTCATTCCAACATTTCTTTCAAAATTTCGTTAATTTTTTTTTTTTTTTTTTTTTTTTTTTTTTTTTTTAATTATGATTGATTCCGTTTTTACTGGATATAATCTCCAAAATTTAAGCATGGTTGTTTGTCAACCATTTAATTTACTTTATAGTTTTTTATTTTTGAAATAAAACTTACAAACAACACTTTCATCAATTTGATTTTTATGTTTTATTGTCTACATTTTAAGATTGATGGCAAAACTAAAGTTAATTTTTGAAAACTAAAAATTCAAAGGTTACACTTAATAAGCACAACTTGTTTTTTGTTTTAGTTTTTAAAACTTAAGCCTATTTTTTCTTTATTTCTTGTCTATCTATTAAGTACAATAGTTAATTCTTTGCTAAATTTAAAAAACAAAAACAAGTTCTTAAAAAGAAAATTATTAAAATGGAAAAAAAATCAAACTATTTTAAAAACTGTTTTTTTTTTTTTAAGTTTAGCTTGACTTTTTAAATTATAGATAAAGGAAAAAAATTTGAAAAGTAGTGTAGGTAAGCTTAATTTTGACTGTATTCTTAATCCAACCCCCACCGTTTAAATCCCAAAATGATACATACATTTTTCCATAAGAAATTACTCAGCAGTAAGCCATTTTCAGAGAAAAGATTCAACAGTTTGAAGTTGAACAGGCAAGCTCAAATCCCCATCTTCAATGGCTCTCAAATCTCCTTCTTCCCCATCAAAATAAGCCTTCAAAAACGCAACCACAGCCCCACCAACAAACCTCCTCATCGGCTCTCTAGATTCCCCATTTTTACACAAACAGTAACTCACCTTCCCTCTAATCCCTCCAGTTTCATCATCCAACAAATCCAAATGCCCGTAATCCTTCACAACAAAATAGTACGCCGGATTCCGGCACTCCTTAAAGAACTCCTCGTGGTTGATTCCTTTTGGGGCGCAAGGGGGAAACAGTGGATTTCTTTTCAATTCTCCCAGACTCGACCCGATTACCAGAACCGGGAGCCCTAGATCCAACGAGTGGGGGATGTATTTCAGAACTGGGGGATGGGTTTGCTTGCCGGACCCTGTTCCGTCGACGGGATCGAGCCCGATTACGGCTGACAATTTTGGGGATTTTTGTTGGGCTAAGGCGAAGGAAGTTTTGCCGCCGCGGCTGTGGCCGGCTAGGGCTATTTTGGTTAGGTTTGGGTTCACGTGCGGTGGAAGGAGGTGCCGGAGGCCTTTCGGCAGCCAGTTTATTATGGCGGCTGTTGCTTTGATTTCTTCGCTTGTATCTGGTCCGGCCACAGAGTACAACTGTACAGAGTGTTTATTTGGGCTAAATTAAAGGGAAATTTTAACCGAGAGAAGAAATGACAAACTATCTATACGAAAAAAAAAAGTCAATTAAACTATCTAAAAGTTTTAATAATTTTATTTTTCTAGTTTTAAAAATTTTCCTAAATTAAATTACAAAAAAGAAAAAAAATTAACTTTTGCCCATTATTTTAAAAGATTCACAATTCTTTTAAAACGTGACATTTCATAAATATTTTAAAGCTACAGTAAAAATTCTTTAAAATTTGGATAGAAATTAGAACGAAATAGATATAGAAGTTCCACATCATTCCAGACTAATTTTAATGAATGTTTGTTTCATTCTAATGTGTCCCATTACAACAACTTTTGTTTTCGAAAGAGATGATAAAGTTATATAAAATTTAGCCATTAGTTTCTTTGAAATTAAATTTGAATTTGTACTATTTGTTCAAGTTCAACATAAACTTAAAGTTTGATTAATGCACAAGATGAATCACGGGACAAATCTTACTAAAAATTCAATTCTAGTAGTTACTTTTCTCTTCTGTATATTGAACTCATAAAATAATAATAATAAAAAAAAATTATTAAATATTATTTATACAAAATAGCAAAAATTTTAGACAGTTATGATAGACGTCGATAGAAATCTCTCAGAGTCTATTCGTGATAGAAATGATAAAAGTTTATCACTAATAGATGCTGATAGAAGTCTATCCATGTTTATCAATGTTTTTTTTTGTTATTTTCTGTAAATAGTTTGACATTTTTTTTATTCGTGAAAATTTTCCTACATATATAATACTTTTAGATAATATTTATTTAAGTTTAAATTATAATTTAATGATCAAATTTAAGGATAAGTCAATTGATTGAAACATGTTTCATAAAAAAGAAAGAGAGGGAAAAAAAATCTTTTTGATCTTTGTGGAAGCACACTGGGTTTGAGAAGTGGGGACGTCTTTATTTTCGTTGCGTTGACAAAGCAACACTTGCAAGTCTGTGTAATAAAGCAATGGCGTGGAGCTATAGATTCCACTTAAAATCAACAATTATCAAGCATTAACACATTAGATATTTTAGTGCTTTTAACAATGATATTTTCTACAACTTTTTTTTATAATTTCAACATTTATAATGATTTAATTTTATTTTTTTTCTAAAAAATCTTCTATAATGGTTTGTTTTAATTATATATACAATAAATCTAAAATTTTAAATTAGCACTCATATAGTTGAGTTTTTTTTTTTCTTTTTCAAATGATCCAAATTTTACTGTGCTTGATCAAGCTTTGGAAAATAAAGATATATAACATTTTGTATGCGTCACTCTCTCTCGTATGTTTTTCTTTCTTCGTTATCCTTGCGCTCAACTAATTAAATGTAATAGTGTTTTCACACAATGATTAGGCTCTTCAACCCCTTACTATTTTGCATTGCACTCTTTCTCACTCTCTTATTTGTGCCTGTATTCATGCTTGCCACTTTTTTTTAAAAGCATTGGGCAAGTGGTTTGTGACATCAACAAAAAGTTATTCCTAATTGTTTTCAAAACCTAAATCAAATGATTTATTAAGCGTAAAAATTGAGTCATTCGTACAAAATCTCTATAACACCATACATGTTAAGCAACTTGACCAACAAGCCAACATGGTAAAATCTATTAAGAAAACTAAACCTATAGTTTAAGTTAAGAAAAATAATTGATTAAAATACCATTTTAGTCTTTATAGTTATTTTTCACTTAAATTGGTTAAATAATCATAATAATTTAATACAATATATGAATATATTTTTAAAATTTACTATAAAGATGCTAATAAATAACAATTTTTTTTTAAAAAAAATCATTCATAAACTATCAATAGAAAATAAATTTAAGATTAATTGAAACAATGTTTTAAAAAAAAAGATTTATTAAAAATGCTAGACTAAAATTCAACCATTAAGCAAAATTCAAAGTAGAGACTAAAATGATATAGTAATCTAAAAATAAGTAAAAAATAAAAAGAAAGTGAGAACCTGAGGGGCGATGACGATGAAGCCATGAGAGGCGATGTGATGGATGAGCTGAGAGTAGAAAGTGTTGTAAAGGAGATAGCCATGGATGAGCAGCAGCACCGGGAACTCTCCGGCTTCGGAAGGCCGGCCGATCAGCAGCGGCTTCGGCGGGGGAGCCGGAAGAAATCGGCCAGATGAGCAACATCCAGCCGGTTCGAACTTTTCAAGCACCGCGCTGAATTTTCCGATCTCGAAGACATTTGACGAAATTGCAGAGCCGGCGGTGGCCGACGGCGGAGGAAAAGAAGCAGTAGCCATAGCCATGGCGGTGGCGGTGGCGAGTGAGGTTTGTTGGAGTTTCAATTTCAATTTTTCATCCCCTTTTTGCGTTTGTGTATGTCAGTGACACTTTCACGCGTATGGCGATAAGCCCTTTCAAGTTTTATGTACCCATTCTCTATGAGATTTTCATAAATGCCCCTACTCAATTTCAATATTACTGTTTGGTTCTAAAATGACCCGATAAATAAGAGAGTTTTCATTTGGAAAAATAGCAAACAATTTTTAAAATTGTGAAAATAGAAAAATTGAATTAAATAATTAAAAATAATAGTGATAAATTGTCAAAACTGCCCTCATTTACATATAAATACCTAACTTCATAAGTTAAAACTAAAAAGTTTTAAAAATGTTCAAAAAAAAATTTCAAATACCCTATAACTAAAACAATTACCACGGTAACCCAGGCAACCTACCAAAAAGAGCTAAACCAATGTAAATACACTATATTTAAGTATTTTAGGTCACTGATTACATGCAAATACAAATACATAAAAAGAATAAAGAAATATATTGCTGCAAAAATAGATTAAAATAAATTGAGTCGGACACATTTTTAAGGCAAACAACCAATTAGTGGAGGATGGTTTGTGGTTGAAGTAGAAAGTGAAATGATTGAAGAAAAGAAAATCATAGATGGAAAGTTGTATAGCTAAGAGACTCATGAACGAACAAAAAAGTGAGAAAAAGTAAAAAAAAAAAAAAAAAAAAAAAAAAAAAAAAAAAAGCTTAACCTGTTGGTAACATGATATGTGACTGGTAGAACACCAAAAGTGAGAAGAGAGAGAAGTTGTAGTCTATAGCGTTACATTTTTTCTTTTTTCTTTTTTCCTTTTTCTTTTCTTTATTTATTATTCTTACTTTCTATTGATTAGACATTTTAAATTCTGTTGAAATTTATTGGGTTTTAAAAAATGAAATATATATATATATATATATATAATTCCAATTAAGGTTGACTCTCATACTTTTTCCTCTTACATTTAAAATTTACAAATTTCAAATTTTTTATCAATTTAGATGCAAAATTTTCAAATCTCCTATCAAATAAATTTAAATTAATTATCTTCTCAATTATATCAACACTAAAATACAAAATTAAAAGAAGAAAAAAAGAGAATATTTACTTGGTCGTAAATAACAACTATTTTTGTAGAGATATAATGATACATAATTAAATATATCTAAAAAAACTTTTAAAATATATACTAATATAATAATATATCAATGATATACAATGTTAGAATGAAATATGAAAAATATACAACTAATTTAATCAAAATATGTATAAAATAATGAAAAAGATTAAAATGCAATCAAAATATGGTATATCTTTGACGAAATTTTAAATAGTTGTTGAGTATTAAGATAAAATAAAATTTGATAATAAATATAAATTAAAATTAAAAATCCAAAGAGAAAAATAAGAAAGAAATTCGTTGAATTTGAATTAATTAGTAAAGTAGCTATGAAAATCTATTTTGAATATTAATAATAGATTTGAATTCAATCAAATTTGATAATAAATATAAATTCAAATTAAAAATTGAAATTAAAAATTGAAAAATAAGAAGAAATTCGTTAATTTTGAATTAATGAGTAAAGTAGTTATGAGAATCTATTTTAAATATTAAAAATATGTGCATTTGGTCCCTAAGATTTTAAAACGTAAATTTCTAGTTCTCAATTTTTTAAGAATAAGTTTAAAAAGTCCCTTAAGTACTTCTTTATTATTTTATATAATTATATGACATTTTTAATTACAAAAATAAGTATAAAAAAGTAATTTAGAGAGAAGAGATATTTTTTTAAAACTAATTTTTTTAATTTAAAATAATAATAATAAATTATTGCAATGACATTTTATACCTCTTTTTTAAAATTCAGCTACTAAAAGTTATATTTTAAAAGTTTAGAGACTAAATGCACCTATTATAAAAAATTCGAGAATTAAAAATATATATTTTGAAAACACAGAAACCAGAGACATATATTCTTCGAAATTTGGGAACTAAAGGAGTAATTCTTCCTAAAATGTATAAAATATAATTTCCCTTTTATTCATTACCCATTCGTGCATTAATTTGATTACCCATTTTGAAGAGTTTCGAATTCCCTATTTAACCTTTGCACAAAAAAAAAAAAAAAAAAAAAAAAAACCCTCATATAACTAAGAAAATGATGTTGTTATAAAAAAAAAAAAAGAAAAGAAGATATTTTATCTATTTGTCAGTTTGAATGTTTTATTGAGCAACAAACTATTTAAAGGATGGAGGGAAAAAAAGGTTAAAGCCAGGAGCTTTTTTTTATTTATTTATTATTATTATTATTATTATTTCTTACAATAATTTGTGGAAGGTCATTTGAATCTCCAACTTCTTAATTAAGATGGTTGAAATAAATGGTATGTGACTCTTTGTTAAAGGTTGCATCATTTTAATGAGTTGCATTTTTTTATGAATAAATATGTCTTTTCATAAATAACCAACTTGAAGAAGAGATACGATTATTCGAATGACTACGAATTAGTCTATAAATATGTTTCTTCTTTGAATTTGTATTTTAACTTTTCCACAAGCATTTTTCTTCCATAAAACTTTTTTTCCTTTAATAAATTTGTTGAAGTTCAAAAAAGGTAGAACTCGATCTTATGGATGAGGTACTCCTTCCACAAGAAAGGTAATCTATTATATTCTATTCTAAGAAACAATTATTCTTAAACCTCATGCACTAGAATGAATAAAATTGTCGTAAGAGACAATGTGAATTCATTGAGTTCAATTTTTTTCAATATACAATGTTTTGTATTTTCTAATTTTATGTGATATTGTTTATGTAAATAAGACTACATGATTTAAGCCAGTTGAGCTATATTCAGCATCATCATCATCATTATTATTAATTAGGACAAATTGTAAAAATCACCCCTAAACTATGACGGTGGTTACAACTATACCATCAAATTTTCAATTATAAAAATTAAGCCCTCGATCTTTAACAAGTCTTAAAATTGGACTCTCGAATTTACATAACTGTAAAAATTACAACCGATATGAAAATTAAATTTTTATTATTTGAGATTCTAATTTCTACCATGATATAATTTATAAATATAGAAAAATTGTAGTATTTATCGGCAATAGAAGTAATAAATACTAAAATTTTTGTAAATAATTTGACTATTTTTTTATAATGGAAAACATAAATGAAGAGGAAGCCCAAAAGGGTGGCTTACTAAAAAAAGGCATTCACAGTTAATGCACATTTAAAATAGAGCAAATAATTAGCTTCCATATTGCAAAAAACTCAACAAAATTCCAAATTCCCAAATTCCATCATCATATTCAGTTCTCTGCTCCATCCCCAACTCCAAATTCCATCAAAATTTTTGCAGGGAACTGAAATTCATTTCCATCAAAATCCTAAAAAGATTTTCCTAACACACAAAACCCAAAATCCCAATGGGACACTTCAACAAAGGCGACCTAGAAAATGACCAATTTTATCCCATGATGATGGAGACTCCCCAACTCCGCTGGGGATTCATCCGCAAGGTTTACGCTATCATCTCTATGCAATTGCTTCTCACCGCCGTCATTGCTGCCACCGTCGTTTTTGTTCGCCCCATTCCCACCTTCTTCGTCAAAACCACCCCCGGTATCATCGCTTATATCGGCATCGTCGTCTTCACCTTCATAGGTTATATTTTTTTTCTTTATAAAGTCTCGTTTGATTTTTTAATTTTTTTTTAAAAAACAAGGGGTTAATAATTTTTTTGGTTGCAGTTCTTTGTCCATTGTATGCTTATCATAGGCATCATCCGTGGAATTTTATTTTCCTTACTCTGTTTACAATTGGGGTTGCGTTTTCTGTTGGAATCTCTTGCGCCTTCACTGAAGGTAATTTTTTCCATTCTTCAATTTTTTTTTTTTTTTCATTACAAAATAATTTTCTCAGTTTTTGTTTTTGTTTTCAACGGTTTTTTTTTTTTTTTTTTTTTTTTTTTGGTGTCATAATTAGTCCGTGGGTTTAACCGTTTCAGTTTTGTTTGAATTTGTCAATTCTGAGTGATTTAGCTTTTTTTGCGCACTTTTTTTTTACAGTTTTTGAAGTGTGGATTAGGTTTTAAAATAATAAATCCAAATTTCATTTTTCTAAAATCATTGGTCCAATAACATGCATAGTGGAAAATTTCCAAAGAAATCTCTCGAAATCTTGATTGGTAAAATTTAGTTTTTTTTTCCTTCTTAATTTCGAAGATTTCAAGAATATTTCAATTCCTTCCCTTTAGACAAAATTTTGATTTCTCGAGAAAATTTCAAGAAATTTTGATTTCTGAAAAAAATTTCAATTTTTTTCTTTCTAAATTAATTAGGTTAGCTCAGTTAAAATTTTTCAATTTTATGGTCCCACACGTCAATTTCATTTTCAACTAAAGATTAAGGCTTTTGTATGTTCTACTTTTTCTAATTTTCAAATTTTTTCAAATTTTAGCTTTATTTTCGACTAAAAACTTTCATTTATAAAGAAATTGAATTTGAAAAAACCACAAAAAAATAATCTATATTTATTTTTAACCTCAATCAAACTTTTTTCATTAAATTTTCACACCATTTCACCTTCAAATTAAATTGATGTGAGTTTTTTTTTTCTTTTACCATCCAAAACTTCATAATTTTCACATCATTTAACCTCAAAATATTCCTAAACTTTTTATTATTTTGTAATTATTTACACATACATTTACAATAGACATCTAGATATTGTCTTACTTTATAGAAATTGTGATTAGAAATGATAAGTTATAGTCTAATTATGTCACAATCAAAATTTCATTAATTAATTATAACAATTTTCATCAATTTTCATATTTTTCCCTAAAATTTTCATTGATATTGAAATTCAATGTTCAGTGGGTCCCTCAAATTCGAAATTTTCAAATATGACAAGTACCTATTAAACACAAAATTTAAAATTGTAGAGATTTATTAGACACTATTGAAATTCAATCTTCTATTAGATACATAATCAAAATTTGAGGTATCTATTTGACACAAACGTAAAAGTTCACCTTTTAAAAATTAGGGAAATTTTCAATTTACATCTTTGAACTTTGGAGGCTTTATCAATTCAAACTTTGAATTAATAATTATATCAATTTAAACTCTAGATTTTTGTAAGTTGATAAATTAACACCTCGTTTAAATTTAGTTCAAAAAATATCACGTAAAACATACAATTATTTCAATTAAACTTTCAAATTGTTGAATCAATTTAGACCATTTATTAAAGATTACATGTGAAAATCGTCTGCTTACAAATTGATCATTTTTCTAAAAATTATTTTTCACAAACTCCTCGTATATATTCTCCGTTGTTTTTGTTTCTAAAACTTCCGTAAGATATTGAAAACAAATTCAATATAATGGTAAGAATTTTGGAACAGGAGAGATAGTACTAGAGGCAGCGGCTCTAACAAGCGTAGTAGTAGTGGGCCTGACTCTCTACACATTCTGGGCCGTAAAACAAGGCCACGATTTCAACTTCCTCGGCCCATTTCTTTTCGCTTCTCTACTCGTCCTCTTCATGTTCGGCCTCATTCAGGTAAAAGCTTATTGGGGCCGCCTTCTTTCAGCCCATTTCAATTATTGGGCCTGGGCTAACTCTTCTTTCTTTCTTTCTAAAACAGATATTTTTCCCTCTGGGAAAACTGTCGGTGATGATATACAGTGGGGTGGCGGCGTTAATATTCTGCGGTTACATAGTTTACGACACCGACAATCTCATCAAACGCTTCACTTACGATGATTACATTTGGGCTGCTGTCACTCTTTATCTTGACATTGTTAACCTCTTTCTTGCTCTTCTTAATCTTCTCAGAGCTCTTGATGGTTAAAAAGGAATTTGGTAAAATATTTTTTTTTTGTCCCTAAATTTTGTATTTATAATTTTAAAATATTACACTTTTTTAACTCCGAGTTTGGAGTTTAATTTTTGGTTCGTAAGTTTCAAAATGTTACATTTTCATACTGTTTTTATTTGGTTTTATTTCAATATTTATACTTTTGACCCTTAGTGTTAATGGCAGCGATGATCGCGGTAGAATTCTATTTTACCAGAGTGATAGACAGCAATAGAAGTCTATTGCTGCTAAAACGATAGAATTCTATCACGGTATATAACTGATAGATAGTAAAATTTTTCTATATTTGTAAATAGTTTGGTCCACTTTTTTATATTAAAAAATAACTCTTAAAATTTTCAGAATTAATTATAATCGATTGGTTTTCACTCATTTTTCATCACTATTAATATTTAAAATTTAAAATTTCACTTAATTAATTAGTTGAAGGCTAATGTCAAAGACAAAATTCAACATTAGTGAAATTTTGAGAGTAATTGTGTAAATTATTGAAAGCTAAGGAACAAATAAAACCAGTAAAAATGTAATATTTTAAAGTTTAAGCACCAATTAGAAATTAAATACGAAGTTTAAAGGTAAAAATGTAATGTTTTGAAATATATGGATGATATAAATATAAGGAAAAAAAATATTTTTATGAAATAAAATTATTTATTGTTATTTTTCATTTTGAGAGAGATTTAGTTATATACCCTCCAAATTAAATTTTTGGTTTGTTTGTTGTAATCATAGCTGGCGAATATGGGATGGGGTTTAGAAGATTTTTAATTTTTTTTTTTTAAAAAAAAATAATACATTTTATGTGGTGTTGTTTCTAATGATGGGTTTGTAAAGTTATTTTGTTTGAGTTATTTGTTAATTATTGTTGTTATCGTTGTTGGTTTGTTTGTTTCAACGGTAATCATGGGGATTTAATATCTATCTAATTCTTCTTCTCATGGCCTCATTATCTAATTATTGTTATCCATTTTCGTCTCTCAACTATCATATTTGTGTATATTCAGAACAATTTTAAAGTAGTTAAAATTATTTTTAACATATTTAAAATCACTCTGTAACACAATTTTAGTTACTAAAAAATTAATTCAATGTTTAATTTTATACTTTTAAACGTAAGTTTCATATGATTAAAATTGTTGTCAATTATTAAAGGCATTTTTTTTTAGTAATTTTGAAGATGACAAAAGTGATTTTAACCATTTTTAAATCAATCTCAAATATGTCATCAGTCATTTAAAAAGTGTTTTGGTAAGGTTTGAACCTTTAATTTGGTATTTGTTTATTAGGTTCCAAATTTGTGTCCAATAAGACTTTGACATATTCCATAATTTTAATAATTAATTTATTTATTAAATATAAGATTTAAATACTACTTTGGTCCCTGTACTTTTGACTTTAGTTCATTTTGGTCCCTGTACTTTTACAGTGTTTGTTCTGATCCCTATACTTTCAACTTTAGTTCATTTTGGTGCTTAAACTTTCAAAAAATAACGATTTTGATACCTTAAAAATGAAGTAAAAATGAAAATGGAGAGACCAAAATGGTCACTTTTTGAAAGTACAAGGACCAAAATTAACATTATGAAAGTATAATGACTATAATGAATCAAACTTGAAAGTATAGAGACCAAAATGAACATTTTAAAAGTACATGAACCAAAATAAACAAAAAAAAAAAAAAAACAAAAGTACAGGGACAAAAATAGTATTTAAACCTAAATATAAACCTAAATTTTATGTCTAAGGGAAATTGTGCCTAGTTAGTTCATAAATTTTTAAAACATATCGAATAAGTTAATAACTTATTAGATACAAAATTAAAAATTTAAAGATGTATTAGACACTTTTTAAAAGTTTGAGTGCCGAATAAACACAAGTTTCAAAGTGTAAGGATTAAATAATTAAATTTATAACTTAACCTTGTGATTATTAAATAAAGTAAAAGTATATAATAAATGTATTATTTTTAGAATGAGTGAGATTAATAGTAGTAGTCTCTTTATTTTGAGTGAAAATGTCACACCAGTTATTATCTGAGTTGTGGTGATAAAAAAAAAAAAATAATAAAAAATAAAAAAAATTGAAGGCATTGAAATATATAGTGAAAATAAAAGTTAGGGTTGACCTAGCATATTATAGGGAATTTGTCAGATATTAAATGAAGAAATTGGACAAAGGAAGATGAAGATTCAGACAAAAATTCACAACAGGAGATTGTTTGGTCCAACTTAGGGAAAATCTCTGTTTCCCAATGTGTTTGTTTCCTGTTTAAACTTTCACATTTTTCATTCCAATTTCAACCTTGGGAAATCTGTCCCTAAATACATCCAAATTAATTTTAATATACAATTTTAAAATAACAAGCTTTCTTTCATTTTCAATATTAATTTTATGTTTAATATTTTTTTAGTTCAACAACAACTTCTAATAAGTTAGAATCGTATAATCGGTTGAGTTATATTCCTATGAACTTGCTCAACATCGTCTAATGTATTAATGGTCCACTAGATATCAAATTGAATATTTGAGGACTTCTAAAAATGGTTTAAATTCTATTTGCCTTTGTAATTTTAAAATTATGACTATTCTAGTTTATTCATTTTCATTTTGATCTTCTTTTTTAAATAAAAATATTTGCATTACACTTCATTCATTAAATTGCTTAAAATGTACCCATAATCATAAATTTGTGTAAAGCTAACATAGTTTAACTGGTATACGAGTGTGTTAGTAACCACGAAGTATGTGGTTTGAATTCATTTACCCCTACTGTACTAAAAAAAATAATCATCATAAATTTGTACTATATGGTTTTCATTGTGTTAAACTAAGTTACATTTTTTCAACTAAAAATCACAATGGCCAGTTTTTAAAAGTACAAACACTGTGAAAATACAAGAACTAAAATGAACATTTTAAAAAGTATATGGATCAAAGTGAACTAAAACTAAAATTACAAGAACCAAACCATAGTAATATTTAAGGCTCTAAAGATTTAGAAGTCTATTAAATAATTTTAAAATTTAATATAATAATCTATTAATACAATTTAAAGTGTTTAAGGTGGAAAATTTGAACTATCAATTTCTTTGTTGTTAATATATATTTTATGTCAATTAAGCCAAACTCGCTTATATATTTTAATCTTACATTTGATTTGATGCCTTTCTATGTTGATGTAATTTGGCTATGTTTTAGCAAGATAGATTACAATCTTTAAATAAGACAACAAAGACCTATTATGATTACTTAGAACTAGAAACCCAATATATATAATAATGTTTTAAGTCTTGTTTATAAGTATAGATCACTAAATCCAAAATTATAAATTATCCTTAAAATGATTACAGAGCAAACATCAGGACAATGATTACCCCAACATAAGCAAAAACCTTAAACAATGGATCCATGGCTTAATTAGAAAAGAAATAAAAATGGAAAAATGAATATTAAATCAAATAAAGAAAAAAAAAAAAAAAAAAAAAAAAGCATCTTCCCTTATGTTCATTGTTATTCCTGAGTAGTGGGGATTTTATATTATATTCTTCTTGACTGCCTCAGTCCAAGCTACCCCTTTTGATTCTCAAAACAGTGCTTAAAAGAAGAAAATAAAGATTTAAAAAGAACTAAAACTTGAGTCACATGGTGTCACTTTGATTCAAATTGCCCTTTACTTTACCATCCAAATTCAACCAAAAACAAAATATAAAAGGGCCCCCTGTTTATATTGATATCATTAAAGAGAGACCCCATTTGGATAACTTTTTCCTTTTTTTTTTTACCTTTAATCTAAAATTCTTTTTACAAAAGAAACACAAAAAAAGAGAAGGGAAGAAAAAAAAAAAAAAAAAAAAAAACCAGAAATTTTGACACATCTTGATCTTCCCCTCTTTCCCTTTTCTTACTTAGTAACAACCAACAATATGTATCTCCTCAAACCACAACTCTGCCTCCTCTCTTCTCAGCAGCAATGGAGAGAAGCCGAGATACGCCTTGAGTCCAAATCTCGTACTCGCGTACGCTCTTACATTCAAATTCAACAACGCCACGAAGGATGGTCTTCAAGCCGAAGTAGCGACGGTGGTCTCCACCTTCGAGCAGGTGGCGCCCGGGCCAGGCAGGCATGTCTTTGAGTACCTCCAAAACGACATCTGAAAGAGTTGAAAAGCAAAGGGGTAAAGAGATTAAAGAGGGGTTCACCCTATAAATTTCTTTATTCTTGGTTTGCTTTATAGTATGTCACATTGTATAAACTTTCACCAATCCCCAAATGGAAGAAGACCCACATCCATTTCTGTTCAAATTATTAGAGAAAGACAAAAGAATTCTCTCTTACTCTTTTTCTTTTTTGTGAATGTCCCAGCAACGTGCCTGCTCTTCATCTTCAACATAACCTGGCACATAAAGAAGTTCAATAAAGCTAAAAAAAATATTGAAGGCTGGCCATGGTGGGCAAATAAAGTTAGATCCGTTGCTTCTTGTACAATATGGTTCTCTCTGTAAAACTTTATATCCTCAACAGGGTTCACATCCCCAAACAAAAAGCTGAACTTGAATACTGAATGATTAACAGATTGAATTCAGATTAGGAAACTAAAACAAATTCAAGATCTCTTTCAAGACTTTTTTTTTTACCTGATTCATTCTGTTGATATATACAGAAACTATTTTCCAGTGAAGATCACCTGCAAATGAACAATAAAAAGGAGCAATCAAATCAACCATCTGATTAACTGAAATGTACTCACAACTAAACTGCCAGAGTATGACTTGAGTTTGATATAGCAAAATGGCTGATCAATCAAAACCCCATCAGAATGAAACTCAACTAAAACTAAACGAAGAGATTTTTTTTTACCTTTACGAGTGCGTTTTAGGAGTTCACAACCTCGAGCGAGAAACTCTCGGCTGCAAATGCCTAAGAAATTTTCTTCAGGGACAAGTTCACCACTGAAACTACTGTTGGAAGTGCCATTACTGCCATTCTCAGCAGCAACTCCCATTCCTTTATCCACTGGAATCACTGCTGCTATGTTCCACACTTCCTTTAGTGCTCTCGCCTTCAGAGTCGCCGCCCCACGTAAAGCTGAATCGAAACAAGCACTTTCGTGTCAGTTAACATTCGAATCAAGAACTGCTAAGCACATCTATTTCACATACCAGTGGCTGCAGCAGCAGTTAACGTCATGATATCACCGGCAGACTTAACGTTAACGGCATTGCTCAAGACCGATGCCAGGTGATCACGTTCAGCACCCATCACTTCAGCAGCCTCGACACATTGGGCAGCGACAAGCGTTGCAGCAGAGGCAACAGCCATATCAGTCTTGGCTTTATGTTCATCTTTGCTAGATCCAGAAGAAGCTGCAGTGGCAGCAGCAATAGCAGCTATGGCTGCAGCCACACCAGCGACAGAAATAGCAGCATGAAGCTGAGCATTCTGAGCTCTTGTTTCCTCTTTCTTCTTCTCTTTCCTGTCCTTAAGCCATCTCCCAACAGTCTTTCCACCTCCAGCAGTGGTGGATCCTCCAGTGGCAGTAACTCTGTACTGGTTATTGAGTGGGATGTTCGACCGGCCACACTGCAGAGAGAAGAAATTACAGGTGGGACATCGATCGAAATGGATCACAAGAAACTTAGATATGAGTCAATTTATTGTGAATAACGAAGAATTGACAACCCCCCAACATGCCATGGTGCTGGTGCTAACTCTGTAATACCGCACCCACCAAAATGGCCTTGGGGTCCATAAGTCATTAAATGCCCCAAAATGGAGACAACCCCTCCAAGGAATTCATCCTAATAAACAAAACCCACTTGCCGGAAGATGGAAATAACCCAGCAATTCGCCGATGGGAGCAAATTTCCAGAAACCCCAGAAGCAGAAACAGGGAGGCAAAATCATAAAAATCAAAACCCAATAAGCAAAAAACTGTCAAAAAGTGAGCGAGGTGTTTAATTAAAGAACATCGATTATTGTGAAAGCTGAAACATATATTTGGTCTGTGAGAAATGGTCAGTGCACCGTAACCAGAAGAACAACTCTATAATATTAACCGAAAGAGAAGAAATAAACAAACAAAAAAAAGAAGAGACAAATGGGCCGGCACGAACTGTGGGTTGTCAGAATCGGAACTCTTCTATTCAAAAAGACACCGATGATCGGAAAACTAACCTTAACGTCGTCGATCTCCGACGGGGAGACAGGTGGGCTATCTGTTAATGAACCGCAACTTTGGGCTCCATTGAGAGGGCCACTGCTGTGAGACAGTCTGCCTGAAGTCCGCGGCGAAACTTCTTGCTGCCATTGAAGTAAAGAAAAGGAACAAATTATTAATGGCTTCTGCAGACTGCAGCATTAAGTGAATTAGAAATCGGAAACGTAGAGATCACGAAAGGGTAAATGCAGCCTATAAGATGGGGTTGGAAATTGGAATGAATTGTTCTGTTCTCACCATAAATTTCGAAAATCCCATTGATGTTCTTGGAAGGTCGATTAAGGGTTTAAGAGAAAGAAGATGAGAAGGGGAAAAGAGAAAGACCCAAATGCAAAATACAGAAAACCCCAAATGACTGAATGCACTAGAATTGGGTTTTAAAAAAACAAACAAACAACAGGAATTCAGCAAAAAAGCAAGTGGGATGTACGCTGCGTGAGACAAAAGGTAGGCAAAATAAGAGAAATCAGAAGCATGTTTTATTAGTAGATAAAGCCAGAGAGAAAATGGGAGGGAGAACAAAAACAAAGAGAAGCAAAAAAAAGGGGGGAGTGTATAAGCAAAGTTACAATCAGTTTCAATCCCTCCAAAATATAAAACAAAAAGAGAGCAAATCCCATTATTTGTCCACACATGCTCTGCAAAAAACTCTGCTCCACCAAACTTACCGACTGTGACATAATCCGCTCCATCACCATCTGCGAAGTTTCAGAAGAAGCAAACGAAAATGGGTTTCCAGAAAAAGTGGTAGCCTCTTCGAGCTCGCCGGTCAAATCCTCCAAAATGACGCCTCCGCCGCCGGCAGAGACGGTGGCGATGAGGCCATTTCCGGCGCTGGGGTGCTTAGAAAGGGTCAAACGAGGAGGTGCGAGAGCTTTGGAGACCTCTAGAGCCGACACACTCCAAGAGCGGGAGAGGAACTCCATGGGCTCGAGTGGAGTGTCCGGCGGGCGGTAGACGGCGGAGGAATGAGGCTGCGGCGGCTCAAGTCGCCAAAGTTCGGTGGCTGTTTTGTCCATAGTAGTCGTCGGAAGTAGAGGAAGTGAATCGGAGGAAGTGAAGAAGAAGTTAGTGAGAGAGAGAGAAAGTGGGAGCTGAAGAAACGAAGGGACCTGAAACTGGGAGTTTTATTGAAGCTCAGTAAAAATCAAACGTTTAAAAAATTAAAAATAAAAATTACACTGTTTTTTTTCTTCTTTAAAAAATCAATTTAAAACATTTCCACCATATTTGTATAAAAATCCACTAAACATTAAAAATAAGTCACAAACTATAAACTATTGTAAATATAATATAAATAATAAATATATTAACTAATTTTAATTTTTTAAAAAAAATATTTATCAACATCAATATTTTATTGATATTTTAAACTTTAGTATTATTTGTCACAACGTACCGAACTCAATTGACATAAAATATTGAATAATTGACTTCAATATTGAAAGTTTAATTTTTTTTCACTCAATATATTGTAAAAAAAAAAACTAATATTGTATCAATAGTAAGAATAATTTTTTTATCAATAGTAAGAATAATTTTAAATCCTAAACCTTAAATATTTTATAAGATAATCAATTTAGACACTTGGTTAGAATTTTTTTTTTCAAGTCAGTTAACAAATAATATTTACACGCGTATAAGAGTTCTTTACATAGAATAATTAAAGTGATAATTAAAAAAAATGTTGAGACGAAAGGGATAGTAACAGGTTTTTATTAGTAAAAACGGGTTTTCATCTTTTTATCATATTATTGAAGTTTTAGTGAATACGTACAGATGAAACTTTTGTGATTTTTTTTTCAAAGTTTTCAATAAATCTGTAAATATTTAGTTAGTCTCAACTTTAAATAATTTTAATAGACAAAGTCCTTGTCATGATCTATTAGAATTAGAAAAAAAAAAAATCAAATACCTTTTAGATGCAAATTGAAAGGATGTGATTATGTTAAACACAAAATTTAGAGCCTAAACTTATAATTTAGTCTTTAAAAAAATAATTTTATTTGAACTTTGAGAATTGTGTGTAAATGAGTTGCTATACTTATATTGGAGATTAAATTTTAAAAATATGTGATGCATTAATTTGAATATAACACAATCTCTTCATTTTCAAAATCATGTCTAACTATTAGATATTCTATGTTTTCTAACAGAGAAATTGAAATTTCAACGATTTATTAAAACAATAAAATAATGAAAAAATTTCACATGTAAAAAAATGTCAAACTATTTACATAAAATAACAAAAAAACCACTAATAGACATTAATAGACTTCTATCAGCATCTATCAATATAAACTTCTATCATTTATATTACTGATAGACTCTGATATACTTTTATTAGCATCTATCACAACTATTTAAAATTTTTGCTATTTTCTATAAATAGTTTCACTTATTTTTCTATTTTTAAAAGTTCCCTAACAATAAAGTATCAAATGTATGATTAACATTTTAGGAAAAATGTGAAAACCTCATCCTTAAATCAAAGTTCAAAAAGTTATGTTAAATTATCAAAATTTAATAATTTGAGGGTTTTATTGTAATTTGTAACAACCGTGGTACTTCAAATGTAGTTTATGGAATACCTTAGGACTTAATTTTAAAATTTTATAAGTTTAGGTGGTAATTTATCTGAGAGAACATTCTCACTATACGCTTTCGATGAAGAGGTTAGAGGTTCAAATCTATCACTCCACTTTATTATCCTAAAAAAATGTTAAATTATCAGTTAAGATTTTAAACATTAAAATATGTATTTGGTTCATCAACATTTAAAATAGTCTAATAGCTCTTTGATAATTTAAAAATTTTAAAAATTAATTGATTTATTAGATATAAATTAAATTTTTAGTTGATTCGTGAATTTTAGTAATTTTAAAAGTTCATGAATAAACTACGCACAAACTTCACAGTCCGAAACTAATATGATCGTTTAACAAAAAAAAAAATGAAAGATTTTAAGTTAAAATACCATTTTGGTTTTTATATTTTGAAGTTTGTTCAATTTTCGTTCTATACTTTCAATTGTCTAAATTTAGTTCATGTACTTTTAATAAATCTTAAATTTAGTCGTACTAGTTTATTGTCAAATTTTTAAAACTTTTTGTAATTTAATAGCATTTTTACTATAAATTTTGAGAACATATCCACATATTATGTTTATTTACATGAAAACAACTATTATTATTATTTAATAAATTTTGGTAAAAAATAATTTGAACTAAATTTAAAATTTATTAAAAGTATGAACTAAAATTAAACAAATTTCAAAATACATCAACCAAAATGATAATTTAACCAATATTTTAATTTAAGAAAAGACGTGAAAAAAGAATTGATTGGGAAAATTATTATTTTGATGAGGTATGAAGCAGAGGGGTTTAGTGAAAGCAAAAGGATGTTGGGACCAAAACGGAAACAATAGAGAAATACGCGCTGCCAATTGGCGTGTTTAGTACTTTCCTATATCGTACGGTTGGGTTTCCTGCTTCCGTTTTTCTTACTCGCAATCTGGGAGCGTGCAGCACACGTGTAACTTTATGACTGGCTTATATATTTTATCTCCCTCTGTTTTTTTAACCTCAGGGCTAAATTTGGTATTTCGTACTTCTTTTAACTTCAACTCGGGAAATATTAAAAGATAACTTTCTCAAGTTACTATTTTTTAAAACTAGTATATTTTTTGAAAAGTCATTAAAATAATTCTTCTCGATCCATCTCGACCGAGATTGAAGTTCACTTTTTATAACTTATCGATTGTTTTGGGTTTTCTTTGTACGTCTTGGACTAAATTAACACTGAAATTCTACTCATTTTTTTCAAATATTATGTATGTTCTAAATTTTATATTTTTTTTCAAATTGTCTCCAAATTCGATTATTTGACCAAATATTATATCAAATTCTTATGTTAGTTTTCAAATCTTTAACCTAATTTTTGTTTACATGATTCCATGAATTTCTACATTCCCAAATGAATTTACTAATTATCTAAATAGATTTTCCAAATGGATTTGAAGTGATATGCATTGTGATTTTTAAATTTTAGGAAAGATTAAATTTTGCTAAAAAATTAGGTAGAATTTGAGAAATGTATAAAATCTTAGTATTAACATTAGGCAGGATTAACACCAAGTTTCTATATATTTGTGCTTTCTTGGTGAATTCTCTAGTAGATTAACACCAAGATTATATATATTTCTCATAATCTTAAATAATTTTTCGCAAAATTTGGTCTTTCCCAAATTTTAAAAGTCACAAGTAAGTCATTTGAGATCCATCTGAAAAATCTATTTGTATAAGTGGTAAATTCATTTGAAAATTTGAAAATTCAGATAATTGTAGAAACACAAATTGGGCTAAATATTTAAAAAAATTACATAAGAATTTGATATAATATTTGGTAAAAATAACTAAATTTGGAGAAAATTTGAAAAGATATAATATTTGGTATAGGATTTGGGAAGGGAAGATTATATAATATTTAGAAAAACTAAATTTTGGTGTTAATTCTACCCGACATGTAATGAGAAAGCCCAAAACAATTGATAAATTAGAAAAAATTAACTTTTTATCTAAATCTCGGCTGAGATGGATTGAGAAAAACTATTTTAACGAGTTTTAAAAAATAGTGCTAGTTTTGAAAGATAAAAACTTGAAAGGGTTATTTCTGACAGTTTTCTCTTCAACTTCAATATTTATGCGGTTTGTTTTGTGAGAATCTAAGATTTTCATAAGGTGGACATCTGCATTATTGCGTTTTGTGGTAATCTAAGATGTCATGACGTTTAGAGATTCTCGAGCATCATAAGATACTCTTGTAGAGGGCATCTCCAAAATTTTGAATATCCTACTAAAACATGGACTTTCGGATTTCCACATGGAAGGCACCCTTTTTATTTTGGATTCCCATATTAAATTTGGATGCATATTTACTTTAATTATGCATTCTATAATTAGTAAATATTGTTGACTAATATACACTCTTTTTCGTATATCATGGGCATATTATTTTTTTAGAAACATATTTAAATTTAAACTAATATTTATTTTATAAAAAACCTTAAATTAATATTTATTATTATTTTTTGAAAAAAGAAACATATAAAATTAAAAAAACTATATTAATTTTAAAATAAAATTCAAATTAATAAAAAAAATATATTATATACGTTAAAATTAGGGAATTTTTAGAAAAAAAATGTCAAACTATTTACAGAAAATAGCAAAAAAAATACTGATAGACATTGATAGACTTCTATCAGCATCTATCATGATAGATTTCTCTCATTTCTATCGTTGATAGACTCTGATAAACTTCTATCAGCGTCTATCACAACTATCTAAAAATTTTGCTATTTTGTGTAAATAGTTTCCTTTATTTTTCTATTTTAAAAAATTTTCCCTTAAAATTATGTTAAATTAATTATAAATTAATAAATAGAGCATTCTTAAAACATTATATAAATTTAAGACATTCCCAAATAGAAATCCTACCAAACAAATTAGATGTAAAGAGTGAGGCCTGAGCTTGGGTCGAAGAGGGGACTCGAAACAATATATATATATATACATATATATATATATATATATATATATATAAAGAGTATAAAGTTGAGGGGAGCTCGAGCCCCCTGGAGCTACACTAAATCTGTTCTTGTTGTCAATTCATACATAGTCCGATTGATCAAATTATATATAGACGGTCATGAAGTTAGATTTTTTTTTTTTTTTTTTTTTTTGTTGAACTAAAAAACAATTGATTTAATTTTACTAGAAGTGATTAATGAATCTTTGTAGTGGTAGGTTTTATCCTAAAATTAGAAATGGTTCTTGATTTCGAGGATAACGATGGCAAGTGAGAAATGCTTGTTGTTCCCTTTTATAGAAATGTTAAAATATAGTTCCCGCTCTTAGATTTTTATTTGTTTCTTTTCTATATCTTTGTTATATTTACTTTTTGTAATGAATTATTATGTATATGATGAAAAGTCATTGTCACCATTCAAGGATTTTTTTACAATTTTCATGATCAAATTAGTGTGTGATTGCAAAGGTAAATAGACAATTAAATTGTAAACTTTTGATAGGAAAATATGGAAGAAGAAACCTTAAATAACTAAGAAAATTAGTGATATTTTAAGAGGCGTTGAGCAAGTATAAACTAATGGTATTTGAAGACAAGGTAATTAACATTAAAGACCATGTTGTTGGAATGTTTTAAACCTCTAATCTAACGCTTTGAATATATAGCACGAAATATCATAAATAATTTGTATTGAAGTGTTATTTACGATTTTAGACTTATAGTTCAGAGAGGTGTCATATATAAACTCAGTTAATCTTATTGGGCCCTCTATAATCTATATTACCTTATATTCCTCTCTGTTAATAGTATTGTTTTCTCCATCTGTTGGTAGATGTAACTAACACATTGTTAGTGAACTACATAAATTTCTTTATTATTTTTATTGTTGACGTTTTCTCGCTTTCTTTATTTGTCGATTTCACGATACATGCAAACATGACAGGTTAAGTGAAAATTTTAAATTAGTCGAATTGTGAGCTAGTTGGAGGCATTGGGTGCCTCCACGTGCTATGTTGAACATGAAAGTTGATAGTTCTTTAACGAACAAAGATAACCATTAGTCATATTTGCTTTATCGTTTATTTATGAGTTACTATATAAAAAAAATGAGTAAAAGTTGTCCATACAAATTGTACGCCAAACAAATATAAATATTGTAATAAGGTTTCAAAATAGTTTATAGGCTAAATTATAATAAATACCCTTGAATTTTCCTCTTTGTTTAAAAAATACTCACAAACTTTCAAAAGTTTCAATATTACCCTTGAACTTTCATAAACGTTTCAAACTACATTTGAAGTATAAATTCTTTAAAATTTTGAACAAAAATCAGGACTTAGAATTGTGCGGTATGACCTAAAATGATGTGGAGATTCAAAATTTTGTTGTATTGTCACCTACTATTCCATTTCATATATGAATTTCCATCTAAATTCTAAAGAATTTTTACTTCAAGGGTATTTTTGAAACATTCGTGAAAGTTCAAGGATAATGTTGCAACTTTTGAAAGTATAAGAGAATTTTTTAAACAAATGACAAAATTCAAGAGTATTTTTTATAATTTAATCAAGTTCATATATATATATATATATATATATTCTATCAATTTTTTATTTTTACAATTGACTTGGTTTTCATTTTAGTTTTTTCTAATTTTGTTTAATGTAAATGAGTTTCAAAGATGTGATATCTCATTCATAAATCTACATTTGGAGGTTCCAAAAAGGACAAATTTGATGAATGTGTATTCAAATGGGAAGATTTAATTTTAAGAAAAATGATTGATTAATCAATTATATACCATATCCATAAATAGTTAAACAAACCTACACCATATCATTCAAATGAATGAGCATTTAATAATTGAAGTTTGTATGCTTCATAAAAACAACAAAAAGAAAATCTTCATATATATCTCAAAATCTTATAAATAATATATATTTGTAACTTCATATCTTATTCTAGCCCTCAAGCTAATTTTGCACTCATTACACTATAGGTTTTTTATATAACATCCCTTCAAATAGTCTTATCACGCCATCCATATATTTTGAAGACTTTCAATCTCTTTCGTGATTGAACATTTGAAGATTATTCCCTTGATGTAGCTAAATTTAGAATATAAACGATGCTTACGCCACTTATTAGGACAATTTATCTTTTCATATTTAATAGTATAATATTGTTCATTTAAGATCTTTTGATTTTTACTCACAACTTTAATTAATAATATTTAGGACCCATAAATTGTGGTTGCTTTCTTGCAATTTTTTTTCGATGGTTTTCATTTTTCTTAAATTAATAGTTGAATTCTGAGTCAAAATTATAAAATAAAAATATTTATTTTTATAAGAAAAACAAAAAGAACATACTATTTTTTTTAGTTTTCAAAAATCATTTGAATTTTGAAAATATTTAAAAAAAACAAACAAATAAATTTATGATTAGAAAGTATTGTTCATAATCATAATTTTCAAAAACAAAAAATTTACGAAATGAGATTCTAGCTAACTGATTGGAAAGAAAAAGCGTTGAGCCCATAAGGGCGCAAAACCAATCTCGTGTGAATCAGCAAGAATCACCTGCAAGGCTAAATACTCCTGGGTGACCGATAGCGAAGATAGGAATGAAGTAGAAGATAAAAATCGAGTTGTTTATCCAAAGAACAATTTGAGGATTTATTCTTATTCATTGAGTGAAAGCAACAGTTTCACCAGCTGCGCCAGTTGCGATTGACCCATCATCACTCCCGTCGCATCCCTACCTTCATTTTTTTAGTTTTCTTAGCAAAAAAAAAATTATAATATTCTATTAAAATATAAAATAATAAAAAAAAGGGTTCAAATCATGTTATCGACATGAGTGTTCTATATAAAAAAAAAATCTCAACTATTTGAAATGATTTATGTATTAACATAGTAGTTGAAAGAGTACCATGTTGCATCCAGACTTCAAACGGTTTAGCTTTAATCATGTTAATAGTCCCACATTATTAGTTGATAGAGAATCAAAGTTGATTTACTAATAAATCACAAAATGCTACGGTTCAATCTATATTCAAATTACAATGGATACGAAAGTTGAAAGATGAAAACAAGATTGTAGTGAAGGGGGCATGATGTAAAATGAAAGAAAAGGATGGACTTAGGTGCAATAATGAAAGTTAAAAATGGTGTCTTATTCAGAGAAACTATTGAATGATATCACACTTTATTGCGTAATACAGAGGATGGCTCTTGTAATATTGGGATAAGTGTGAGGTTGTTTGTCAAATATTTAATGATCCCTCAACTGTCACTTTCTCTAAATTTGGCCCAAAATAAATATAAAATAAAAAACTCATGGTTCTAATAAGATCCTCTTTTCTTTTCCAAGAGGCCCTCTTCCCCTTGATTTAGGTATAATATTTAATTCCCCCCCTCCACCTTCCCCAATTGCTTCATAATATTTCAAATTTTTTTAATTTCTTATGTTTATATTCAATTTTCTAATGTTCTTTTTTCGTACAATCGAATAAAGTACTAATGCTTTGGTTTTCTATACCGTTGCAAGTCAATTCCAACATTGTTATTGTTAAGCTTTCGTTTAATTATCATTTTTTATTTTAAAAATTGTGATTATTTTTTCACGAATTCTTAGTCGATTTTCTAAAATAAAATAAAACTTTTTTTTTTTTAGTTTTCAAAATTTGACTATGATTTTGAAAACACTCTTAAATATATAGGCAACAAAACATAGAAAATAATAAATGAAAGTGATATTTATAGGCTTAATTTTCATAAACAAAAACCATAAATCAAATTGCCTAAGTAATTAAGACATTAATTATCATCTCAAAAATTGATAGTGTTTCATCACTTGCCTTATAATTGTTTAATATATATATATTAAAAAAAGTCATAAATCAATTAGATTATAATATATATGTTTAAATCTTATTATGTTAGATGTGATTTAAGATTTGTTTTGTTTTAGTTTCTAATCTTTCGAAATGTTTTTTTTTTCTAACTCTTATATTTGATCTATTTTTTCCTTCTAAACTTGTAAAAATATCTACTTTAGACTGAATTTTTTAAAACAAATTCACTTTTGTCCTTATTTTGATATTATTGATAAAATGATTTACTTCTAAGTATGTGTACTAGCGTGAAGGTGATTAGTTTAAGTGACAATTTTTTTTAAAAAGTTAAATTTCATTCAACTAATAGAACTAAAAATAGAAATATCAAAAAACTCTGATAAACAAGAGACGAACTAGCTAACAAGAGACAAACCAGCTGGGTTCAAGAACCCCAAACCTACCACCCCTCTCAAGAGGTTAGAAACAATCATTTTGTTCAAGTGAAATTTAGATGAAAAATAATATAATAATGATTTTAAAAAAATTATTAAAAAATTACTCAAATAGACCTAATAAGTGTATAGGGACCAAAATGTGAAACAAACAAAATGCATGAATTATAATAAATATTTTGAAAGTGTAGGGACTAAAATATAAACAAGTTTAAAAAGTTAGCTAGATGGATTTAAATCTAATATTATAAATAAATAGGTTTTCTATTTTTAGGTGGGTATTTCCGGCTAGAAGGTTGTGTGACAAATGTCAATACCTTCTAAATAAAAATGTAAAATTATAATCTACATTAATGATTTCTTAACAACATTATCAAAATAAAACCAAAATGTTAAACTATAAAAAATCTCCGAAAATTTGATGTACTGCCTCCTTAACTATCAATTTTACGTCTTAAATCTAGGATTAAAATTGTCGTGTGGCTTTTTTAGGCCATTTGATAATCATTTTATTTTTTATTTTTAGTTTTTGAAAATTAAATCTATAAACAATTCTTTCACTCTTTAAATTTCTTGTCTTGATACTTACTTCTTACCTATATTTTCGAAAACCAAGTCAAATTTTAAAAATTAAAAAATACTATTTTTTTTTTAATTTGGTTAAGAATTAAAGTCTTCTACCTAAGATTGATACAAACTATGGTAAGAAAATGGGAAGAAATAGACTTAATTTTTAAAAACAAAAAATAAAAAAACGAAATAGATACCAAATGAGGTCTTAACTTTCAAAATGCGTAACACGTTTTTTTTCTTCTTTTTCATATTCTATATTTTTTTAAAAAAATCACAAACTTATAATACATAAATATAAACAATCTAAAACACAAAGCTCATGAAGTTTAAAATGTCAATATGATAAAAAGCTATTATAGACAAAATTAAAAATTAATTTACCTAATAAATATATAATTATGGTTCTACTAGATAATTATTTGGTATTTTATTTTATTTTTTTAAATTATGCTTGTTTTCTTACAACTTATTTACTATGATTTTTTGTAATTTCCAGTTAAACGTTTGAATTCTTAACTAAATTTGAAAAATAAAACCAAGTTTTTAAACATTGTTTTTTTTTTTTTTTTTAGTTTTCAATACTTGACATTATTTTTTAACACACTTTTAAGGAAGTCGTTTGGTTAGAAGTTTTTCTAGATAAGAATTGACATAGACATCCAATTCATGCTTGTTTTACAGTTTTCAACACTTTACCTAGAATAAGCTAGTCACAGCCCTGTTTCCTACGTTTCCTACTTCCTACATTTCCTACAAACAAAGTTTTTTTCCCTTCCAAAACAGTGAGTTTTCTCTTTTCCCCCTTCTCTTCTGTTTTTCATTTTATATATAGTTTCATTTTGAATATAGTTTATTAATTAGTTAATTAATTAATATTAATTTAACAAAATTAATATAAAATTTTGTTTTAATAAATCAATAATAATCTAGTAAAATATTTACTTAACTTATTTTTACAATAAAAATTTATTAAATGAATGAATTACTTATTTACCTAAATTATTAATTAATTAACTAACAGTATCTTAAACATATTTAATTAGTAAATTAGATTAACTAAATTTAGTTAGTACAAACATTCATTTTTTAATAATAATAATTGATTGCTTATTTTATTTTTTTTAACAATCATTTTTAATCTGATTCTTCACTAGGAACATATAATTATATTATTAATTATTTATAATAAATTAATTATTTGTTGTGATTAAATTTTATTACTTCATTTATTATTAATATATCATTTTTTACTCATTTTTTACGCTTTATATAATATATATTTTCTTATATTATTTAACTAAAAATAAAATTACTATTGAACTTAATTAATTATAAAAATATTAATAATTAGAATATAGTTAATATGACATTCATTAAATATATTAATTGATTAATTTTAAGTGCTATTTTTAAACATAAAAAAGGAGCCAAACTATTTACAAATATAGAAAAATTTTACTGTCTATTGCTGATAGACAATGAAAATTTTCTATATTTGTAAATAGTTTGATATTTTTATATTTATAATAATTTCTCTAATTTTAATTATAAATTATTCAATTTTTAAATATTTATAATAAAAATTATTATTGATTTTTAATTAATTAATTTTTATCAATATATTAAATGATATTTATTGTTTAATTAATTAATCTATTAAAACTACATAAAATTTTCATGGTTAATTTGATAAATTAAATACAAACATAATTTTTATTCATAAAATTTTGATAGCATTTCACATGCATAACCAAACACAATCATATTTAATTTTCAGACATTTTATTTCCAAATATCTATAAAACCTTAAACCAAAAGCTTCTAAGAAACAATAAATTAAAGAGATCAATGGGTAGAGTTATTGTATATAAAGCTTAATTCTAAAAAAACTAAAACAATTGACTAATCAAACGAGGATTAAAAGTTCATAATCTATATTAGACCATTTTAAACTCAAAAAACTATTAGACTCATAATTATAGATTTTTCTTTTAAAAAAACACAAAATTACAATTCCTAAAACTTATTAATCACTTTTTAAAATTATATATATAAAAAATCGATTAAAAGATTAAAAGAATACACAAAAGTTTAGGATCAAACTTGTAATCTAACTAGATGACAAAAGTGCATTTAAGTTCATCATAGCTTTTACCGGTTTCCAAGAAAATTACTAGTTTTTTTTTTACTTTATGTTATTTATAAAGTATCATAATTCAATATTATATATATATATGTTCAACAATAACAATACGTGACAACATTTTAATTGAGAGTATCTATCACACATTCAATTGAGCTATCTTTAAGTTAAAAATAATAAGTAGTGGTAATTTATGTCATTTGTTTTAAATATTTTATTTTGAATAATCATTTACTTTTTTAAAAGTACAATCATTTACCCATTTCATACTTTAAAAATTACAATCTCCTTATTTGTAAAAAAAAATAATAATAAATAAAATCTCTTGCTCATCATATCCATTTTAACATCATCATTCATCATTGACATCCCTCTCCCTAGAGAAAATTACAACTTTTTCCCTTTCTTCAAGTGGGAGGGTAGAAATTAAAGACGACAGTTTTTCATATTAAAAAAAAAATTACTATTTTTGTCTCGTCATTTTCACAACATGATAGAAGACATATAAATTCATAAATTCAATAAAAAAAAATCCCTAAAATTCAAAAGTAGATATGAACAATAGTAGTTAGTGCATAGTTGAAAATGTTTAAGGGATGACACATACTTTATCTTATAAATGTTCGCTTACGACGCGTCAAATATAAAAATTAATGTGAGATGATGCTAAAAAAGCAAAGAGAATTAAATTAATGATAAGGGTAAAATGATAGAGTACTATACTAAATAAATTAAAATAATAAAAAAAAATTTGAAGGGGACAGAGAGATGTGAACTGTATCCACCTGGAAAAATTAAATGAAATGAGGGCCCTTTCCTTTCACTTTGGGTATGAGAGAACCTGAGAAAGAAGGGAAGAGCTCTCAATCATTCTCATATATGAATGCTTATATGACTTATGAGACTTATGGTGATGATATATATGGTCAGTTTCTTTGTCTCATATTATTATTATTATTATTATCATTGTTATGTATATCTCATCCATTATTTTAGTCTTTTATTTTTAAATTCATTTAAATGCGTGGAGGATTGAAAGATTGCAAGGACTAATATGAAAATAACTTATGAGTAGATGATATATATCAATTACTATCTTAAAGGCCGATAGTTCAATCATTCTATTATGCAATTATTTGAATCCAAAAGAAATAAAAAAAAAAAAAGTTCGTGGGCGTCTAGTTTATAATTACATTCAATGAAAATCACGGTGGAATATATTAAAAAGAGGTTGATCTTCCTTTAATGGAGGTTTTTACTTTCTTAGCTAATATTATATAGGGCTCAAGTGATTTAATTCTTGGAAGTTCACTCCATACATGTCGTACGTGAGTTGAATAAGACTACTCAAATTCTAGCTCGTCGAGGTTTATGTAAAATTTTGTTTGTTTTGTTCTCTGTTTTTCAGATTATATTGTTGTCATCGTTTTTGCGAGTGAAGGAAAACAGTGTGAAGAGTGAAATGTAATGAAGGGTTTGCAATCAAAAGAAACTTGGAAGCCAAAAAAGACGTTGTTTTGCACCAGGCTTATGACGACAGTTCTAGCTTACCAAAAATACATCGTTTTAGATTTTAATTAATTTTTTATTCTTTTCGATGACGGTTGAAAATCGTCATTATGCATGCCATTTTTCTTACATTTTATCTTTTCACGTGTTATATATATATATATATATATATATTAGTTGGTGTTCTAAATCACCATTAAAACAAATTTTTCGATGATAGGTTTTACTTGTCATCGTTCATAGAATTTACATTAAAGTACGCAAAATTCCTTCAATAGAGGCACATTTTTTCATAACTGTCATCATAGAGTCAGTTTGTTATCGTTTATAAAATGTCAATTAACATTTGGAGCTAAAATTGTTATAATTTTGGTTGTTATCTACTTGTAAAACAAATTATCTTAAAATTGTAGCCAATATGACTTATTTTCTAATTAATATTAAGTTCATCTACTTCTTAAAATAAATAAATAAATAAACAAGCAAACAACATACATATATGTGTACCGACCTTAATTTTTGTACAACATATACGAGAGAGAAAAAAAACTAAAAAAGTACTTTTAAATATACATCATAAAATATTTTTGGTTTTTTTTTTTTGTGATAAATAAATAAATAAATAGTACAAACTAGTTTTTGAAATACCTATATGGTTATTCTGTTGAGGTCAAATGGAATGTTTCGAGAAACAAGGGAGTGAAATTCTATATTGAACCAACAATTTAATTTCATCTCTTTTTTTTTTTTTTTTTTTTTAAATTGTATATATATGAGGGACTTATATTATTAATTATTCAACATCAACCAAACATTTGAATAACCAACACAAATATAGTTTAAAAGTTAAAACATCTATTAGTTTATCTCATATATGTCTAATCTTTCATTGTGTGTTTGATAGGTTGGTAGTATTTAACATAAATTGAGTCTTGTGTCTCATAAAATATTCAACATTTAATTTATGTGTTGGAATGTTTTGAATCTGTTATCTGTCGTTTCGAATGACCAAACACAGGAATCTCGCTAAATTTCAAGTTTATTATGCAATTTTTGTTTTTAGACTTATGGTTTAAGGGGTGTCATTTGTAAACTCTATACTCTCATTAACTCATTTGTATTTGAATTTTTTGATATTCCCTTCTAATAATAAAATTCATCTCCTTTTACTCGTAGACATAGTTAAACACTGTCAGTGAACTACGTAAATTTGTGTGTTGATTTCCTTCTTGTCCTTTAGTTAACATATTTAGTGAAAAATCAAGGCTTAAGATGTAAATCTTGACATCTAAGGATCAAATTGAAACAAAACTCAAATGTTAGGGGTAAAATTGTAACATTCTAAAACTTAGGGACCAAATTGAAACTAAACTCAAAACTTAATTAAATGTATTATAATTTGAAACCTAAGAACCGAATAGAAATTAAATTCAAAACCTAAATACCAAAAAAGGTATTTATTAGCAGCCAAGGGTAAAACCGTCATTCCGTCGCTTTTTTTGATTCTATTATTGTACGGTCAATTCGTGAAGATTCCGGTCATTCAATTTCAATTCTCAACATTAATTTAAAAAAACATCTCATTTAAAATATCCAACATTATTTCATCTAAGATTTTTAAAATTGGCACCCTCTTGTTCCCCAAAATAAATAAACTTCCTATCAATCTGTGTATTTTAAAACAACATATCATATCACACTCATTAATCAACCTGTTACTCATAATTTCGGATGAATTTGTAAAGTTGTCAACAAAATTATAATCAAAACAAAAATGTGACAATTTTATGTAATAATTTTAGGCATAAAATAATACATTTTTCACTTGATTTTACTAACTTAAGGTCATGTCCTAAGAATCTATTTGTTTCTTGCCTAACAATCACACTTCTCTTGTTACATTTGGATTTATTTTGTGATTGATGGAATAATACATTGAAGAAACTTGTTGATAAATAGTGGTTTAATTTATGTCATTTTAACTCCAATATGATTCATTGATCTTATATAATTCTTATTTCCACTACTTTATTCTATAAATGACATGTGTCATTTCTTTTCTCTTTAGAATCTAGAAATTTTTATACTTATTTTATCATTGTAATATATCGTTGAATTTTTTAGGTTTGTGTGATTTATTTGATATTTGAATTTCAAAACAAATGTCTAATAAGTTTATAAACTTTGAATTTTATGTCTAATAGATTCTTACACTTTCACTTGTATATAATATTTCTTTCCACTTTAAAAATGTCTTCATATCTACGTGATAACTTATTTAGATAAGTCTTTAAATTTTTTTTAAATGTTTAATAGCTTAGAGGTCTATCAGACACAAAATTAAATATTAAAAAGTAAAATGAGTGAACAAAATTACATTTTGGAAACTTATTAGACACATTTTTAAGTTGATGACCTATCGATACAATTTTATTAGACATATTTTAAAACTTAAAGACTTATTAGACGCAACGAAAGAAACTCACAACTAAATTAATCAAAATTATATGGGTGGAAATGTAATTTTTACATCCAAAACTTGTCTTAAGTTTTTCCCCCCTAAAATTATAAGTTTGCTAAACTTTGACCATCAACATTTTTTACTCTCCATTCAAATTTCTACCAATTCACCATCTACTAATTCTTTTTTTTTTTTAAAAAAAAAACAAGGTAAGAATTTCCATAAACTTATTAATTTTATAAAATGAAGCTTTGCACCAAATTAATTTTGTCCAATCTACGAATTATCCATAAAATTTGTCAAAACTCACAAAATTAACTATAAAATACTATAAATCATTTTTATTTGAAATCCTATTGAGTATCTATTGTGTAGCATATATGATCAATTATTCATTGAACACTTAGAGAGATTTTTTTTAAAAAAACTTAGACATAAAAAAAATATCAAACTATTTGTAGAAAATAGCAAAAAGAAAAAAACACTAATAGATATTGATAGAATTCTATCAGCATTTATAAGTGATAGACTTCTATTATTTATATCACTAATAGATCCTGATAGATTTCTATCATCATCGTCTATCGCAACTATCTAAAAATTTTGTTATTTTGTGGAAATAGTTTTCTTTATTTTTCTTTTTTTAAAAAAAAAAAACTTTTTTTTTAATATTTTTTAAACTTATAAATCGAAAGTTGGTAAAATATGAATTTTTTTTTCCCAAGGGGAAAAAAATTGAAAGAGGGGAAAATGTCACGTTGATAATTAATGTAGGGAGGGAGTAGGGTCCACTAAACTTGTGGGACCCAGAATGGATAGCGTGGACGTGGTAGGGGCACTGGATTGGATGAAAATTAATATTGTCAACCAATTTAATTTTGCTTACTCACAATCCTCCACATGCGAATGCCATTTTTTATTTTTATTTTTATTTTTTATTTCTGTGGATCCCACCATCTCCCTTCCACGAAAATACCATTCATTTTTTTTAATTCATAAGTTAAAATCTATTTGGTTTTTTCTCCAAAATTTTCAAACTTTGGTCTTCTCGTTTTCAGCATATAAGTGGACTCGACTGTTCATATCCCACGAGAAAGGATTCTGTAACTTAATTATATTTTATTATTTATAATACTATAATCATCTCAATTTCCATATACATTCCAAGAATGGGTAAAGTTATGAAATCATTGGTTTAGAAGGCTTATTTTCTTTTCTTTTTCTTTTAACTAATTCGGTTGTTTTCAAATATAAAAAAAATGAGTCAAACTATTTATAAATATAGAAAATTTTTGCAGTCTATCAACGATAAATCGAGATATAATTTATTTGTTTGAGCGATAGAATTCTATCGCAGTCTATCACTGATAGACAATGAAATTTTTTTATATTTGTAAATAGTTTGATATTTTTTCTGTTTATAGTAATTTCTCTAACTAATTTAATTATATTTCGATTTCGAAGTATTTTCGAGTTTAAATTTTAAGGATATAATCAACATGAATAAAGAGTTTAAGTGTTGAATTTTTCAACAACACGTTCTTATATTTCTTAAGAATCATTGCAATCAAGAGAGTATGGTTGTTATAAATCTAAATAGGACCTGTATATTTAATGTAATTCTTATGGGTGAAGATTCAATCTTAAAATATATAGTGATAAATTTAAATCTATGGCTCATAAGATAAGATATAAATACTTTAATTACTTTTATCATCCTTATTTTTCTCTACTCAAGTTCAACATTTTGTGAAACACAACAAATTGTGAGAAAAATAAGGATACGACCATCTCTAACACCATACGATACAAAATACGGTAGTACACTTTGACATGGGCAAAAAATTAAATTTCATATGTTTATGAAACAAGAGTTGTCAAATATAAAGACGTTTGTGAAAAAATCATCTATACAAAAATTAAAAAAAGAAAAAATAAGAGAAAAAAAAAAGCCACCGTCACGAGAGGCAACCAATTATGATTGATCGACTAGACTGGCAGCAAGGGTTGGGTCCATCTCTGACCTCTACCTCTAACATTCTCTTTTTGCATCCACATTTTATTACCTTTCCCTACACATTTTTCCATTTTTCTTTGGCTAAATATGTAAGAAAAATATTATTAATTTTTTAAATGTAATTCTTAGGTTCGTTAATCTTTTTAAAATCCTCAAATTATAATTTTCTTTAAATATATTCTTCTCGACAAAAGGTTACAATTCTATCAACTCGTTAATATATATATATACACACACAAATTTAGAACACATGAAAATTATCATCCAACTTTTATTTAGATGATGTACTTTTAAAGCGTTTATTTTAGTACTTTTTAAAATATTTATTTTAATTTTTATATTTTCAACTTTTATTTACTATATGCACTTTCAAAACGTTTATTTTGATCTTTGTGGTACAACTTTAAAAAAATGGTCATTTTGTTTATTATCAATAAAATTTACCTAATATAAAAAAACTTTTAATACAAATTTATGAGTTATGTTGGTATGTTAGCTAAACTTTAAGAAATTTAGTAGAAAATGTCATGATAAAGCATTGATAGAAAAAAATAAAATTGAAGAGACAAAATAGTCACGTTTTTAAAGAGGAGATAAATTAAAATGGACATTTTGAAAGTACAATAACTAAAATAATATTTAAATTATCAAAGTGAGCATAGCTCGACTACTGATATACGAGAGTGATGGAAGGGAAAGCATCTCTATGCTTTCCCTTCCATCACTCACACAAAAAAAATTAAAATATTTTAAAAAATAAATAAAAATAATTTGTCACATGTCACATTATGATAGGACAATTAGGTGGAATGCATAAAGATAGGTGCTCCCGTGAGTATTTTTTAAAAATTAATATTTAAATCTAAACTTTAAAATTTTAGAATAGAGAATTAAATTTCAATTGTCACGTGGTAGACACGTGGCAGAAAGCGTTTTGCATTACATACCACGTCATCATCTTCTACCTTAAGCTATATGGAAAAACAAAAAAATCAGAGGCTTTTACACTTTTAGTCTTTTTGCAGCATGGATCTCCATGAAACCCAAAAACTCGCAGTCTCCTTTGCTAAAAGATTAAAGCACTGAATTTTCTATGGATTCAGAACAAAATACACATAGAATACACTTTTTCTCTCTCTTTCACCGGTAAAAAAAATATATTTATATCAATTATTACCATTATAAAACTTTTAACCTGGTATTAATTTAAACTATAAACTAATTATTATATCAATTTAAATTTTAAACTTTCATAATTGCATCAATTTATACTATTTCGATACATTTTGTTTGGACAAATATCATTTGAGATTAATAATTTTATTTAAGTAAAACTTCAAAACGTTTCTAAACGAATCAATTTAAATTCTCAATAATTATTATTTTTTTAAATTGTCTATGCATCAATTTTATAGTCTATTCTATTTCGATATTTAAAATGGTTTATACAATGTAGGAATTTGATACATTCATTTAGAAGTTTAATAAAAACAACTATATGTTTCTTATCATATTTTTCAAACTAAATCTAAAGAAAAATATTATACTTATAAAATTTAAGAATTTAAATTAATACAACTAAAAGAAGAAAAAAAGTCAGAAATTGAAATGTTTCCTAAAAAAGAAATTAGGTACACAAGAGTACTATATTCCCTTTAATTATCTTTATAAATATCTTTTTTAATATCAGTAACTTTCAGTCTATTTTTAAAATATATATATATATCCACGTGACAAATTATAAATTTAGAAAATTTTCCTTAAAAAACGAGGTTGAATACTAGTGGACAGTGGTACTGTTCGGAGCACCGAGGAATGTTTGTACTTTGTTCATGTGAATCCCAACAGTTTACTGCCAGTTTTGAAAAACCAAACAATCTTTAATATAAATTTAATTAGTTGCAATTTTTGACTAAGCTTCGTATGGAGTTTTGTGATTGTCGATGTAATTATTCTTTTTTCTGTACTCTACTCCTCTATTTGTGTTCTTTAGCTGCCTTCTGTCCCCATTTTAATTACTCTTCTACTTTTAATTTAATTTGTATTATTTTAGGTTCTTTAATTTTAAATATTTTTAATTTAGTTTTATTATTGTTTTTAACCAAGGTTAAATTTAATATCCTCTAGTTTACAAGTTAAACATTAATTCATTCACATAGATTCGATAAAACGACAAGTTCAAACCATAACGTAGGGACCATTTATGGTATTTTTTTTTATAAATTTTAAAAATATATTCACATAATATTTTACTTGCATGAAAATAATTAGTGTTATTATTTAATTAATTTTAATAAAAATGAACATGGAATAACTAAATTTAAGATTAATTAAAAGTACGTAGACTAAATTTAGACAATTGAAAAAACTCTTTTGGTTTTTCATTTTGTTTTCGATGTGAGATGAATGAATATAGTATCTAACTTTGAGTTTGATAGCTCAAACTTTATGTCATTTGACTACACCCATGTGCGTGGGATGGAGGAGGAGAATCGAGTATCTGAGCTTGAGCTTGATAGTTCAAACTCTATACCAATTGAGCAATGTCAATCATGTTGACAGCTTTTTCTCTCGTGTTTGTGTGTACGGGCAGTTGATCCAAAAAGGAAAATACGTAGGCTCAGATGGAGACCTCCGATCCACATGACATTCCAAATATGATTTACGAGTGAATGAGCAATGTCATTTACTTTGCGAGAACGTAGTAAATCTTCTTCCTACTCAAAAATTTGATAATATGTTTAATATATATAATAATATAGGTAACAAAATATATATATATATATATATATATATATATATATATATATATATATATATATATATATATATATATATATATATATATATATATTTAAGCTTTTAAATACGTTAAAATTTGTATACGAAGGTAGGGCATTGTGGAGACCCATTTAAAAATTAAGAAATCTCTATTGTAGATAGAGATAAGATTTTGTTTTGTTTTTTCTTTCATATTTTAATTTCAAGGACAAGGACTAGGACTTATAAATACATTCCACCATCCATCTAGGCTCCACGTCCTATTCTAAAGAATATTTAATTTATGTCATGTCTCAAAATTTTATTTTCTTAAAAGAAAAATTCTCATATTAAAAAAAATATCTATCTAAAGTTTGATGTGAACATTAATGTTAATTGATATTTACTATTAAAAAAATATTAACAAAATCCTTTTAGAAAAATGTAAATCACTAGTGTAAAAGTAAATACCAATATTTTTTTTAGAAAAATAATAATACAATTAGAGTTTGATATTTAAAATTTAAAGATGGTGTTGCAAAAAGTACATGCAAATAGATTCCTTTTTGGTTGAAAAATGAAAAGAATTAAAGTAGAGAAAGACAAAGATTACAGTGATAGGAAAAATGAGAGAGTAGGAATGTATAGGATCTCATTTTCATAATAATTAATATAACATTCAATAGAATGCATTATGCAACGTGTAACTTTAAAAGCCTTTCAAGTTTTGTGCCTAAAAGATCTAAACTCTAAAACGTGTATAATAAATCTTTCATCCTTTAATTTTATATGTAATAAGTCTATAAACTTAAAATATATCTAATAAATTTTTAAATCTCGTTTTGTAACCATTTCATTTTTTTTGTTTTTGTTTTTAAAAATTAAGTCTATAAACATTACTTCCACCTTCAAATTTATTCATTGGTTATTTACTTTTTACCAATGATTTAAAAAATTAAGCCAAAATTTAAAAACTAAAAAAAGTAGCTTTTAAAAAGTTATTTTTGTTTTTGGAATTTGACAAAGAATTCGACTATTGTACTTAAGATAGATGCAAATCAATGTAAGAAATAGAGAGGAAATAGACTTAAGTTTCAAAAAAAAAAAAAAAAACGAAATGGTTACCAAACAGGACCTTAATTTCTCAATTTTATGTCAAATTAGAAAATTAAAAAAATATATATATAATTGAGTTTTATGTCTTTCAATTTAGTGTTTAATAGAATTTTGAATTTTAAAAATTTTCAAATAGGTCAAAGACTTATTAGATACAAAATTGAAAATTTTACCAACCTATATTGAATACAAAATTGAAAGTTTAAAGATTTATTAGATATTTTCTTAAAGTTCAAAGGATTACATAGATACAAACCTACTGGGTATTTAGTCCAAGGAGTTGGGGGGAGTGGAGTTGTGAACTCCTCTCTTTATTTGACCAAAGAGTTCAGTTCATGGGCCCTACGATTAAAAAAAACATCAAATTAATATTTTACATTGTGAGCCTCACAACTTCACTGCTTGCCTTAAATGCCCTTAAAAGTTTAGAGACATATAAGACACTTTTTAAAGTTTAGACACCAAATAAGTACAAATCTAAAAATGCATGGACTAAAATTTTAATTTAAGCTATAAACTTAATTTACCCCTATATCATCTTTATACAGATTAGATATTGTCTACTTTCTACTTTAAAATAAGGTTGAGAGTATATAGTATGAATTCGACATGTTAATGTGGAAATAATGTTTTTAAAACTTGAAAAGTTAAACATTGGGATTACAATTAAAAAATTTGTACAGGTAACGTTTTGAAAGTGAATATTCGTGAGAGAAAAAAAAAAGTCATTTTTTACACTTAAACTTGTGGAATTATATCAAATTTCATCATGAACTTTCAATTTTACCAAATTATATTCTCAAACTTTAACTCAGGGGCAGATCTATTAAAGAGTCGGGGTACGTGCCTCCTTGATTGATGGTGTTTATATATGTATATGGTTTTTTATTAAATATAAAATATTTATTATTATTTTGATATGCTATTAGCTTGTATTCGAACTCTAGCTTAGTGGTTAGTTTTCAGAACCTTTTGCCCTCCCGCCCTTGGTTTGATTCTTAACTGGTTTTTATTTTTTATTTTTATATTTTATACTCTTTCAATTTTTAACTCTAACAAGTCTCTTATTAATGTCTAATATATATATAAACTTTCAATTATATATATAATAGAACTTAAAAATATTAAAAATATTTTCAAGTTAACCATTTTATTAGTTTTTTTTTTCAATTTTGTTCTTAGATATATTATAATATAACATTTATATTTAAACTATTTTAGAAAAGGTAAGATCTATCAGAAGCAAACTCAATATTTTAGTAATCTATTAGACACAAAAATCGAGAATTCATTAATCTATTAGACATTTTTTAAAGGGTCGTTTTCATATATAGTAAAACGAGTCAATTTATTTACAAATATAGAAAAATGACAAAAAAAAAATAGTCTACCAAGGTTAATTAGTGATAGAAACTGTCTATGATTTATATGGTTGAAACCAAACACATTCCAAATCAAAATCTTGAGAATTGATGGAGAAAATAGAGAGAAGTGGAGTGGATGATAATTGATATTAAGAGGAGCAAATTAAATGGAGGTCCAAGTCCAAGTCCAAGTCGTGGATCCAAATAATTGGCAAATGCCAATATATAATATCTCTTCTTCTTTATTCAACTTTGATTTCAATGGAATCTTTGAGTATCTCCATTTACTTCGTTGTTCTCTTACGTGTATGTTGGTCAATTAAGCATGCTCGTATTATTATTCATTACATGACCATACACTATTTTCACACTCATATACTTTGTATTTGGATATGAAATGACTTGTCTATTTGGCCAAAAAGTCACATCCTCAAGTCAAACATATAGAGGATAATAGACAATACAAAGAACAAATATCAAGAGGAGATAGATCGATGAAAAAAAATATAATTTGATAATTCGATTGCACATATCCAAAAAATAACTTTAGGAGATTGGAGACACAAGAGCCATAGACGGAAAGTTATGTTCTCTCTATAGATGATATATAACCACACACTAGGCTACCTAAAAAAACTTGAGGACACAAGCGAGTACCTACAATATTGTGATAGATCCATCGTCCAAGTCAACTGATTTGTAGTCTAAGATTAGAAAATCTGGTGGGTAGAGTGACCCCTAAGAGAGCACCTCATTATACTCTAATATACTAGATGAATTGCAAACGAAATCGATACTGCATATTTAGATTCCTTGCAAAAAGAAAGAAAAAAATGATCTAAATTATATTTACTTATATATATGTATAATGATTTTGCCCAATTATATTTATATATCTAATTGTTTAAAATTCAAATAATTTAGGCCTCGCTTGGTAACGATTTCGTTTTTGTTTTTTATTTTTCAAAATTAAACCTATAAATGTTCCTTCTACCGCTAATTTTTTTTTATTTGTTATCTATTTTTTACTCATGATTTTAAAAACTAAGATAAATTTTGAAAACTAAAAAAAGTAATTTTTAAAAACTTATTTTTATTTTTGGGATTTAGTTAATAATTCAACTTTTTTACTTAAGATATATGCAAACTATTGTAAAATTTTGAGAGGACATAGGCTTAATTTTAAAAAAAAAAACCAAAGAGTTATCAAATCGGACTTTAATTAATAAAAACATAGAGAGGAATTTTATTGGCACAGCTTGAGTTTCAGGTATGGAGTAGCATTCCAGGATTGTTCCACATATTGAAAAATGTTTTTTAAAAAGTAAAAAATTAATTGTGCACATGAATAAAAAAGTAAAATTATGATTGTTTTTTCTTTTTAAAAGTAGAGTTAAAAACTTGATCGAGAAAACCCTAATAAATTAAGGACCATTTACTTTATTTAATAAAAAAAAATCAATTACAAATTCAGTGTCTTAATTAATTTTTAAATTTGTAATAATTTCGTCAATAAAGTTAGGTAATATGTCATTAAATTTGTAATTTTTTATCCATTATATTCTAACATTTAATTTTAGTCTCTCAATTTTAATCTTTAGTTTTGTATGTAATTAGTTTTCGACCTATATAATTTTTTACTTTAAAAGAAAAATCTATGAATCAACTAGGGACAAAAATTGAGAGTCCAAAAATTCAATTTTATAGCAAATAGATTAATTAATCTTTTAAAATCTAAAACTTTAAATAGGTTAAGAACTTATTAGACATAAGATTAAAATAAGTTCATGAATCTAGACATTTTTAAAGTACAAATTGGTTCAAAAATTTATTTAACAGTGGAAAGATTGAATAAACACAAATTTAAGAGATCATAACAAATGTTTGGTAGTTAGTAGCACTTAGTTTTTGGTAGGATTAAATGGAGAAATATCTCATACTATGGTCATATTGATTTTTCATATGGTTTCTATTCACTTTTCTTTTTTTTTTTCTTTTTTTTTTTATCAAAAAGTAACATTTAAAAATCGTATAAAATCTACCAATTAAAATAATATATGATCAAATACGTGTAATACTTAGGTGCATCTCAATCTAATCACACATATAAAAAAAATGAATTAAAATGTTTAAAAGAAGAAGTAAGAATAATCCGCCATAATTTGCTAAATTGGATCATTGATGAGATGCATAAACATAAGTGTCGCCCATGATACACTAAGTTTTTTCCTTGTTAAGAAATCGAAAATCAAAGAAGAATAGAAAACGAAAAATAATACAGAATCAACATAAAAATTTATGTGGTTTACCAACAGTGTGTTAGCTACATCTCTGGACAGAAGGAGAGAGCAGCTTTGTTAGAGATAAAATTTCAAATTACAAAGTTAGAGACGTTTGTATAGTTAGAAAGTTTATGCAGCACACTCCTCTAAACTCTAGGACTAAAATTGTAAATAATGTAAATAACATAAATATAAATATTTTGTACATAGTTATTCAAAACAGCAGATAACATATTCAAAACATTCCAACAAACCGAAAGCGTAGTAGTAGAATAATACCAAAAAGGATTTCATTACTTTATGAGGTAAATTTGGTGTTGGGATAAAATGGTGGCACCGCCAAACACGAAGCATGTCATTATTTCAAAGTTATGGTGAGAACGAGGAGGTAACAAAGCAAAACAAAACAAAAACATATAGCTTCAAGTTCCAATGTGTACCTTCTACAAACTAATCTTTTGTTTACTCCCATTCACACCATTTATTTCAAAATTTTCATCCATATAATCATGTTCATATTACTTTCTCCCAATAAACTTCAAATCGAATTTCTGGGTGTCGAATTAGTTATCATAGTATGTAGGTTATGATAGTCTATATTTAGAATATAGACTATTTCAGTCTAAATTAAAATAGTCTGTATTTGAGGTGTAAACTATTTTGGTATGGATAAAAAATAGTACTGTAGTAAAGTGAAAAATAGAGGATGTGTAGGAAATAGTAATACTATAATAATTGTAAGTTATAATAGTTGGAACACCAACTATTATAATTGGTACTCCAAATATAGAGTAGGCCGGTGCCCCAAATGCTTCTTTAAGTATCATTTTTCAACTTTGTTATCGAAAAAATATTTCTATGCTTCTTAAAGTTGCAATATTATTTTTGACTTTTCATAAACGTTTTAAAATTACTTTTGATGTAAAGAATCATTAGTATGTTGAACAAACATTAAAATCTGTAACAACATGAGGGACGCTTGAAAAGAAAATTAAGACCCAAGAAGATTTCTACTCCAGTAATAAGTTTGAAAATTATTTAAAAAGTCCAAAGCCAATCATATAAATTCTGAAAGAATATAATGATATTTTTTTAAATAAATAGTCAAATTAAGGGGTATTTTTTTTTGTAATTTAGCCTCATAATAATTACTTTGTATAATCTTTTTCCAAAAATAGATTTGTTATGGATGAGATCAGTCAATTTGTGAAATAAAATTATTGCTTTGAGAGATAATTTGGGGACATACACGTGCACATATACACATAATTGCTTACAACATAAATTAATAAAAATAAAGTTAATTTGGGATTATATGTACATTACTGTTTGGCTTGCTTTTTTAAATATGATGATTACGCAGGATTTTCTTTTCTTCTAAATATTAGCATTTGTTCAAATTTTAAAAAGCGGTAAGGAAAATACTCATTTAAGTATTCGAAAATTTTTACAAATAAAAAAATAAGAAAAATTATTTACATAAAATAGCAAAATTTTTTAGATAGTTGTAATAGACGCTGATAGAAATCTATCAGGGTCTATCAGTAATAAAAATGATAGAAATCTATCACTAATAGATGCTGATAGAAGTCTATCAATGTCTATCAATGTTCTTGTTGCTATTTTCAGTAAATAATTTAACATTTTTTCTATTTGAAAAAATTTCCCTTAAGAATTTCGATAATCAAAGAAATAGTTTGAGATGTTCTTAAAACATGTAAAAAGTAGTAATTATTTTAAATGAAAAAATTATTGGAAACATTTTCGATATAGCAATGTCACTATCTATCAGTGATATACTGCGATAGATACTGATAAATATTTATTAGTATCTATCAATGATAGACAGTGATAAATGATTGATATTTATCAGTGTCTATCTCTATCTATTGCTGATAGACAGTAACACTTCGCTATATTTATAAATATTTTGATTTATTTTGCTATATTTGAAAACACCGCTTATTTTATATGCAACATTTATATATTTTTAGGCAAGATACATCCTAAGACTCACATGACAATTAAGGATAGCAAAAAAAAATAAAAAATTGCAGGGTCCTATCCAAAATAGGGTTGTACTTGTATGGGTGAAAATTTCCTCTTTTCACACACAGAGTGAAGATTTAACTCTCTAATTTTTTAGTCGATCTTTGTCAGTTGAATTAAACTTAAGGTCATCATATATTTTTTATTTTTATTTTTAATTCCATACATTCAACTCTCAATATATAGGCTTAAATCTCATTCTAGTCTATAAACTTTCAAGTTTGTTATATTTTTTAGTTTGTAAACTTTCAAGAATGTCCATGTTGATCCTTAAACTTTCAATTTTATTCTATTTTGGTTGCTACACAAACTTTCAATATATATGTTTTAAATCATAAACTTTTAAAAAACAATCATTTTGATCGTTGCTATACTTTTCTACCTTAACCTCATTTGATCTAGTGTTAGCTTTTAACTTATATTTGACTTGAAATCATGCTCATATTAACCGACTAGTACACACTCAAAATTATATGATTTATTTGGTAAAATTAAAATAAAAATAAAGGCCACAATAGTCATTTTTTGAACGCTCAATGACTAAAATAGCAATTGGATATCAAAATATAACAATCTTAAAATTTTTGTTGAAATACTTTGAATCTATTATCTGGCACTCCAATTAATCAAACACAAGAATTTATTTTTATATCTAAACTTTCTAACTCTTACATGCAAATCACTCTCTTGCTTCTCAAAACTAGAGATGACCACGGGGCGAGGTGGAAGTAGGGATGACTTCCCCTTCTCAGTCTCTATTCCCATATCATTCTCCATCCCCGCAAAATTTCCCATAGGGATTGGGGCAAGGATTCCCCACAGGAAATTTGCGGGGATCAGGTCCTCTACGGATAATTTTTCCCGTTTAATTTTTTCTTTTTTTAAAAAAAAAATCAATCAACTTAAACCACTACCATGGAAATGTTTTAATTAAATAGTTTAATTTCTCACTAAATCTTTTTATATGATTAGTGGCACATAGTCAATTTGAATTTTAAAGAGAAATTATTCTAATTTTCTAATAAAAGAAAATAATTACCAATCAAATTATTAATATATATAATCTAAATTTAAATGTTCATTCAAACATATTCATTATCTTAACCATTAAACAACAATATTTAAAATTTAAATATAATAATAATAATAATAATAATAATATAACATTAAACTATTATAATAAATAAAAAAAAAAAAAGAGGCTAACAGGACATTCCCATTCCACGAAGAGAATGAACATCTCTACTCAAAATAACAAACTGTCTCTCTTCCTGTTTGTGGATGTAATTAAAGACATCGTACGTAAATTTGTGTGTCGATTTTTATATTTGATTCTTTGCTTGTACGAATTTTTTTTTAATAACAAAGTCTAGAATTTAATATTGATATCTAGAAAACAAAACCGATGATCGAAGAGGGATGAAAAGAGTGAAAAAGATGAAGTAGAAAAAGCAATTTGATCATTGGGATGATAGGAGTAGGGGAAAAGGTGAGATAGAAAAACCGAGATGAAAACAAAGGAGAAAAAGAAGGGTCGGGCCAGGAAAGGGCAACATCCTGTTGTAGAAATGTTTTGAGTGAGTGACACCACAAAATTGAAAAATAAAGAAAGAAGAAGGATTCTCGTTCTTTAATCAAAGAACGAAACCCAAGAAAAGTAATACCAATACAATAACGAGTAGTAGTAAAGATCACAATAATTCTAGCACAAAACCCCATGCAATTGCAAAAAAAATATATATATATAAAAAAAAAAAAAAAGCCCCAATCCAATCCAACCCTTCACATTTTTTTTATTCCCAGATAGTTTAACTTTGAGATGTACGTTCTACTTTTACTCTCGAATTTTATGTTTAGTTTCATTTGGTTTTAGATTTTTAAGATTATGTATTACTTTTTTTTTTAGTCATCTATGTTAACTTTTAATAAAGACAACGAGACCTTACTTCATATATCTCTACATTGTCCACTTTGGACATAACACTCATGTCTTTGCTTTTGGTACCTTAAAAAGTTTCATACCAACAGAGATAATTATCCACACTCATATAACAATCATCACTGGACTTTGTTTATGTACCTAACAAACTTTTTATTAATTATAATAAGATTCTTCTTTTCTAATATTTTGTCATTATTTAAGTTAATTAAAAAAAAAGAAAATTATTATAAATAGAAAAAATATCAAACTATTAGCAATAAACTGAGAGATAGAAGTTTGTCGCGGTCTATTGCTCAAGCGATAGAAGTCTATTGTGATCTATCACTAATAGACAGTAAAATTTATCTATATTTGTAAATAATTTTGCTCATTTTTTCAGTATTTGAAAACAACCCTTAAAAAAATTGACATCATAATTATTTTAAATTAATTAACTGAAAGTTAGCATCAATGACCAAACGGGAGTAATAGTAAAAATTAAATAGGTAAAGTGTAAATCTAAACTATGCTAAATATTTAGGAGTAAAAATGTAATGTTTTAAAACAACTATAAATGTAGGGACTAAAAGTGTTTTTCCTTTATAAATATAGTCGGATTTTCTAATGACAAGATGAAAATGATTGATCATTTCTTGTAGGAAGATTGAAGGCACAAACATATGAAAATAATTGACAGGTAGATGTTTCTATCTAAAAGAAAAAATGTGTCAAATAGTTTTTATTTAAAATTTACACGGTTAATTTCAATGATTTGAATTTGATTTCTAATTTATTTCATAGAAATAATTAATAAGCAAAAAAAAAAAAAAAAAAAAAAAAAAAAAAAAAAAAAATTCAAACTCAAATTTTCTAACTAATCAAAATAAAACCCCGTAAACTAAACATGTAATTTTTGAAATAAAATAAATTTCACATTTGAAAGATATAAAAAGAAAAAGAAAAAGAAAAAGCAACCACTTTGGTCTCTCATGATCATAAAGTTCCCATCCATTTAAAACTTTGCACTCCACATTCAAATTAAATAAAAACCAAAAACTCTCAACTCCAAAGTTTATGAATATAGAATAGAGAAAGGGGAGGAGCACGACGGAGTGGGGCGGCACACGGCGGCGAGTGGGGTGGCGCCGTACAGAAATAGGGTGATGTTATAATGATGAAGAAAGATGCAAAATTAATAATGAGATGGGACAGATTGTGGAAGATGAGTTGATTGAGAACACCTTATTTGGCCTTTTTAATGGTGGTTTTTGCTTCGGTTTCGATGTGGGATTTGATTGGAAGACTTTGTGATGGCGTTTCTTAATTTCTAATCAATCGTCTGCCTTGCATTGATTTGATTTTGATTTATACCATTAAAGATTATTACCAATTTTCATTTTTTATCTTGCTTCGTAAAGTGTGTTTCATTGGCTTTGTAATTGTATAGAATATAGTCCATATGATAATCATTGGGCCTAATCTTTTGAATCAAAGTTTTCTAATTGCTTATTGGGCTTCTTTTGATTCTTTAAGTACATTGAGAAATGATGAAGGAGAAGGGTTCTTTTCAACCATAATTATTCTTTTCTTTTCCAATGAATAGTCTCGATTTTTTATTAATAGTTTGTGAGTGACAAATTGGGTTTGAAACAATATGTATGAATCGTATGTACTCTACGAAAAATCTAGAAAGAGGTGACACAAGCTACGATGTTAAGTTAGAAAATGAGATAAAAATGTGTAGCAAACCAGAATTTAGAGAATAAAAACTCAATTTGATTTTTTTTTTTTCTTTTTTAGGAATAATTTGGACTTACCTCTATTAGGAGTTGTTTAAGAGACTGGAATGTAATTAGAATTACTGGAAAACAGAGGAGTATTGAAATGTATGAAGTATCGAGGACAAAATGAAAATGAGATTGTAAAACATGAAAACAGTAGAAAAGAGAATTTGGTTAAAACCTATTTGATAACAAATTCCTTATTAGTTTTGTCTTTAAAATTTGTATAGTTTCCTTGTTATGACTTTCACTTCCTACTTAAGTTATAAAAACAAAAACAAAATTTTGAAAACGGTAGTTTTCAAAACTTAACTTAGTCAAACAAAACATAGAAACTAACGAAAGGAAGTAGTGTTTATAAGTATAATTTTCAAAAACCAAACGATTATCTTATTAAGTCTTTACTTATCTTCCACTTTTCTCTATTGACAGTCAACAGACTCTTCCTATATATGCCAAAGGGGTTAGCCAAATACCAAAAATTATGCCTTCTATGTGCTGTGTGAGCGTGTCTGTGAGACTGTAACATATATACAATACCCCATCATCTCAGAACTCAAATGGGAAACTTATTCAATAGCAAAAGCCATAAATAGAGACCATACACATAATCAAACTATAATCAAATGCACTGGCACCACGCACGTCAGTCTATTTGATCAGCAGCAGCAGCAGCAGCGTAGTGACATACGTTACCACCAAGCTAATCGTTGAGAGGGAGCCTCGCTTGAGAAATAATCCACTAGCAGCTGTAGATCAAAATAGTTTGAATGAATGTCACAATGCAATTCAAGTTTTACCTCACATCAATGTACAACAGCATATAAGGAGGAAACAGATATAACTAGTTGAGTGCTAAAAACATCACGTCGTTTTGTTTCTGATAGAAATGCTTCTAAGAGTATATTAGTAATTAGGTAGGGAGTTTGTTATGCTTGTTGGTTAGGGAAACGAAGAGGATAGACATTGATGCAATTGGTTTAAGACGGCCCAACTTCCTCAAATTACATGGTTTATCTTGTAGGTTTCTTTACTTTTATCAATACATTGTAGTTCTCTTTTGGCTCCCATCAGTTTCTCGTTCGGTTTGTGACGAGGTTAAATGACTGAAAAGGAGAAAATAGAAGATTTAACAAGATAAAGAGTTGGTTGTTGAACTGACTAACCATTGTTGTTATTTGTAGTTGAAGAGGAAGTTGTAGAAGCAGGGGAGTTTGTCACTGGAATTCCCAGTTCCTTGCAATCCATTCCTATTGAGCCTTCAAATTGAATATCAAACATAAATCAGAATAAGCAATCAGCAATCAGCAACATCAAAATCCTAAAAACTGATGATGTGAGCTTACATTCTTTGTAGCATGAAAAGGCAGTGATGTTGAGAAGATTATAGTAACCCTCCAAACAATCACATTTGTATGTCAATGGCGACGTCTTGTTGCACGAACCGCCTCCACAATCCACCCAATTACAAGCTATACAGCAACAAGCAAGACATTGAAAGCCAAGTGAATAAAGTTTCATATTCACCAAAAACAAACAAGGAAACATGTATGGGCAATCGGATTGGTCATTACGATCGAATATTGATTCGTTAGTTCTTGGTTTGGTCTGTACACCCGGTGGAGGGGCCGAGGAGCAGGAGTGAGTCAAATTACCTGCATCAACATAAAAATCCAATGCCCATCAGCATCATTCAAAGCAGAGAAATGTTTAACTCTTACTACCATCAGATATATAAACATAATAATTAAGATCAAGACTTTTAGAACATTCAAATATGATGAACAAGGCCTTAACTTGTTTTTCCACCTTTATCATCTGCACAATTTGCCATGTTTCCATCAACCTTTCGAGTTTCGAAGACATCTTCGCTCTTAATTGCAACCTTATCTTTAAGCATTGGTTATACTCATAGTGTAACTTATGCTTGAGCTTTGTTGAAAACTGTCTCATTTCATAGTTACAATGAATAGATGTGCTTCATATCTTTTCAGCCAACTACACTGTTAAATTTTCATGTCACATTTAACTGAAATCTTATCTGACCGTCACGTAATACCGAGATGAATTGAGTAGTTTAAGATTAGAATTCAAATGTATAGTATTCATACAATGTCTAAATCTACTTCTTATCAACCAACTGTGTAAGAATCTTTTGGCAAATACAATCATCAAACAAAAACAAGTCCTATTTGGCAGAATCAAACAGCTAAGATCTGCAGCAAGCTGATGTAATAACAACCATGGCTAAAAACACAGCTATTTATCACAGAAAAGCTTCAGAGGAGACAGAGAGAAAACAAAGGAATCTTACATTTGGGTATGATGCAAGGGAGAAACTTGAAACGACCACCACCATCATCATCATCAGAAAGTGTCTGTTTCCATCCAGAATCACAATCACATTCAAATGAAAAAGTCCCATTTCCAGAAGCTTTACAGGTTCCTTTTCCACAGTTCACTTCTTTGCAAACATTTTCTGCCAATATCAACTCAAATCAAAACAATAACCTAAAAAAGCTACCAACCCATTTCAGCAAAAGCCACAAAATCAAAAACTACATCAAAAAAGAAGGGGAAAACCCAACCGAAAATGGGCGAGAGAAGAGGAGACAATAGGTCATTGAAATCATTAGCCTTAGCAGATTGAAAGATGAGTAGCAGAGAAAGAACAGCAATGGAAGCCATAGCCCTCCAACGATCGAAAAACAGAGAAATGGTCATATGGGGTTTGAAAAAGCTTGGTGAAATAGGCAAAGCCCTACGCAATTGGGGGTTTTAGGGGACGGCGTGAGTAGTTGGACGTTGGGGGCTTTTGCTTTTTCATCAGATTAAAGACATAAATCGCTGTGGTTTTTCTCTGATCTGATCTTTATCAGACTTTAAGAGACAATAAAGTCTAACGTTCATTAAATATTTTGCCGAACCCCAAGAATGGAAGTCCATGATCTTTCATAAATGAACTTTCTTTACCAATCTTTCATAGAAATGGACCGTTCCCACTTTAGTTTCTATCCATAAATATGTGTTTCTGATTAAGTTCCATAACAATGTCAATGGGTTTAAGCTCAAAACTCAGCAGGAAGTAATTAGAATGACAGAGACTACTTATCTAATTAAAACCAATAAAGATGCATTTGAAAAAACCCTGGTTTCTAATGAAGTCAACAAAACATTTCTTAGCTTTGACTTGTCCCAACGGTCTGATTGAACTTCCGATAAGGCTTTATGTTGGCGGGCCTAGCAAATTGGATCTCCATTTCTGTATCGGTGAAAGATGAAACTTAGAAGAAGAAGAAGAAGATGCGGCAGCAGAAGGCTATTGCTTCTTGTTAAATGGGCCTCTCTCTCAATTTAGCAAGCTTACCTTCCACTTTCTGGGGGATTAAGTTCGATTCTAGTAGCTTCTATTCAATTGTTATATGAATAATATCACCAAATTTTTTTTTAAAAAAATACATAACTTTGTATACATAAGAAAATTTGAGTCTGCTAACTTCACATTGTTTCCTTAAGATAATTATATTCACTCTAGTACGTGAATGGTTGAATTTCATGAGTAATTGTCTATCAAGATAGAATAGATTACTTTTCTTATAGAAGCATCACTTTATCCACAAGATCTAACGAACTATACTTTGTGAAAATTTACAAAAAGGATAAATGTTTTATAGGAGAAAAGTGCTTGTGAAAAAGTTCTCAAATGCCGTTTGATGAAGATGCATATTTATAGACTATTCATAGTCATTCGAATAGTCATGTCTCTTCTTTGAGTTGGAGAATTACGAAAAAGACATTCATTCATGAAACAATGCAACTCTACACAAATGGTGACATATCATTTATTCTAACATCAATTCCATCTTTCTCTGACTCAGGAAAAAAAAGCTATCTTTGTATTTTAAAAGCTTAGAGGTAGATGCAATGTACTTAAATTTTAATTTTAAATGATTTAAACCTTGGACCTTCAAGAAAATATTACATGTCAAATATCCTTAAACTTCCATAAACATTTTAAAATTGTCCTTGGAGAATTTCAGACAAACTTAAAATGGTATGGTAGTGACATTAAACATAGATTTTGATCTACAAATTATTCCTAGAGCACCACTCCATTGTTTCAAAATTTAAGTCAATTTTTATATGAAATTTTAAAGGATTTCTACTAATCTGATGGTAATTTCAATGCACTAAGAGATAATATGAAAAGTTTTTAAAGATTAAATGTTTTTTTTTCGAATTAGGAGTAATTTTTACAATTTAGATACTATATTAATATTTATAAATGAAAAGTTAAATTTTAAATTAAAAGGATGAGGATAATGTATGAGAAAGAAAAAGAAAACCTAAATGAACTAGGGTTAAACCTTAATGATTAGTTCACAACTTTGTTTTTTAGTTCTAAAGTTAAACGGTTGATTAAATTAGCATGATCTTATGTTTGAAATAGACAAATTAGGATAGTGTCCACACTAGTTTGTAGAGTATGTTTTCACTTTAATTTTTATATGTTTAGTAAAAATCCAAAGAATGATATTTATTGGAAATTGACTTAACTTAAGGAATAAGGTATGGGTGTTGGGTTTATGAATTATCAATTTACAAAATCATTAAAAAAATTTGTTTTACCATTTTACAAATCCGACATGATCCATAGCCATTGCTACACTGTAAAAACTTGTTTGCTAATTGCCAAATAAAAGTGGCCGACAAGGCAACCTCTGCAACTCTTCTTCCCTTTTAGATCTCAAGATTCACTTTTTAAGACCATGTTTTTTTTTTTTTTTTTTTTTTTTTTTTTTCAGATTATACTAATAAAACTGTATTTTTCAAATAATTTAACGTTTTTTTAGCTAAAAAATTATACAGACTGGGTATCCAACAACCGATCTTTGAGGTTGTACTTAGTGCATTATCTGCTTAATTATGTTGGATTGACAAAATTAGACGTAATTCTAATCATAACTCACAAACACACACATATAGGTTTAAATACTATTTTGGTTTCTCTACTTTTGAGTTTGGTTTATTTTGGTCCTTATATTTTTAAAATGTTCATCCTAGTTTTTATACTTTCAACTTTGGTTCATTTTAGTTTCTGTATTTTCAAAATGTCATTTTGGTTCTTAAACTTTTAATTTTGGTTCATTTTAATCCTTGAACTTTCAAAAAATTACCATTTTGATACCTTAAAAATGAAGTAAAAATGAAAGTGAATGAACCAAAACTGTCACTTTTTAAAAGTACAATGACCAAAATGAACATCATGAAAGTATATGGATAAAAATGAACCAAAGTTGAAAGTATAAGTACCAAAATGAACCAAAACCAAAAGTACAGGAACTCGTAATATTTAAACTATATATATATATAACTTTAAAAATTTTGAAAATATTAATCCATTTACCACTATTTTTGTTTTTTTCTCTCATTAAAAATTAATTTAACAAAATTATTATTATTTTCTTTTGAATGTCTTTTCTTTAATGTCAAATTGTTATGGTAAGATGAGATTTGTATTATTTTTGTTGTTTTTAAATTCAAGGAGGTGATTATTTGATATTTTCTAATTCTTATGGTTGGTTGCTACAAATTTTAAATATGGTTGTAGGTTAAAACATACCCACAAAAAAACAATTGTAGCCATTATCTTTAACTGCAAGAGTTCTATGTTGGAATTGGTTTTTTTTTTACATGTTGAATCTTTAAAATATCATGTTTATATTGGATATCGTAATCTACTTCTTGAACGATTGTTGAACATACTACATTTTATATAAGAAGAGCTTGTCAACGTGGATCACCGTCAAAAGGTATACAGATTACAATGTAAAATTCAAGAAGAGGATTCTTTTAATTTATGTTTAAAACAATAATCTGTATTGTAGACTAATTCTGGTAATCTAATCTCTGGACGTGACCTCGTAAAGCAAGTTGGAAAACTGAGCTACATTAAAAATGTCGTGTGCTCATTTTTGTTCATGTTTTTGCATGTCTTTTATGGTTTGCTCATGCAATTACAATAATTAAATAAATTGAATAATTAATTAGATCTTTCCCCACTAAAATGTTGTCCTTTGAATTTATACTTGCATCAATTTACTTTGGATCTTATGTTAAAAGTCTTGTGCTAGTCTATATATGTGGATCTTTTTTCTCCTCTAGTCCACGTTGGATATTATTCATATTCTCAATATCTATAATAAAGAAAGGTTAAATTATAAAAAATATTTTTTAAGTTTGTATTTTATGTCAAAAATACCTCTGAACTTTCAAAAGTTTCAATGATACTTTAAACTAAAAAAAAAAAAAAGTTAAAAAATACTCTTATCGGTTAGTTTTGGATAGAAAATATTAGTACTTTGTACCAAAAATACACTTGAACTTTCAAAGGTTTCAATAATATCCATAAACTTTAAAAAAAATTCAAAAATATCATTATTGTAGGTATATGAATGGAAATTGCAAATACTTCGTTTAAAAAATTGCATCAATATTCTTAACCTTTTAAAAAAAAAGTTTAAAAATGCTCCTACCATCAATTAATATAGTAATCAATTTATTTGAAGTTATCTCCAATTGGAAAATAACCAATTTTAAAACAAATTTTATATAGATACCTTTTTTCATATGGATACTCCCATTTCCAATTCGTATACCAATTTTCTTAGCAACCAAATATAAACCAAAACTTCAAGTCATAAAATCTCACAAAATCCAAAATCAAAATCTCCATTTAAAACTACTTCCAAAACGATAAATAGCCAAATACAGAAAGGACATATTTGGCTATGCAATTAACACACTGATTTACTAACATACAATATTGAAGTATTAAGATCCTCTATGGTTCCATTATTTTCTTTCTTTTTATTATAATTTATATACCTTAACTGTTTTTTCCTTCCTTCTCTGAGATAAACAAAAGTTAAATAGTTATCAAGAAGGGGAGTCACAGAGAGTACGTTGAAGAAGAGACGAGATAAAAATAGAGAAAATAGAGAAGTGTTGAAGTAGGGGAGAGAAGATGAAATGAAAGATGTGATGGAGTGTAGATAAATGGTAAAGACATTTTAAACTTTACATAGAGGATAAAGATACTAATACAATTTTTGAAAGTTTAGAAGTATTTTTGCAACAAGATATTAACATTTTCTATTCATATACTATCCGTAAGGATATTTTTGATTTTTTTTTTTTTATTTTAAGTTTAAATGTATTTTTAAAATAAATAAAACACATATAATTTTCATCTAAAACTCACTGTAAGGATATTTTTAGAAAGGTAGAGAGAGAATCATTTTTTTTCTAATCAGAAAATATTATTCAAATCTAGTGGTTAGACACACGTGAATTGAATATTAATTACGCCATATGATGATGATTTATTTAATTATTTTTGTGCACTTTTGGGATTATTTTAATCTAATATCATGAGAGAGAAAGAAGAAAGAGTTGAGACAAAATGGAGAAAAGAATCAAAAGGATATATGAAGTTAAACATTCTTCAACCGACAAATCTTTCTTTCACATGCAATGAAATATTTGCGTTATGGCCCCCATCAACCCACCCCTACTTTTCAACTACCTATAAACTTCATTATTTCTTTTAATTATCCTTATTTACCTTTCACCAACTCTACATTTTCCCCTAATCCCTGTTTTTTCCACCCTAAAATCAAACTTGATAAGGATGTTACATTCCTAAACTTGTAAATCACAATTATATTCTCTTTCAAGCAATAGTTATATAGATTTTGGATCTAAACAATTCATATAGATTTGCTTTCGATTTCATTTAAAAAATTGCATAATCGTATATATTATATATGTTTCTAAAGTCTTACTAATGAGAAAGCTTTAAGTGACCGTTCAACTTAATATTAGAGATGCAAACAAAGTTCCAAGTCGGTTCTATGAATATAAGAGAAACCAAAAATAAAGATTGGAAGGTGATACTAAAGTAGAGATTATTACCAAAAGGGAAGAGGTTTAAAAGGGTCTAAAAATCAGACAATGTGATTTGGAGGGGAAAAGTGATTAAGGAATTATAAAGTGAAGTAAATAGAGAAAGAAAGAGAAGAGAGGATATGGAATTTGAGTGGTTGAATTCTATTGGAAAGAAGTGAAGAATATAAGATAAGATAGAGAGAAATGGGAAGGGAAATGGAGACAAAATCTAAAACAGTGTTTCCAAGAATAAAAACACTTGAACAAGTGAACAACCCATGTGAGTGACAGAATAAAATTAAATTAAATCTTTTTAAAAAAATAATAATAATTAAAAAATTAACCACTTTCATGGCCATGGGCAGCATTTTCTGCCACATCACATTGTTCCATTTTCTACCAAACCCTTTGACTCTTTTTCTATCTCTCTCAAGATTGCTTCTTGAGAGGTCTTTGTATTTTAATGTCCTTTGCTTGTCTTTGGGATCTATGGCACCCAACAAAGCCTGAGCTGCACGTGCATGTACTCCCATAGGCATACCCAAAATGCACCCCCACAATTTCTTCCCTCTTTTTCGTTTTTATTGAAATCGTAACTTGAAACGAGTGTGGCAATGTACGAGTCCTAATTTTCACTCTCGGTTATAACTATACATTGTTTCAAGTATTTAGAGAATTAAAAAATTTGATTATGTTGATGAAATTGTGTTTAGATAGACATTTCTCGAGATAGAAATGGTTGGAATTAGAATGAAAAATCTTGATTTTGTGAATCCCAATTTCCCAAATTGGATTAAAAAAAAGACAACTCTCACATGCTTAATATTCAAGTTTTCACACCCTTTTAACTTAAGCTTCTTGCTTTTAGTTTTACCCCTTTTTTTCCCATGTGGTTAATTGTACAACCCACAAGGCCACAATACAATTCATTAACTCTGCAACTGCTGTTATAAGGACTATTTGGAGAAGTTAAGATTCATTTAAATACTAAGAAGCCTTTTGTTCAATTTTCATCCATGGAGTTTGTCCTCTCTGTTTCTTTCCTCTCAAGCCTACATCAAATCCATGTCATCCCACTGTAAAAATGGAAGTTGAAGATGGCAAAGAGACAATGAAATAGTAATATAATACAAGGTTGTTTAGCAGAAGGGGGAAGCAGAGTTTTTCTTCTTATTAAGGAGTTGTTCTTCAGTTCAAGAGAGATCTATAAATGGTTTGTTAATGGCTTGCTTCTATGATGCTTGAGATTACTTGAGGGAGGAGATGGGAAAGACTAGCAAATGGCTGAGGAACTTTCTCACAGGGAAGAAGGACAAAGAGAAGGAAAAATGCCCAAGTAATCAGATTTTTTCAACTTCTTCCGAGTATCCGGCCACCCCGATATCGATCCGACACGATCCTAAAGAGAGAAAAAGATGGAGTTTCCGAAGATCGTCGGCCACAGCAGCAGTGTCGGTTTCATCGAGAGACTCATTCCCATTTCCTCTTGAGATGGTTGGCACTACAATACCTGTGGCACATGCTGCAATGGATGTAGATTACGAGGAGAATAAGAAGCAAGGCTTGGCCATGGCAACAGCAAAAGCTGCAATGGATATGGATTATGAAGAGAAAAGGCAAGTTGTGGCCATGGTAGTGGCGAAAGCTGCAGCTGCTGATGCTGCTGTGGCTGCTGCACAGGCCGCAGCTGCTGCAATCCGGCTAACTGAAGTAGCCTACGTGAAAGCTACTGCATTTGAGGAGGCTGCTGCTATCAAGATTCAATCAGTCTTCCGGTCTTATTTGGTAAACTTTCCTTCTTATTTTGTTTAGGATATGCAAATTGTGTTATCATTTTACCAATCTCTTTGGTGATCATGTTGTAGGCAAGAAAAGCACTCCGGGCATTGAGAGGATTGGTGAAGTTGCAAGCACTAGCTAGAGGTCATCTTGTTAGAAAACAGGCCAAAGCTACTCTCCGGTGTATGCAAGCGTTGATCACGGCGCAGGCTCGAGCTCGTGCACAAAGGATCAGGATGATTGAAGCAACAAATAATCTTTCGTATCAACAACAACCGTTTCTCGCCGAATCAGTTAATGAAGAGCATTTTGGTTATGCCAATCATGTAACTATAATTATTCTGCCTAATCTTTTTTCCCTATTAAGCCTGCAAAGCTTAACTAAGAAGTTGCTTGAAACATCAGTAAAGTAGGAACTTCAACAGATCAATTTCCAATGTTGTGATTGCAGGTTACTGAGGAAAATATTAAGATTGTGGAGATGGATCATGGAGAATATAAACGAGGCTCGAAGAACAGAACAAGCTATGTTGCAGACCAACAACATGAACATTGGTATCCGACGAATCATGTCTTTGCCACACATCATACACACCATGTCTCACAAGTACCATCTTCTATAACCGACATCGACACACGAGGTTGCAGCGGCCATTTTGAGGACTATTCCATCTGTACTGTACAAAGCAGCCCTCAAGATTACATGGCCAAGTCTAAACCTGACCCCTCAAAAAGTAGTCCTATTGGTTTCCCCACATCAGAATGTATGCAATCTTTGTCCTTTGAATATCCAATGTTCCCAAGTTACATGGCCAATACAAAATCTTCAAGAGCGAAAGCTCGTTCACAAAGTGCGCCTAAGACGAGGCCTGAATCATTTGAAAGGCAGCCAAGCAGAAGGAAGGCATCAATTGAAGGAAAGAACATCTCAAAGGTCATGCAGATACAGCGATCGTCTTCTCTTGTGGGTTGTGCCGCTCAAGACTTGCAGTATCCATTGTTGATGAAGCTTGACAAGTCCACAAGTTCACTCAATAATAGTGAATGTGGCTCCACAAGTACAGTGCTCACAAATACCAACTACAGATCTCTTGTTGCATGTGAAGTAAGTATCCAACTTCCTCTAAATCCAAACTAATGAAAGCTCATGATTATGATCAACTTCTAATGGTGTTGTTTTGTTTACTCTGGCTGCAGGGCAATGGAAACAGGTACTATTAAATAAGTTCTACAGCAGCTAAATAGTATAGGAATCACTTTCTATGATCTCTTGTTAACTTATTTAGTGTTATTGTAAAGAAACTGCAGCAGTCTGAGTTATGTCCTTCACATTTTGTAGTTCAAAGTACTTCATGTTTAGATTAATGTTTAACGAAGTGGGGAGCCTGCCATTATCAGTAAGCACTCTATTATTGCAATGGTTCCAAGTTTAGAATCCATGGACAAGAAATGAAAAATATTGGTAAGAACTGCTGCAATGTGGAAAACCAGAACTTTTTTTTTAAGTCTAAAATGTTGTGCTTGTGAATTCCACTTTTGATGTTGATCTAAAAGACTGCAAAGACTTTCCAAAAGCTATTTTGAAAATTTGCTTACAGAATCACTTTGAACCCATTCACAATTTTGACAAGAAACAAGAATTTCAATTGTTTTCAAAATTGGGTAGACTATAAAAATAAATTAAAAGAAAATAAGGAGAAAACAAATGAAGTCAGTCATTCAAAGCAATTGGTAATATTTTTAGTAAATAGCAGCAATCATGTTTGTTTTTTTCTAGTTTCCTTTGATGAAGGAAACCATTAGCATTTTTCCAATGCTATTCTAGTTGTCACTTGTCAGAAGATATTTCATACCATACCATTTTTGGCTTTCATTTTGCATTCAATGAATTTAAATAAAGAAACCCTAAATAACAACTAGATTAAATTACAAAATTAGTCCTAACCTTTTATATTTATGTCAAATAGGTCAATGAATTTTAAGTTTATCGTCTAATAGGTTTCTAAAATTTAAAAATGTCAAATACGTCCCTTAATTTTCAATTGCGTTTAGTAAATTCATTACTATTCAATATTTTGTAAACTGAATCTGTTAGACATAAAATAAACTTTGACATCTAATAAGATAATAAAATTTCTACTTTGTGTCCAATAACTTCGTTAATTTTTAAAAAGGTTGAATAGGTACCAAGGACTTATTAAATACAAAAGCAAAAATTTTAACACTTTTTAAAGTTCACGAAGTTATTAGACAATTGAAAGTTTAAGAATCCATTAGATTCTTTTTAAAGTTCAGAGACTCATTTAACATAAACCTAAAAGTTCATAGACTAAACTTGTAATTTAATCTAATAATTAGGTTGGTATAAAGTTACGCGGTTTGACAAGAAACAAAGAGCAGAGCTTCTGTAAGATTAAAAAATAGAGGCAAATCTACCCATGCTAATGCAATTTTGACATACTCTCAAGATTGTTTTTTTTTTATCTGGAAAAATGTTTTTCCAAGTAGCATTCTCCCTTTAATTCTTGATGAGAAGCCTCGAGAGTAGGTTGGATTTGTTGTTTGCTTGGTTTGTTCTTGTCTCAAAAAAAAAAAAAAAAAAAAAAAAAAAAAAAAAAAAAAAAAAAACATTGGCAAAGATTGGGTGTTCATCTTCATTCTTTTTGGTAATCGATTAGATGATGCAGTTCAAGTAGAGAACAGCCATTGAAAAACTGCAAACAATGTTCTAAAGAAACAAAACCATACCATGTATAATAAATGGGCAAGGATGATCTATCTTAAGCAATCAAAAAACAGCGATCCATTCCATTGTACAAACTACAAGACCAAAATAACTGTCTTCTTGAGATATAAATTTAAACACAGAACCTGATGAAATCTAAGATAAGCTTAAAGGACTAAAGCACTCAGCAACACTACAAAACAAGAAAGCAATCGTACAACAAAGAATCTCCATGGTCTAAAAAAACCAAAGCATGTCTCAGTTTTCAAACTTTCCAGAGTTTAAATCTGTGAGGGCATGGTATGAATGTGAAATACTTGCAAACATTTTGCAAAGAGCCTTCTAAACTTGGAGTGATGGAAGATGTATGAAGCATTGTCGTTAATGCGCTCTTCGGAAAAAAATGACGATATCACGAAAAGTTCGAACCTAATTGTGCCTGCTATTGGATCTAAGTGCTTGGCAGCTTTTCTTTAAATATGCGCGGCAGTAATTCATGTGCAGCGATATCCAGAACCTCAGGATCCCTGAAAAATGATCAAAGTCAGAAAGTGCAAAAATAACACATGAATATCTATGACCATGGATACAGATCTGAAATTTACTAGAACGTTGGCATTATGGTCTATAGATGAGAGAAATCAACAAAGTCAAGAAAATTTGAATCGAATCTTAAAAGTATTGATCAAAACTTAACGTTCATATATGACTATGGATGAGAAAATATTACATTCCATTTGGAAAATTGTAATGTGAATGATATAATTATTATGAAAGTAAAAATGAACGTGATATTACTTGAAACTAATACAGCTTAAGAATGTTTAAGAATTCTTTGATGACATTCTCTAACCTTTCAATATATTGGAGATGTTTGCTCGGGTGTCTGATATCTAAATTTAAAGTTTTGTAGAAAATTCTACAGTACATCTAATTTCTTTTTCTTTTTTTTTAGCAAGCCATTATGAAAACCCATAAAAGTAGTTAATTAACTCGAGGGACAAAGGACAGCAGCTAAATCGTGGACAAGAACCACAATTTTAAAAAGAGCTTGATTCATGTCCACAAAGATCATTCTGAAATTAGTTTTAAAATTGAACTATTGTGCAGTATTCTAATTCCCCGTTTCCCTGAATGCCTAAAATACCAAAACCTTCCATGTCAAACAAAATTATGCAACACAGACAGGCAGAACTGAGGATAAAGAAACTTTTAAGATGATTCTGTTCCTTAATGGCAGTTTTGCATAGGATAATTGCAATTATATGCAGGAAAAAAAAAAAAAAAAAAGTGTAACAGCTGACAGAAAGAGAGAGAAAGAGACCGGCATAATGGTCGTCCCAGTTCACTAGAACTAGGAACAAACCATAGCTTCCTTAAGGAAGGGGTTTCAAGCTGAACGAAGAAACCATCATGCTGTCCATGCTTCCATTTTCTTGAACCTTGACCCTTCCAGACCTGCAAACAATATTTATAATTGAGAATTTTTTCACAATTAAATGTTAGAAATACCATTAGGGGTTATTGTTAGTAATGCTATTAGGATGGTAAAGGCATATTATTAATTAGCCAAGGAGTTGGTCAAATAGAGGAAGTGAGGGGGGATGAAAGTGGGCAAGAGTAGTTGGTCTGGACTTGAGTGACCTCAAGAGGGGACAGTTCTTATCTTTCAATATCATTTCAGTCCTTTGGATTCTATCACTAAACACTGTTACTCGGGAGTCTACAAGAAATATAGCCTCTGCCAAGGAGAAAAGGAGTGATATGCAAGTCCACAGACAAGATATGAATTGGTAACATAGGCCGATAGATTATCAACATACCACCATGGCACCATGGAAAGAAAAGGAAAAGATTAAAAGAGTTAAGGAAAAGATTAGAAAAGTTTTCAAGAATATTCAAATGACAAAAAAGAAACCACCGAAGATTTCTCAATGAAAATAGTAAGTCTACAGTCTACTTGTAGAGTTGTTATTTGTTCAATATGAGCTGATTCTATGGTCTAAGTAACCAAGTAAAGTAAGTGATTTATTAGAATATACTCTATCGTGATAACGGAAAAAATAGAGTTTTATGGGTATACCATATTATGGCAATGTAGAAACAAAGGCATTCAACCTCACCTGTGGATAGGATATCAAGCTTTTGGGAGTTACTAAGCATGCTGCTCGAGAGACTGAATCCTCGGCATATTTCCTCAAAAATTGAAAGCAATCACTATGTGTGTGGGGTGATTCAAATGCCTGCATAGCACAAAAGACAGAAGTAGTTGGTATAGAATGGTTAAAGTACTTGTATTTCTTCTAGCAACAAAATAGACAATTTAGACTCAACATTAGAGTTTTGACAATAATAGCCTTGAAAAGAGAGAGCCCCTTTTATTAACTTAATGTAATCAAAGCAAGAAATGGATCAAAAAGCAATATGTGTAACTATAAATGGAATGAAGAAGCAAACAGAAGACGGCTAACACCTTATCAATGTTTACGACTGGAGCATATTTTTCAGTATCCGTCTTTTCCTTATCAAGTAGATAGTACACTTTAGCGTCCACATTAGAAGTTTCATGCCATGATCTCACAGCAGCCTCCATGGTCTCAACAAGAAAAGAAAATATGTCTTTCCAGCATTCTTCAGAGCCATATTTTTCAGACTGCATATAGAAAGACGGTGATTCTAATGAACACTTCAGGATGGGAAAAAAACAAAACAAAATAGCTAATTTCAGTGGCCAGTGGGCACCCTTAAAAGAAAAGAAATATCCCTAATTCATGAGCAAATTCACTGCTGAAGCATGGAAACGTAGAAAATTGATAGTTTCATAACCATAACCTAGCAGATATTTACAGTATATACTGTGAAAATGAGCATCAGTTACATGAATGCAGCTCACCAGATCAGATTTCAGCTTATCCAAGTGCTTCGTCATATCTATATTTGATCTCTTTTTCTCCACTTCTTGAGCCCTCTTTTGATCTTTCACCAATTGTGAAACCCTTTTAATTTTTCTTGAGACTTCTGCACTTTGTGGATTATACTGCAAGGCCGTTTGAAATGCAGACAAGGCCTGCAGCAATAAAATTTGAACTATCAGAAGAATTCAGCAGTAATTAGCAAATATCAAATATCATCATTGACAGGGCCATTGCTAAGGAAGAAGCAGGAAGGAAGCATTCGACATACATCGTCATATTTTTCCATTGCTTCCAAGATGCATCCCTTTCTGAAATATCCCTGTGGCACATCAAAAGCACAAAGTTAAACGAAGGGACCAAAAAGAATCTGGCTCAAACAATACATGGAATGGAATTTGTTACCTTTTCCCACTGTGGGCTCAATTTAATTGTCATCTCAGCATCCGCAAGTGCTTTGTTAAGCTTAACTAGATGCAGAAATGCAGCAGCACGGTTGCTGGGAAACCAAAAATACATCAGCTCAATTTATACTTCTTACAAGCACATGGCATAGAAGTACGATGATTTCAAAAGTATCCCGTCTGATGTTCACAACATCAAGTTTTTAGGTTCTAAACAAAGTCCTGAGATCTAACATTCTGTGCTGCCAACCAATGATCAAGATTAAGTAAATAACTAGTGTAAACACCAGAACGAACTTATTTTTGAATCAGTTGGAAGCAAGTTAAAATTTTCAGTTTTAGTGAGCCAACCTAATGGCTAATGGTAGAATGTATTAATGTGGGACCTAAATGGCAGTGTAGTTGAGAGAGTGGGAGAAACTTCAATCCTTCCTTTATTTTCTTTGTAATTTCAGTATGATTGGCATAGGTTATGAGTTTCTTGTAATTCCTCCAATTGAAAATAAAGATGATGCAGATTGAACAGTGGATGGTTGGCCTATGTTGTCAAACCACTATTCATAAGTGTGCAACTTTCTTCTTCTTAAAAATTGATCCATCTTGAATTGAATGGCTAATCTCTTCATTTGACATCCATGATTGTCCATGTCAACTTGCATACACTTAAATTATTCTCCCGGGACACAACCACCTAACCTTAAATCTTGGGCAGGTGGCTACCATGATGTTTACCCATTATTTGTAACCTGTAACCTTTACATTGACCATTATAGCGCAGTAAGCCAACCCATTATGGTATTCTATAGTCTAATCTTGTCAATAAGCAACTGGGAGATCAAAATTTGAGTTCTTGATTAAGAAAACATCCTTAGATCAGAAGAAACATTGTATTCACATCCAATTCCAGTAGTCAGAATCAATAAAATAGTGCAAAAAAGAAAACCCATAAGAATAACATTCTGATTAATTATATAAACTATATCAAACAAGCAAAAAAAAAAAAAAAAGGAAAGAGGAATATACCTATAAAGAGCATGATTCGAAGGGTCTAGTTTGATAGCTTGGGTGTAAAGTGCAGCAGCTTTGAGATAGTTCCCTGCTTTAAAAAACTCATTGCCTTTGTCTTTCAGCGACGGCTCCGGCCCTCCCCCACTGTTACCTGAAGCTGATCCTGTCCCTGCTTCCGCCATTGTTACTTTATTCAAATTTGAGTGCACTGAAATTGGTGGCGCAAACAGAAACTACAGAGAAAGAAAGAGAAATCAGTTCGCCGGAAGGGCAGAATCCTTGCGGCGTCGTTTCCTTTCTTCCAAATCCGAAATTTCAAAGTTCTTTTCTTTTCGTGAACTGCAGAAAGCGTCGTAGAAACTAACACGGAATGCTCCAAGAGGAATAAAGCTGGGATTTTTGTTTTCACAAATCTACTGTTTTATATTTCAAATGTTTAATTCAATTATATCAATTTAAACACTATTTTCATAATTGGATCATTTTAGACCATTGGGTGATTAATTATTTTCACTTAATTTCAATTAAAATAAGTTCAAATTTGCTTTAAAAAATTTGTTTTCCAAAATCTCATAAAAGTCGAAAGATATAGAAAGAAATAGTGGAAGATGAGAATATAAAAAATAAAATAAAATAAATAGAATTGCTCATATTTATCGTGTCTATTTCATTCCAACATTTATGTCTGATTTACGTAAATTCTTATATTTAAAAGAGTATGTGAAAGTTGTGCAAATTGTAAAAATAAAATTCTAACCGATTTATCTAAATTGATTCACATACTAGAGCTGTTTTTTCTAACTTTGAAGTTGAAGCAAGATTTTAGAAACTACTCCCTAATCTATTCCATTTTTGCTTTACGTATAAACACATTGCCATATTTAATTCATTAGTTTCTGGGTTGAACTTCTGATTTTATTTGTGTTTTACGTCCTTATTTTGAATCTTAAGATAATTTTAGAAACTACTCACTACTCCGATATATCCACTTCTGACATTGTCGGTAGTGTAGAAGCTCCAAGAGAATGACAACTAGATGACCATATAAATAGTTGAGTCATAGAGGTATGCAACTTACTAGTGCTTTAACCCTATTGAACATTTGACTTCACTGACTTAGACATCAGAGTTGTGAAGCATAACACTGCACTAATGCGATATCTTGTTCAGGTCGACTTGGCTAAAACGCAAACGCACAAGGGAAAACCTAACAAGATCGAAAGCGTTTTCTTAATTTTCTTTTTAAAAAAAAACTTTGACTATTGTAGGATGGGGATAAATAATACAATAAAAACCAGAATAAAACGACATATATCTTTCGATATATATATTTCACGTAGTTATAATAAACAAGTGTTATCTTACAAATTTTTAATGAATGCATGAACAAGTATGTATACCAAACATTTATACGATAAGTTGATTCCCAAAAATTACTCGATAAAGTTAAATAGGAGAAAATTAGGCATTTGGTATATAACCCTTAAATTGATTAAGCTACAATCACATATCTATTAAATTCATAACAAATTTATGAACCTATTCGAAAATTTTGAAAAACTTAAGCATGAATGTTCTCCTTTTAATTAGTTGGTGAACTTTCACACTAGTGTTGAGTAAATTTACATGTTAATTTCGTCACTTTGACATTTTACACACCAAGAATTCCAAATTCTAAAGAGAAAATGGTGAGTTGATTTTGAATAGGTTTAGATGTTTAGTGGTGTAAGCATCTCTACTTAAACATGTTCTTCCTCCAGCCATCTGAAACGATCATGTACTTATTCACTTGACATTATTTGGTTAGATTTTAAGTTTATTTTTAGGATATAGTTTTCTAACCTTGTCATTCTATTTCTCATTGTTTTTAACTCAAAATTTAAGATTCTTTAAAAAGAAATTTGGTATTTGTATAAAATGCACAAAAGCTAATCCTTTTAACTTCCAAATTTACTGCATTTTATAGGAATGCCAAAATTATTTATTTCTCAAATTTTTAAGTTAAATTTAAAATGAAAACTTCAAAGTTTAAAATCAGAATGACCCTAATTCGCTTATCAAGGCATCTATTGTAGGATGAAAATGGTCAGGCTTATGGGCCTAGGTCCATTTGATGCATGGGCCTCAAACAGAAGAAACCACAACCCTCGAGGGAAGCATCAACTAATTAAAGAGGAACGAACCGAAAGAAAAAATTGAACCAAGTTGAAATTTTGGTTTTAAGTATCGGTTCGGAAAACTAAATTTTCGGTTCGTTTCGCTTTTGTATTTAAAAATTGAATCCAAAATCGAACCAAATAGTTTAAAAATATATTTAGATACTATAAAACTGAACATCAAACTAAATATTTGCATTCCGTTCGGTTTGACTACCAATCTGAATCATGAACACTTCTCGGCTGCATCTATTTTTGTGCAACTCACTCAAGTATTATGTGGTAACCTTTTCTTACGTAACAAAAAAAAATCATATATATACTTTTTCTCTTTGTGGTTGAAATGGGTGCAGTAGGTTGCATCCAAGTACTTGTAAATAAATCACATTAATAGATAAATTCATTCCATTATTAAGGTAACTTTATCTAGATTTAAGTTCAACTCGAAACCACTTCAAACTAAGTATTAATTTAAATATTAGAACCATATCACCACAACGATGTGAGATTTTGTATTGCATGTCATTTCTCATGCTATCTAACTAACGTGCAATTACTTGGTCATATTTTTGCGTAAATAGTATCTATTCATGTTCTTTAAGTCAAAGATTCAAATAGTGCTACTTTATGGATCTCTTTACTGGCCGTCAATCAATTGTTGGTTTGATTTGCCGATCGTTTCACTCTAGTGGAGTTGTGGGTGGTCGCTTCATGTTTGAGGAGTTGGCTACATGCATTCCGTGCGTCTTTGTGGGTCTGCTTGCCAGCTATTTCGTGAACCTTGCCATAGATTTCGTCTGCAGGGGTGCTCGTAGTTCTCACCATCTAGCTAATCATGGGTCCGCTGGGGTGTTCGTGTTCGTTGTGGGTTGGATGATTGATTTTGGTGGCTATCGGCAGGCATCACTCTTCAGGTAAAAAGGTTTTCGCCTTTCTAAGAGCTTTTCGGTATTAATTGAAACGTTGAGTGAGTCTGACTGGTTTGGGGAGTGAGAAAGTCAGTTATAGGCAGTTTTCTCCAAGGTTGGTTAATTGTGTTGGGGTTCAACTAGGTTCTGATTCTATGTAGGTCGGTTGGTGGCTTCATGATTGGGCTCGGTTGGTTTTTTGGGTTCTTCATCCTGTCATAATGATTTAGGAGATGTCGAGGGCTTAGGTCAATCCTGTTCTTGGGCTTCCCTTTTCAATTCGACCTCCTCTTCTAAGGGAGGGCTCATTTACTACCCCATGCGATTTTGGAGTGTCGGAAGGTGGTCATTCCACCCGAGGATGTTGTTGCTAAAGGGGTTAGGTTGTGAAATTGCTCTTTCGTGGGCCAATTTGTGGAGGGTTGGCTTCCGATTGAGGTTATTTCTCAATTGGTTGCTAAGGTGTGGGGTTGTGTAGAAGTATCATTGATTACTATCTTGAAGGATGGTTTAGTTATTTTCAGTTTAAGAAAGATGAGGCTCAAGATTGGGTGATGTCTAATTGTTCTTGGCATATTGGGAGTAGACCTATTCTACTAAGAAAGTGAGTCTCAGACATTGTGCATGAAACCTTCATGTTTGATTGAGTGTCGATTTAGGTGAAGTTGCTTCAGGTTCCTTCGGATTTGTAGACTCATCAAAGTTGAGTGTTATGGTCAGTGTTGTTGGTCACCCGATTTGCATGGATAAAGCTATTGAGGAGCGTCGTAGATTGTCTTTTTTTCGTCTTTATGTTGAGGTGGGAGCGAAATATGTTTTTTCTCGCTTTGTGACAATTCAGTTGTGGGGAGAGGATTTTGAGATTCTGGTAGATTATGCTTGAAGACCATGCAAGTGTGCTCTGTGTAGTGGTTTTGGTCATTCTGTTGATAAGTGGGGGGTTTGACGGGGCGCTCCTCTTCAGTACCTCTGGCTCCTGCTAGTGATGATTCAATCTCACCCTTTGTTGAGGGGCCAAGTTGTTGGATTGTTGCTCCTCTATCTAAAGGGGTAATTGATGTTACTATCGAAAGTTCTTTTGTGGTAGAAGCTCAGGGCTGCATTTTTTGGTTTAGTCATGTGGCTGATCAAGTGGTGACTATGATGTCAACATTACCTAGAGGTACCACAGATTCTTCCTTACCTTTCATGTTGTTCTCTCATGACATCTTTCTTTAGTCAGTTAATTGTCACTATGTGGCTAATGATTCTAACTTTTGGTGAACCTCGAAGATCCATTTGACTTTTTTAAGGACTTAGAATAGTTTTTTGTCGTAATTTTGATGGTTTCTTCTGGTTTGACATGTGAGCTTGTCTTTTGGTTTTACTTCTGTGCTTTGGTTAGGAGCTTTAGCTCTTGTACGACGATTTTATTTTATTGTGCCTTGACCTAAGGCTAAGAGGTTACCTTTCTACAATATATTATATATGAAGGAATTGAATCTCTCGTAGAAGCGTGTGAACGTCGTGCAAGCGATATTCAATTTTGAAAATCAATTAAAACCTGAACACAGAATAAACATTAACAAATAAGCATGTAACTGTGGAGAAGAGATTAGGAGGGAACTTACCCTTAAAGACTTTCTTCAAGAAATCCTCTACACGTAATTTCACATACAACCGCTTATTAAGAAAACTCTCTCAAACTCAAAGCTCATTTCAAGAACACTATCAATCTCCAAGACACCGCCACTAAGTCTTCCTTGCTATTCTCAGGATAAGGAACATGATAGTGGGATCCTTCTTGTTTTGGAGTAGAAAGGGGGAAGCAAAGAGAAATCTTTTTTAAAGAACTTTTCTTCGCAGAGAATTCTTCTATGTTTCACCTATCTCAAAGAAAACCCCTTCTGTGAGAGTGATGGGGTGAGAGGCAGTTTTAACTCCTTTCCCCATCCACATATGATAAATCCCTTTATTATTAGTATTTTTATTTAATTTAATAAACATATTTTTTATATATATATATATATATATATATATATATATATATATAATTGATAAAAAATTAATTAATTAATTAATAATTAAATATCATATATTTAATTTCATTTGAATCATATTCAAATGTCATCCTCTCACATAACCTATAGTTTAATATGAATCTCATTCACATTAATTTTAACCTATAGTATTTATATAAATCACATTCATATGACCAATATTTGAATCTTATTAAAATATTTTACTCTCAAATATAATATAGTAATGATTATAAATCATATTTATAATTAACTATATATTATAATGTATCAATATACATTATATAAATTTGAATCTCATTCAAATATTTTTCTCTCTTATTAATTATAAATCATATTTATAATTAACCATAATGTATCAATATACATTATATCAATTGGAATCTTATTCAAATCTTTATCTCTTTTATAAATAGTAATGATTATAAATCATATTTATAACTATGTATTATAATGTATCAATGCACATTATACTTTATATTTAATCATATTCATATAAAATTTTCCTTAAATAATTTGAACAATTCAAATTATTCCAAAACCATTTATCTTGTTTTATCCTTAATGAGCTAGCATGAGGACCTAATGGATGTACATATTAGAAGCTTCAATGATGCAAGATTGATTAATTAAACTATTTAATTAAATTAATAAACATTCATTAATTGTCAGTCACTCAATTACAGACCGACAGTTGCACTCTTCGCACTGTAGATATATTTTTGTGTCTATGAATATAACCAGACAACAGTAAGTTATTACATCTAATTTCTTAAGTACCACTGGTTCCTCTAATGAACAATTAGTTATAGTCTAACTATAAACTAGACCCCTCTCTCGCCAGTGAGAGGGTGAAGCGCCTCATTATTCAAGACCTAGAATCAGCCCTTAAGGGAGCAATTCATTTACTTTCCCTAAAATCGGGAATGAGTGGTTTCATCTTGTGTAGCTGTGTTCCCAACTCCCTACTCAGACAAATTCCCAAAATGATAGGCTTATTGAGTCTGTGAATCTGGCCACTCTCACTCATATAGATAAAAGGATTGCCCTCATAGTCAGGAGTTTATAACTCACTTAGAATTAAGGTCAAGTCACATATGGTCATTTGATTGAATTATTAATCTCTTCAAGTAAGGACGTTATGAAGAGAGAATAATCATTTTGCGGCCCGATCTTATACAAACCTTTGTATAGGATACCCCACTCACATGTCTCCACACGAACGATTAGGATCAAGTTGTTTGTAACACTTTACAACTATTGTAACAATTACAAAATGGGTCGTATGTGTTATCAAGATAAGACACCCAACCTTATCTATATACTATAGACCATTTAGGTTATTACTTAAACATGATCCACATGTACGTCAACCACACACATATTTAAGTTACATTAAATAACCTTGGATCTTAGTTTATTGGATTGAGTTACACAAGTCTAAAAAGTCAAATAAAACAACTCCTTATTTTATTAAATATATGAATTTCATTTGTACATTACAAGTCACAAGATTTAGGGCACAATCCCCAGCAATATCATCTTTGCAAAAAGAAAAAAAAGTTGGAGATTCACTCAAATAAAAAGAAAAAACAAATTCAAATTTAAAATGATTTATTTGAGTAATTATGCATATGTTTTTTAAATTTGACAATGGAGGCTAAATTATCTTGACAAGTACTAAGGCAACCAAACATATACTTTATATATATTGTTGATGATAAAATCTGGACAGGAAGTCTCACCTAACTTTCACGTGCCATTAACAGTAAATTGATAATCCGGAGAAGAAGGACGACTTACAAATCGAAGAAGAAGAAAACATCAGTGTGGTGACTACCACATAACCTCTTGTGTTTAAGTCAACAATTAACAAAGGGTTAGAGCAAGCAAGAAATCGGAAGAATTGCTTACTTTAGGTGAAACCTGTGATCTTCTACTTATAGAGGAGTGGACCTAGGGTTCCTAATCCCTAGATTAGGGAATGTTAATTCGAGCCAGCTATGAAGGCTAAGATCATGGGCCATGAGAGGAAAGAGGCTCGCCTCGACATCGGGCTCCGAGGCTGAGACGAGCAAGTTATGTCGTTTGGCCAACTTCTTTCCTTTTCCTGATCCCTTCCTCCTCCAGCCCATTGGGCCGTTCCTTATACTCCTCTGGCCCTCACGTTATAATTATTATTCTGGTTTTATTCTTAACTGTCTATCTTTTTAAGCTTATGATTCTTGGTCCAAAATGACCCATAACATATATAATTTTATTTTTGAAAAGAAATAAACTTTCATTAATCGAAAACCACCTTCAACAGGTTATAAATTTGAACATCAAACTCAATAACAGACTCAAGCCACGTAGGCATATTAATCATCCACATCCCACCCTCGAGATTAAAAACGAACCAACTCGCTAGCTTGTGAGCCGTCGCATTACAATTCCGAGGAATGAAATGAAAACCCACAATATGTATACAAAATCATCCATTCAATAACTCCAATATAACAATTGTGGTGTTTTTGTAAATCAATACATTTGGGGAAAAAAAAAAAGAAATAAGTATTTTTTTTTAAATTTAAAAAAGGAAAAAAAAACAAGAGATGAGCAAAACCTATACCTAATTAACATCATCACACAAAGAAAAGAAATGAAAAGAAACCTAATTAACGCCCCGAGTCTTCACGGAAATTTTTTATTAAAAAAGAAAAAGAAAAAGAAAAAACCGAGGACCTATTTAAACAGAGCTTATTAGGGTTTTTGGGGACAGCCGTTTCTCTCTCGCTGGTTTTTCTTCCTCTGGAGCTGCTCCAAGCTTCTCAACTAGTCTAACCATGGCTGTCGGGTACCGTTCGTCTTCTTGTTCTCCTCTCAGTCTCGCCCATTTCCCCTTTACATTCTTCACTGATGCAACTCTTTTTCTTCTACTTGCAGAAAAAACAAGAGGATTTCGAAAGGAAAGAAGGGTGGCAAGAAGAAGACGTAAGTATTTTGTTTCATTCCATAGAAACTTCTTATATCAGATCTGGGTGTCTTATATCCGGTTCTAGTTTATTTCAATTCTTCTCTTTTAGTTAATAATACTCAATCGATGCTTTTATTAATTTGGTTTCGTTCCTGTGTGGGTTCCTTAGTGTTGACCCATTTGCAAAGAAGGACTGGTATGATATCAAGGCACCCTCTGTATTCAATGTCAAGAACGTCGGGAAGACTCTTGTTACCCGTACTCAGGGTACCAAGGTAAATTCTACTCTGTTATCGCTCCCCTTCATTTGTAGTTTCTTTAGTTTTATTCGCTTATACCCTTGCTTTTCTATATACTTTTTCGTTAGTTTGCCATCTTTGTGCGGAAGACTCTTTCTTGTTTTTAGAGGGTTCACTGTATTTTCTCTTATACGAAGATGTCTTAATGTTATTTCGTGTGTAAGCGATTGACGCCATTGTATTGGCACATGAAATAAGTGTAGATACAGTAACGTAGCATTTACTGACATAAACATTAATTAGCACTAGGTGGGGTGTTTGCATAGTATTTTCACCACACAACATGTTCTTGATTGACTGCTTTGATTGCGAAAATGGCATTGTTTTAATTAGCTGTTATTTGATATCAAGTATTCACTAATATTGAATCGACATTGATTTGACTGTATTCATTCTAACAGCTCCGTACATATATACTTTTGGTTTTTGTGCTGTATTAGTAATTTCTGGTGATAGATTAAGTCACTCGGTTTGTAGATTAGAAGATTAATTTATTTTTCTATACCCTGCCTTTTAATTCCTTTTTTGAATTATATTTTATAAAAAGTTAGTTATGTTTTGTACCCTGGGCAATTGAAGTTTAATTCTAGATTGAAGCGACAATTATTTATATTTATGGGTTGGTACTGTTTCTTCTTTTATTTTTGTCTTTTAAAATGCAACTAATAATAATTGTTATTTCGACAGATTGCTTCTGAAGGGCTTAAACATAGAGTGTTTGAGGTATCACTGGCCGACCTTCAGGAAGATGAGGAGCACGCTTACAGAAAGATTAGATTGAGAGCTGAAGATGTTCAAGGAAGGAATGTCCTCACTAATTTCTGGGTATGAATGAGTTGTCTTTCATATATTTGGAAATGTATATCGAAGGCTTCAAATAGAAAAGTTTATGAGAATGCCTGTCTTTATCCATTTTAAGCATGGTCCATGGGAAGAATTTTTATACTCAAAAGCTTCTGCCTTTCATTGTTTTACAGGGAATGAATTTCACTACTGACAAATTAAGGTCATTGGTGAGGAAGTGGCATACGTTGATTGAAGCTCATGTGGATGTTAAGACCACAGATAATTACACTCTGAGGATGTTCTGCATTGGGTTTACAAAGAGACGCCCAAACCAGGTCAAAAGGACCTGCTATGCGCAATCCAGTCAGATTAGACAGGTGACTGCATGTTTCTTTTTCCTTCCAAATAGAAGTTTTTACCGATGATCATTTAATATGTTGAATTTACTATGAAGGATGATGTTATTGAATATAGAAGTGATGGATGAAATAAAAGCCTTGTGGATAACTATTTTTCTTAAACAATGGCATGTATGGGAGCATTTTTTGTACAATGTTGTGAACGAATCAATGCTTTTGTTAGTGTAAGGACAATAGCCGCCCTGCAAATACCCTCTTGATGCTAATTTTATCATTCTGCTTGTAGCATTTTACCCATTGTTGGAGCTTTTTGATTAAATAAAGTAAATATACCAGATTCAAAGACTACTTTTACTTACCGCATTCAAGGAAATCATGTATGTTGCAAAAAATGGATTTTTAATCTTTTTCTAACCAAATTCAACTTATCTATGATTCGTCTTTTTCTCTATTTGATGTCTAACAAAATTGTTTCCCTCCCATACTATTAGTAGTAGCTTTAGTTGTTTTCTAGGTTCAATTACATTAGTTGCTTCATTTTCTGGATGTTATTTTACACTACCATCTTATATTTGAACAATTGGCTATGCAAATCAAATACTATGCTCTTTATCAGAGTTTATGAGCATGATTGCAATCATACCTAGTTTTGAAGGACATGGGAACGAGATTGGGATTAGTGACTTGTATGTCCTGGCAAACTGTTACTGTTTGTAAACTTTTGTTTGTTATTACAGATCCGTCGAAAGATGAGGGAGATAATGGTCAACCAAGCAACATCATGCGATCTGAAAGAGTTGGTCCGTAAGTTCATTCCTGAATCAATCGGGAAGGAAATCGAGAAGGCTACATCTAGCATATACCCTCTACAGAATGTTTTCATTCGGAAGGTCAAGATCTTGAAAGCTCCCAAGTTTGATCTTGGAAAGTTGATGGAGGTATACAACTTTTTGCCTGCTTATCAAACCTGCTAGTTAACTTGTGAATTTTATTATCATCCATTTTGACTTCCATAATTTAAAGATTCATTATCAAATCTGCTCGTCAGCATATTTCCTGTTGAAATTACAGTTCTTGGATGTCGGTTGAGATTATGAAATTGGCTGCAATGATTTTGATAATTATTTTTTACCAATTATTTTCTTTATCTATCTATAGGTGCATGGTGATTATTCGGAAGATGTTGGCGTGAAGGTAGATAGGCCTGCCGAAGAAGCTGTCGAGGGGGCTACCGAAGTCGTTGGCGCTTGAAAAATGGATTCTTGAATCCACTTTCTTATATTTACGAATGAACTGTGGCTTTTAATTTTTTTTAGTCTTCCTTTTAGTTATAGTCTTGTGTTTCCGCCAAGTTGAGAAATCAGAGATAATCAGCGATTTTGACTATGAAAAGTACTTACTGCCTTTCAAATTAAGCATTATTCCTTGAACCACTTGAATACACTTGTGAATCGTTCTCATGGTATTTTATTTAGCAGGAAGCTTTTGTTGTTAAGTCATTTCAAAATGTCTTTAAATAATCTAAATTAGTTTTGATTATATGAATATTGTGCTTAAAATCTTCCATTGAATTGGTTTCATTTATATTTTTATGGGGCATTGGTATTGTTATCCCAATTCCACTGCAGTTGACTAAGCATCTTGAGCCATCCTAATCTAACCAGGTTTGTTATTGTTCCGGAAAATTCATTTTCAAGGAACTATTGGCCTTTTCCTGTTTTCACATTCATTTTGAAAGCTAATTACTATCTAAACCAATTGATTAAAAATCCGCCTACACTTTAATAAGCTACTTGACCCAGATTTAGCTGACAAAGGAGTCATTGACAGATGAATAACCATATTTTTGATGTTTTAAAATCATATGAGCTAAATTCTCAGTTGAAATTTGTAATTTAATCAAATCTCTAGGACAATTTTACCTTCAGCCACAAATCTTGTTGGACCCTTCTCATCATTCAACTATTCTTGTATTCCTTTGCCACTATTGGAAATAACAGGGCAAATATGAACAACCCCAATGCCTACATTTTCTTAGAGGTTAGGCTATTGTACAGAATGATTACAACACAACGGAACCCACTATTGTACCACAGAGGGATTGAAAACTTATGCTTAAAATCAAGTTCCCAATCTTCCTATAATATGCTTGTACTCCTTTTTATAAGGTCAGATATTCAATTCTCCATATTCTTTAGAAAAAAAATCTTCCCAATTTCTATCTATCCGTTCTCAGGTGGGATGAGACTGACCAGCAGTCAGTCCTACTGCTTCAAATGGAAGTAAAATAAAAGATTTTCTGGTTGATTTGTCGGGTTTGTCGTCCTTGGTTACTTCTGTAACGAACATTCCAAATTTTCAAGACCATCCTTCAATCCTTATTCCTGTATTCTCTTCAGAATAATTCTGGCTGCAAAAGCAAAGGATTAACATCAATATTACAGGCCTATTTAGAATGACTTTCAGAGAGTTTTTAAGCATTTAGAAAATCATTCTTTACGTTTTGTTCCATTTTTTTGAGAATGCCTGATCAATGTACAAACCATACTGTACCTGAGAAATATATGGAGTTCTGATTATTTGAGATCATGATCTGTTGGAAATCACTGTGGGTCTGTGTAATCCATCCCAATTCCAACATTTTAACATCTGCAAGAATGAGGATAAGTAAGGAAGAGATGTAAACCAAAAGAAAACCAGCATTTGAAGAAAACACTGACCCTCCTGCTTTATGGACATGAAAGATTTCTGAGAACTGTTTGAAATATTCTTCACCATCATGCCAGAAATATGGTAAAGATGGACCGGATTGACCGATGATTTGGAATTTCCTGCCGTTAACGAACAAAAGAATCACGCTTCCATATTCAAATTGAGATGCAAATTTACCATCACAAACATAATAATGCTGTTTCTTGACTATGTTTTCTTACATTATGTCAATTGCCTATATCAACCTAGAGGCAGGTTGAAATTGAAAATCTACCATGATGTAGAGTAGCTCACCTGAAATTCTTTGCCAAATATCGTTGCTCCAGTAGTCGGTTTACGGCAAAGAGGAAGTACTTTCATAGTTGGTTTCTTCATGTAAAAAAATGAACTGAGATAAACTGGAACCTCTTACAATTATAGATCTTGTAGTAGTGAAAGATCAGATGAGACATAGAGAGAGAGAGCTTACATAAACACCAGTCCCAGCCATAGATAACACATTTTCAGTAAAAGTTCAGTTCAGTATATCCATGAGAGTATGGTAAAAGCTCCTCCACATCAATCTTGGAACTAGAACTCATGTTTTTCTTTAATTGGTCATGGTTTGACTCTACCTCAGCACAAAATATGCCATAAACAGGTCTATGATCTGAAAACCGGGATTCACCCCGGACATACGATAATTGATGGAGACCTTGTCCATACCACAAAATCCGATCACACCTTCAAATAAAAAATTAACAGACACATATAAGAACTCAGGGAGGGGTTGTTCTTGGTGCACTGAAATTGCTTGAGAGTCGTTCTTACCAAGCAGGAGTTCTACGTTTCTCCTTCCAGTACATACCGTCCCCGGAGTATTGGTCTGAATTATTTGAGTATTTGTAAGTGGGTGGAAAATATATATTGCCTTCATTCCATCCAACAAAGACTCGGCCGTAATTCTGCTCATTACGTAACTGCTAAGAAGGGAATGATTTAAATAAAAAGTTGCATTACTAATGATATCAGGTGAAAAACAAAGCATTTAGAACACAAAACTACTCATCACAGGAATAATTATAAACGTGCCTGATCATTCTCAAGCAATACTCTCCAATTTTGCATCTCAACAAGTGCCTTGGCAGAGCGGTGAGATAGAGCGATTCGATAATTTAAATCCCCAAACCAGATAATTCGACTGGAAGATCAACTCATAGTTAAAATACTTAAAGGTAGTGTTGGTAGACAAACAATGAACATCAAATTGAATGAATACGTCGAACATAGGCATGCATGGTTCTTATACTTCCTAAAGCAAAATTACTACAAAGATGCTCAAACATGAATAAAATCATTTGGAAATGAACTGGACTAAAATGTGTTAGGTATGCAATTGTCTCAAGTTGTTAACATATATATAGGCTTTTGTCTATTCCATTTTCAATTCTCAGCTTCTTCTAACTGCAAGCAATAATGGAATAACCGAATGCTGGAGAGTAAGGATCTAACTCATGCTCAAGGATTGTTTGAGGTGACTTCTGATGAAGCAAACTTCGATCACACCGAAACCGGGTCTTCTTCAGGATCTCCATCACATCAGAATTCCTTCTTAACTCATCACCCTGTTTCTGTCCTGAGGTTAAGTGACTGCAGATGAAGCAAAAGCTTGTTTGATGCAAAGACAAGCTAACTGAAATTGATCCCTATAATAAAACATGCAGAATACACTAAGTTACTTAATAACAAGCTTATTTTATACTTCTGGGGAGCCACAAAGATACAAAATACAGTAACTACTAAAATTTGTACCTTATTTCCTAGGTATCCCATCAATCCTCTACCAACACAGGATACTTTCATGTTTCGTATGCTATCCTTCAATTCACTCCTGACCCATATTGTGAGAAAAATACCAACCATTTGTTTATTAGAAACCAAGCAATATCCCGAATGTCCCGACATCCTGTGTTCATCTTCCTTGGATGTGGATCCATTATATAACGGTGGTGAGAATAAAGTTTCACTTGTCAAATCCCCATGGCATCCATCATCTTCGGATGATCCCCATTTGGAATAGTCACTTAGCCTTGAGTCATTGCTTTGCCTACAGTAATCACTTTGCCTGTTATAGTTGCTTAGCCTATGACCCCATCTGAAACTGGATTCGTAGTCACTAGGCCGGTGGTCAAAGAACACATGATTAGAGATGCTAAATCTTCTATCAAGTTGAGGCAGTGCAGTTGACTGGTCGTTAGATGGTCTACCGCTATTAGTTGTATGAAAAGATTGACGACGGCAGGAAGATGAGTTCTTAAGCCTCATTGATTCCTCAAAATCATCATTTAATTCTATGACTGGCTCAGGGATGGGAGATGGCATGCAGTACACTTTATCTCCACTTGTTCCAGGAAGATTGTTTAGCGTTTTCTGAATGAGGGTTAGCCATTTCCTGGCAGGACCGCTGTCCTCTGCGCCCAACACATTACCAGCATTCAGTGGTACTATCTCTTGAAATCTGAAAGACATGGTAGATGCCAGATAAAACTTTAAGTTCTGTTTCTTTAAAACCGTAGGGCTGTCTCAGGCTTAATACGTGAATCATAAAACATGACCTTGCAATAATTTGAGTTTGATTTTATAAAATAACTCAAGAGCTAAAACTAAAAAGCTTGGCAGGAAACGCACACTTAGATGCATCGAATCTACTCATACCCAAGTACATAAATGTCTGCAGGGGCTGAGGTATGAAGCCAGTCTTCTAAACTTAGATTACTAGGAGGGGATCTGCCACCAACATTCCATGTAGCAACAAAAATGCTGCTCCCGAAACAAACATAGAAGTTCTGGTAGTTAAATTACAGATCAAGAAAACCTGCAATATGAAACTTGTTCTTTACAAGGAAAAAAAATCATATACACCTATAGTTCTGAACATCTACGATACGAGGATTGTCGATATTCATATGTCCATGGTGGCTATGCTCTATGCTCTTTCTAGATTTATCTGTGGAGAGAGAGAGACAGAAAAAGATTCAAAGATTTAGAAAGTGGATTGGTTTAAAAATAAAATGACCGATCGATATACTTGAACTGTTTTGCTTTTCTTACCAATGTAATTCTCTCTCATTGAAATGCTATTCCTATACTCAACATCACCTCCTGGACAAGCGAGACACTGTTAGCACATGAACCTTGTACTCAAAATCAGTTTCTAACACTAATAATCCATTACTACAACTAGCAAATATCCCAATTACTTATTTGGCTGCAGAAGGATTTGTATATAATGGGAATCAAGAGAAACAAGAAACCATTAAGGAATGTAGCAGTGTAATTGTACGTTTGGATTTGAGATTCAACAAAGCTACCAAGACAAGATATGGGACTATAGTGCAACTCTAATATTAGAGGAGAAAAATCTCTACTAATAAAGAAGGAAGGTGTTTGAGATTCACTTTCATAAACACCATGATCTGCCTCATAATCTCCACTTCCACTTTTACTCTTGATATTAAACCATTTTGTAACCATCTTCTTGGACCATGAGAGCTGCAAAAAACAGTTAAAAAGAAACAAAAATCAATTTCCCATCAAGGAAAAGACTTGTTTCAAGTAGAAGAAAGTGAAACACCTTGCTTTTCTTCGAATTCCCATCGCTCATTGTTTCTCTGATTCTTCATGCAGCTTCCTCTGTTATCTTTTAGGACTCTCTCTAGGTTAATAAGTTGTGGTCAGAAGAAAAAGAAGAGAAAGAGAGAGAACCCCAACTGGGATTTCCCTTCCCCAAATGGCAGGTGACCTTTGAAGTTCAATACAATGACATGCAATCCAACCAAATTTCCCAGTTTACTTATCATTTGTCCCCTAAATCATCAAAACAAACTCAGTAAAGAAAAAAAACCAATAGAACAACAAAATGACACAAGCGTTTTCCCAAACAAAAGAGGGAGAAAGAAGGTGAAAACAAACTTGAAAAGCATAAGAAGCGATGACCCAGATTCTGAATCAGGAGAAAACAATGCTGTAAAAAAAGAGAGAAGAAAGAGAAAGAGAAAGAAGCTGATTTATCAAACTTATTTTCACTTAATCCCAAGAGGGCCTCTTCCAAATAACCCACCAAGTACAAAGTTGAACAGTATAGAGTGCAGAAAGAGAGAGAGAAAATGGCTCAAGTCTTAAAAGAGAGGGGAATAGTAGGGATCTCTTTGTTCATGACCATAGAAAGGGAAAAAAAAAAAAAAAAAAAAAGAAATTCAACCTCAGTGGTCCATTGAAGGCAAGTTTGCATCAATCTCCTTCTTCTTCTCATTATGGTCCACCAAAACCAGTTGCAAGAGGCACAAACCCGAAGCTTTCGCTTGAATATGGGGTACCCACTTAACAATTCCATGCTACATTGACAAATCATGCATTTGTCTCTCAGCTTTTTTTACCTTCTCCAATTGGGGTTCTCTCAAATTTTACTTCTTTCGGTATACAGATTCATCCCCTTCAGCTCAATAGTGCTATCTAATCAACAAGAAGCACTTTTGAAATGCTACACCACTAATACTCAAAAGACCCCAAATTCTTCTTGAAAAGTGTGATTTTTTGGAGATCAAATGGAAGAAAGAGCGATGAATAATAAAAAGCTGCCTTTACACCTCAGAACCCATCAAGGATTTTTGAGGATTCAGTAACCTTGAACCTTGGATTTACGTATACAAATTTCAAACCCAGCGTCACTGATATTCAATTAAACATGATTATTGTAATTAAAAAGGGAAAAAAACAAAGGGGTTTGAAAAAAGTTTAATTTTTTGTCATGAGAGAGAATGGAAAGAGGTGCGTTTGATTCACTGTTGTGGTATGCATATCATAAAAAGAAAAGGCTGTCCCTTTCCTTATGGGTTTATTCCTAAAGCTCATAATTATTGAGCCTTATCAATGGTCAATTCAGTTAGAGCAAACTTGAAAATCTGACGACAAAATTTAGTGAGCTGATGGTGGAACATTCCAATGCTGGGGCACCATATTAAATATATACTCATCGACTCAGCAACCAATATTTATATGGACATCCTTTCTCTTCATGCTCATCTGCCTTTACATATTTGCATTTATTTCAACTAGGTGCTAACCAATCAACCAAACAAGTACTCAAACTTATGATCTATCTAAAACAAACTATTAATGACTTGATCAATTAGATTATGTTCAAGAAGTTAGATTTAGCATATCGAAAAGAAGAGTTGTCGAGAATACTCACAAACTTGAACTCGATAATCTCCCAAACTTAAACGGTAATTGTCACTGTTCAAGTCTCTAAACTTAGACTTCTTAGAACTTTTACTTAAGCTCTCTAATTCATTAAATTTAGGCTTACAATGTCGAAACCACGTCTCAAACTCTCTCGTAAAAGCTAACGTGACAAATATACAACCATATAGAATATCAAGTGTCATTACCTGATCTCATAGTCAAAAAATTCCACTAAAGCAAATGGAAAATACAAGGAAAAAGAGAATTTTTTACAAGTAACCAAATACAAGATTAGAATATGAATTCAAAATTTTTAAAAGTGGTTCTGACTTGAAAATTGGACACTCACGTTCGATTGTGTAATGAGTGGATCTCCATTGTTTTCATATCAAGGGAGGTTGTCTAATCAACACAAAATGATTGATTTTTCTTTTTTTAAAAATGAAATGAAATCAGCCCCTTCTTTTTCTTTCATAACTTGTTTTAAAGTATTGATATAGTTATTTTGAATGCAGAACAAAGAAAAAAGAAAAGTGAGGGTTGAACAGCAGTTAAAAGGACCATTTTAAGTGAATAATCCCATCAAATAAAAGAGGAGTTGGGCCATGTTTGAACAATTAAAGAAGAATTGACCTCACTATTCCTTCTTTTTGCCTTCAAAATGAAACACTCCATTGACTAGTATATGATGTCATTTCCATGATATATGTAACCATGCTTTTGTCCTAGCCATTCAATATCTAAAAAAGTATGTTTGATATATCTGTTTGAATCTTCAAATTTAGAAGTTTTGATTCAAATAATCATATTCTTAAACTTCTTATTCACATGCAAATTATATATGCATCTCTTAAGTCTTTGCAACACTAAAAGCTCTATTTTTAAATAGGTAGACTTTCAATTCTTATAAATTTTCATTCCAAATTTGGTCACTCATAAATGACAATTGAGTATACCTATCATGAAATCGACAACCAAAGAAAACAAAAAAGTGTAAACAATATAAATCGACACAAAGATTTGATTCACTAACAATATGGGCAGAGGAAAAAATCAAATTTTATTAGAGAGAAAATATTAGAGTACAGATTCAGAATTGCCAGTATAGTTAGAGAGTTCATATATAGCGCACCCCTCCAAACCCTATGGCCAAAATCGTAAATAATATGAATAAGAACTTAGATGGAAGTCTTCTTAACTCTACCAATGAGATTCAAGGCATTCAAATTCTATTTACCTCTCACGTTCGTGCTTGGTCGTTCGGAGCACCCTTAAGTAAGAATAATATTACATTGTTTGGGAACATGTATTCATTACCTCTCACCTTACTCAGTTTCTAAATTTTTGTTCATAGAGACTAGGAATCCTCAAAATTAACATACTTCTTAGAGAAATCTGGTTACTTCATGCAATCAAAATTTATCTTTTGTTACTTATTTGAGGCAGTACATGGTAAAACAGAAGATTCAAACTTAGATGGGAGCCTCTTGGCTCTACCAATAAGACAAACAGACTTGGCCATCAAATGATATTTGTTATGGAACCCAATAACATTAGCTCTAATTTCCCCTTTTAGAGAATCTAAAGCCAAATCCTAAGGATATAATTAGGCACTCAAAAGTTGGAGCTGCACAAGATTGGTATATCTTCATCCCCAGACTAGACTAAGAATTGTACTGGTTGCTTTTGTCTTCAAGCATATGGGCTTCTCTATTTCCTTTCTGGTTTTAGGACTTGCATTTGGTGGTTTGCAATGGAACCATCAATCACTATCAGTTTCAAATTATTGCATCTTGAAAACACTTGTGAGAACTTCAGCATTTATCAGACATGAGAATCTGTGAAAGAAAGGGGAAAAAGAAAATTAAAGGAAATCCTTAGGACTTGAAAATTTTGATTGTTAAGGATAAAAATATCACAACTACAAGATGGAAAGATTCCTTTTGGGAGATGTGAAACAGGGAGAACTTATGTTTATGAACAGCTCTCTCTCTTTAATATTTACAAAAACTCGATCGTTATCCCATTTAGAAGGATATCATCGATATCATCTCATAATTATCTAATGACGGTTTCTGTCTCTAGCACAGCTAAGAACAGAGGACAACTGAGATATTGGATGTAGTACATACCAAAGCTTGTAAATAGAGGGGAAACAGCTCAAAAGTTTTTATGAGAGAGCGCTTTTGCTATGCCCCGGATTGTGTTTGGAGTGGTCCTGCAACACCCACCAAACAGAGAGGCTCCAGCTTCCTTCCACTTTCTTACATATGATACAAAGTCTTCCCCTATCATTCCATCAGATTTCTGCAAACATAAACAGAAGTGACTAAATTTTTCAAAGGATAAACAGAACTAAAAGAGAAACTGTCTGTGTTTGTTGTTCTGTAGTGTACATCGATATGAAGCAACAAAATTGTGAAGTTTAAATAACTCACTTAAAAAAAAAAGACAGTAGAAAACTCACCAACCACTGTTTGGTCACACCATCATAAGTCTCCCCACTGTTTGGATAAATCACAATTGGTTTATTAGTGACCTGCCAATCAGATGAACATGTTTACTTAGATCATGAGCAGATCTGAGAACTGCTTCCTATGTTCCTTTTCCATTAGTAGGCTGATTTCCATGTAATTCCTGTTTATATCCACTAATCCTATCACTTGGCATTTAGCAGAAGCCTTTGGCAGTGAAGAAGGGTGGCTATGGCTTACTATTTTCCTCTTTAGCAGGAGCATGAAGTTGACTTGACTTCGTTTGTGCACACACTGATTCCCAAATCCTCAAATTTATGATAAACCTATCAACAAGCAGAGAGAGAATTGGAGAGCTCCCTTTCTTCTCCAAGATCAAATAAAGAGAACCAACTACAAAGAAATTCAGCAAAAAGATAATTCCCCTCCTACTGCCTCAATGGCTTACATACCTCAATCCTGAGCCCCTTTAACTAACAATATTCCGTAGAGCCCACACAATCTACACATTTTCCTAACACGTATAACCACCCTCTCTCTTCGCACGCTTACGTACATACACTCTAGTAATTCGGGGCCTATTGGATCTGCTTCGAACTTCATTGAGACAGATAAGACAATGGGAATGTTAAAAGTCATAAAAGGGTATTAGCGGAATTTACCTCCCGAATCGACGAGATTAGTCCATGAATATATCTGGGAGGAGTACAGTTGATTCCTACAGCAACAACTTGCTTTGAAACATCTGCAATGGAGGCACAGTCAGATATAGAATCCCCACTAACCACATTGATTCCATCCTTGGAGTTGAAAGAAAACCAAGCAGGAATTTCAATGCCCTCTTCATCTAGAAGCTCAGCATATGCCTGAAAATTCCACATAAGCAGCATAAAGAAGTTAAACTTGGAACCCTGCCAACACCAACAATGACAACTAGTTTCCAACAGCATTTTCATACTTGAGCTTCCAACTTGTTTGGAATCGTCTCAAACGCGATTAAGTCAGCACCTGCGTTGGCCAGAATTTGCACTCTTCTTCTGTGAAAATCTTTCAGTGTTTCCAGAGTAACTGAATCACCATACACCCCACTGTAAAACGGCACGACACGGCAATACAACAACTGTTAGATATATATACTTGTACAAAACAGAAAAAGGGAACAAGGGTTTTAGCCTAAAACCATTTTCTCCTAGGAAAGTAGTCGTTATGACAATTCCTACAACTATTGAAATCCATACTTGCAAATGGTAAAACTCAAACTCAAGGGTCTGTTTGGAATGACTTACTAAGTAGAGTTTGCTCACCTGTATTCAGATCCATCAGCCAAAAAAGCCCCGTAGCTGCCAACCGAGGCGGCTATCAGAATTGGCCTCCTCGATCCCGCTCCACTTGCAGTGAAATCCCAAGAATCCTTCGTACATCGTTCAAGATAGATGTCACGTGCTTCAAGCGCAATTTCAACACTTTTTCTTAGCAATTCTTCACTCTCATCTCTAGAAAATCCTTTAGCCTCAAAACCCTGAAGTGTTGCCTGCATATAATATACAATGAAATCATGGATTTCTTACAACTTAAACAATTTGGATCTAGAGTAATAGTGATAGTGGTTGAATCTTATGAACCAAACTAATATTAAAATTCAGTTGTAGCAACAATTTGAACAATTACAAGCAGGTAGAAAATAGTTTTATTAGAACAGTAAAATAGGGTGGAGAAAAGAACCTGATAAGATGCCGTGGAAATGATATTGGCCCCAGCATCAAGGTAGTCTAAATGGACCTGTCATAAATTAAGCAGATTACATGATGATGAGGAAATATTTCTATATTATATACTCTGAAAATCAAGCAAATGAAATGTATTATTATGCATTTTAGAAATAAAAAAATATAAAATAATACTTTTATTTAGATTTTAGATACGAAAATAGAAAACAAGACACTTGATTTTGTTGTTTCAAAATTTCTACCAAATGAGAAACAAGAAACAAAAATGGTTAGAAACAAGCAATGTGTAACAAAAAATAGAAACGTTATCAAATCGACCCTTAAAGATTAATCAGATCCCACAACTATTTTATTTTATCATTATCATTATTATTTTTTGTAGGGTGTTAAAAAATGTAAGGCAAATTATTATGCATTTTAGAAATAAAAAAATACATAAAATAATACTTTTATTTAGATTTTACATATGAAAATAGAAAACAAGATGTTGTTTTGAAAATTTCTACTAAATGAGAAACATGAAACAAAAAGGGTAAAAAACAAGGAACGTGCAACAAAAAATAGAAACGTTATGAAATCGACTCTTAAAGATTAATTAGATCCCACAACTATTTTATTTTATCATTATCATTATCATTTTTTGTCAGCTTTCATAGAGTGTTAAAAAATGTAAGGTAAATCAAACCTTTTTATTATTATTATTATTATTGGTGATAAGGAAGAGAATAAAATTGTCATAACACTTTTTTCTTAAGGCACAAATGTAAAATCATCAAAAGTAAATATAACTCAACCATAATTCTTAGAAGTTAAAAACAAATAAGGTTAAAATGTCATTTTAGTACTTAGAGTTTGTTAAATGGCCTAAGTTTGTTAAATATTTTAGTCCATGTATTTTTAATGCTACAATTTAAGTCACGTACTTTCAATAAATCTTAAATTTAGTCTCCGCTAGTTTATTGTTTGTTTTTTGTTTTTTTAAATATCTTTTTATTATTTATTTTAAATTTTTATCATAAATTTTGAAAATATATTCACATATACATGAAAATTACTATTAAGAGAAACTAAATTTAAAATTTATTGAGAGCGCATGGATTATAATTAGACAATGAACCAACTCCATAGGGACAAAAAAAAAAATCTCATATGTTGAAAAAGAAAATAATAAATAAGTAATTTCAGGAGGTGGCGGCGGAGACACTGGTAGCTAACTTGAGCCCTATTCTCATATGGGCCTGCGACAACCAATCCACTCTCCGGCGCAGAACAATCCTTGTTTATTAAATACTTAAATCGTGATTTATTTATTTATTTATTTATTTATTTTTGTCCTGCGTGATAACAATTCTGTTATGCTCCATTTTTTAAAAAAATAAAGAGATTAAATTAATAATTTTTAAAATTTTAAATTTATATATAATCCAACTTCGATAAAATTGAAAAGTTTAGACCTGTTTAGTAAATTAAAACTTCACTTGATTTTTTAACTTCACTTGATTTTTAAAATATAAAAAAAAATATATATATATATAAATAGTATTTATAGACTTAATTTTTAAAAATTAAAAATTAAATAATCAAACGAAATTTTAAAGATTTATAAAATAGAAAATTAAAATCACTTTCTTTTTAATATTTGTCACCTGACTAATTAATTAACTTGTTTAACCCTACGATTTTTTAGTGTCTGTAAACTCGTAGATCTTAAAAAACACGTCTAACGACCAAATAGAATTTAGACAGCAATGGAGAAAGGGTTGGATAAGAAAAAAAATAGGGAATTTAATTAAAATCCCTAAATAATATAAAAAGAAAGATAAGGTTTGATCTAAGCCAAGTTTTTATGGAGAGAAGAAAGTACCCGTCGGACAAGGTGAGGGGAGGTGATGAGGCATTTAGCGCTCCAGAGAGGATCGTTAAGATCGGCACCGAGGCGCTCCAGTTCCGTCGCAAAGCCGCCGTCTAGAACGCAGTAGCCGCCGCACTGTCGCAGAAAATCGGTAAGGAAGGTGGTGTTCATTTCGGCCATTTCTTTACCCATGATTTCGGCCGAAAACAGATTCCTTGTTTAATGCTCTGACTCAGACTGTTCGTACGCCAAAGGGAAGTGAAATCACACACATGGCATTCATATGCACCTTCTCCAATCCTTTTATATAGGGACGTGTACACACGAAATTACTAAAACACCCTTAATCTCCTTAAATAATTTCCTTCGCTTCCTCTTCTCTTCCTTCATTTTCACTAACGGCATTATCTTTTACATATAAAGAATTTTCATCACAAGCCTTTTATATAAAAATATATATTTAAATTAATAAATAAATTTTTATACGGTTTTTAAAAGTAAGTTAAAAAAAAAAAACTAAAACTTTTTATTTATATGGTCATTGACATTTTGTTGCATGTTTCATCAATTTTTTACAATATAATGAAAAATATTGATTTACTCGGTAGGTTAATATAAGATCTATGGACATGTGAAATATTGATGGTAACGTCAATATGTTAATACAATTTTAATATCTTGATTCAAACACAATATTTCTGGGACGTTTTGAAAATTTGACTTTATGTTTAAAGGTATGTTGAGGTTTTCTTTTTTCACTTTTTCATCTAAGTCTTAAGGGAATATTATTTTCTACTTTTTTTTTCTAGGATTATTTAGATATTATATTCAATAAGTCCACAACTTTTAAGACTCGTGTCTAATAAGTTATTTTTTTTAATACAATAAGTAAAATATGAGAATTTAAATCTCTAATTTCTATAGATAGAGTACATATCAATTAATATTGAGTTATATTCACTTCGATACCTAATAAGTTTATAAACTTTCAATTTAAATATTTTTATAGATTAAGAATTTATTGGATACAATAATAAAGGTTTATAGGTCTAGAATTTTAACATAGGGTATCAAAATAGTAAATACAATATTAACAATGAGATATAATTAAAATAGTAATAAAAGATCAATATTGTCGAAAGGGATTCCAAATATATTTATATGAAGACTCTTTATACCTGTTATCATGGAGGAATAATAGGAATTATCTTTTTTTTTTAGGTAATGTGAATAATCTTTAATTACGCCAGCTAAGGGAGATAAGTGCCGCGGCGAAAAGAAATAACAAAGCTTCCAAATGAAGTTACGTCATACTCATTTATATTGTCATCAAATTTGTAATTAAACAAAAATAGCTAAAAAGTAAATATGACGTGGCAACTTTAAAAAAGAAAAATAAAATCAATCGGATAAACTCAAGGGATAGATCATACCTACTATTTCTATTCATAATTTGACACGTTATTAATTAATATATTATTTTATGTTGTGGGTCTCATATTATTTCTAAATGCTAATATTATAAATTAAAGTATTATGAACAAATTTTTTTACTACGATCATGTATTTTTTCTCTCTTTAATTTCAACTCTTTTTATTGTTTGCCATGTCAACATGCATAAATTTTTCATCATTGATTTGATGAGTGGCATGATTAGGACTCTCGTGTAGTAAAATGTAGACACGTGTACTTTATTTGATTTTGTGGACAAGTATAGAGTAGACACGTGTATAACCTAAAAAACTTTTTCTTCAATGAAATATAAATTTTATTTCAACCAGCACATATAATTGTACCCGAAATTAGTTGTTAAATTTAATATAATACTCCTTTTGATCGTCCTTTTTTTTATGTCTTTTTCTGGCTAATTAGGACTCCATTTTATGATAAAAGTATGTGGGATTGGATTTAAGATAAGGTTACTTTTCTTATTTAATATCTTAAAATATCATTTTGTCTCTAAATTTATGTATTTTCTATATGTTTTAAATTTAATATTTATAAAAATTAGTGAAATAATAATAATAATAATTTTTATGCAACATAGTTTTTAGGTGGATATGTTTCAAAAATTTATAATAAATAACAAAGTTTTGAAAAAATCAACAATAAACTAGTAATAAAGATTAAATTTAAAATTTATTCAAAATAAAGAGACTAAAATTAGAAAGTTGATAGTATAAAATAGAGGATTAATATTATGATTATGAGTTGTGATTGAGATCAAATAATGAATGTAATTATTTCTTAAGAGAAAAAATGAAAAATTTTCCAAGAGAGCTCTTGAAAGTTTTCAAATTATATTTTATTTTGTTTGTTTTAAAGAAGATAAGGGACAAATCTCCAATCTCTCTCCCAGAAAGCACTAAGCAGAACAGAATGTATCAGGTCGCAAATGCGACCACAACAATTTTATATAAACAAATCGATAAAAATTTCAAAATTATTGAATTTCACTGACAACAAATACACCTCGTTTTACTTTTATTCCTTTTTCACAATATCACAATAAGATATTGACAAATTATAAATGATTATTTTTAAAGTGCTTCTTTTACCATATTGCATTCCCCTCTCCCCCCTTTTTTTTTAAGCTAGTGGAGCATCAAATGTGGGATTGTACAATTTTTACCCATAGGCAAGGTTCGAAATATCGATGTAGATGAAAATATCGAGGTCCAATTTTATGGAAATATCGATGGAAATTTTGAAAAAAATTTATGAAAATTTATAGAAATTGTTAAAATTAATTAATGAATTAATTAGACTATAACTGTTCATTTTAATCACAATCTCTATAAAGTAAGACAATATTTAGATGTCTATTGTAAATGTCTGAGTAATTGTTGATACGAGAGCAAAAATTTTAAAAATAAATGAAAAAATAATTACAAAATAATAAATATTTTGTGAATATTTTGAGGTAAAATAATGTGAAAATTATGAAAGTTTTGGATGGTAAAAGAAAAAACTCACATCAATTCAATTTTAAGGTGAAATGGTGTGAAAATTTAATGAAAAAAGTATGATTGAGCTTAAAAATAAATATAGATTAATTTTGTGGTTTTTTCAAATTCAATTTCTTTATAAATAAAAGTTTTAGGTCGAAAATCAAGCTAAACATTGAGAAAAGTTGGAGATAAAAAAAAGTTGCACATAAAAAATGCTTAGTCCTTTGTCGAAAATGATATTAGCGTGTGAAATTATAGAATTATGTGTAATCAGGACCATAGAATTGAAAATTTTGAACTGAACTAACATAGCTAATCAGGAAAAAAAAATCAAAATTTTCTCGAAATGTCGAAATTTCTCAAAATTTTCTGAGGAGAATCAGAATATTCTGGAAATATTCTCAAAATCTCGAAATTTCGTTGAAATTGGAGAAAAAACGAAATTTCCTCCAATCGAAATTTCGATGGAAATTTTTCACTATGCATATAGATGATCTTTTTCTTCTCAATATTGGTTAAACATTTCTAGTTTACGAGGACAAGGATGATGGAGCAAATAATATGCAAGGTCAGTTCAATGGATTGAAAGTATTTATTTTGAAAGAAAATGAATGTACTTTTACATTCATTGATTTTCTCATAAGCTTCAATTAGCTCTTATAGCTACTGCAAAAAATCAGGTAGAAATTGATGGTATGTTTTTTTATTGTTACGAATGTAGTTAATGTAATTGGAGCATTAGCAAAACGTTGAGATATTCTACAAGAGAATCATAGAATGGAAATTTTTGAAGCTTTAAATAAAAATAAAGTCTATCCATTAGTTTACAGATTGTTCACCTTGGCATTGATTTTACCTATATTGCCACAACTATTTAGAGATAACAATTTCTATTATGTTTATTATGAATACTCAATTGCGTAATTGAATGGGAGATCAATGAATGAATGCTTATTTTATAGCGTATATTAAGAAGAATTTATTTGATAAGTTAGATAGTGAAGTTTAGTATGGATCGATTTCAAAACATGAAAACCTTTAGAGGACAATTATAATGCATTAAATTAATTAATTTATGAAGCTATGAACACTTTTCTTTACATTTCTTTATATTTTCTTTTATTAGACTTATATGTATAGTGGTCCTTATGTAAAATTTTTGAATCTGCCACTGCTCTGAACTCCCTCTAAACTCTCTCGTGGTTCCTCTAAACTACCTCTGGAGTCGTTTGAGAAATTCTACAAATTGTTTCCTCATTTTATTTTCTTGTTTATATATATAACATTTTTTAATTTGAAAAAAAAAAACGCTTTTTCCCTTATTATGTAGAAATCCATTTATGTTTTAAAAAAATGTAAAAATTCATGTAAGTTTAACGTTTAATGGACTAATTTCCAAGTAGTAATAAGACAAGCAAGTGAAAATTATAGAAATACACTGAAGTAGTAAGAAGTAAGCCCACTTTTACCAATCTATAATTAAAATTAGTGCAATTGCAATGAGATTCTAATTATAGATTAATCATAATTGGTCTCAATCACAAATATAGTTAGATTATTTTTTATCACATTTATTGAAGCATTTTGTACACGTAATTTGATTATGATCGAGACTGTTTACTTTGCATTGTCTTATTACCGTTATCTTTATCTTCACCTTTTAAGGTCAATCGATGAAGGTAAAGGTAACAATGACAGATTCATAATTCTCCTTAAGATATAACACTAGTAGTAACAGTAACAATAATGATAAAAAATAGTAGATTCCACGTAATTTTCAAACACAATCAGATCGAGCACCATCCGTTCTTCAATCAAATTGCGTATTTTAATTTCAGATTTGAAGACAGGCTTCATAGTTTCTTATGCTTAGGGAACACAAGTAAATAACAATAAACGTAATCAAATGAGACATACTTTTTAAATTACCATTGATGAATTATGTTTCACTTAAGATAGATGTGACTTAATATGATGAACAAGCTTTATTTTATATATATAAAAGCAGCTCTTGTATGCATAATGACGATGGATATCTAATTAGGTCCACTATCTTTCTTTATTGATTTTTTTTTTTTTTTTTTTGTGGATAAAACTATCTTTCTTTATTGTTATATATATATATAATGCTACATTATTAGTTTTTATTTCTTCTACTAATAAATCTATAAATTTAAAATGTATTTAAAATTTTAATCTTATCTCTAAAAAAATTCCGATAAGTACTATTAACTTTCCATTATAAATATGACATTCAATATTTAAAAAAATTAACAAATTTATTAGACATGAAATTAAACTAATAATACATTAGAACTTCAATTTTATGTCAAATAAATTCTTAAATTTTAAAAAATATCAAATAGGTCAATAATTTATCTATTAAAAAAAATTTGAACAAATCAAAAGTTTATTAGACGCAAAAATCAAGAGTTTCGAAACTTAGACAACACAATATGGTAATTTCCGAAACTTGATAGACATTTATTAAAAAAAAATGTAAGACATATATGATACAAACTTAGCTTGAAAGTTCATGAGCTAAATTTATAATTAATCTTAAATAGAAAAATGAAGGATAGTTTAGTGTCCGAACTTTGAACTTTGTGTCTATTTGATCATTGAACTTCCAATTTGATGCCTAATAGGCCTCTCTCAACGACTTTTAAAATGTGTAATATATAGGTTCATAAACTTCCAATTTTATATCTATTAAGTCCTTCACATATTAAAAAAATTTAAAAATTAATTGATATGTTAGATATATTTAAATTTTGCACACCTTTGCCAAAAAAAAAAAGTTATGTTAAATAAAATTCTAAATTTTTATCTGTGTCCTATTAGACTCATGAATTAAAAGATATATAATAAATAGGTCGATGACTTGTTAGATACAAATTTGAAAATTCACATATCTACCAGATACTAAATTAGATACTTTTTACATCAAAAAATATATTGGTTACAAAATTAAATGTTTAGATACTAAATAGACATAAATGTTAAATTTTAGGTCCTATTTGGTAACTATTTCGTTTTTTATTTATGGTTTTTTTAATTAAGCTTAATTCCTCCCCATTTATCATAATGATTTGCATATTTCTTAAGTGTAAGAATTGAATTCTTAGCAAAATTTTAAAAATAAAAACAAGTTTTTAAAAATAATAATAAAATAAAAAATTTACATGTAAAATGAGTATTTATAGGCTTAATTTTAAAAAATTAAAAATTAATAATTAAATGGCTATCAAATTTAGGATTAAACTTACAATTTAATAATAAAAAAATTGCGTGTCATTTCATCTCTCTTTTATTGGATATTGATTGGATGAGTTGGATGGCTAAAGATAATAATGTCATATTTGCATTGGAAAAACATGGAAATCGACAAATCTGTATTAGGAAGTTGGGAGAAGTGGGAGACACCAATTATTACATCATCAAACCTTTCAACCACGATAGTTACATTTATAAATTTCTCATTCTTAAAAAATTCACTCAATAAATTTGAAATTATATAAAAAAAATTGAATTTCTGCTTCTATGATTAAATTTAGATTTTTTTTTTTTTAAAAAAACACGGTTGAGATATAGAATTGGTTTTAATTATGTCAAAGTTCTTATGTGAATAAATATAAACACAAAGTATATTGAAAATTTTTAAATCTATGTAATATGTGAAAATAAGTATATGGTTGTATTAATTTAAAACATGAATTTCTTTTAAAAAAAAAAAAGAAAAAAAAAAGAGACAGAAAAAAGTATGGTTGTAAGGATAAGTTTTAGAAGATTTGAATTATATAGCTGACTCGTAATATGTGATATACAGAAACATTATTTTGATGAAATAAAGTGTATGATAATTTAAATAAAATAAAGTAAAAGTGTATGATGAATCAAAAGGCCTAAAAATTTATTCTGTTAAAGGCCAATGAAAATGGCAGTCAGAAAGAGGAATCAATTCCCTCTTTATGCATTTTGAAGTCCGACGAACAAACCACTATATTTTATAGTTTTGTCAGCTTAAAGTAAGAGCTTATAATGTTAATTAATTTTGTGGCAAAATTACTTTCATGGCGTTGTGAATATATATATATACTAGTGTTGTTAATATATCTATATGTCAGTTGAGTTATGCTCGCTTTAGTTGATGAATATATATATATATATATATATATATATATATATATATATATATATATATATATATTAGTGTTGTTAATATATTTATATGTCAGTTGAGTTATGTTCGCTTTAGTTGATGAATATATATATATACTAATGTTGTTAATATATCTATATGTCAGTTGAGTTATGCTTGCTTTAGTTGATGAATCAAACATTAATCTATGAGATGATACTTGAATTAAAGCCAAGTTTACTAATTAGTAATGAAAATTAGTGTAATCGTAATGAAATTTCATTGATGGATCAACTGTAATGGGCCTGAATCACAAACATAATTGGATTATTTTTTATCGCGTTTACTTAGAATTACGAATCTATCAATTTATTACTTTTGTTACCGTTTGACCCTCACGGTAACAGTAATGGTAAAAGTAATAATAAATGTGACAAATTCATAATTCTCATATTGTTATACTATCTGTATCTGTAATTGTAGCGGTAACAATAACAGTAAAAGTAGTGGGTTCTACGTAAGTTTCAAATACGATCAGATTGAGCACTCTCTGTTCCTCAATCAGATTGCGTGTTTTGATTACATATTTGGAGGCAGACCCTACCATTCATAACGATTACGGAACACAAGTAAACAACAACAAATGTAATCAACTGGGATCAACTCTTCAGATTACCACTTATTTATTACGTTTCACTTAGGGTAAACGTGGCCAATTGTCATACAAAAATTAGTTAATTACGTGAGTTTCTTATCAAGTGAATTACATATTTTATCTTAATTTATCTTCATTATTTATGAGTAATTTTAAGATCAATTCGAATATAGCTTAAATGATTAATACATTATATATTTAGTATTAAAAAAAAAAAATCAAAGGTTCCAATCTCATCCTGCTATTGAACTAAAAATAATATAGTAATTTTGATTCATATTTTTAACGAGGATAATTTAAATTGTTTATAATAATTGAGAACAAACCAAAAATAGTCCACTAACCATGGTTAGAATAACCAAAACGAATTAAATTCCCCTATAAAATCACCCTTGAATCAATTCAATATACCTAACATGGATATAGTTCATTTATTCAAAACATTAATAGTTTAAATCTTTTAATTCTTTATTTTACAGAGATTAATAGTTTAGTTTAAAAGATTATTAATTCAACTAAAATGCCAAATATTTCTATTTTTATTAACATATTATTGAATTAAAAATTAGCCGTGTATTTGGTTTAACTTTTCAAAAGTTTAATTTTGAAAATAAGTTATTTTAGAAAAAATTGAAGTGACAACTATCGAAATACTTTCAAATTTTATTTTAAGCAGATTTTATCATAAAAGTTTAAATAAAAATGATTTTTCTTCTCTAATCAATTCAAACCGAGTAATATATTTAAATTTTCATCTCACAATTAGATATTAATACTAAATAAAGAAAATACTAATTATTATTTAAAAAAAACACTAAATGTTAATGGTAGACCATTTATGCAGTAAGAAATCCCAAGATTCTACAGATTTCAAATCATAATGGATGTTTTTTTTTTAATCAGAAAAACGAGAATGCATGATTTGAAACCTAAATGATTTCAAATATAGTTTTAATGTTTAAAAAAAAAAAAAAAAAAAAAAAAACTTTATTGACTAAAATGATCGGATTTTACATAATTTAAAGGTAAATTACTTATTTAACTTTATCATATTCTAATTTTAAATTTATAAATCATAATTAAAAGCTTATATTAATAAATTTTATAATTTTTTTTCTTTTCAAATTATTATCCCAGCATAAAATTTTAAATACATTCATTTTAAATCTTCATCATTTTAAACAAAGTAAAAAAACTTAAAATCAATTCTCAGATTTTAAATTACATGATTTTGCTATAAAAGACTCCAATGAATTTACATGTAGGAAAGATTAAAGTACCAAATTTATCCTTATATGGCAAAAGCATTTCTATTACATGATTAGTTTCAAATTTGTGTCACTAAACCATAATACATATTTTAATTATATCCGTTTCTATTATTTTATATATTTCTTACCTAATTTGCCTTTGATTGTGTCTATGCAGATTTTTACATTGAAATTTCCAATTTCTCAACTAGTTTATATTTCTTCCATACTTGGTTGTCAATAAAATAATCTCAAATCCCTCTTTTCTTTCCAATATTTCCAGTTTTAATTTAGGAGCATACGTGTAAATGTCTCTGTTATATATATATATGTTTGAGTTTCACGAACAGTTTTTAAATATTCGATCCACTTATATGTTTATAAATATTTACTCCATGCAGTCTATATCTGTAAATTACAAAGTTTGTATTTTTAATATTAGGGGTGTTCCAAAATAAATTACAAAGTTTATTTATTTGTTCTTTTCATTAGAAGTATTCAAAAAATTTGATAACTCGAAAAATCCGATCAACCCAATCGAACTCGTACGGTTTGAATCAGGTTGGGTTCAAATAAATGAAAATGTTATGGGTTGGGTTGGATTGGTTTATGAGTTCACCTAAAATAACTCAGACCAATCCGAATCAACTTAAACTTATTATTAATTTAAAAATGTATATATTTTTTTACTTATGATACCATTATGGATACTTATATTTATTTTAGTTTTATTTAATTTCATATTTTTTTTAATAACTTTTACTCCAACCATTTCTAAAAGTAATTTTTTAGTACTTTAAAAAGAAAATTTTCATGATATAAATTGAAATTGAATTGTTAATTTTAATTCAATATAGGAAAATAGTTAAATAAATTTTTTACATATTAACGTTTTATTTCTTTTTAGAACAAAAATTAAATAAATGATCCGAGTAACCCGAACCAACCCAACCCAAATGTTTCATAGTTGGGTTGGATTGGTTCACTTCTTAATAAGAGTTATTTGGGTTGAAGAAATTTACAACCCGAACATTTGGGTTGAGTCTAAAAAGTCTTTCAATCTAATCCAATCCAATCCAACCCAACCTACAAACACCCCTAGTTTTCATTAAGAAGTTTTAGAACTTTAAAGATTGTCTAATGTCTATAAATTTTAAATTTCATGCTATAAATGTTTGAACTTTAAAAATGTCTCATCATTAAAGAATTTTCAATTTTATACATAATAAATCTCTAACATAAAACGGATCTATTAAATTTTCAATTATATGTTTAATAGAATTCTAAACTTTCCCCTCAATATAACAAATTGAAAGTCTAAATACATATTCTACACAGTTAATCATAAAAGTACAAATTTAATAATTTATTTAGACATTTTTAAAAATTATGAATTGACAATATTTAAGGACTAAACTTATAAATTGAACGGTAACCAATTATGAGTTACACGGGAGAGGATAACTTATGTAAGATGGTGGTGTGGTAGGTAACAAATGGGCCAAATTTATAAGGCCCAACCCGGCCCATAGAAATTGGGTTGGGCTCTGATATTAGCACACTCACAGCCCAATGGGTCAGTTTGGTGGCTCCAACTTCCAAGATTGATTGACCCCACAAGTTGAAAGGGGAAAGAGAATATTGAACCAAAATGAACCCCACTTGTAGGATTTTTTTTCTTTCTTTTTTTTTTTTTTTTTTTTTTTTTCCAACCCCACTTGTAGTTTAGTTAGCCTTCACAAATCACACTTTAGTCTATTTTATTCCATTCATCCCAAAATCTTAGGTTCTAAATGACAATATTTTAGGGCTAGTTTGGTAGTAAATCTAAAAGCATAACTTTAAAAACAATATATTTAATGAAAATATGATTGTATTTCATTCTTTTAGATATGTGTTTGGTAGATGATTCAAAAACTGAATTATAATTTAAATCATTGTTTAAAACGTGTTTAATATAAAACTAGTTGCACTTAGCCACTAAATATTAGGTCATAATAAATTATTATTAATTTATTTTATTTAGAGAAATTATTATAAATAGAAAAAATATCAAACTATTTATAAATACAGAAAAATTTCACTGTCTATTAGTGAAAGACTGCGATAGAATTCTATCGCTTTCTATCGTTCAAGCAAATAAATTATATCGCTTGATCGATAGAAAGCGATAGAATTTTATCGCGGTCTATCACTGATAGACTGTAAAATTTTTCTA